>CAKAOJ020000032.1:9402500-10002500 GCA_916701645.2 Sebastolobus alascanus
ACTTTTTTTATTTTTTCAACATACTATACTATAATTTTTTTCTGACATCCTATATACTATGACTTTTTTTGCGACAAATTATACTTTGACTTTTTCCGACATTTTATATCATGGCCCTAGCTACTGCCATCTTAAAAGCCTGTTCCCATACCAAGAGTCAAACCCGGCCCGCCTGTGTGAAAACCAGGAATCCTAACCGTTAGACCATATGGGACTTTTTTAATAAAGTTTATGGTACATTTTACGAAATACCATACTACGACTTTTTTTCGACATAATATACTATGACTGTTTTTTTTATTTCTTCGACATACTATACCTCAAATTTTTTTCAACATCCTATACTATGACTTTCTTTCGACATAATATACAATGACTTTTTTCGCCATACTATGATGACTTTTTTTATTTCATCGACATACTATACTATGACTTTTTTTGCGACTGTGACTATTTTTATTTTTTCGACATACCATACTATGACTTATTATCTACATACTATTCTATGACTTTTTAAAAAAGAATGTCGACATACTATACTATAACTTTTATTTTTTCGATATACTATACTATGCTTTTTTCCAACACTCTAGACTTTTCCTTTTTTTCGTCATACTATACTATGACTTTTTTTCATTTTTTCGACATACTATACGATGACATTTTTTCGTCATACTATACTATGGCTTTTTTTCAACATACTACACTTTGAGTTTTTATGACCTTTCCCGACATATTATATTATGGCCCTTGCTACTGCCATCTTAAAATCCTATTCCCATACCTGGACTCGAACCCGGGCCGCCTGGTGAATACCAGGAATCCTAACCGGTAGACCATATGGGACTTTTTTAAGAAAGTTTATGGTTCATTTTTCGAAATACCATACTATGACTTTTTTTCGACATACTATGCTATGACTGTTTTTTTTATTTCTTCGACATACTATACCTCAAATTTTTTTCAACGTCCTATACTATGACTTTTTTTCAACATACTATCCTGACTTTTTTCGCCATACTATGATGACTTTTTTTATTTCATCGACATACTATACTATGGCTTTTTTTGCGACTGTGACTTTTTTATTTTTTCGACATACTATACTATGACTTATTATCTACATACTATACTATGACTTTTTAAAAAAGAATGTCGACATACTATACTATAACTTTCATTTTTTCGATATAATATACTATGCTTTTTTCCAACATTCTAGACTTTACCTTTTTTTCGTCATACTTTTTTTCGACATACTATACGATGACATTTTTTCGTCATACTATACTATGGCTTTTTTTCAACATACTACACTTTGAGTTTTTATGACTTTTCCCGACATATTATATTATGGCCCTTGCTACTGCCATGCTAATAGCCTATTCCCATACTAGGAGTTGAACCCGGGCCGCCTGGGTAAAAACCAGGAATCCTAACCACTAGACCATATGGGACTTTTTTAAGAAAATTTATGGTACCTTTTTCGAAATACCATACTATGACTTTTTTTCGACATACTATGCTATGACTGTTTTTTTTATTTCTTCGACATACTATACTATGAGTTTTTTATCATTTATTATATCTTCAACTGTGCAATACTGATTCAACAGCACAATAATTTTGTGCAATAATTCAGCTGTGCAATAATCTGGTTTGATCCGGCATTAACACTGCATTCATTTATACAGTACACTTAAACTAATATTCTTATTTTGCACTATTTTTGCATTTTTTTAATGCATGCTTTTTATGCGTTTATTTGCATTGGTCCTATTTTCAGCATTTTTATTTATGTATATTTCTTATTTATATTTTCTTATGATTTCTTTATTTTACAATTTATATTTATATCCTAGACGTATATATATATTTATATCCAAAACGTAATTCAATTTCCCCCCGGGGATCAATAAAGTATTTCTGATTCAGATATTTATTTATAGTTTCCTTGCCGAAGAGAGGGAAGTTCATCCCAAAGTGGCTGCTGCATTGATACCCTCCACCTTACAGAAGGGTGCTTCATTGAGCTGTGACTACAAACAGAATTCACTCCACCACGGAGTGGGAGGGTGTAGGGGCGGGATGGAATTGGGCCTTCATTATGGCCTGAGCTACTGCCATCTTAAAATTCTGTTCTCATACCGGGAGTTGAACCCAGGATGCCTGGGTGAAAATCAGGAATCCTATCCTAACACTAAACCATATGGGAGTTTTTTTATGGGACTTTTATGGTACTTTTTTCGACATACTATACTATAACTTTTTTTCGAGATACTATACTATAACTTTTTTTCGACATACCATACTATGTCTTGTCTATGTTTTTGTGTATGTTTGGTCATACTATACTATGGCTTTTTTTTTTTCGAAAGATTATACTTTGACTTTTTATGACATTTTCCGACCTTATTTTATGGCCCTAGCTACTGCCATCCTAAAAGACTGTTCCCATACCGGTAGTCGAACCCGGGCCGCCTAGACCATATGGTACTTTCTTTATGGTACTTTAGTGAAAAAAAGTAATAGTATAGTATGTCGAAAAAGTTCATGAAAAAAAGTCACAGTATGGTATGTCAAAAAAATTCTCGAAAGAGAGTCAAAGTATAGTATGTTGAAATTTTTTTTTTAAAAAAGTCATAGGATAGTATGACAAAAAATGTCATGATAAAAAGTAATTTTATAGTATGTCGAAAAATTTCATGAAAAAATGTAATAGTATAGTATGTCGAAAAATTTCATGAAAAAAAGTCATAGTATAGCATGTCAAAAAATAAAATGGAGGAGAGTCATAGTATAGTGTCGGTGTTATAACAGTTTCAGGATTCCCCTCTAGAAAACAGTTTCATGGTTCTCCTCTAGTTTTGGTGTCTTAACAGTTCCAGGGTTCTCTTCCAGTGCCAGTGTTATAACAGTTTCAGGGTTCCCCTCTAGTGTCAGTGTTATAACAGTTTCAGGGTTCCCCTGTAGTGTTTGTGTTATAACAGTTTTAGGGTTCGCCTGTAGTGTCAGCGTTATAACAGTTTCAGGGTTCCCCACTCTAGTGTCGGTGTTATAACAGTTTCATGGTTCCCCTCTAATGTAGGTGTTATAACAGTTTCAGGGTTCCTCTCTAGTGTCGGTGTTATAACAGTTTCAGGTTTCCTCTCTATTGTCAGTGATATAACAGTTTCAGGGTTCCCCTCTAGTGTCAGTGTTATAACAGTTTCGGGGTTCCGCTCTAGATAAAAGGTTAAGGGTTCCCCTCTAGTGTCGGTTTTATAACAGTTTCAGGTTTCCCCTCTAGACAACAGTTTCATGGTTCCCCTCTAATGTAGGTGTTATAACAGTTTCGGGGTTCCCCTCTAGATAAAAGGTTAAGGGTTCCCCTCTAGTGTCGGTTTTATAACAGTTTCAGGTTTCCCCTCTAGACAACAGTTTCATGGTTCCCCTCTAATGTAGGTGTTATAACAGTTTCAGGGTTCCCCTCTAGTGTCGGTGTTATAACAGTTTCAGGTTTCCTCTCTATTGTCAGTGTTATAACAGTTTCAGGGTTCCTCTCTAGTGTCGGTGTTATAACAGTTTCAGGGTTCTGGTCTAGAAAACAGTTTCAGGGTTCCTCTCTAGATAACAGTTTCAGGGTTCCCCTGTAGTGTCAGTGTTATAACAGTTGCAGGGTTCCCCTGTAGTGTCAGTGTTATAACAGTTTCAGGGTTCCCCTCTAGTGTCGGTGTTATAACAGTTTCAGGGTTCCCCTCTAGTGTCGGTGTTATAACAGTTTCAGGTTTCCTCTCTATTGTCAGTGATATAACAGTTTCAGGGTTCCCCTGTATGTCAGTGTTATAACAGTTTCAGGGTTCCCCTCTAGAAAACAGTTTCAGGGTTCCCCTCTAGATAACAGTTTCAGGGTTCCCCCCGTAGTGTCAGTGTTATAACAGTTTCAGGGTTCCCCCCTAGTGTTGGTGTTATAACAGTTTCAGGGTTCCCCTGTAGTGTCGGTGTTATAACAGTTTCAGGGTTCCCCTCTAGTGTCAGGGGTTATAACAGTTTCACGGTTCCCCTCTAGATAAGAGGTTAAGGGTTCCCCTCCAGTGTCGGTGTTATAACAGTTTCAGGGTTCCCCCTCTAGTGTCGGGGTTATAAACAGGGGTTTCAAAAAAGGGGTTTCCCCCTGTTTAAAATTTTATTTTGTATTTAAAACCCAGTTTCAAAACAGAGTTCCCCTCTGGAAAACAGTTTCAGGGTTCCCCCCTAAAAACAGTTTCATGGTTCTCCTCTAGTTTTGGCGTCTTAACCGTTCCAGGGTTCTCCTCTAGTGCCAGTGTTATAACAGTTTCAGGGTTCCCCTCTAGTGTCGGTGTCTTAACAGTTTCAGGGTTCCCCTCTAGTGTCGGTGTTATAACTGTTTCAGGGTTCCCTCTAGTGTCGGTGTTATAACAGTTTCAGGGTTCTCCTCTAGTGTCGGTGTTGTAACAGTTTCAGGGTTCCATTCTAGAAAACAGTTTCATGGTTCTCCTCTAGTTTTGGCGTCTTAACCGTTCCAGGGTTCTCCTCTAGTGCCAGTGTTATAACAGTTTCATGGTTCCCCTCTAGTGTCGGTGTCTTAACAGTTTCAGGGTTCCCCTCTAGTGTCGGTGTTATAACTGTTTCAGGGTTCCCCTCTAGTGTCGGTGTTATAACTGTTTCAGGGTTCCCCTGTAGTGTCGGTGTTGTAACAGTTTCAGGGTTCCATTCTAGAAAACAGTTTCATGGATCTCCTCTAGTTTTGGTGTCTTAACGTTCCAGGGTTCTCCTCTAGTGCCAGTGTTATAACAGTTTCATGGTTCCCTCTAGTGTCGGTGTCATAACAGTTTCAGGGTTCCCCTCTAGTGTCGGTGTTATAACTGTTTCAGGGTTCCCCTCTAGTGTCGGTGTTATAACTGTTTCAGGGTTCCCCTGTAGTGTCGGTGTTGTAACAGTTTCAGGGTTCCATTCTAGAAAACAGTTTCATGGTTCTCCTCTAGTTTTGGTGTCTTAACAGTTCCAGGGTTCTCCTCTAGTGCCAGTGTTATAACAGTTTCAGGGTTCCCTCTAGTGTCAGTGTTATAACAGTTTCAGGGTTCCCTCTAGTGTCGGTGTTATAACAGTTTCAGGGTTCCTCTCTATTGTCAGTGTTATAACAGTTTCAGGGTTCCCCTCTAGTGTCGGTGTTATAACAGTTTCAGTTTCCTCTCTATTGTCAGTGTTATAACAGTTTCAGGGTTCCTCTCTAGTGTCGATGTTATAACAGTTTCAGGGTTCTGCTCTAGAAAACAGTTTTCAGGGTTCTCTCTAGATAACAGTTTCAGGTTCCCCTGTAGTGTCAGTGTTATAACAGTTTAGGGTTCCCCTGTAGTGTCAGTGTTATAACAGTTTTAGGGTTCCCCTGTAGTGTCAGCGTTATAACAGTTTCAGGGTTCCCCTCTAGTGTCGGTGTTATAACAGTTTCAGGGTGCCCCTCTAGTGTCGGTGTTATAACAGTTTCAGGGTTCCCCTCTAGTGTCAGTGTTATAACAGTTTCTCGGTTCCCCTCTAGATAAGAAGGTTAAGGTTCCCCTCCAGTGTCGGTGTTATAACAGTTTCAGGTTTCCCCCTCTAGTGTCAGTGTTATAACAGTTTCAGGTTCCCCTCTAGATAAAAGGTTAAGGTTACCCTCTAGTGTCGGTGTTATAACAGTTTCAGGGTTCCCTTATTTTCAGTGTATAACAGTTTCAGGGTTCCCCCTTTGTGTCGTGTTATAACAGTTTCAGGTTCCCCTCTAGAAAACAGTTTCAGGGGTTTCCCCCCTAGTAACAGTTTCAGGGGTTCCCCCTTTGTGCAGTGTTATAACAGTTTCAGGGTTCCCCCCTAGTGTTGTTTATAACAGTTTCAGGGGTTCCCCCTTTGTGTCGGGGTTTTAACAGTTTCAGGGTTCCCCTCTAGTTCGGGTTTATAACAGTTTCAGGTTCCCCCCTTTGTGAGGTTAAGGGTTCCCTCCATGTCGGGGTTTTAACAGTTTCAGGGTTCCCTTAGTGTCAGTGTTATAACAGTTTCAGGGTTCCCCTCTAGAGAAAAGGTTAAAGGGGGCCCCCTTTGTGTCGGGGTTATAACAGTTTCAGGGTTCCCCCTATTTTTGTTATAACAGTTTCAGGTTTCCCCCTGGAAAACAGTTTCAGGGTTCCCCCCTAGAAAACAGTTTCTGGTTCCTCTATTTTGGCTCTTAACGTTTCAGGGGTTTTCCCCCTAGTGCCGTGTTATAACAGTTTCAGGTTCCCCTCTATGTCGGGGTTTAACAGTTTCAGGGGTTTCCCCCCTAGTGTCGGGGTTATAACTGTTTCAGGTGTTCCCCTCAGTGTCGGTGTTATAACTGTTTCAGGGGTTTCCCCCTAGTGTCGGTGTTTTAACGTTTCAGGGTTCCCCTTAGTGTCGGTGTTTAACAGTTTCAGGTTCCATTTTCTTTTTTTTTTTTTTTTTTTTTTTTTTTTTTTTTTTTTTTTTTTTTTTTTTTTTTTTTTTTTTTTTTTCTTGTTTTTTTTTTTTTTTTTTTTTTTTTTTTTTTTTTTTTTTTTTTTTTTTTTTTTTTTTTTTTTTTTTTTTTTTTTTTTTTTTTTTTTTGTTTTTTTTTTTTTTTTTTTTTTTTTTTTTTTTTTTTTTTTTTTTTTTTTTTTTTTATTTTTTTTTTTTTTTTCGTTTCAGGGGGCCCCCCGGGGGTTTGGGGTTTTGTGTTTTGTTTTTTGGGGTTTTATTTTTTTTTTTTTTTTTTTTGTGTTTTTTTTTTTTTTTTTTTTTTTCCCTTTTAGAAAAAGTTTAGGTTCCCTCAGTTTTGGTGTTTAACAGTTTCAGGGTTCCCTCTAGGAGGAAAAGTTTTGGGTTCCCCCCTAGTGTCGTGTTATAACAGTTTCAGGGTTCCCCCCTTTGTGTCGGTGTTATAACAGTTTCAGGGTTTTCCTTCTAGAAAACAGTTTCAGGGGTTTCCCCCCTAGTTGGTGTTTAACAGTTTCAGGTTTTCCTCTATTTCAGTGTTATAACAGTTTCAGGGTTCCCTCTAGTGTCGGGGTTATAACAGTTTCAGGGTTCCTCTAGAAAACAGTTTCAGGGTTCCTCTCTAGATAACAGTTTCAGGGTTCCCCCGTAGTGTCAGTGTTATAACAGTTTTAGGGTTCCCCTGAGTTCAGGGTTTAAAACAGTTTAGGGTTCCCCCGTAGTGTCAGGTTATAACAGTTTCAGGGGTTCCCCCCTTTGTGTGTGTTATAACGTTTAGGGGTTTCCCCCTTTGTGTCGGTTATAACAGTTTCAGGGTTTCCCCCCTATGTCGTGTTTTAACAGTTTCAGGGTTTTCCCCCTAGTGGGTTTAAAGTTCCCCCCAGGGGATAAAGTTTAGGGTTCCCCTCAGTGTCGTGTTATAACAGTTTCAGGGGTTTCCCCCCTAGAAAAAGGGTTTAAAGGGGTTCCCCCCAGTGTCGGTGTTATAACAGTTTCAGGGTTTTCCCCCTTTTAAAATTTCGGTTTTAAAAAGTTTAGGGGTTCCCCCCTCTTTTTTTCAGTGGGTTTTAACGTTTCAGGGTTCCCCTTAGTTCATGTTATAACAGTTTTTCCCCCTTAGTTTGGGGGTTTTAAATTTAGGGTTCCCCTTAGTGTCGTGTTATAACGTTTCAGGTTCCCCCCTAGGGGGAAAAAAAATTAGGGTTCCCCTCTAGTGTCGGTTATAACGTTTCAGGGTTCCCCTGTAGTGTCTGTTTAACAGTTTCAGGTTCCTTTTAGAAAACAGTTTCAGGTTCCCTCTAGGGGTTTTAAAAGTTCCCGGGTTCCCTTAGTGCCCGTGTTATAACAGTTTCAGGGTTCCCCCCTAGTGTCGTGTTATAACAGTTTCAGGTTCCCCCCTTCTGAAACAGTTTCAGGTTTCCCTCTATTTGTGTTTAACAGTTTCAGGGTTCCCCCCTTTTGTTTTGGGTTTTTTTCAGTGTTATAACAGTTTTTTCAGGGGGTTTCCCCTCTAGAAAACAGTTTCAGGGGTTTCCCTCTAGATAACAGTTTCAGGGTTCCCCCGTAGTGTCAGTGTTATAACAGTTTTAGGGTTCCCCTTAGTTGGGGGTTTATAACAGTTTAGGGGTTCCCCCGTAGTGTCGGTTATAACAGTTTCAGGGGTTCCCCCCTAGTGTGGGGTTATAACAGTTTCAGGGGCCCCTTAGGGGGTAAAGTTTAGGGTTCCCCTCCATTTTTCGGGGTTTTAACAGTTTCAGGGGTTCCCCTCTAGTGTCGTGTTATAACAGTTTCAGGTTCCCCTTAGAAAAAGGTTAAAGGGGTTCCCTCAGTTCGGTGTTTAACAGTTTCAGGTTCCCCTTAGTTTTCATTTTTTATAACAGTTTCAGGGTTCCCCTCTGAAAAAGGGTTAAGGGGTTCCCCCCTAGGGGGAAAAAGTTTCAGGGGTTCCCCCCCTAGTTTGGGGTTTAACGTTTTAGGGTTCCCTTATTTCATGTTTTAACAGTTTCAGGGTTCCCCTCTAAAAAATTTCGGTTTCTTAAAGTTTAGGGTTCCCCCCCAGTGTCGGGGTTATAACGTTTCAGGGTTCCCCTCTAGTGTCGGGGGTTATAACGTTTCAGGGTTCCCCTCTAGTGTCGGTTATAACGTTTCAGGGTTCCCCTGTAGTTCTTTTTTAACAGTTTCAGGTTCCCCTCTGAAAACAGTTTCAGGTTCCCTCAGGGGTTTTTTTAAAAGTTTCAGGGTTCCCTTAGTGCAGTGTTATAACAGTTTCAGGGTTCCCCCCTAGTGTCGGGGTTATAACAGTTTCAGGGGTTCCCCTTTTTGAAAACAGTTTCAGGTTTCCTCTATTTTGGGTTTAACGTTCCCGGGTTCCCTCTAGTGCCGTGTTTAACAGTTTCAGGTTCCCCCCTATGTCGTGTTTAACAGTTTCAGGGTTCCCTCTAGTGTCGGTGTTATAACGTTTCAGGGTTCCTCTAGAAAACGTTTCAGGGTTCCCTTAGTAACAGTTTCAGGGTTCCCCTGTAGTTCAGTGTTTAACGTTTTAGGGTTCCCCTATGCAGTGTTTTAACAGTTTAGGGGTTTCCCCCTTTGTGTCGGTTTAACAGTTTCAGGGTTTCCCCCCTAGTTCGGGTTTTAAATCGTTTTAGGGTTCCCCTTAGTGTCGGGGTTATAACGTTTCAGGTTCCCCTTATGTGGGGTTTAACAGTTTCAGGGTTCCCCTTGTTCGTGTTTAAAAGTTTCAGGGGTTTCCCCCCTAGAAAAAGTTTAGGGGTTCCCCCCAGTGTCGGGGTTTTAACAGTTTCAGGGTTCCCCTCTAGTGTCGGGGTTATAACAGTTTCAGGTTTTCCCTCTAGATTTTTAAAAGTTTAGGGTTCCCCCCTAGTGTCGGGGTTATAACAGTTTCAGGTTCCCCCCTTTAGATAAAGTTTAGGGGTTTCCCCCCCAGTTCTGTTATAACAGTTTCAGGGTTCCCCTCTAGAAAAAGTTTAGGGTTCCCCTCTAGATAACAGTTTCAGGGTTCCCCCTTTGTGTCGTGTTATAACAGTTTAGGGTTCCCCTTATGTCGTGTTTTAACAGTTTAGGGTTCCCCCCCTTTGTGTCCGGGTTTTAACAGTTTCAGGGGTTTCCCCTTTGTAGGTTTTTGGGTTCCCCATTGGGGTTTTAACAGTTTCAGGTTCCCCTCTAGGGAAAAAGTTTAGGGTTCCCCCCTAGGGGGTAACAGTTTCAGGGTTCCCTTATGTCAGGTTTTAACAGTTTCAGGGTTCCCCTTAGTTCTGTTATAACAGTTTCAGGTTCCCCTCTGAAAACAGTTTCAGGGTTCCCCTCTAAAAAATTTGGGTTTCTTAAAGTTAGGGGTTCCCTTAGTGCGTGTTATAACAGTTTCAGGGGTTCCCCCCTAGTGTCGGTTATAACAGTTTCAGGGTTCCCCTTAAAAAATTTCGGTTTTAAACGTTTCAGGGTTCCCCTCTAGAAAACAGTTTCAGGGGTTCCCCTTAGGGGTTTTAAAAGTTTCAGGGTTCCCCTTAGTGTCGGGGTTATAACGTTTCAGGGTTCCCCTCTATGTCGGTTTTAACGTTTCAGGGTTCCCCTGTAGTGTCTGTTTAACAGTTTCAGGGTTCCCCTCTGAAAACAGTTTCAGGGGTTTCCCCCCTAGTAACGTTTCAGGGTTCCCCTTAGTGCAGTGTTATAACAGTTTCAGGGGTTTCCCCCCTAGTGTGGTGTTTAACAGTTTCAGGGTTCCCCTTAGTGTCGGTGTTATAACTTTTTAGGGTTCCCCCCTAGGGGGAAAAAGTTTCAGGGGTTTCCCCCCTTTGTGTCGGTTTTAACAGTTTCAGGGTTCCCCTTTTAGGGTTTTCTTTTTTAACAGTTTCAGGGTTCCCTTATGCAGTGTTTTAACAGTTTCAGGGTTCCCCCCTAGTTCAGTTTATAACAGTTTCAGGGGTTTCCCCCCTTTTTTGGGGGTAAAGTTTAGGGTTCCCCTCATGTGGGGTTATAACAGTTTCAGGGGTTTCCCCCCTTTTTGGGGGAAAAGTTTAGGGTTCCCCTCTATTTTTCGTTGTTTAACAGTTTCAGGGTTCCCCCCCTAGTGTCGGGGTTATAACAGTTTCAGGTTTCCCCTCATTTCAGTAATAACAGTTTCAGGGTTCCCCCCTTTGTGTCAGTGTTATAACAGTTTAGGTTCCCCTTAGATAAAGGTTAAAGGGGTTTCCCCCCCAGTGTCGGGTTATAACAGTTTCAGGGTTCCCCTTAGAGAAAGTTTTTGGGTTCCCCCCTTTGTGTCGGTTATAACAGTTTCAGGGTTCCCCCCCTAGTGTCGGGTTATAACAGTTTCAGGGTTTCCCCTTATTTCTGTTTTAACAGTTTCAGGTTCCCCTCTTTGGAAAACAGTTTCAGGGTTTCCCCCCTAGGGAAAACAGTTTCAGGGGTTTCCCCCCTGAAAAGGTTAAAGGGGTTTCCCCCAGTGTCGTGTTATAACAGTTTCAGGGTTCCCCTCTAGTGTCGGTTATAACAGTTTCAGGGTTCCCCTCTAGAAAAAGTTTAGGGGTTCCCCTAGTTTTTTTGCGGGGGCCCCTTAACAAAAGTTCAGGGTTCCCTTAGTCCCTGTTATAACAGTTTCAGGTTCCCCCCTAGTTCGGTTTTTAACAGTTTCAGGGTTCCCCCCTTTGTGTCGGGGTTATAACGTTTCAGGGTTCCCCTCTAGTGTCGGTGTTATAACGTTTCAGGGTTCCCCTTAGTGTCGGGTTTAACAGTTTCAGGGTTCCCCTTAGAAAACAGTTTCAGGTTCCCTCTAGTTTTGGGTTTTTTAACGTTCCCGGGTTCCCTTAGTGCCCGTGTTATAACAGTTTCAGGGGTTCCCCCCTAGTGTCGGGGTTTAACAGTTTCAGGGGGGTTTTTTTCCCCTCTATTTTGGGGTTTAACGTTTCAGGGTTCCCCTCTAGTGCGGGGTTATAACGTTTCAGGGTTCCCTTATGTCGTGTTTAACAGTTTCAGGGTTCCCCATTCTGAAACAGTTTAGGGTTCCTCAGTTTGGGTTTTTTTAACAGTTTTAGGGTTCCCCTTAGTGCAGTGTTATAACAGTTTTAGGGTTCCCCTCTAAAAATTTAGGGGGGTTTAAAAACAGTTTCAGGGTTCCCCTTAGTGTCGGGGGTTATAACAGTTTCAGGGTTCCCCTCTATGTGGGGTTATAACAGTTTCAGGGTCCCCTTAGTGTCGGTGTTATAACAGTTTCAGGTTTCCCCCTATTGTCAGTGTATAACAGTTTCAGGGTTCCCCTCTAGTGTCGTGTTATAACAGTTTCAGGTTCCCCTCTAGAAAAGGTTAAAGGGGTTCCCCCCCTTTTGATAACAGTTTCAGGTTTCCCCTTAGTGTCTGTTATAACAGTTTAGGGTTCCCCCCTTAGTGTCGGGGTTATAACAGTTTAGGGTTCCCCTTATGTCAGGTTTTAACAGTTTCAGGGTTCCCCTTAGTTCATGTTATAACGTTTAGGTTCCCCCTGAAAAATTTGGGTTTTAGGGATAACAGTTTCAGGGTTCCCCCCTTAGTGTCGGGGGTTATAACAGTTTCAGGGTTCCCCTTAGTGTCGGGTTATAACAGTTTCAGGGTTCCCCTTATTTCAGGTTTTAACAGTTTCAGGGTTCCCCTTAAAAAATTTCAGGTTTTAAAAAAAGTTTCAGGGGTTTCCCCCCTGATAAAGTTTAGGGTTCCCCCAGTGTCGTGTTATAACAGTTTCAGGGTTTTCCCCTCTAGTGTCGGGGTTATAACAGTTTCAGGGGTTTCCCCCCCCCAGAAAAAGTTTAGGTTCCCTCTAGTTTTGGGTTTAACGTTTCAGGGGTTCCCTCTAGTGCCCGGTTATAACAGTTTCAGGTTCCCCCCTTTGTTCTGTTTAACAGTTTCAGGGTTCCCCTCTAGGGGGAAAAAGTTTCAGGGTTCCCCTTTTTGATAACGTTTCAGGGTTCCCCTGTAGTGTCGTGTTTAACAGTTCAGGGTTCCCCTCTAAAAAAACAGTTTCAGGGGTTCCCCCCCTTTGTTGGTTTAACGTTTCAGGGTTCCCCTTAGTGGGTTTTTTATAACGTTTCAAGGGTTTCCCCCCTTTTTTGGGGAAAAAAGTTTCAGGGTTCCCCCCTAGAAACGTTTCAGGTTTCCCCCCTTTGTGTCGGGGTTTTAACGTTTCAGGGTTCCCCTTAGTGTCGGGGTTTAACAGTTTCAGGTTCCATTTAGAAAACAGTTTCAGGTTCCCTCTAGTTTTGGGGTTTAACAGTTCCCGGTTCCCTCTAGTGCCAGTGTTATAACAGTTTCAGGGGTTCCCTCTAGTGTCAGTGTTATAACAGTTTCAGGGTTCCCCTCTAGTGTCGGTGTTTAAACATTTTTCAGGGTTCTTTGGGCCCCCCTAGGGGGAAAAAGTTTCAGGTTCCCTTAGATAAAGTTTAGGGTTCCCCTTAGTGTCGGGGTTATAACAGTTTCAGGGTTCCCCTCTGAAAAAGTTTAGGGTTCCCCTCTAGATAACAGTTTCAGGGTTCCCCCCTTTGTGTCAGGTTATAACAGTTTAGGGTTCCCCTTAGTGTTTGTGTTAAACAGTTTAGGGTTCCCCTGAGTTCGGGTTTTATAACAGTTTCAGGTTCCCCTTATGTCAGTGTTTTAACGTTTAGGGTTCCCCTTAGTGTCGGTTATAACAGTTTCAGGGGTTTCCCCCCTAGAAAAAGTTTAGGGGCCCCTAGTTGGGTTTAACGTTCAGGGTTCCCTCTAGAGGAAAAGTTTAGGGGTTTCCCCCCTAGTGTCTGTTTAACAGTTTCAGGGTTCCCCCCAGTGTCGGTGTTATAACAGTTTCAGGTTTCCCCTTATGTCGTGTTTAACAGTTTCAGGGTTCCCCTCTAAAAAATTTGGGTTTTTAGTTTGGGGTTTCGTTTCAGGGGGCCCCCTCTAGGGGGTAAAGTTTAGGGTTCCCCTAGTTCTTTTATAACAGTTTCAGGTTCCCCTCTAGAAAAAGTTTAGGGGTTTCCCCTTTTTAAAATTTGGGTTTCCCCGGGGTTGTTATAACAGTTTCAGGGTTCCCCTTAGTGTCGGTTATAACAGTTTCAGGGGTTCCCCTTAGTTTTCAGGGGTTTTAACAGTTTCAGGGTTCCCCTTGGAAAAAGTTTAAAGGGGTTTCCCCCCTAGAAAACAGTTTCAGGGTTCCCCTCTGGGATAACAGTTTCAGGGGTTTCCCCCTTTTGTCAGTGTTTTAACAGTTTCAGGGTTCCCCTTAGTGTCGGGTTATAACAGTTTCAGGTTCCCCTCTAGAAAAAGTTTAGGTTCCCTCAGTTTTGGGTTTAACGTTCCCGGGGTTTTCCCCCTAGTGCCAGTGTTATAACAGTTTCAGGTTCCCCCCCTAGTGTCGGTTTAACAGTTTCAGGGTTCCCCTCTAGTTCGGTTTAAACGTTTCAGGGTTCCCTCTAAAAAATTTCGGGTTTTAAAACGTTTCAGGGTTCCCCTGTAGTGTCGTGTTTAACAGTTTCAGGGTTCCCCTCTGGGAAAACAGTTTCAGGGGTTTTCCCCCTAGGGGTTTTAAAGTTCCCGGGTTCCCTTAGTGCCCGTGTTATAACAGTTTCAGGTTCCCCTCTAGTGTGGTGTTTAACAGTTTCAGGGTTCCCCCCTTTGTGTCGGTGTTATAACGTTTCAGGGGTTCCCCCCTAGTGTCGGTGTTTAACGTTTTAGGGTTCCCCCTTTGTGTCGGGGTTTAACAGTTTCAGGGTTCCTTTTAGAAAACAGTTTCAGGGGTTTTCCCCCCTAGTTTTGGGTTTAAAGTTCCCGGGGTTTTCCCCCTAGTGCCCCGGGGGTTTAACAGTTTCAGGGTTCCCCTTAAAAAATTTGGGTTTTTAGGGTTTTTTTAAACAGTTTCAGGGTTCCCCTCTAGTGCGGGGTTATAACAGTTTCAGGTTTTCCCTCTTTGTCGTGTTTAACAGTTTCAGGGTTCCCCTCTAGGGGAAAACAGTTTCAGGTTCCCCTCTAGGGTTTTAAAGTTAGGGGTTTCCCTCAGTGCGGGGTTATAACAGTTTCAGGGGTTTCCCCCCTAGAAAAAATTTAGGGGTTTCCCCCCTAGGGGGTAACGTTTCAGGGTTCCCCTTAGTGTCGGTTATAACGTTTAGGGTTCCCCCGTAGTTCTGTTTAACAGTTTAGGGTTCCCCCCTTGGAAAACAGTTTCAGGGGTTCCCCTGGTTTCGTTTATCGTTTTAGGGTTCCCCTTAGTGTCGGTTATAACGTTTCAGGGTTCCCCTCTAGTGTCGGTTTATAACAGTTTCAGGGTTTTCCCCCTAGAAACAGTTTCAGGTTTCCCCCCTTTTTGGTTTAACGTTTCGGGTTCCCCTCTAGTGCCCCGTGTTATAACAGTTTCAGGTTCCCCTCTAGGTTTGGGGTTCCCCTTTTTTAAAAGTTTAGGGGTTCCCCAGTGTCGGTTTATAAAAAAAGGGTTCCCCCCTCCCAGTGTCGGGGTTATAACAGTTTAGGGTTCCCCTTAGTGTCGGTTTAACAGTTTCAGGGTTCCCCTCTAGAAAAATTTTTGGGGTTCCCTCTAGTTGGGTTTAACGTTTCAGGGTTCCCTCTATGTCGGTTTTAACGTTTCAGGGTTCCCCTTAGTTCTTTTATAACAGTTTCAGGTTCCCCCCTAGAAACAGTTTCAGGGGTTTCCCCCCTTTTTTTTGGGATAACAGTTTCGGGTTCCCCTTAGGGGTTTTTTAAAAGTTAGGGGTTCCCCCTTTGTGTCGGTTTATAACAGTTTCAGGGTTCCCCCCCTAGTGTCAGGTTATAACAGTTTCAGGTTCCCCCTGTAAAATTGGGTTTTATTTGTTATAACAGTTTCAGGGTTCCCCTCTAGAAAAAGTTTAGGGTTCCCCTCTAGAAAAGTTTAGGGTTCCCCTTAGTGTCGGGGTTATAACAGTTTCAGGGTTCCCCCTTATTCTGATTTAAAAGTTTCAGGTTCCCCTCTAGAAAACAGTTTCAGGTTCCCTCTAGTTTTGGTGTTTAAAAAGTTCCCGGGTTCCCCCCTAGTGCCAGTGTTATAACAGTTTCAGGTTCCCCCCCTAGTGTCGGTTATAACGTTTCAGGGTTCCCCTTTTTTTTTAAAATTTCGGTTTTTAAAAAAAGTTTCAGGGGTTTTCCCCCCTAGAAAAAAGTTTCAGGGGTTTCCCCTCTGATAACAGTTTCAGGGGTTTCCCCCTTTGTGTCGTGTTTTAACAGTTTCAGGGTTCCCCTCTTTGGGAAACAGTTTCAGGGTTCCCCTCTAGAAAACAGTTTCAGGGTTTTTTCCCCCGGGTTTTTGTGCCCGTGTTATAACAGTTTCAGGGGTTCCCTCTAGTGTGGGGTTTAACAGTTTCAGGGGTTTCCCCCCTTTGTGTCGGTGTTATAACGTTTCAGGGTTCCCCTCTAGGGGGAAAAAGTTTCAGGGGTTTCCCCCCTTTGTGTCGGTTTTAACAGTTTCAGGGTTCCCCTCTATTTCGGTGTTTAACGTTTCAGGGTTCCCTCTATGTCGTGTTTAACAGTTTCAGGGTTTCCCCTCAGTTTCAGGGTTTTTATAACAGTTTCAGGGGTTTCCCCTTTTAGGATAAAGTTTTTGGGTTCCCCTTAGTGTCGGGGTTTAACAGTTTAGGGTTCCCCTTAGAAAAAGTTTAGGGGTTTCCCCCCTAGTTTTTGTTTAACAGTTTCAGGGTTCCCCCCCTAGTGCGGGGTTATAACAGTTTCAGGTTTTCCCTCTATTTTCGTGTTAACAGTTTCAGGGTTCCCCTCTGTGTCGTGTTATAACGTTTCAGGTTCCCCTCTAGATAAAGGGGGAAAGGGGTTTCCCCCCCAGTGTCGGTGTTTAACAGTTTCAGGGTTCCCCTCTAGAAAAAGTTTAGGGGTTTCCCCCCTAGTTTTTTTCGTTTATCGTTTCAGGGTTCCCCCCCTAGTGTCGGTTATAACGTTTCAGGGTTCCCCTTAGTTCTTTTATAACAGTTTCAGGTTCCCCTCTGAAAACAGTTTCAGGGGTTTCCCCCCTAGAAACAGTTTTTCCCCCAAAAAAAGGGGTTTCCCCCCTGGGATAACAGTTTCAGGGTTCCCCCTTAGTTCAGGTTATAACAGTTTCAGGGTTCCCCTTAGTGTCTGTTATAACAGTTTCAGGGTTCCCCTCTAGAAAACAGTTTCAGGGGTTCCCCCTTCTTTTGGGGTTTTGCGTTTAAACGTTAGGGTTCCCCTTAGTGCAGGTTATAACAGTTTCAGGTTCCCCTCTAGTTGGTGT
The DNA here is from genome assembly GCA_916701645.2 of Sebastolobus alascanus. Classification (NCBI taxonomy): domain Eukaryota; kingdom Metazoa; phylum Chordata; class Actinopteri; order Perciformes; family Sebastidae; genus Sebastolobus; species Sebastolobus alascanus. Next base: position 9,419,206 of record CAKAOJ020000032.1, read on the forward strand.
TTAACATTTTTTGGGTTCCCCTCTAGTGCGGGGTTATAACGTTTCAGGGTTCCCTCTATGTCGTGTTTTAACAGTTTCAGGGTTTCCCCCTTTTGTCGGGGTTTAACAGTTTCAGGGTTCCCCTCTGAAAAAAGTTTCAGGGGTTTCCCCCCTAGTAACGTTTCAGGGGTTTCCCCCTTTTGGGCGTGTTATAACGTTTCAGGGTTCCCCTCTAGTGTTGGTTTATAACAGTTTCAGGGTTCCCCTTAGGGGGAAAAAGTTTCAGGGGTTTCCCCCCTAAAATGTAGGGGTTTAACAGTTTCGGGGGTTTCCCCTCTGATAAAGTTAAGGTTCCCCTCATGTCGGGGTTTTTAACAGTTTCAGGGTTCCCCTCTAGTGTCATGTTATAACAGTTTCAGGTTCCCCTCTAGAAAAAGGTTAAAGGGGTTTCCCCCCAGTGTCGGTGTTATAACGTTTCAGGGTTCCCCTTAGGAAAAGGTTTTTTAAAAAGGGTTCCCCCCTAAAAAATTTTGGTTTTTTGTTTTTTTAACCGTTCCCGGGGTTCCCTCTAGTGCGGGGTTATAACGTTTCAGGTTCCCCTCTATGTCGGGGTTTTTAAAGTTTCAGGGTTCCCCTTAGTGTCGGGGTTTAACGTTTCAGGGGTTTCCCCCCCCCAGAAAAAGTTTAGGGGTTTCCCCCCAGTTGGTGTTTAACGTTTCAGGGTTCCCTTAGGGGAGGGAAAAGTTTAGGTTCCCCTCTAGTGTCGGGTGTTTAACAGTTTCAGGGTTCCCCTCTAGTGTCGGGTTATAACGTTTCAGGGTTCCCCTTTGTTCTGTTATAACGTTTCAGGGTTCCCCCCTTTGGGAAACAGTTTCAGGGTTCCCTTTTTAGAAAAACAGGGTTTTCAGGGGTTTCCCCCCTCTTGGGATAACAGTTTCAGGGTTCCCCCTTTGTGTCGTGTTATAACAGTTTCGGGTTCCCCTTAGTGTCGGGGTTATAACAGTTTCAGGTTCCCTCTAGAAAACAGTTTCAGGGGTTTCCCTTAGTTGGGTTTAACGTTTCAGGGTTCCCTTATGCAGTGTTATAACAGTTTCAGGGGTTTCCCCCCTAGGGGAAAAAAGTTTCAGGGTTCCCCTCTAAAAAATTTCGGGTTTTTTAAAAACGTTTCAGGGTTCCCCTTATGTCGTGTTTTAACGTTTAGGGTTCCCCTGTAGTGTCGTGTTTAACAGTTTAGGGTTCCCCTTAGGAAAAAGTTTCAGGGGTTTCCCCCCAGTTTTGGGTTTTTAACCGTTTCAGGGTTCCCTTAGTGTCGGGGTTTAACAGTTTCAGGGTTCCCCTTTTAGGGGGAAAAAGTTTCAGGGGTTTCCCCCTTGTTTTTGTTTAACAGTTTTTCCCCCAAAAAAGGGGTTTCCCTCAGTTTCGGGGGTTTATAACAGTTTCAGGGTTCCCCCCCTTTGTGTCGTGTTTAACAGTTTCAGGGGTTTCCCCCCCCCAGAAAAAGGTTTTTGGTTCCCTCAGTTGGTGTTTAACAGTTTCAGGGTTCCCCCCTCTAGTGCGGTTATAACAGTTTCAGGGGTTTCCCCTTTTTTTTTAAAATTTGGTTTTTTTTGTTTTAAAACAGTTTCAGGGTTCCCCCCTTTGTGTCGTGTTAAACGTTTCAGGGGTTCCCCTCTAGTGTCGGTGTTATAACGTTTCAGGGTTCCCCTTAGTGTCGGGGTTTAACAGTTTCAGGGTTCCCCTTAGGAAAACAGTTTCAGGTTCCCCTTAAAAAATTTGGGTTCCCCCTTAAAACGTTTCAGGGTTCCCTTAGTGTCGTGTTATAACGTTTCAGGGTTCCCCTCTAGTGTCGGTTTTAACAGTTTCAGGTTCCCCTCTAGAAAACAGTTTCATGGTTTCCTCTATTTTTTTTGGGTTTTAAAAGTTCCGGGTTCCCTCTAGGATTTTTAAAAGTTTAGGTTCCCCCCTAGTGTCGGGGTTTTAACAGTTTCAGGGTTCCCCTCTGGGTTTTTAAAATTCATTCCCCCTCATTTTTCCCCTCTAAAACAGTTTCAGGGGGCCCCTTAGAAAACAGTTTCAGGTTCCCTCTTTTTGGGTTTAACGTTTCAGGGTTCCCCCGGTCTGAAACGTTTCAGGGTTCCCCTCTAGAAACGTTTCAGGTTCCCCTTAGTGTCGGGGTTTTAACGTTTAGGGGTTCCCCCCTTTGTGTCGGTTATAACGTTTCAGGTTCCCTCTATGTCGGGGTTTTAACTTTTTAGGGTTTCCCCCCTAGTGTCTGTTATAACGTTTCAGGTTCCCCCCTTTTGGGTTTTTAGGGGGGTTTTAACGTTTCAGGGTTTTCCCCCTTTGTGTCGGGGTTATAACGTTTCAGGGTTCCCCTTAGGGGGAAAAAGTTTCAGGGTTCCCCTTAGAAAACAGTTTCAGGGGTTTCCCCCTTTGTTGGTTTAACGTTTCAGGTTCCCCCCTTTGTGTGGGGTTATAACGTTTCAGGGGTTTCCCCCTTTGTGTCGTGTTATAACGTTTCAGGGTTTCCCCTCAGTTCGGGGGTTTATAACGTTTCAGGTTCCCCTTAGGGGGTAAAGTTTAGGGGTTTCCCCCCAGTGTGGTGTTATAACGTTTCAGGGTTCCCCTTAGTTCTGTTTAACAGTTTCAGGGTTCCCCTCTGAAAAAGTTTAGGGGTTTCCCCCCTAGTTTTGGTTTTAACAGTTTTAGGGTTCCCCCCTTTGTTTCATGTTATAACAGTTTCAGGGGTTTCCCCCCTTTGGGAAACGTTTCAGGGGTTTCCCCCCTAAAACGTTTCAGGTTCCCTCTAGTTTTGGGTTTAACCTTCCCGGGTTCCCTTAGTGCCATGTTTAACAGTTTCAGGTTCCCCCCTTCTGAAAAAAGTTTCAGGGGTTTCCCCCTTTGTTGGTGTTTAACAGTTTCAGGGGTTCCCTTTTTTTGGGAAAACAGTTTCAGGTTCCCTTAGTTTTGGGTTTAACCGTTCCGGGTTCCCCTTAGTGCGTGTTATAACGTTTCAGGGGTTTCCCTCTATGTCGGGGTTTAACGTTTCAGGGTTCCCCTTAGTGTCGGGGTTATAACGTTTCAGGGTTCCCCCTTTGTGTCGTGTTATAACGTTTCAGGGTTCCCTCTAGTTCGGTTTAAAAAGTTTCAGGGGTTCCCCCGGTCTGAAACGTTTCAGGGGTTCCCTCTATTTTGGGGTTTAACGTTTCAGGGGTTTCCCCTTTGTGCGTGTTTAACAGTTTCAGGGTTCCCCATTCAGGAAACAGTTTCAGGGGTTTCCCCCCTAGTTTTGGTTTTAACAGTTTCAGGGTTCCCTTATGCAGTGTTATAACAGTTTCAGGGTTCCCCTCTAGTGTGGTGTTATAACGTTTCAGGGTTCCCTTATTTCTGTTATAACTTTCAGGTTCCCCTTTGGGGAAAAAAGTTTCAGGTTCCTTTTAGAAAACAGTTTCAGGTTCCCTCTAGTAAAGTTAGGGGTTTCCCCCAGTGCGTGTTATAACAGTTTAGGGTTCCCCCCTTTTGGGGAAAAGTTTTTTGGGGTTTCCCCCTTTGTGTCGGTTATAACAGTTTCAGGGTTCCCCTCTAGTGTCGGTGTTATAACAGTTTCGGGTTTCCCTTATGTCGTGTTTTAACAGTTTCAGGGTTCCCTCTATTTTCAGTGTAAACAGTTTCAGGTTCCCCTTGTGTCGTGTTATAACAGTTTCAGGGGTTTCCCCCCTAGAAAAAAGGTTAAGGGGTTTCCCCCCCAGTGTCGTGTTATAACAGTTTCAGGGTTCCCCCCCTAGTGTGGTTATAACAGTTTCAGGGTTCCCCTTAGGGTTTTTTTAAAAGTTTAGGGTTCCCCTCTGAAAACAGTTTCAGGTTCCCCCTTAGTGTCGGTTATAACGTTTCAGGGTTCCCCTTAGTTCTGTTATAACGTTTCAGGGTTCCCCTCTAGAAAACGTTTCAGGTTCCCCTCTAGGGGTTTTAAAGTTTCAGGGTTCCCTTAGTGCGTGTTATAACGTTTCAGGGGTTTCCCCCCTAGTGTCGGTGTTTAACGTTTCAGGGGTTCCCCCCCTAGTGTCGGGGGTTTTAACGTTTCAGGGTTTCCCCCCTTTGTGTCTGTTATAACGTTTCAGGGTTCCCCCCTTTTTTGGGGAAAAAAGTTTCAGGGTTCCCCTTAGAAAACAGTTTCAGGTTCCCCTGTAGTGTCAGTGTTATAACGTTTCAGGGTTTCCCCCCTTTGTGTCGGGGTTATAACGTTTCAGGTTCCCCATTCTGAAACTTTCAGGTTCCCCTCTAGTTTTGGTTTTTAAAAAAGTTTCAGGGGTTTCCCCCCTTTGTGCGTGTTATAACGTTTCAGGGTTCCCCCCTAGTGTGGGGTTATAACGTTTCAGGGGTTTCCCCCCTTTGTTCTGTTATAACGTTTCAGGTTTCCCCTCTTTGGGGAAAAAAAGTTTCAGGGTTCCCCTCTGGGATAACGTTTCAGGGTTCCCCTGTAGTGTCAGTGTTATAACAGTTTCAGGGTTCCCCTTTCTTTTGTTTGGGGTTTGAAACAGTTTCAGGGGTTTCCCCCTTTGTTGGGTTTAACGTTTCAGGGTTCCCCTTAGGAAAACAGTTTCAGGTTCCCCTTAGTTCGGTTCTTAACAGTTTCAGGGTTCCCCCCTTTGTGTCGGGGTTATAACGTTTCAGGGTTCCCTCTATGTGGGGTTTTAACAGTTTCAGGGGTTCCCCCCTTTGTTCTTTTTTAACAGTTTCAGGTTCCCCCCTGAAAAAGTTTAGGGGTTTCCCCCCTAGTTTTGGGTTTTTAACGTTTTAGGGTTCCCCCCTTTGTGTCGGGGTTATAACGTTTCAGGGTTCCCCCCTTTGTGTCGGTGTTTAACGTTTCAGGGTTCCCCTCTGAAAAAGTTTCAGGTTCCCTCTATTTTGGGTTTAAACGTTCCCGGGGTTTTCCCCCTAGTGCTGTTATAACGTTTCAGGGGTTTCCCCCCTAGTGTCGGTGTTTAAAGTTTCAGGGTTTCCCCCCTAGTGTCGGTGTTATAACGTTTCAGGGTTCCCCCCTTTGTGTCGGTGTTTAACGTTTCAGGGGTTTCCCCCCCCCAGAAACGTTTCAGGTTCCCTTAGTTTTGGGTTTAACGTTCCCGGGTTTCCCATTCTGAAACGTTTCAGGGGTTTCCCCCTAGTTGGTGTTTAACGTTTCAGGGGTTTCCCCCCTAGTGCGGGGTTATAACGTTTCAGGGTTTCCCCCCTAGTGTCGGTGTTATAACTGTTTCAGGGGTTTCCCCCCTTTGTGTCGGTGTTTAACGTTTCAGGGTTCCCCCCTTCTGAAACTTTTTAGGTTCCCCCTTTGTGTCGGTGTTTAACAGTTTCAGGGTTCCATTTTGAAAACAGTTTCAGGTTCCCTTAGTTTTGGTGTTTAACAGTTAGGGTTCCCTTAGTGCCCGGTTATAACAGTTTCAGGGGTTCCCCCCTTTGTGTCGGTGTTATAACGTTTCGGGTTCCCCCTTTGTGTCGTGTTATAACTTTCAGGGTTCCCCCCTTTTTGTCGTGTTAACAGTTTCAGGGTTCCCCTTAGTTCAGTGTTTAACAGTTTCAGGGTTCCCCTTAGGAAAACAGTTTCAGGGTTCCCCTCTAGAAACAGTTTAGGGTTCCCCTTTTAGGATAACAGTTTCAGGGTTCCCCTTAGTGTGGGGTTATAACAGTTTCGGGTTCCCCTTATGTCGTGTTTTAACAGTTTCAGGGTTCCCCTTATTTTCAGTGTTTAACAGTTTCAGGGTTCCCCCTTTGTGTCAGTGTTATAACAGTTTCAGGGGTTTCCCCCCTAGAAAACAGTTTAGGGGTTTCCCCCCTAGATAACGTTTCAGGGGTTCCCCCTTTGTGTCGTGTTATAACGTTTCAGGGTTCCCCTCTAGTGTTGGTGTTATAACGTTTCAGGGTTCCCCTGTAGTTCTGTTTAACAGTTTCAGGGTTCCCCCCTGAAAACAGTTTCAGGTTCCCTCTAGGGGAAAAGTTTCAGGGGTTTCCCCCCTAGGGGGTAAAGTTTATGGTTCCCCTCAGTGTCGGTGTTTAACGTTTCAGGTTCCCCCCTAGGGGAAAAAGTTTTAAAAGGGGTTTTTCCCCCCAGTGTCGGTGTTATAAAAGTTTAGGGTTCCCCTCTAGTGTCGGTGTTATAACGTTTCAGGGGTTTCCCCCCTAGGGGAAAAAAAGTTTCGGTTCCCCTCTAGTGTCGGGGTTAAACGTTTCAGGGGTTTCCCCCTTTTTGATAAGTTTAGGGTTCCCCTTAGTGTCGGGGTTTAACAGTTTCAGGGTTCCCCTCTAGAGGGAAAAGTTAGGGTTCCCCTTAGTGCGTGTTATAACAGTTTCAGGGGCCCCTTAGTGTCGGTTATAACGTTTCAGGGTTCCCCTTAGTTCTGTTATAACGTTTCAGGGTTCCCCTTTTCTTTGGGAAAACAGTTTCAGGGGTTTCCCCCTTTGTTGTGTTTAACAGTTTCAGGGTTCCCCTCTAGTGGGTGTTATAACAGTTTCAGGGTTCCCCTTAGGGAAAACAGTTTCAGGTTCCCTCTATTTGGGTTTTAAAAAAATTCAGGGTTCCCCTTTCTGATAACATTTTAGGGGTTTCCCCCCTTTGTGTCGGGGTTTAACAGTTTCAGGGTTCCCCTCTAGTTCGGGTTATAACGTTTCAGGGGTTCCCCCCTTTTTTGGGGGAAAAAGTTTAGGGGTTTCCCCCTTTGTTGGGTTTAACGTTTCAGGGTTCCCCTTAGGAAAACAGTTTAGGTTCCCCTCAGTTTTGGGTTTTTTAACGTTTCAGGGTTCCCCTTAGTGTCGTGTTATAACTTTTTAGGGTTCCCCTCTAGTGTGGTGTTATAAAAGTTTCAGGGGTTCCCCCCTTTGTGTCGGTGTTTAACAGTTTCAGGGTTCCCCTCTAAAAAATTTCGGTTTTGTTTTTAACGTTTCAGGGTTTCCCCCCTAGTGTCGGGGTTATAACGTTTCAGGGGTTCCCCCCTAGTGTCGGTGTTTAACGTTTCAGGGGTTCCCCCCTAGTGTCGGTGTTATAACTGTTTCAGGTTCCCCTCTATGTCGGTGTTATAACGTTTCAGGGTTCCCCCCTAGTGTCGGTGTTATAACGTTTCAGGGTTCCCCTTAGTGTCGGGGTTTAACGTTTCAGGGGTTTCCCCCCTAGGGGGAAAACGTTTCAGGGGTTCCCCCCTTTGTTGGGTTTAACGTTTAGGGTTCCCCTTAGTGTCGGGGTTTAACGTTTCAGGGTTCCCCTTAGTTCGTGTTTAACGTTTCAGGGTTCCCCTCTAAAAAATTTCGGGTTTTAATGTTTTTTTTTTTTTTTTTTTTTTTTTTTTTTTTTTTTTTTTTTTTTTTTTTTTTTTTTTTTTTTTTTTTTTTTTTTTTTTTTTTTTTTTTTTTTTTTTTTTTTTTTTTTTTTTTTTTTTTTTTTTTTTTTTTTTTTTTTTTTTTTTTTTTTTTTTTTTTTTTTTTTTTTTTTTTTTTTTTTTTTTTTTTTTTTTTTTTTTTTTTTTTTTTTTTTTTTTTTTTTTTTTTTTTTTTTTTTTTTTTTTTTTTTTTTTTTTTTTTTTTTTTTTTTTTTTTTTTTTTTTTTTTTTTTTTTTTTTTTTTTTTTTTTTTTTTTTTTTTTTTTTTTTTTTTTTTTTTTTTTTTTTTTTTTTTTTTTTTTTTTTTTTTTTTTTTTTTTTTTTTTTTTTTTTTTTTTTTTTTTTTTTTTTTTTTTTTTTTTTTTTTTTTTTTTTTTTTTTTTTTTTTTTTTTTTTTTTTTTTTTTTTTTTTTTTTTTTTTTTTTTTTTTTTTTTTTTTTTTTTTTTTTTTTTTTTTTTTTTTTTTTTTTTTTTTTTTTTTTTTTTTTTTTTTTTTTTTTTTTTTTTTTTTTTTTTTTTTTTTTTTTTTTTTTTTTTTTTTTTTTTTTTTTTTTTTTTTTTTTTTTTTTTTTTTTTTTTTTTTTTTTTTTTTTTTTTTTTTTTTTTTTTTTTTTTTTTTTTTTTTTTTTTTTTTTTTTTTTTTTTTTTTTTTTTTTTTTTTTTTTTTTTTTTTTTTTTTTTTTTTTTTTTTTTTTTTTTTTTTTTTTTTTTTTTTTTTTTTTTTTTTTTTTTTTTTTTTTTTTTTTTTTTTTTTTTTTTTTTTTTTTTTTTTTTTTTTTTTTTTTTTTTTTTTTTTTTTTTTTTTTTTTTTTTTTTTTTTTTTTTTTTTTTTTTTTTTTTTTTTTTTTTTTTTTTTTTTTTTTTTTTTTTTTTTTTTTTTTTTTTTTTTTTTTTTTTTTTTTTTTTTTTTTTTTTTTTTTTTTTTTTTTTTTTTTTTTTTTTTTTTTTTTTTTTTTTTTTTTTTTTTTTTTTTTTTTTTTTTTTTTTTTTTTTTTTTTTTTTTTTTTTTTTTTTTTTTTTTTTTTTTTTTTTTTTTTTTTTTTTTTTTTTTTTTTTTTTTTTTTTTTTTTTTTTTTTTTTTTTTTTTTTTTTTTTTTTTTTTTTTTTTTTTTTTTTTTTTTTTTTTTTTTTTTTTTTTTTTTTTTTTTTTTTTTTTTTTTTTTTTTTTTTTTTTTTTTTTTTTTTTTTTTTTTTTTTTTTTTTTTTTTTTTTTTTTTTTTTTTTTTTTTTTTTTTTTTTTTTTTTTTTTTTTTTTTTTTTTTTTTTTTTTTTTTTTTTTTTTTTTTTTTTTTTTTTTTTTTTTTTTTTTTTTTTTTTTTTTTTTTTTTTTTTTTTTTTTTTTCAGGGTTCCCCCTTTCCTTTAAAATTTGGGGCCCCGGGGTTTGTTTTAATTTTAAAAAACCCCCCGGGTTTTAGGGTTCCCCCCCTTCCCCCAGTGTCGGGGTTTTTGGGGTTTTTTTTTTTTTAAACAGGGGTTTCATTTTGGTTTTCCCCCCCTCTTAAAAGTTTTTTGGGGGTTTTTTTTTTTTTGGGGGGGTGTTTTTAAAATTTTTTTTCGTTTTAAATTTCAGGGTTCCCCCCTACAAACAGTTTCAGGTTCCCCTTATTCTGTTAAATTTTTCAGGGTTTCCCCCCAGTTCGGGTTAAACGTTTCAGGGTTCCCCCCTAATTTTTAAATTCCCCGGGGCCCCCCCTTTCGTTTTTGTTTTTTTAAAAATTGGGTTTTTTTGTTTTAAACAGTTTTAGGTTCCCCCCTGGGGTTTCTTTTGGGTTTCCCCCATTTTTTGTTTAAAAAATTTTAGGGTTCCCCGTTCGGGGTTTCGGGTTCCCCTTTTTTATAATTTTTTTCCCCTTTTTGGGGGTTTTTTTTTTCTTTAAACGTTTGGTTCCCCTTTGTTTGGGTTTTAACAGTTTCAGGGGTTTCCCCCTAGGGGGAAAAAGTTTCAGGGGTTTCCCCCCTAGTTCGGTGTTAAACGTTTAGGGTTCCCCTTAGTTCGGTTAAAATTTGGGTTCCCTTAGTGTCGGGGTTTAAAAAAGTTTCGGGTTCCCCTTATTTCGGTTTAAAAATTTTGGGAAAAACAGGGGGCTTTCAGTTTCCCAGGGGTTTTTTTCCCCCCCGGGGTTTTTCTTTTTGTTTTTTCCCCTTTGTCATGTTATAACAGTTTCAGGGTTCCCCTCTATTTGGGTTTAAAAAATTTAGGGTTTTCCCCCATTCTGTTTCTTTCAGGGCCCCCCTTTTAAAATTTTTGGGTTTCGTTTTTAAAAAGTTTCAGGGGTTTCAAAAAAGTTTAGGGGCCCCTTCCCAAAAAATTTAAGGGGTTTCCCCCCAAAGGGGAAAAAAAAGGGTTCCCCTTTTTCTGAAACAGTTTTGGGCCCCTTAGTGTCGTGTTATAACGTTTCGGGTTCCCCCTTTCCCCTTTAAAATTTTTTTTCCCCTTTTTCTGTTTACCCCTTTCGGGTCCCCTTTTTCCCCGTTCCCTTTTTTTTTGGGAAAACTTTCAGGGTTCCCCCTTATTTTGGGTTTTTTCCGGCCCTTTAAAGGGGTTTGGGCCCCCCGTGTCTGTTTAAATTTTATTTCCCCCCAAAAAACCCCCCCCCCCCCCTTTTAAAAATTAAGGGTTCCCCCCGTGTGGGTTTTTTTAAAACGGGCCCCCCCCCGGTTTTTTGGGTTTAGGGGGGCGTTTCGGGGTTTTTCTTTTTTTAAACGTTTCAGGGTTCCCCTTTTTTAAACAGTTTCAGGGGTTTCCCCCTTTGAAAAATTTTTTGGTTCCCTTTTTTGGGTTTTAAAAATTTAGGGTTCCCCCTTAGTGCAGGTTTTAACAGTTTAAGGTTCCCCTTTTAAAAGTTTAAAAATTTCTTTTTTTAAACGTTTCAGGGGTTTCCCCCCTTTGGTTAAATTTCAGGGTTCCCCTTAGGGAAAAATTTTCAGGTTCCCCTCATTTTTCCCTTTAGGGGTTTTACCTTTAAACAGTTTCAGGTTCCCCCTTTGCGTTTTAACAGTTCAGGGTTTTCCTTTTGCCGTTTATAAAAATTCAGGGTTCCCTCTAGTGTCGGTTATAACAGTTTCAGGGTTCCCCCAGTTCGGGTTTCTTTTTTTCCCCCAGTTTTTCCCCCCCAAAAAAAGTTTAGGTTCCCCTTTCTTTAAAGTTCGGGTTTTTTTTTTAAAAATTTAGGGTTCCCCTAAAAAATTTTTTTTTAAAATTTTTCTTTAGGGAAAAGTTTGGGTTTCCCTTTTTGGGTTTTTTAAACGTTTTATTTCCCCTTTTTTTTTAAAATTTTTGGTTCCCCCCCAAAAAAAGTTTTTGGTTCCCCTAGTGGTGTTTAAAATTTGGGGTTCCTCTTAGAAAACGTTTCAGGGGTTTCCCCCCTAAATAAAGGGGTTTAAGGGGTTTCCCAAAAATTCCCCCTTTTTTTAAAGGGTTTAGTTCGGTTTTAAATTTGGGGTTCCCCCCTAAAAATTTTTGGGGTTCCCCCCTAGTGTCTGTTAACGTTTCAGGGTTCCCCCCCCCGTGTGGTGTTTAACAGTTTCAGGGTTTTCCCCTTAAATTTGGGGTTTTTTCTTTCTTTAAAACAGGGGTTTTTTCCCTTTTCCCCTTAAAATTTTTCCCCCCCCCGGGGTTTATCTTTTTTGGGTTCCCCTTTTTAAAAAATTTTTTTTCCCCTCTTTGGGATAAAGTTTAGGGTTCCCCCCCAGGTCTTTTTAAAAAAAGGGTTCCCCCTTTTTGGGGTTTTTTGTTTCAGGTTTTAAAAAAATTTTTTTCTAAAAAAGTTTTCCCCTTGGAAATTTCGGTTCCCCTTAGTGTCTGTTTAACAGTTTCAGGTTCCCCCCCAGGGGGAAAAAAGTTTTAGGGGTTTCCCCTTTTCGAAAAAAGTTTCAGGGGTTTTCCCCCTAGTTTGGGTTTAACGTTTCAGGGGTTTCCCCCCTAGGGGGAAAAAGTTTAGGGGTTCCCCCCCGTTGGGGGTTTTTAAAATTTTTTTGGGGTTCCCCCCTTTGGGGGTTTAAAAGTTTCAGGGTTTTTAAAAAAATTTTTGGTTTTCCCCCCGTTTTGGTTTTAAAAAATTTCAGGTTCCCTTATTTTGTTTAACGTTTCAGGGTTCCCCTCTAGTTCGGGTTTCAGTTTTGGGGGTTTTTTAGGGGCTTTTAAACATTTTAGGTTCCCCCTTTTTTTTTTAAAAGTTTCAGGTTCCCCTCTAGGGGAAACAGTTTCGGGTTCCCCTTAAAAAAGTTTGGGGTTCCCCCCTTTTCGTTTAAAAAGTTTTGGGGTTCCCCCCTTTTGTCAGTTTAAACAGTTTCGGGGCCCCTTTTAAAGTTTAGGGTTCCCCCCTGTTGGGGGTTATAACAGTTTCAGGGTTTCCCCCCTTGGGTTTTAAAGTTTTTCCCTTTTTTTCAGTTTTGGGGGCCCCTTTTTTCCCGTTTATTTTTTTGGGGTTTTTTATCGTTTTTTTTTAGGGCCCAAAGGGGGTTTTTTTTGGGCCCCCTTTTGGGTTAAATTTTTAAAAAAGTTTATTTCCCCGTTTAAAAAGGGGGGGGTTTTTTGTTTTTCCCCCGTTCTTTTTAAAGTTTATTCCCCTTTTAGGGGGCCCCCCGTTCGGGGTTTGAAAAGTTTCTTTCCCCCGGGGAAAAAGTTTAGGGTTTCCCCCCTTGGTTTTTTAAAACCGGTTCCCCAGTGTTTAAATTTCAGGGTTCCCTTTTGGGGAAAAAAGGGTTTCTTTGGTTTTTAGTTTCCCTTCCCCCTAAAAAGTTAGGGTTTCCCCCTTTTTTTAAAAGTTTTAGGTTCCCCTTTTGGAAAATTCAGGTTCCCCTCTATGTCGGGTTTTAAAAAATTTTTTTTTTTGGGGGGTTTTTTTAGTTTTGGGGTTTGGGTTTTTTTTTTTTTTTAAAAAAGTTTCAGGGTTTTCCCCCTATTTTCGTTTACCCTTGGTTTTTCGGGTTTTTCCCCTTGGTTTTTTTTAAAGTTTCGGGTTCCCCTCTAGGGGAAAAAAGTTTCAGGGGTTTCCCCCAGTTTGGGTTTAACGTTTCGGGGTTCCCTCTAGTGTCGGTGTTATAACGTTTCAGGGTTCCCCTCTATGTCGGGGTTTTAACGTTTCAGGGTTCCCTTAGTGTGGGTTTAACAGTTTCAGGGTTCCTTTTAGAAAAAAGGGTTTAAAGGGTTCCCTTAGTGCCGTGTTATAACAGTTTCAGGTTCCCTCTAGTTTTGGGTTTTTAACCGTTCCCGGGTTCCTTAGTGCCATGTTTAACAGTTTCAGGGTTCCCCAGTTCAGGTTATAACAGTTTCAGGGTTCCCCCTTGAAAAATTTCAGGGTTTTAAAAACAGTTTCAGGGTTCCCCCTTTGTGTCGGTGTTATAACAGTTTCAGGGTTCCCCCCTAGAAAACAGTTTCAGGTTCCCTTAGTTCTGTTTAACATTTGGGTTCCCCTTTAGGAAACAGTTTCAGGGGTTTCCCCCCTAGATAAAGGTTAAAGGGGTTTCCCCCCCAGTGTCGGTTTAAACAGTTTCAGGGTTCCCCCCCTAGTGTCGGTGTTATAACAGTTTCAGGGTTCCCCCCCCCATGTCGTGTTATAACAGTTTCAGGGTTCCCCCTCTAGTTTTGGCGTATTAACCGTTCCAGGGTTCTCCTTTAGTGCCAGTGTTATAACAGTTTCATGGTTCCCCTCTAGTGTCGGTGTCTTAACAGTTTCAGGGTTCCCCTCTAGTGTCGGTGTTATAACAGTTTCAGGGTTCCCCTGTAGTATCATTGTTATAACAGTTTCAGAGTTCCCCTCTAGAAAACAGTTTCAGGGTTCCCCTCTAGATAACAGTTTCAGGGTTCCCCTGTAGTGTCAGCGTTATAACAGTTTCAGGGTTCCCCTGTAGTGTCAGCTTTATAACAGTTTCAGGGTTCCCCTGTAGTGTCAGTGTTATAACAGTTTCAGGGTTCCCCTGTAGTGTCAGTGTTATAACAGTTTCAGGGTTCTCCTGTAGTGTCGGTGTTATAACAGTTTCAGGGTTCCCCTGTAGTGTCGGTGTTATAACAGTTACCGTACAAATTTCACATAAGAATTGGCCTTCAAGCATCAAATCTTCATTCTGAGCTCAATTCCATGTAAAACTCTAGTTTTCATCACTAAACTTGCTTAAACTGTCTTTCTCTCCCCAAAACCACTCAGAAACGCATTTCTCCTCAAGAAACACTCAAAAGTGTTGAAAAAGATGTATTTTCTTCACAAAACACATCTATTACTGTGGAAATATCGAAAACAGGATAAATATATGATAGGGGACATAGTTTTCTCAAATTTCACATAAGAATTGGCTTCCAATCAACAAATCTTCATTCTGAGCTCAAATGTAAAACTCTAGTGTTCATTACCTAAGTAGTTTAAATTGTCCTTCTCTCCCAAAAAACACGTAGAAACGCATTTCTCCTCAAGTAACACTCAAAGGTGGATTCATATGAAAAATATGTAATTTCTTCACAGAAACACATCTCTTGCATTGGGAACATCCAAAACAGGATGAATATGAAAGGGAACAGTTTTCTCAAATTTGACGTAAGAATTTACCTCCAATCAAATCTTCATTCTGAGCTCAATTCCATTTAAAGCTCTAGTGTTCATTACTAAACTTGCTTAAACTGTCTTTCTCTCCCCAAAACCACTCAGAGACGCATTTCTCCTCAAGAAACACTCAAAAGTGGATTAATATGAAAATGATGTAATTTCTTCACAGAAACATATCTATTGCATTTCAAACATAAAAAACAGGATGAAAATGAAAGGGCACAGTTTTCTCAAATTTTACATAAGAATTGGCCTCCAAGTATCAAGAAACACTGAAAAGTCGATTAATATGAAAAAGATGTAAGTCACAGTAGTGTCAAAAAATTTCCTGAAAAAAAGTGACAGTATTGTATTTCGAGAAATTTCATGAAAAAATGTCATAGTATATAGTATGTCGAAAAATATCATGAAAAAAAAGTCATAGTACAGCATGTCGAAAAGTTTAATGAAAAAAAGTTATATTATAGTATGTCGATAAATTTTCATGAAAAAAAGTGACAGTATTGTATTTTGAAAAATTTCGTGAAAAAAAGTCATTGTACAGAATGTCGAGAAGTTTAATGAAAAAGTCATAGTATAGTATGTCGAAAAATTTCCTGAAAAAAGTCATAGTATAGTTTGTTGAAAAATTTAGTGAAAAAAAGTCATAGTACAGCTTGTTGAAAAATTTCCTGGCTTTTTTATTACTTTCTTTCCCCGATATACTACGTATACTATGATTTTATTACATTTTGTATGACTTTTTATAAAACATTTTTTTGTGACATACTATACTATGACTTTTTATATGACATTTTTTAACACAATGTAGGATCCAACATTTTTTTTTTGAGTTTAACTTATATTAGGGTATGTGGTTTGAATGAGTTTTAATTTACATAACTTGTAAATTTATGTACCTTGTGTTTAAAATTCATGGAGAGATTAAAACTCACCGGGGAGAAAACATTAATGCTTTTAGTCGTATTTAAAACATGGGGTAGTGGTGCACTTCAGCCTCTTTGGCCGAAATGAGCATTACAACAACAGAAGACTGAGGGAAAATAATCCTCACAAAAAAATTAAAAATAAAATACCTGCCAAAACTTTTTTTCTCACCTGTTTTTCACAGATGAAAAAAGTAACTTAGAAAAATGATCCTTGAAAAACTCTTTTTTTTCCACCTGTTTCAAAGGTGATTTTTTTTTTAAAGGAGCATAGAAACATTATCCTGGCTAAACATTTTTATCACCGTTCGTAAATGATGAAATATATTTGGATCAGACTTAAAAAATGGATCACCAGAATTTTTTTTTCTTACTTGCCTCTCAGGTCTTCTGTACTTAACAGTTGGAACATAACCTTAGCTCTGTCGTAGAAATAACATATAATGGCAACACATTTTCTCAATTACTTACTGTTGTATCAACTTTTAAAAAGCCATACTATCCTTAGGGGGGAAAAGTCTGATGAATAGATAATGAAAAAAAAAGAAAAAAACATTAACAACAGAACCGTAATAATTTATGTCCATAATGTATTTTATACTTAACAGTGTATGTTTGCCAAAGCAAAATAGAAATATTACTTAGAAATGTATATCGAAAGGCACAGCATCAAAATACAATTTGACATGCAAGTTTTTTCTTTAAAATTGGAGTAAACATTCAAATGTTGACCAATCTGGCCTGTCTGTTGAATACCAACAACTGTCCGTCACAGGGTGAATCCTTAGCTTCGGGTTCGTTGCTTTCAGATGCGTCCAGTCAAAATGGTAAAGCAAAGTTACTACTGACTTACAGTAGTAACGATAGAGCATGCGTTCTCCTAAAGCTCTTGAAAGATTTGACGTTTGTAACAAACATTTTCTGTAAAAATCCCTCTGAACATGAGCTGCACCTGACTTCCACGATTAGCACCCAAAACTCTCCGTCATTTGTACAACAGAGATCGTGACAACACCTTTACATCACTGTCAGGACAAATGGCCCATGTACATAAATATACATATTAAATATACATTCAGAGGAGCAGGGAAAAATGAGCATGCAAATTTGGTCCACCTTTACAGCAGTCAGCCAAAACAGAAAGCATTGACCCAAGACTCATCCTGAGAAACAACACTGACCACTTGGGAGTTTTCCCCAAAAGGACATGCAAACGGGCTGGTTTTTGGCACATTTACAGTATGTCTTTTTTTTTTTTTTTTTGTCTTTTTCTAGTAACCACCCCCCACACCTGACTGGTGTTTTTTTTCTCCACCTCTTCAGAGGTCAAGAAGGCTATCTAGCACTGTGCATGGCTTTAAGTCTCTTAATACAGATTTTTATACAAAGTATCAGAGGAGCAAAGCACATTAAAATATTCCAGTTATAAAAAATACAACAATAAAGTCTTAATATAAAAGTGGATGTGAACAGGAATGTCCTGTCAGTCCACAGGAGGTGCAGTTCAGCTTGTTATACAGTAGATCTGCCAAAACATAGAGGCCCAAACACAGGCTAATAACCCTGAAATCTATATGCTGTTCCAGTTACTGCTGAATGTGCTGTGCAGGTGTTTGATGCTGCCGTCTACCTTCCCGGTTTGTGTCTTCTGAGTTGGGCAGAAGAAGAATCCTGTAATACTTTTTATCTCCATAAAAGTTTTTTTTAAGGTTCATCTTGAGAGTTTGCTGATGACTCGAATGAGGGCGGCGTTTTCATCCTTGAGCCGCTGGTTGTCTGCTCTGAGATCCCCCAGAACCTACAGAAACATGATGAAACATTGGTGTTTTTACACTCCCTCAAATATAACAGCAACCCAGCATTCTCTTGTGCTTCTGAATTAATTTTTATGTTGGCAGAAGTTTGTTTCAGGTGAGGTGGCCCATATCTGCTTTAAAACACTGCAGGAAATCTTGAGTGATCTTACATTAAATCTACAGTGGGAAGTTGGGAAGTGGTTTTACAAAACATCTACTTAATTTTCTTTGTGACTTTTAGCCACAGGTGCCTGAGCAATTCACGAGTCTCACCTACATACGCTACTAACAAACAGACCATATGTCCTCGTTGCTGTACTGGACTTGTGGTGGTAAAATAATAAACACATGGTTGCTATGACTGACCTCTTCAGTTTTGTCAGATAAGCAAATGTGACACCTTTTAAACGCAATTACACAATATTACATTAGTTTCAAACATGTGATAATGTTGCCTTTGTGGGATCATACATGGTGAAAGATTTTTAGAAATGAATAAAATGAGCTGTAGAAATCTGAAGAGTGTGAACCCCAGTTAAAGGACCAGTATGTAATATTTAGCCATCTATTGGCAGAAATGGAATATAATATTAATAAGCATGTTTTCTTTAGTGTATAATCACCTGAAAATAAGAATCGTTGTGTTTTCGTTACCTTAGAATGAGCTGTTTATATCTACATAGGTAGCGGGTCCTCTTCACGGAGTCCGCCATGTTGCACCGCCATGTTTCTACAGTAGCCCAGAACGGACAAACCGAAAACTCTGTTAACTTTTCCTGCTGGGGCTGGAGTCGATAACGTTACTCGCTCCCGTCGCCACCACTCTCTCTCTCTTGCTTCTCCACTCACTTTCCACGTGTACACACACTTTAAGCACTCTACTCTTACAACAACTGGCTCGAGAGAGGGCCATTCCTGTTTTCGCGTTAGCCATCGTAGCAATCCTACACGCTTGGCACACAGGAAAGATTGTAATCTGCAACCTCAGTACTAGATACCGCCAGATCCTACACACTGTTCCTTTACAGCAGGTCTGCAGCAGGTTTAACTTAAAGGGATATTACGGATACTTTTAAGTGGGGCTGCATGAGGTACTTATCCATAGTCAGTGTATTACCTGCAGTAGATCGGTGGCGATCCAAACCGACTTTACTGTCTTCCAATCCATTGGTACCATATGTCAGGCTAGCTTGTTGGGAAGGTGGTTAAAAAATGCTCCAAATTTACGCAAAATTTTGGCGAGGAAAAACTGGCATGGCCATTTTCAAAGAGGTCACTTGACCTCTGACCTCAAGATATGTGAATGAAAATGGGTTGTATGGGTACTCACGAGTCTCCCCTTTACAGACATGCCCACTTTATGATAATCACATGCAGTTTTTTTAAATGCGGTATGAATGTGTTATTTTCGCTTATTCTAAAATGGTGTATTGGATATTTCTGCATACTGGGGTCTCTAAACAATCTTGTAATTACATAAATAGGTTATCACTGTATAGCTGAGACTCTTGTGGATCCAATTTGCCCAATTGTATTCATGTGTGATGATGTTAGTCCCCAAAGTAGTCATTTCATTGTCTTGAGACCATTTCTTAAACTTGACCTAACTGTATAAAATGACCTGTGGTGACCTCTAGGATAATCACAGCCTCATGAAACTTTACAACCACAAACTAAAGACCTAGGGCATTCAGAGGGTGTATGCCTTTGCTAGGTAGATTGACAATAAGTGGGTTTCTGAGTAGTTTCCAGAACAGAAGTGCTCGCCATCCAATCGCCAAGAAATGCAATTATTGCAGAAATCTCAAAGATGTCAAAAGTTTTTGATACAAATCCCAGCATGTTCTTTTCAATGGTGTTCCTCAAAGTCTTGGTGTCTTTATGTGGTATTTTAGAGGAATTATTGATAATCTGTTGTCAATTCTCCAGTGGTTAAATTCAGCACCAAATCTGTGTAACAAAAATTTCTGCAACCACTTATGAGACATAAGTGAGCATGGAAATGGCCCTCATTACCACTCAATTTTATAACTCCTCAAAGATGGAAGAGCTGAGAGTGAGTGACTGGGCACTGAGGACAAGTCAGTGCTGAGCAAAGAAATGAAAGCCCTGTAATGGACCAAATTTCTTGATGTAGCTGGCTTATGTCATGCTTTTGATGATGCTTACCTGTGTAACACATATAATAAATCCAATAAACTCAAATTCTCAAAACTTTTCTTTTTGGACATTGACTCTGAGGTTTCCATCTGAAAGCATCATTGCTCATTATTATCGTTGTTATACTCGCTGTAATCATTTGAGAATAAAGCGTCAAATGATTACACTAACGCTAATTCAGTACAGTAAGCAATCAGTGTTGAAGTGGACATCCGTACCTTCAGCTCATCCTCCAGTTCCACTGCTTTCCTCTGGAGGGTCAACTTCTCCTGTGAACAACAGTTTAAACATCACAAACTGACTGAGGTTGCCAGAGCAGACATTTCAACTGCTGATATTTATATAACAGTGAGCAAGTCCTTCTATTGTTTCTGGCTTCATGCTCTGCTGAACTTGTAGCGCTGTTAACATGCAGTCATTCTCTGGTCTTATATTTTATCACACCTTACAAAGCCAAGTATACAGTAAATGTAGAGAACACATCAACCTCCACAGCTTCACAGTTCAACTGAAGAACAGGAAATTAAAGCTCTCTTTGATTTCTAAAAGTAACTTTTACTACCTTTAGGCTTTTTTCTTTATTGTGATACAGAAATATACTGTATTTGCTGTATATACAGTATATATATTAGGGCTGTCAAAGTTAATGCGATAATAACGCGTGAATGCAAAGTCGCTTTAACGCCACTAATTTCTTTAACGCAACTTGCGATTTTTAGGTTGTAGCGGACTCAGTTTTAAAGCTAGAGTGAAGATATTAGCATCACCATGAAACTAGAAAATCTAAGAAATCCATTGGTACACATTTTTTTACTAATGTAAAAATGTCATACTAGGGGTCCTTTGACCTCTGCCCTCAAGATATGTGAATGAAAATGGGTTCTATGGGTACCCACGAGTCTCCCCTTTACAGAAATGCCCACTTTATGATAATCACATTCAGTTTTGGGCAAGTCATAGTCAAGTCAGCACACTGACACACTGACAGCTGTTGTTGCCTGTTGGGCTTGAGTTTGCCATGCTATGATTTGAGCATATTTTGTATGCTAAATGCAGTACCTGTGAGGGTTTCTGGACAATATTTGTCATTGTTTTGTGTTGTTAATTGATTTCCAATAAAAAATATATATACATTTGCATAAAGCAGGCATATTTGCCTACTCCCATGTTGATAAGAGTATTAAGTACTTGACAAATCTCCCTTAAAGGTACATTTTGACCAGATAAAAAATGTGCAATGAACTTGCGTGATTAATATTTAAAAGCGATTGACAGACCTAATATATATTAGTATTGATGTATACAGTACAGGAGGTTTGTTCCTGGAAGAACAGATGATTACTACATCTGTAGCCGTTTATAATACAGATTATAAAAGTAGATTATAAAAGCAGACTTACGAATCTCTCCAGTTCCAGGAGGGCCGGTCTGTCTGTGCTGCTCTCTTGACTCTGCCACAGAGACAAACACTATTCATACAATTGACTGTAGAACTACACAACTGCTGCAGTCTATGACAACTAAAATGGATACTGAATCATAACAACTATTAAAGGATGGTTTGTTATGGCACATAGCATGTCTCTAACACCCCCCCACCCCCCCACCCCACACACACACAGACAGACAGACAGACAGACAGACACACACAGACACACACAGACACAGACAGACACACACACACACACAGAGACACAGACACAGACACACACACACACACACACACACACACACACAGAGACCTACACACACTCTTAAAGGTCAGATGTAGCAGCAAACCTGCCGAACCTGTTGGAGTCTCTCCAGCTCCACTTTGTTTTGGCTGAGCAGCAGCTCCTTCTCTTGCAGCTTGTCCTTTAGAGCCAGGTTCTCCTGCAGTACCTGCAAGTACAGCTAGAAGGAAACACACACACACACACCCATAGACCTTCAGACTACCAATGTGCAGTACAGGTGGAAATAGCTTGGTTGATGCTACAGTACAGGCTTCCGGGGGTTTCTGTTCATTTCTCTCTACAGCATGTTGGGTATCATTCCTGTCCTGGTTTATCTAGATCTCAGCTATAATTCACTTTCAGTCCTCAGGTGTGGTTTCAGGAATGTGTGAGCTTTTCTGTGGGAAGAGGGTCAGACACGTACCGTTCTGTAGTCAGCTGACGAGTCTCCCAGTTGACCCTCACTGCAGAGACACAAAAGAAACTTTTAAAAACCTGACAGAGAATCCTCCACACAAACACAGGGCAGGGTTTTCGCCAGTGTATTGCAAGCCTCGTGGCCTGTCAGCCCTAAATTGATTCCCACCAAGGCCTAAGCATCAGGGAATTATGTATTGTATGATAGTTTTTAAACTAAAATGTGTAAGACACATAGCAAGCTCTTTTAAGGAGGAATAAGTGCATAGAATGTGTGTAACGTTAGCGAGTGTCAGTTTGCGCTCGATCGAGAGAGAGAGAGAGATAGAGAGAGAGAGAGAGAGAGAGAGAGAGTCAGAAGTAACGGTTGTGAACGTAGCAGTGCAGTGTGTGTACACTTTAGACTGTCTGTGAATAAATGTTACAACTCCTCAAGACTCAAGCCAAGTTCCCGTGTCTTTGCTTGCCACCTGCAGATTAAAGTGAAGGGGTTTAGCCCTAAAGCTAGCGTCAACTGCGGCAAAGTTTTAGAGCTAGAGTGAAGGTACTGCATCGTATGAAACTAGAGGTCCCTTGACCGCTGACCTCAAGATATGTGAATGAAAATGGGTTCTATGGGTACCCTCGAGTCTCCTCTTTACAGACATGCCCACTTTATGATAATCACATGCAGTTTTGGGGAAAAACCATGCAGTTTTTTTTAATGCAGTATAAATGTGTTATTTTTGCCTATTCTAAAATGGTGTATTTTAATATTTCTGCATACTGGGGTCCCTAAACAGTCTTGGAATTACACAAATTGGGTATCACTGTAAAGCTGAGACTGTTGTGGATCCAATGAGCCTGATTGTATTCAGGTGTGATGATAGTCAGCAATAGTCCCCTAGTATCAATTACATTGTAGTGAGACCATTTTTGAAACTTGACCTCACTGTATAAAATAATATAATCACAGCCTCATGAAACTTTACAACCACAAACTAGAGACCTAGGGCATTCAGAGGATGGATGGCTATCCTAGGTAGATTGACAATAATGGGGTTTCTAAACAGTTTACATAACAGAAGTGCTCACCATCCAATCGTTGAAAAATGCGATGCTTGCAGAAATGTCAAAATGTCAAAAGTGTTTGATACCAAATCACAGCATGGCTTTTTCTATGGTGTTCCTCAAGGTCTTGGTGTCTTAATGTGGTATTTTGGAGGGATTATTGATAATTTTTATCAATTCTCGAGTGGTAAAAAATGGTTAAATTTAGCATCAATTCTGTGTAACAACTGGTATCAACCCGAAAAATTGCTGCAACAAATTAAGAGACATAATACAGCATGGGAATGGCCATCATATACTTCCATCATAATTTTATTAGCCCCTATACACTTTTACAATTTATTTAAATTAATTATTTTGTGATTTATGATTTATGATTCAAACAACTTGACACACAGTGCTGAGCTGCATCTCAAATTAATCTTCAGGTTCCCAGCTTGTGTGAAAAATGTGTGAAATAAAAAAAAAAAATGTCGCAGAGAGGAAAAAAGTTAAGGACTGAAACCAAACACACGAGAATTAAAACAGTAACACTTACTTGG
This sequence comes from Sebastolobus alascanus, assembly GCA_916701645.2. Lineage (NCBI taxonomy): Eukaryota > Metazoa > Chordata > Actinopteri > Perciformes > Sebastidae > Sebastolobus > Sebastolobus alascanus. The sequence continues at coordinate 9,441,692 of CAKAOJ020000032.1, forward strand.
AAAAACTGTTACTGTTTGCATCATCCAAATGAGCATCCTCATCATCATTCTGAAAATCAGAAAGTTTTACAGTCAGCTGCACAGCACTAGTTATAACAGCACTTCACTAGCATGTCTAATCTGAAATAATACACACAACGGGGAAATTCACATCACATAAATCTGATACTCTCCTATGGGATACATTCAAAGACTGAAATGTTGTGGTTTCTAAAGCACATCTTATTCATTAACTATTTGGTTACCCCCATTTGTTTCCCCTTAAAGCTGAAGTAGGCGAGATTGGAGCAAATATGATTAAAAAAAGTTATTTTTATAAAACGGTCGCTATATCCTGACAGTAGTACATGAAACAGGTAACCTGAAAAAAAAAACATGTGCCTCTGTGTCCTCCGGTGCTCCTAATGGCATCTGAAAGATTTCACAGATCGGAGGAAAACAACCAGTCAGCGCTGACCTGGGGTCTGCTGTCCAGCAACCATCTATGAGAGCCAGCTGTCAATCAGTCGCGAACTCCGACCTAACCGTCAAACCAGGCAGCGCTGATCAAAGTTGAATCAATATTATGTTATGTTAATGCCTATTTCTCGCCTCAAAGGTTTTCATAATCACCTTGTAGTGCACGGTTTAGCTGTAAAATGAGAAAGTTTGTGACCCGGCAGCCATGTTGAGATCTGTTTGGGAATAACCGCTCACATGACCGGAGCACAGCCAATAGGAACGCTCTCTCTCTGAAGTGGCCTGTGATTGGTCAAAGTCATCCGTCACGGGTTAGATTCTTTAAAGCCTTGAGACAGAGCCATGATGAGGTGCAGAAGTCTAGTTTTCTCTCAGAACACTTGAATTACAATATGCTGAAAGGTTATTATGGAATTTTTTGCCCAATGATGCCAAAGAATTGTTGCCTACTGAAGCTTTAAGTAGCTTTTAAGTTGTTAAAATCAACTTATTCTACACTGTCTGACAGTATTATATACAATCTGTATCAGCTTGTTCCAGTATTTTTTTAAATAGTATATGCTGCACTGAAGCTCAAATGTTGTAGCTGCTCTATTCCATCAAATAGAAATATTCAACATGCCTTGAGCATCATTTGGTACACAGTTTCCTCAATTCAGCCTGGCATTTTTGTTACCCTTGGAAAATTTGGGATCACCTCTGGAGTTCTAAAATAAAGTCTGGCTGCACAGCATGTGTTTGTAATGACGAGTTCTACTTACTGGCCGGTAGGTAGGGTTTAAGAGCTCAAAACCTCGATGCATGTCAGTCAAAAACATTTTACTAGAAGCACCAATCATTGTGACTTCCAGTCAATAAAGTTCCCATCAATGACTCAGATATGTGCTTATCAAATATTCAGTTACATCATGCAAAGATGAACTGGTTCGGCTGTCCTTTCCCCTACTTTCAGTACTCATACATTGCTGCAAAAGTGAATTAAAGCAAACCTCTGCTTTGGCCTGTTAAACAAAAATCTTTGACCTGATTGGCGGTGGGCTCTCTGCCTTGTTTGAGATGATGTTTCTTTCTTACCTCTCCACCTGGCAGAACGATACCAGTGGAGCGTCGCCCCCTCCTCCCTCTCCTCTTGTCCTTCACTCCGAGACGCTTCTCTCCCTCCAGCTCCACCTGGTTCAGCGGGTCTGTATCTGAAACACATGGAGGCAGAAAACACTCCTGAAGAACTTTTGGTTGAGTCAAAAATCGAACTAACCACATCCCATGCCTCTGTAAAGATCCAAAGAAGAATCAATAACATATAACTAGGGCTGGGTATCGGAACTCAATACATTTAAGGTATCGACCGAAATAACCCAGTACCGAGTAGTATCAAAACGTCTTCAATCAAACGATACCTGCTATGGATCCCTTTGTGCCCAGATCTAGAAAAAAAAGGACTATATTCAGAGCATGTGAGCTGAGTGGAGCGCAAGAAAGCGGGGAGCATGAGTGGAAGGATTTTGGATGGAGTGCAGAGCGGACTTTTTTAAATTTGGAGCATCACCTCATCTCCCTCACCATCCCGCTCCAATTTCTCTCTGGTACCGCTCACACCTTGAGAACGGCGGCTGCGTAGGATCGTTTCATACTCGCGTGATCTAAACATTTCCAATAACTCCAGAGCAGCAGGTCAGTTGAGTTCAATTCTTGTAAATGGTTTGTTCATATTTTAATGTCTCAATTTGTATAAGTGCATTGTTAATATTTGTCTATTAGGCACAATGGCTGCAGTGTTTTTAGTGGCCTGCTGTCACTGCAGGAAAAAAAATCATTCATCTGCCTCGTATGTTGACATGAAAAGTGTTTCTGTTCATCTTTTCTCTCCATGCCCTTAGAAAAACATAATCTGTAAGCTTGTTATGTACATTAATTATTAAAACACACACACACACACACACACACACACACACACACACACACACATGCTGCCACCCAGCCCTCGTCTCTGTAATCACTGAAGTCAGTTCTCAGTACAAAACTCAAAAATTATTGAAAAAGGATAGATGTAATCATTTCCATAATTCACAACATGTTTTTATCTAACGAATATTCTGCTTCAGTCCATATTTGTTGCCGTTAGCCTTTCAAAAACAACAGTTTCATTGCGGTCCAAAAACGGTTTTCTCTCCCACTTGCCTCAAACAAAGGACACACCTGTATTAACAGCAAATATCAAATCAAATGAAACTGTTAAGTTATATTCATTAAAGAAAGTTGATTTTATAAAAAAATATATATATGACTGGCCCATTTAATCCGATATATTCAAATTGAGAATTTTGTTGGAGGATTTTTTTTAGGGTCAAAATATGATAACAGACATTCAAAGCTTCATTCAAAACCTCAATAGAAGCTTTGAATGTAAAAAAAAATGACAGTAGCCTACAGCCGTAATTAAAATACAATGCAGCTTGTAATTATTTTGGAGTGAGCGGTGACTGATTTGAGTGGAGCGGCTTTGAGCTGGGGAGCGGAGGGAACAGCTCCGCAAGCCGGCTGGTGGAACACACACACACGCAGCTTCCATTCACATGATGGGTATCAAATGAAGTACTCTATTTGTATCGGTATCACTTTAAGGCTACTGGTATTGGTACTGTCATTGTAATTTTTTTAATGTGACCCAGCCCTACATACAACAAACATAGCTAGAACACAAAAGGTGCTTGACAGATGTGAGGCTGGAGCCAAGTTAAGGATTGATCTAAGCAACTATGCAGTCATCAGGTAGATTCGTTTCCAAATGAAACTTTCTGTAAAACAGGAAGCTGTCTCATCTTTGACCTCAGTTTCCACTTAAGATCTGCAAGTTGAGGCTTGAGAGCAGCGAGCTCAGTTAACATTAACAAAATGCTGTGTTGTCTTTGTGAGCTAATGTTCCAGATGGTTAAAGTGGCAGTAGGCAACATTTTTTTGGCATAATTTGGCAAAAATTCCATAATAACCTTTCAGCATATTGTAATTCAAGTGGTCTGAGAGAAAACTAGACTTCTGCTCCTCATCAGGGCTCTGTTTTCAGGCTTTAGAAAAATCTAGCCAGTGACGGCAGATTTTGACCAATCACAGGTCATTTCAGAGAGAGAGGGCATTCCTATTGGCTGTTCTCAAGTCATGTGACCAGAACTTGGCTTCCTTCAACAGATTTTACAATGGCGGCCGCGTCACAAACTTTCTCATTTTACAGCTAAACAATACACTACAAGATGATTCTGAAAACATTTGAGGAGAGAAATAGGCATTACAGTAACAGAATATTGATTCATATTTGATCAGCGCTGCCTAGTTTGACCGTTTGGTCGGAGTTCGCGAGTGATTGACAGCTTGCTCTCATAGACGGCAGCTGGACAGCGGACCTTGTTTTCCTCCGGTAAGTGAAATCCTTCAGATGCCGTTAGGAGCACCGGAGGACACAGTAGGACACAGAGGAACATGATTTTTTTCAGGTTACCTGTTTCATGTACTACTGTCACGATATAGCAGCCGTTTTCTAAAAATAACTTTTTTAAATCATATTTGCGCCAATCTTGCATACTGCAGCTTTAGCTGCAGGTCTAAACTGACCTGATGTGTTCAATGATCTAATAGGCTGATTTATTTAAACATTGTGTCAATCATATATATCAGAAGAGGAAATGCTCAGTTCCCCATAAAAAAAAGGGCGGAGTGTGGAAAGCAGTGACAAAAACAAGATAAAGAGGAAGATGTACACAACCCACAACATTATGAGAATATGGTAGCCACCCTGTCAGATAAACCACACCTAATGCTCCACACCAGCGGCAGTAGCCCAGAGAACCCGTGTGAGAAAACCTCATTTCCTTTCAGCACCCCACCCAAGATATACATACTATATATGTTTATATTTGGTGGTCTTTCTATTACAGTAAACAGAAGTGACTCTAGCATTTCATCCTCACTCACCCCTTTCAGCCGGCGTGACAGTAACGATGGGGCTGACAGGCTGGATGTTGCGAGGTGGTGGATCTGCGGCTTTAGCCACGGTCTTCTCTGCTTCTTTCAGGTCTGTCAGAGTCACACCCTGCCAGCACAGAGCAAAAACAAATCACTCAGAGGCCTTATATTGCACTCCAAACTGAACAGTTTCTTGGTGAAAATTTGCTGCATGGCATCAGGAATGAAAATACTGATGCAGTACATCATCCGTAACTCGGTAGGTGTGCAGAATCATAAACAGGTTAACCACATCATTACTCAGTCAATTATTCACACATTCTAAACTGTGTGTGTGATAAAGAGTGACAAAAACGGTGTTTGGTTTTGGCAGTCACATGTGTGAGTATCTGTCGTACTGACTGCACTAGCATAGCTCCTAATACCCACAACAGCAGTGTGCAGCACTGTGAAAATATTGTGAAAGCTTAAAGTATGTGAATGCAGATTCCAGGTCCTTGTCATTGAATAGTAAGACAGAAAAAATAAAGTATGAATAAATGTAAAGATATTAGGGCTGTTAATAGATTAAAATATTTAATCACGATTAAGCGCATGATTGTCTATAATTAATCATGATTAATCGCAAATGAATCACACATTTTGTATCTGTTCAGAATGTACCTTTAAGGGACATTTGTCAAATATTTAATACTCTTATCGACATAGGAGTGGGTAAATATGCTTGCTTTATGCAAATGTATGTATATATTTATTATTGGAAATCAATTTACAACACAAAACAAGGACAAATATTGTCCAGAAACACTCACAGGTACGGCATCTAGCATAAAAAATATGCTCAAATCATAGCATAGCAAACTCAAGCCCAACTCAGGCAACAGCAGCTCTCAGTGTGTCAGTGTGCTGACTTGACTATGACTTGCCCCAAACTGCATGTGATTATCATAAAGTGGGCATGTCTGTAAAGGGGAGACTCGTGGGTACCCATAGAACCCATTTTCATTCACATATCTTGAGGTCAGAGGTCAATCGGTCCCTTTGAAAATGGCCTATGCCAGTTTTTCCTCGCCAAAATTTATCATAAGTTTAAAGCGTTATTTAGCTTCCTTTGCGACAACCAAAGTATGACATGGTTGCCTTCGGTCAATCTTCAATCTAGCTTTAAAACTTAGCCCACTACAACCTAAATATCGCAAGCTGCATTGATGCGTTAAAGAAATTAGTGCCGTTAAAACAAATTTGCGTTAACACATTATTAACGCAGTTTAGACCCCCTCTGTAAGCAGTATGGATGCCCCCTAAAACCCAGTTCTGAATTGGATTTCCGACTTCTAAATTTGAAGAATTTGAGATTTTTTTAAAGTCCAACTGAAGTCACATATAGTCCTTCCTTTTTGTAGTCAAAAATACTGTCAACATGTTTTTTAAAATGTATTAATCATTTTCTATTATTAAAAAAGGAAGAAAAAAGTTGTTTTTTGGGGATAATATCAGAAATGCTGTCGGCATCTGTTGTTTCTGTTTATCACTATGAAACAGGTCTGAAGTCTGTATGTTAAAACGTTGTACAATACAAATAGTTCCAATGGCTAAGAGTACAAATGGTAGTAAGCATATGCTTAATTACGATTGTCGATTTGATAGGCCCCAAAAAGTTCGAGAACCTCTGAGATATGTCACCTGCAAACTGACGCATTTTTCCCCGGTGAATGTTTGTTTGGTCGCTCTTTCATCAAGCTAAGGTTCAGGACAATATGTGTGTTTGTATTAGTTTAAACTTTAGCAGAAATGCTATTTTGGGTTGTTGTTCAGAGTCTGTGGCTGTTGTGTTGTGTAGGAGTGCTGTCTGGCTCAGTGTGATTGTCTGCTCTGCCTATGACAGATCACTGATGTTACTGTTTTATGAGATTTGATTGGCTGTATCGAAATAATGTCTCCATCTACGCAGACGGATATCTGAACTGTATTCTTGTGAATTAACGCAGAGAGCACCATCATGAAAACCAACAAATATAAAATATTTTAAAAAATGCTGTTGAATTTCAGTTGGACTGTAAGATCAGTTCTTTTATGGGCACTTGAGGAAACCAGGGAGTGAGATTAGTATAGCGGAAAATATGGTTTTGGTGTAATTTACGGTCGCACATGCAGCTTCTCCTCTCTGGCCATCTCTCCTCTGATCTCTGTGTTGGTGTCTGGGTTTTTTTCTGAGGGCAGGGCTGAACTCCCCCACCACACACACTCTCAGACACACACACACACACAGCGGGCAGCAGAGCAGCAAAGAGAAGAGACGCCTCGAGATGACGACAACTTTGCACGTTACTGTACATACAATAAACGGAAAAAGGCCAATAAAAATAATTCATCAAAACACCTGTTCTACAAGTATAAAGTTGCAGAAAAGCAATGTTTTCAACTGTTATGTCCACAGTCTCCCATTCACTGCTGGTAAGTTTTAGCCATAGCACACTCATTAGGCTAATGGTCTACCGTTATGAACAAACTAAAACAAAAGCTGACAGGATGTAGCCTGACTGTTTGCCTAATTAGCCACGTATCATAAAATTTTGCAATTCTTGCCAGCCCCTCCTCCCTCTACCAGCCTTATCTGCCCAGCAATGAAGCCACATTAGCACTAAGAGCATGACAGAGGACAGGATGAATGAGTGACAGTGACTGAACATGGACATAGAAAAGAATCTAATTTATTTTATTTAGATTCTAGATTTGTTTCCAGGGAGATATTCTACAGTTTATAAAGTGACTTTGCTATTTGTAAAGACTGCTGTTGCTGCTCTAGAAACAACATTTTGTTATATTGAAATACAAATAAATTTAACTAAAATCTTTTTAATAAACCGATAAGCAGCAGTACCTGTGTGGAGCGGCGAGACTGCCGCATCAGCCGAGAGCGAGCTTTCCTCTGAGACTCAGACTCTTCGTCTCTGACTGGAGCCTGGAACCTAAACACACCAACATTCACAAATTACATATACATACACAGTATTAAATACATTTTAACTATAACCAACCATGCATAATATCTTCTGTATAAAATTATAGATTTTTTTTTTTTTTAAATCACAGAACCTTTTAGATGCAACATAATTAAAAATGAACTGGTATTGAATACAAAAATGTTTTGTGTTCTTGTTCAAAAGAGACTCACTTGCGCCTGTCAGTGTTGGGGGTGTTGGGGGTGTTGGGGGTGTTGGGGCTCTCAGCTGCGGCATCCCTCGTCTGAGGAGTTGGCTGGACTCTGGCAGTGCGGTTCGCCTTGTCCTGCTCCTTCTCCTCCTCACCTTTCTCCTCTGGTGTCTGAACCACATAAGACACAAGAAAAAAAGGCTAGAAGCATATCTGTAATCAATTGTCCCCAATGAAAATTTGTATTCATCGCCCCAGTGGGGAACCGTAATTAAAGGCAGCATACTGTTCAAATGAGTCTTTTTAGCTGACATGCTTTAAAGGGATAGTGGGGTTGTGCAGTCGGCACGTCCCCAGTTTGGAGAATCATACAGGAGGACCAGCACGGAAGCTAAGCAATGTACTGCAGGGGACAGGGGTAGCGGCAAAACATATTTTAGCCACCTAAAACAATCTATATCAGTTCAAGTGTACGCTATATTTAGAATATTTTCACCGCTTTACCTTGCTGTCAGACCACACTTTCTGATGGGGAACTGAAGCCGTTATTTATGCTCTCTTCAAACCACCAGACTCCTTTGACAAAACATTATATGTTGCAGAACACGGGGGTTGCTTGTCTACCGCTGCCTTGATCGGTTAGTTTGTCACACAATAACACAAACAAACTAGCCGTTCGAGGCAGCGGTAGACCAGCAACTCCTGTGGTCTGTGAGGTAAAATTACTAGAGTTGGGTCGAATTCTGGTTTTGCTGGTCCGGTGTACAAGCTGACACCGGTTTGATTGTATGCCAACCGGCTGAACTGGCATTTGTCATTATGACAAGTTCTGGTAAATTAATAATTAGTCGACATCAGCAACCGGCGCCGACAACGTTTGTATTGCATTAGTAATAAGCAATATGACAACGTGATTAACATAATGTAAACTGACTAACAAAGCCACTAATGTCAGACGCATCTGACAGATCAAATTTCAGTAGAGGTAAGAGGGGGGAAGGGGCATGCGACGTACGTTGTGTTTGTTTACTAGAAAGTTCATGTGTTTTTTGTTTTTGTGGGGGTAAGGAGGCAAAGCGGGTTTCTGTCAGCCAGTGTATTGAAAGCCCGGCGAGAGAGAGAGAGAGAGAGAGAGAGAGAGAGAGAGAGAGAGAGAGAGAGAGAGAGAGAGAGAGAGAGAGAGAGAGAGAGAGAGAGAGAGAGAGAGAGAGAGAGAGAGAGAGAGAGAGAGAGAGAGAGAGAGAGAGAGAGAGAGAGAGAGAGAGAGAGAGAGAGAGAGAGAGAGAGAGAGAGAGAGAGAGAGAGAGAGAGAGAGCATGTGACGTTAGAAGTAACGTTATAGCTGAACGTAGCAGTGCAGTGTGTGTACAGTTTAGGCAAGGTAAAGCGGTGAAATATTCTAAATATAGCGTACTGTTAAACTTTTTTAGTTGGGACTTTCTTTAGGTGTCTAGAATAAGTTTTGCTGCTGCCCCCGTCCACTCCCAGTACATTGCTTTGCTCCTGTGCCGGTACTCCTGTCTGTTTCTACAAACTGGGGGCGCGCTGACCGTCATCTACTAGTAGTAATACACTGACTATGTATAAGTACCTCATACAACCCCACTTCACAACGTCCGAACTATCCCTTTAATCCTGACCAAAACCCTTCCACACGTCTTCAGATTAAATGAATTGATTTGCATAGTTTGGAATTACATGTACTTTCCCACCAGAGCTGTTGGTTTTGAAATTGCATGTACATTTGACACACCACGTTCTGGCTTTTTCTGATTTCCTCATATTCATAATATTGTTCTTGGTCATTCTTTGTTCTTTACACCATATGTGTAAGAAAACTATTAAATGAAAATTAAAAATGATTTCTCTGTCAATATACTGCGGAAAATTTCAAACCCCAAGTCAGACATGACTGACATCAGATATGTTTCCATCAAACTGCCATGCAAATTTGGTGTTTCTGTTTTTCGGACGTCTTTCAAATTAGTTGAAATGACATCAACTAGGTTGGAGCAAATAGAAAAGGCTATGTTAAATAGTAGTTAGTAATGCACTGTTAAATCAACTGTCAAATTGTGTGACATATTGGACTGTGCAATGATTTTTACCTTGTCAGCAGGGCTGACTGTGGATGTGGTCACACTCTCTGGACTAGACAGGGTGGAGCTTTCTGGGAAAAGAGATCCGGCATCTTTTGGAATCAGCATAATTACACACATTTACAGAGTATGTAGTACGCATTTACAGAGTATGTAGTATGCATTTCTAGAGTATGTAGTACGCAAAACTGCCAACACAGCAGCTGGCTTACCGGGGCTGCTCTCTTTCTCCTCACTCAGCTCCAGGCCTCCTGAAACACCCCTCTCTTTAGACTGGTCCTGCACATTCATCTTTTCTTTACTGCTCATCCTGCACACTGAGCTCCTGGAAGACATGTAATGTGGACAGATGTTGGCACATCTTACTAGGCATTACGGAAAGAGCATGTAAGAACTGACTTCAAAATAAAAGCGACCAAGAGATCTTCCGGTGAATGTGATAAGCAATTTCACAATAATTCAATAAGTTAGTCAGTCAAGCAGTCTGTCAATAATAAATAAATAAATATAAATAAATGACAAAATTAATAAAATTAATTATAATTTCAAGAAAAACTATCACCAGAAAACTGTATTTCAGAGAAAATTGTAATTTCAATTGTGTGAATAATTAGTCGAACATAATAAGAATACATTTCCGAAGACCAATCTAGATCACAAAATGATAGTACACCACCTCAGAGTGTTCAGATTAGTTTGCAAGAATGATCACGCTGGTATGATCAAAGGGTTAAATCAAACAGTAATGTTATTTTAGAGAAAATTTGAAAACATTGAGATATTATTTATAAGCCATATCACCCAGTCCTAATCACATTCTTTAATATCGTTATTATTAGGGAATAAATGGAGGTGTTACTAGGAGTATGGCATGTTCATTTGTTTTTAGTTTATGCATAATACCTGTCAGGGACACCTGCCCTTTGTGTTCACAGGAAGGAACAATTAAAAAGCTTTTAACTGGGAAACATTTGATTCCGTATAAGTTACAGATGGATACTAACCTCCGACGTTTGTTTTGTACGTTTGCCACGGTGGACCCTTGTTGGTTTTGCCTGTCCAATATGGACTGTGGAGAGACAGGCAGCTGTCAGTGATCTTTTAAAAACACGTAGAATAAATGTACATAATACCAGGTACAGTCAAACTCTCTCACATTTGCTTGTTTCTGTGATAACTCCTCCAGGAGCTCCTCAACGCTTTCATCAGCTACATCAAACGGTGTCTGACCCTACACAGTAAGAAACAACATGACAACCATGAAATTGAAAACAAACTGAAAAACACGTGATGATTTACCGTATAAAGTTGCCCTACAAATTACCTAAATGTCATGGTAAATGTTCCTTCTGTAAATCAAAGAACACGCTGAACATCGAAGTTTGATGTAATAAGAAAAGTTTTCATAATTTGTTTGAGCCTCACCGCGTTGCTGCGGGCCTCCATATTGCACAGCTGTTCAGCCAGAACGCGACAGGCCTCCCCCTGACCCCAGTGTGCTGCAGCATGGAGGGGCGTCCAGCCATCAAAGTCTATAGCTGACACATTGAGCCCACACTGACACAGTATCCTGGACAACACAACAGCAAGGTGACAACAGCAGAACTGCATGAGACCCAATGACAAAATATAGACTTCCTGAAGGAGAAAATAACATTTCTAAGTTCAAATGTTATATATCCACTATGAGAAACGTCAGGAGATGCTTACTTGAGGGCCTCTAGGTAGCCTTTGGCAGCAGCCACATGCAGTGGGGAGGCCCCGGTCCTTGGGTGTCGTACATCAGCGGGCGGGCCCTCAGTCAGCCAGGTCCGGGCATCTGTCATGATCTGTTCCTCCTCCAGCCGCTTGGCTGCCTCCAAGTCCACACCTGAACACAGACAGAAAATGTTAAGCACATGCATACCTTGTTCTATTTTATAAATGCATTATCTGTGAGGGTTTCTGGACAATACTTGTCATTGTTTATTGTTGTTAATTGATTTCCAATAATACAAATATACATACATTTGCACAAAGCAGCATATTTGCCCACTCCCATGTTGATAGGAGTATTAAATACTTGACAAATCTCCCTTTAAGGTACATTTTCAACAAATGAAAAATGTGCGAATAATTTGCAATTAACTATGGACAATCATGCGATTGATCGCGATTAAATATTTTAATCGATTGACAACCTTACTAAAAATATTAAAAAAAAAACTACTTCAGATTTTGCATTTGTAAGATTAATACCTTTGGTTATCGTATTAGTATCGGCCCCAACAAACAGATAATCATCGATTATCATGATCAGTCCTAAAATCCCATATCGGTGCATCTCTACTAATTATGCTTACTCTTAGCAGTATGCCAGGTATGAACCTCTCTCTTAAAGTCCGTGTAAAGCTAAAATAAATATGTGTTCTGGGTTTGTCACACCACAGAAAAATGTGTTACTAACCACCCAGCTAAATTTGAATGATTAAAAAAATCGCCAAGCATATAAAGTTAGCTTTCAAAATCATGGAAAAATCAGCAGTATTCTCTGCTCTGAGACGCTGGGGGCGTGTCGCTGAAGGCGCTGAAACCTGAAACCTCTCTTAATACATCCACGACTGAAACCACACCCACAAGCGGGGAAGGTTCAGGACAGGATTCCTCAGTAGCGGCAAGCGAACAGGGAAGAGCCCAGCGCCGAATCGCCGTCCGACGGGCGGATTGGGGAAATGGTGCCTGAGTCCTTCTGATCGAGGCTCAGCTCGTGGACGGTGTGAGGCCGGTAACGGCCACTGTCGCGCAGCCCCCCGGGGGATTCAACCACGGGTGTATGGATTCAACTCGGCGGGTTAGGGACGGCCGCTCGGTGTGGGAGGATCCCCTCGCAGATCTCCTCTGCCCTCTCCCCCGGCGCTGGCTGGCCCCCGCCGGGCGCATTTCATCCGAGGCGTTCGGTCGATTTGGAAAGGCTCGGGGCGAGGGTGGCTCGCGGCTGCGAAGCTTTACAGCGCACCCTGCCTGGACCTCCCCACTGGGGCCGTGGACAAAGTGCTTGCTTTTTAGGTCCTGGTAGTCTCAAAGACATTCGTGGCCCTGGTAATCCATACTAACTATTCATTTTTTACAAGTTTACAGAAAAATAATAAATATACATAGGACATGGGATGGATTACAATCATAAAAACACAATACAAAACAAAAACAGTGATGAAAATGCCAATGCCTACAGTGAGGCTTGAACCCACGATCCTGTAAACATGAGTCACATGCTCTACCGACTGAACTAGCCGATATAACCCCTAATTCTGGGTTTCTATTTTGGCTTTCAAAAACCACGTTTGTGAGGACGGGTGGAGTTATGTTAAGGATGGCTCAAGTGCATCATCGAGCCATGATTTCAGCCCCAATTAAAAATCCTGAACACAAAAACAGTTTAACGGTCTAACTCCACAATCCAGTCCTACAATGTTCACAGCCTTTGCACATGTTTTCAGTAATTATTTTCCAACATTTATAATGTGTTTAGAAACAAAACTCTGAATTTCTTTTACACAGCCTTTAAGCTCTCGTCCACACCACACCACCCCACACACCATTCTTTACACAACTACTTCTGTCACTTCATGTACAAACGAGTGCAACACTCGTGAATGTCTTCCAGAAAAGTGATAACGGTGCATTAAACAATTAACCCGTCTCCTCCCTGTATGAGAGCTGGCTTTCACCCCGCCTTTAAATGTGGCCGTTTGGAACAGGTATAAACACTTTTGCTTTCCGTCGTGATCGGACAACAAGTCATATCAACTAGTTTGTTTCACGCATAGCCCTGCCTTAAATCCTCTGTCCACCAGCCCATGAACTGCACATAAAGGCATGTGTCACACAATACGGAAGCCGAAAAAACTTTTTCTAAAGTATGTGCCACATTTCCATACCTTATTCAGCACTGGTGTTTCTAGTTTGCTAAAAAAAAAAACGAGGGCTGTCAAATGATTATAAAATATTTAATCGCGATTAATTGCATGATTGTCCATAGTTAATCGCAATTAATCACACATTTTTTGTCTGTTCAAAATGTACCTTAAAGGTAGATTTATCAAGTATTTAATACTCTTATCAACATGGGAGTGGGCAAATACGCTGCTTTATGCAAATGTATATATATATTTATTATTGGAAATCAATTAACAACACAAATCAATGACAGATATTGTCCAGAAACACTCACAGGTACTGCATTTAGCATAAAGAATATACTCAAATCATAACATGGCAAACTCAAGCCCAACAGGCAACAACAGCTGTCAGTGTGTCAGTGTGCTGACTTGACTATGACTTGCCCCAAACTGCATGTGATTATCATAAAGTGAGCATGTCTGTAAAGGGGAGACTCGTGGGTACCAATAGAACCAATTTTTAGTCACATATCTTAAGGTCAGAGGTCAAGAGACCCTTTTGAAATGGCCATGCAAGATTTTCCTTGCCAAAATTTTGCGCAAGTTTGGAGCGTTATTTAGCGTTCTTTGCGATAAGCTACTATGACATGGTTGGTACCAATTCCCTAGGTTTTCTGGTTTAATATGATGCCAATATTTTCACTTTAGCCTCACTATCTGAAAATTGAGCCCGCTACAACCTAAAAATCGCAAGTTACGTTAATGCGTTAAAGAAATTAGTGGCATTAAAACGAAATTGCATTAACGTGTTATTATTGCGTTAACTTTGACAGCCCTAACAAAAACATATGCTGTAAATTCAACAGAACATGCTCTAGAAAGAAACACATTCGCCCCAGATTGAGCAGAAACATCCTTTTAAAAGGGGTGTGTAGTTGTCAAAGGACAGCACTCACCCTGCCTCATAGTGTAACCCTGAAGGAGGGACTCAGAGGTCTCATCCAGAGCAATGTCCAGAGGAACGTCACCGTCACAGTTCACAGCAGAGAGAGACGCACCTTGCTGTAAAAGAAAACTGACAAACATGGACAGAGTGAGATTCCATTTAACTACAGAACTATGTTGACAAAATCTACACAAGCACAATCAATTCTAAATAGACACATCTAATCCTATCACATTATCTTCAAAGCGAGGCCAAAAGGCAATATTCACAGAACAAGAGACTGTAGGAGAAAGGTGCATCAACTGTTAAATCTTTTGAGCTGCATGCGTTTGTGTGCCAGGCCAGCCCACTCATGCTTTAGCTGACTGCCAAACAGGACAACAATGTTAGTATTGTTGAATGCACAAATACTCTGGCACCCACACTGCATTCTGACGTCCCCAAAGTGGCAAAGAGGTACTGTATTACACAGCTGTTACGTTGCTGTATTCTGCTAACTGTAGAGACATATACTACACACTCTGCAATGTCAGGGTAGCCACAGGAGGCAGCAACATGCAGCGGTGTCCATCCCTCACTGTCAACCTGGTTCACGTTGGCACCATGCTCCAAAAGGAAGGACACTATCTCCATGCTGCCATCTATGCAGGACTGTGTAGAAGAGAGGAAAACAAAAATAATGCAACTGTCATCTCAGCATCAACCAATATTTTTTTAATGAAACCTCAGGAGGAGAAACTGTTTCACCTGGTGGAGAGCAGTGATTCCATCGGCATTGGAACAGTTTATAATTTCTGCCACATCATCCCCATTCCTCCATTTGGTTTCTTTGGCCTCCTTTAGCATCACCTGGGCCTCTTCTGTGTCCCCACTGGCACAGGCAGCCAGGAACTCTGCGGCCCTGTCAAACCTCACCCTTTTCCTAAAGACAGAGGATACAAGCAGCTAGATGACCTCACTGGTTATTTAAAGAAAACACATGCCTTGTAGCACCAGTGTGTTTCATGCAGGGAATAGACAAAAAAAGAAACACCTTACAACACAGTTGCAGTAGCCCTGTGGGAAAAGCCATTGTGATTTGATGAGACTGTTGAAGGGATTTAGTCACAGGATGAGGCTTTTCTATGGTTTTATTCCAGTTAACAAATCCCATGAAAAGACTAAAGCCAACAATGCATTTTTCCATCTCTTAATATTTTCAGACATCCCTACCCTGTCTGTGGATCTCAGCCTCAAGGCCATTTTTTCCTACTGAAGATGTAAATCTTTAGAAATTTGTCATAACTATAAAGTCTCATTTTTAAAAAGGACTAAATCTAGGGCTGACCCAAATGCCTCGAAGCTTCAACCGTTGCCATGGTATTCGACCTCCAAATCAGTATTCAAATGCTTCGGGGTTTTTTTTATAAGTATGTAATAATAATGTATAAATCCCCCAATAGCCCATGAAATAAGTAATAATCCCACAAAATTATTAATTATTCATACTCAACATTAATTACTATAGTTATTCTCCGACGGATATCGCTGTTTGTTGTGTGTAGAGGTGCGTGTGTGTACAGCAGTGTGGCAACTAAATAATTTCCTACAACAGCTGGGCACATTTTGCAAACAATGCTCCAACAGGGAATTATGTATTTCTTGGGGACTATTGTCAACTGTGGATTTGGTGCGCTAGTGATTATTTAAGGCAGCAGGACAGGGTATGTAGAATCGACTCGAAATAAACCACAGTGGCCATGTTCATGTTAATGAAGGAACATGCCACCTAGTATGTCACTACACAACAGTGTGGCTCACTGATGTGTTTTTAAAAGTTTTTGGATGACGATGGAAATCTATGGATAGAGACAAGCAAGACCACACACTGAATACACAGGCGGCAATACTTGCTGTTAGTATCAGTTCATTGGTGGTTTTGGTCTTTTTGGTCTTCTCGTGGGGATTTGTTGACAATAAGGAAATTATGGAATAACACAAGATTTTACCGTGGTTGTTTTCTGAGGCCATAGTTTTTGTGTTGCAACACAAACATTCCTTTAAGTGTCTTTCAGTCAGTGTTGGTGAGGCTCTTCTTGTGACCACTCTTTGCTAATGCAGATGATGTCATCATAAATGTTGACTTTTCATTACCAATATTCAAATTGTTCCAGTATTTGTGACAGATGGACCTGCATCAACTACTGTAACACAAGATAGTTATATTAAATTGAACACCAATTATCAGTGAGCTATGGGTCAGCTTAAAAAGAGATAGTCACTGCCTGTGTTGTTGGTATACTGGTTGGACACAAGCACTGCAAAATGATATCTTATGGCACTCCCAAACATCATGATATGTGAATAGGTGAAAAATGAATTAGCAACACAGTGAGACTTGTGAGAACACAAGCAGACCCTAACCAAGACTGTCTGTATGACACCTTGCTAGCTAGCTAACTTGCTAATATAAACACTAGACTATGGCCTCAGAAGTCGCCAATGGCAGTTTCATCAAAAACAGAACATTATGATCTTTATTAAACGATAAACTTTATTTAGCAGCAGGAGGGCTTGTATAATGCACTGAAAGACATTTAGCGTGTATTATTTTGTCCACCCCGAGTCCAAGCCCACGCACAACATTCCTCCTTTAGCATATCTTCAGATGTTAAGCTAAGCTAGCTGACTGTTAGCCGGACGTTACTGTGAAACTGTTTGGAAGGAGACGTTTCCTCACCGTCGTTTGAGGAGGGGGCTGATTTCATCTCTGCCTCCACACACTGGCTGGTCCCCCGGCGGGTCGCTGAGCTCGGCCTCCGGGTCCCCCGCTCCGTTCTCGGCGTCGCCCCGCCACCTCCGCCTGGGCACGGCCGACGCTTTGTTGGTGCATGAGCTGGCCCAGCGCTTCAGCTGCTCCCGCCGCTTGGTCCTCGCCGAGTCCCCCATTACTTATCCGAGGAGGACTGTGTTTTTAAAAATAAAACATTCGCTGGCAGGGAACGACACACCCTCCATGTGTATACTTTCACTTCCTGGTTCTTGCTCTCTGGATGTGGAGGAAGCCTCGGCTCGTGTTCGTCGCTGGTTCGTTTGTCGTCGGGAGCGCGCAAAGCTGCTCTGGCTTGTCGCTCTGACGTCAACACCGCTGCTCTGTGTTCACGTAGTTCACGTCATCCGCAGAGGAGAGTTTTTGACCCCGGGGAAAATGCGAAAAAAGCTCCATGCCTCGGCATTGTGCACATGCAGTCAGTTAGCACTACACTTCCTGACATTGTTTTTCTTGTGAGACTCTGATCAGTTTTATATTGAAATAATAGCGTGTCCAAAACGAATTAATAACTATAGGAGCCCTAGTTAGGCCTACAGCTTCTATATGGTGCCCTATTAGAAAATGAGACTGAACTATTGAGATGGGAACCCCTAAGCTTTGAGGATATTGAGCAACAATGTATATGCGAAGTTCCTCCTGTTTGCTTCCCCATATGGAGAACGCAGGGTCAGTTTATTGAGACTACAATAAACCACATACTATACACCGTTTAGTTTGGTGCTGACGCGCTTTCGGTAAGCGTATTGTCTCATTTCCGGTTGCCTGCGTTTCTGTGTACTGCTAGTGTACTGTAGCTGATCTAGCAAATCCAAGTCAGTATAGTTATAAACTCCATTACAGGGGCTAATTACCCGCTACATTTATACTTACACTAATTCTGCTTAAGCACTCATAACTCGCTCCTTTTTTAGAGACTTCTCGATAATCCCACAGTTGCTTGCAAGCTATTCAGCTCTGCTAACGCTAGCTGGGCTACCGTACTGTAGCATAGCAGTAGTTTAGCAGTCAGCGACGGCTTCTCTCTCTTCCTCTCCTGCTCTCTCTTGCTCGGTGTGACTCATGTTTAGCTATTCCTCTGCCTCCTTTAGCGACAATGGTACATGTAATAAATGTAGTGCACTTGCTGCATTGGCGGCGAGGCTTAGTGAATTAGAAGCCTGGCTCAGCACCATGGAAATGAAATCGTTAGCTACTCTAGTTAGCCAGCCCCAAGTGTAGCACTTTGAATGGAGCGGATCTCTTATCCAGAAATCTGACCAAGATTGTTAGTGGACCTAATCCATGACAACCCAGAGTTGAGGTCAGGAGGCAGAGCTGCAGTCTTACGCACTTCTTCTCTGCGCTTCCATCAGAGCAGTTACCCATCCAAAACCTAACAGCAAGGCGCATGTGTCACACAATATGGAAGCAGAAAAAAACTTTTTTTAAAGTATGTGCCACTTTTCCATACCTTATTCAGCACTGGTGTTTCTATTTAGCTAAAAAAACAACAACGAGGGCTGTCAATTGATTATAAAATATTTAATCGCATGATTGTCCATAGTTAATTGCAATTAATCACACATTTTTTATCTGTTCAAAATGTACCTTAAAGGTAGATTTGTCAAGTATTTAATACTCTTATCAACATGGGAGTGGGCAAATATGCTGCTTTATGCAAATGTATGTATATATTTATTATTGGAAATCAATTAACAACACAAAACAATAACAGATATTGTCCAGAAACACTCACAGGTACTGCATTTAGCATAAAAAATATACTCAAATCATAACATGGCAAACTCAAGCCCAACAGGCAACAACAGCTGTCAGTGTGTCAGTGTGCTGACTTGACTATGACTTGCCCCAAACTGCATGTGATTATCATAAAGTGGGCATGTCTATAAAGGGGAGATTCGTGGTACCCATAGAACCAATTTTCATTCACATATCTTGAGGTCAGAGGTCAAGGGACCTCTTTGAAATGGCCATGCCAGATTTTTCTCGCCACATTTTTGCGCAAGTTTGGAGTGTTATTTACCGTTCTTTGCGATAAGCTACTATGACATGGTTGGTACCAATTCCCTATGTTTTCTGGTTTAATATGATGCCAATATTTTCACTTAAGCCTCACTATCTGAAAATTTAGCCCGCTACAAACAAAAAATCGCAAGTTACGTTAATGCGTTAAAGGAATTAGTGGCATTAAAACAAAATTGCATTAACGTGTTATAATTGTGTTAACTTTGACAGCCCCACGGCCACTTAAATTAATTAAATAAAAAATAAACAGAAGAGGAGGTAAACATAATAATCTAATAAAATCTAACACCACCACTGCAATAAAGCAACAAAACAGGAAAATAAATTGTGGACTCTTAAATATCAGATCTCTGTCATCTAAAGCTCCAATAGTAAATTGTTTAATATCAGATAATCAGATTGATTTATTTTGTCGTACTGAAACCTGGCTGTGTGATGAAGAATATGTCAGCCTAAATGAATCCACTCCCCCGAGTCATATTAATATTCACATTCCTCGAGACACCGGCCGAGGAGGTGGAGTTGCAGCCATCTTCGACTCAAGCCTATTAATCAACCCTAAAACTAAACTAAATTATAACTCATTTGAAAGCCTTGTTCTTAATCTTTCGCACCCAACCTGGAAAACACTACAGCCAATTGTCTTTGTTATAGTGTAACGCGCTCCAGGCCCATACTCTGAATTTCTATCTGAATTCTCAGAGTTTTTATCGAGCCTAGTCCTGAAAACAGATACAGTAATTATTGTAGGTGATTTTAATATTCATGTGGACGTTGATAATGATAGCCTCAGTACTGCGTTTATCTCTTTATTAGATTCAATTGGCTTCTCTCAGAATGTGCATAAACCCACTCACTGTTTTAACCACACCCTCGACCTTGTTCTGGCATATGGCGTTGAAATTGAACATTTAATTGTCTTTCCACAGAACCCTCTTTTATCAGACCATTATTTAATCACTTTTGAATTCTTATTACTAGACTACACACCACCGGACAAAAGTTTGTACATTAGATGTCTATCTGATAGTGCTGTAGATATTTAAAGAAGTGATTACATCAGCATTAAATTCAATTCCATGTCTCAATATAACAGGGCTCCTATGCTAACTTTACCCCCACCCAAATTGATCATCTTGTAGATAGTGCTACATGCTCACTGGGAGTCACACTTGATTCTGTTGCCCCTCTAAAAAAGAAGTTAATAAAACAAAGGAAGTCAGCTCCATGGTATAACCCTCAAACCCGCAAATTAAAGCAAGCATCGCGAAAACTGTTAAGGATATGGCGTTCCACCAAACAGGAAGAATCTCATTTAGTCTGGCAAGATAGTTTTAAAACATATAGGAAGGCTCTCCGTGATGCCAGAGCAGCCTATTACTCATCATTAATGGAGAAAATTCAGAACAATCCCAGGTTTATTTTCAGCACTGTAGCCAGGCTGACAGAGAGCCACAGCTCTATTGAGCCATGTATTCCTATAACCCTCAGTAGTAGTGACTTCATGAGCTTCTTTGTTGATAAAATCCTAACTATTAGTGACAAAATTAATCACCTCCTACCCTCAACTGGAACCGATTTATCCTCAAACTTAGGAACCTTAGAAACAGCTGTAAAACCTCATATATATTTAGACTGCTTTTCTCCCATCGACCTCCACAAATTGACTTCAGTGATCTCTTCATCTAAACCATCTACCTGTCTCTTAGACCCCATCCCAACTAGGCTACTTAAAGAAGTTTTACCCTTAGTTAGCACCTCTTTACTGGATATGATCAATCTGTCTTTACTAACAGGCTACCACAGTCCTTTAAAGTAGCTGTAATTAAACCTCTTCTTAAAAAGGCCACTCTTGATCCAGAGGTCTTAGCCAACTATAGACCTATATCTAACCTTCCCTTTCTCTCTAAAATCCTTGAGAAAGCAGTCGCCAGTCAGCTGTGTGACTTATTACAGAACAATAATTTATTTGAGGATTATCAGTCAGGATTTAGAGTGCACCATAGCACAGAGACAGCACTAGTGAAAATTACAAATGACCTTCTAATTGCATCAGACAAAGGACTTGTCGCTGTATTTGTCTTGTTAGGTCTTAGTGTTGCTTTCGACACCATTGACCATCACATCCTATTTACAGCGACTGGAACATTTAATTGGCATTAAAGGAACCGCACTAAGCTGGTTTAAGTCCTATTTATCAGATCGATCTCAGTTTGTACATGTTAACAATGAGTCCTCTATGCACGCCAAAGTTAGTCACGGAGTTCCACAAGGTTCTGTGCTTGGACCAATTCTATTCACTTTATATTTGCTTCCCTTAGGCAATGTTATTAGGAAAAACACTCAATAAACTTTCACTGTTATGCAGATGATACCCAATTATATTTATCGATCAAGCCAGACGAAACCAACCACTAACTAAACTTCAAGCATGCCTTAAGGACATAAAAACCTGGATGACCTGCAATTTCCTGATGTTAAACTCAGACAAAACTGAAATTATTGTACTTGGCCCCGAACGCCTCCGAAACAAATTATCTAATGATATAGTTACTCTAGATGGCATTGCCCTGGCCTCCAGCAGCACCGTAAGAAATCTGGGAGTTATCTTTGATCAGGATATGTCCTTTAACTCCCACATAAAACAAACTTCAAGGACTGCTTTCTTTCATCTACGTAACATTGAAAAAATCAGGCACTTCCTGTCTCAAAACGATGCAGGAAAATGTATCCATGCATTTGTTACTTCTAGAATAGATTACTGCAACTCTATATTTATTAACAGGCTGTTCCAATAAGTCTCTTAAGACTCTCCAGTTGATGAATGATCCAGAATGATGCAGCACGTGTACTGACAAGAACTAGAAAAATAGATCATATTTCTCCTGTATTAGCTTCTCTGCACTGGCTCCCTGTAAAATCCAGAATAGAATTTAAAATCGTCCTTCTCACCTACAAAGCGCTAAACGGTCAGGCCCCATCATATCTTAAAGAGCTCATAGTACCCTATTACCCCACTAGAGCACTGCGCTCCAAGAATGCAGGGTTACCTGAGGTTTCTAGAGTCTCCAAAAGTAGAATGGGAGCCAGAGCCTTCAGCTATCAAGCTCCTCTTCTGTGGATTCAGCTCCCAGTTTCAGTCCGGGAGGCAGACACCCTCTCCACATTTAAAAGTAGGCTTAAGACTTTCCTCTTTGGTAATGCTTATAGTTAGGGCTGGCCCAAGGCTGGCTCAGTCTGCCTTGAACCAGCCCCTAGTTAAGCTGCTATAGGCCTAGACTGCCGGGGGACTTCCTATGACACACCCACTGCTACCATCATTATTATCAGCCTTTTTATTATTAGTAGTATTAGTTATATTTCTATTATTATTACAGCTATTAATTCCGATAGTTGTATTATCACTCTTTTACATCCACTGCTACTGATTTTTGTTATTAGCCCTATTTGTATTAGTTCTTACAGCTGCTGTGCTATTATTGTGGTTGCTGTACATCTCTCCCCATCTCTCTCTCTCTCTCTCTCTCTCTCTCTCTCTCTCTCTCTCTCTCTCTCTCTCTCTCTCTCTCTCTCTCTCTCTCTCTCTCTCTCTCTCTCAAAACCCAACCGGTCAAGGCAGATGGCCACCCCACAAGAGCCAAGTTCTGCTCCAGGTTTCTACCTGCTAAACGGGGATTTTTTCCTGGCCACAGCGCATTACCATACCAATGCAATGCTCTTGGTGGGATCTCTTGTTGGGTCTCTAAACTATAGAGTACGGTCTTGACCTGCTCTATATAAAAAGCGTCTCGAGATAACTTCTGTTATGATTTGATGCTATATAAAAATAAATTGAATTGAAAATAGTTTAAAGGTGAAATATGCAACCTTGTCCTCCCACTTTGCTGGGCATGTCTCCATCTAGCACTGTTCACCCTTAGGGACTGTCTACCTTGCAATGGCTGCTAGCCTGAGGCTGAGATAACCAGCGTTCATAAAGTCACCACAGGTGTTTAAAAAGAAGCAGCCTTACATAGTAAAAGCAATGCTGATGTTCATCTCGTCTGAGGTTGAGTAGTTTGTATTGCTTCTCACCATGGTTGGTGTTGCAATAACTTCCCTATGCATAATTTGCACACAGCTGCTGACCACAACACCCTTGGGGGACACATTGAGATAGCACTAGCACTTGTATGCAGTGCTAGTGACACAGCTGAAAACAACTGTGCATAATATACCCACTTTATCACAAATTCCTAATGCAAAAGAGTTGCATATTGTAGTTTTTCATGCACAGCCTGTGGATTAGCAGGTTAAGCATGTATATTGCTCAGTTGCATTGACTTAAAACCTTGACTTTACCTAATTTTCCAAATATGCATTCTGGCCTGGCTGGTTGGTTAAAACAATCAATGTTAAGCCCAGAGTGCTAACTCTTAGATAGCTTGTAAACATTCCAACATGGACACAGGGTCAAATTCCATGTCACATTTTCCCTGTGGCTCTGTGTGCACAGAACTACAACTCTACAGTCTGTGACCAACAGAAAAAGGAGAGCAATTGATGGAAGTAAGTAAATAACTCATTTGCATTTATTTGTGCTCTTCCAGTCTTGGACTAGACAACTATGAACTTGTCCATGTGTGACAGAATATGCTGTGGTTGTAATAATTCCTTGTACAGTATACTAGTTGATCTATCTAGTTGTAGCTTATGATACAGCACTGACTTTATAAGTGGAAACAGACATGTGAACTCTTTAAAAAGGAAAAACCAACATACAGTGTTGTAGTAATGTGTTGGACCACTACAAGCCTCTAGAACATCTTCAGTGCTCCTTATAGATTCTCCAAGTCTCTGAAACTCTACTGGAGGGATGAACAGCATGCTTCCTAAAGATTTCCGCTCATTTGGTGTTTTGATGATGGTGGTGGAGAGCGCTGTCTGTTTTCAGTTGGGTTCTCCACTCCACTCTTGTATAGTTTGACATAAAATTGGAATTTGGTGGGTGGGGTGGTGAGAAACTGATCTGTTGAATGTAGTCTCTACTGTAGATAGGCCTATTTCTTTAAATAGGACCTACTATGCGTTTGTGCTTTTTGCCTTTTTCTTTAGTTTACTATGTAGAGTTTTGTGCATGGAAAAGGTCTGCAAAGTTACAAAGCCCAAAGTCCAGGCCAAAGGGAGTTACTCTCCCCCACAGAAACACTGCTCCTTAACTGCCTGAAACGCCTCGCTTGAAGTCCCACCTTTTCTTCCGTAACATGGTGATGTCACCAAGAAACACAGAGTATAATATCTGCTTTGGTGATCTTGCAGTTGTTGCTTTGTTAAAACTCCTCCACTGTCATTCTCCTCTGGAAACAGATTGAGATGAACAATGCAAATCTATCATCAAATTTTCAAACTGTCATATACAGTACATAGCCCAGGATTTTCTGAATCACAAAGTTATTGTGAGACAAGAATGCACCTTATTTCACTTCATTATCTGATTTCAGTTTCCACTTTCATGTCAAGTGGAACAAGTTACAAGTTTCCTCCATTCCCACGTTTCAGAATGTCTCCGCCCCCACACAATACAGCACACTCCATCCCACCTCACACTCTGACCCGGCTGGCACGAGAGTGGCTGGCAGAGGATACACCAAACTTTGACCTGGCGGGAGTGTGTGTGGGGTCACGGGAGGTCGAGGCGAGGTTGCTGTGTAAAACACAACACAGTGTCCTGGCAGGGAGCCCCTTCTTCACAGCAGTGTTCAAAGAGGTCGGCTGCACCGTGGACTGGATGTATCAGGAGGGAGCTGATCTTGGTAGGCATTACATACCGTCTTCCAAAGCACCAAGATTTTAGTTTAGATAAGTTTATAAATCCCTAGAGGGGAAACTAGTTTGGTCGCAAACAACAAATAACAAAAGATGCACTAGTCAGACAGCTCACAACAGACCACACATGAAAGACATACTGCCACTACAGTATAGGGGTGTGTAAGAATATATCGAAAATATCGAGTATCGCGATATTATGTTTTGTGATACTGTATTGATTCTCAACAACACTGTATTGATTTTTAATTAATAGTTTATATGCAAAGATTAACTTAGTCAATACATTATTTAATTTGCGAAGAGATGCGCCCTCTCAGTGTATGAACCCTCTCAATAGTAGTGCTATGATGTTGAATGATACAGGGACCGTGATAAATGCAAATGCAGATCCCGCTGTTCTGATTGCATAAAACAAGTACACTTTTCTTACTCAGATTTTATGCATATGGTGGTGTTTTCTTTATGCTATGACAGTTTTCCTAAAATTAGATTTTAAAAATTGCAATATATCGCCTTGCTTACAGTATCACAATATATTGCAATATATTGAATCGTAGACCCTGTGATACATATTGTATCACCAGATTCTTACCAATACACAGCCCAACTACAGTACTAACAATAAATCACAAACTAACACATTTTCCATGAGGACTTTAGCCCATGCTCCTGAAAATGAGACCAAAAAAGCAGCCAATGCATCTTAAAACAAATCTTAAAGACTGTGTAAAAAGTACGACCAATATTTCAGAAAACAAGCAAATATGACAAGACACCACAGAATGCCATCTGAGCGTTTTAAAGACTGAGAAAATAACCCTGTTGATGGCATCACGGTTATCTCAAATAGGGCTTGGAAACTTGATAAGAACTTTGGGCTGGGGTTTAAAAGTGTGGACATTACCAGGCACGGAGAGTGTAAAAAAAGATGCTACTGAGATGCATAAGGGGAATTCACCCAGTGTTTTGACTAAGAGTCTGGATAGCTCGGTCTCTGCTGCATCAATCCTCCAACGTCTTTATCTCACCTCCACAGGTCCAGATGCAATCACGCTGACTGCTGTGGTGAGAGGCCCAGCAAGGTGCCTCCTCCTCGGCGAAAGGCCGGCTCTTAACTGCCTGGCCCGGGCCTCGGGGATCGCCACACGCTGTTCTCAGCTCCAGGCAATGGCAAGAGCGGGAGGCTGGCATGGAGAAGTGGCTGGCACACGCAAGACCACCCCGGGCTTCCGTCTGGTGGAAAAGTACGCCATGCTTGTTGGCAGTGTGTCCATGCACAGACAGGACCTGAGTGGAATGGTGATGCTGAAGGACAACCATGTCTGGGCATCAGGAAGTATCACACAGGTGGGCGGCACCACAAACCTCTTCAAGTTAAGCAAGTTAAGCAGTATAGAGTGCTACAGGAATGAGTCCTAAAACCCAGAAATGACTTCGCATTTTAGCACTTCCAGTTCTCTCGTCTGGAAGTCATTGGGTTTTTTGAACAGGTTTTTAGTTAGATGCCTGTGTAATGTAGGTGTGTTAAAAATGAAAGGAGGGATTATTAGAAAATTTTGTAAAGGTCCTTTAAAATCAAGTGGTGAGCACTGTGTTAAAACCAAGGAGGAGGAACAACCTTTTTCAGGTGCAAAACAGGTTCTTCTTTATTGCTAAAACAGTCCTTAAAACAGTCCTTTAAAAATGTGTCCCACTAAAATCTTCCAAACCTGTCTAAAAATCAATAAAAGAGTTCAGCTAAAATACCCAGGCCCAAGAGTCCACGCTAAAAACAGGGGGGTTTAAAGGGACTCTATATAAGAATCAGAAATTGCTTGTTAACAGCGACACCAGTGGCCGCAATGTCAACGAAAGTCAGCGTCCTGTTGCTCGCGATCGTGCTTGTGCTCGCTCTACATTGATACGAACGAGCACCGGTCTAAGCAGTGGGGCGACTGTTGTTGTTACCCATAGAACTCATTTTCATTCACATATCTTGGGGTCAGAGTTCAAGGGACCCCTTTGAAAATGACCATGCCATTTTTTCCTTCCCAAAATTTTGCATAAATTACCCTCTTTCTCGACAAGCTAGTACGACAGGGTTAGTAGTAATGGATTCCTTAGGTTTTTTGTAGTTTCATAAGATGCCAGTATCTTCACTCTAGCTTTAAAACTTAGCCTGCTACAACCTAAAGTTGCGTTAATGAGTTAAAGAAATTAGTGGCGTTAAAACGAATTTGCGTTAACGCGATAATGCGCGTTCAAGTTGCTCATATTCAGTAGTAAAATGTGGATCTGAAATCTAAGAATTGTATTCAGAAGAGGTTACATTTCCACAAAAGATTTTCAGTTGCTGATAAAATTATAACCTTTCTCTACTTCCATAGATTTTCAAGTGTAAATACCACTAAATTTATAGCATTAAAATATTTTACTTTGAAGACCATCTATCTGAATGTATGCCATTTCAATTCCCCTCCTTTTAAAAGTTGTCCAATTTTAAGGTTAACAAATTTGGATTGTATTTGCTTGTACAATATAAAAGCTATATTGCTCAAGCATCAGTTTAACAAGCATTAAGTAACTAAATTCACACAGCGAAACCATTAATATGACTGCATCCAGTATTTATAATTTTGATAGAATATTATTTTGATCAAACCATTCTATCAAAATAATAAATAATGTCTGAATTGAGCATTCAACTTTAAGTGAAAACCTTTCACAATAAGTCAAAAAGATAGACATAGTCATCCTCTTTACAGTGTATTTGTGGAGCCTGGTCATGTGGGTTGTGTGTTGCAATCTAGGTTTTTTAGGAAGTTTGGTTTCTGTAAATGTTGCAAATGTCTGACAGAGATTGGTATCTGTCCTAAGTTCAGGTGTGGTCACAACACATGCAACTAAAAAGCCCAATCCTGTTTGTTCTCTAGGCTGTGAAAGCTGCCCGGTCAGTGTGTGGCTTCAGCAGTAAGATTGAGGTGGAGTGCCGCTCTGCAGAGGAGGGCAGAGAGGCGGCCTGTGCTGGAGCAGATATCGTTATGCTAGACAACTTTCAACCTCAGGTAAAGAATATTAAAATAGCACAAGCCCCAGTCACTTCTCATTTTCATTGCCTGGTTTCCACTCACTGAGCCAATTAAAGCAACAGTAGGCAGAATATTTTTGGCATCATTTTTGGCAAAAATTCCAGAATAGACTCTCAGCATATTGTAATTCAAGTGCCCTGAGAAAAAAACTAGAGTTCTGCACCTCCTCTTGGCTAATTTGTCAGGCTTTAAATCTAGTCTGTGACGGGAGACTTTGACCAATCAAAGGTCATTTCAGAGAGAGAGCGTTCCTATTGGCTGTTCATTCAACGGCGGCAGTTGTCAATCACTTGCGAACTCCGATCAAACGGTCAAACTAGGCAGCGCTGATCAAATATGAATCAATATTTTGTTACTGTAATGCCTATTTCTAGTGTAAAATGTTTTCAGAAACATCTTGTAGTGTACTGTTTAGCTGTAAAATGAGAAAATTTGCTCCGGCTGGTGGGCGGTACTTGGTATTTCCTCAACTGATCTCAACATGGATGCCGGGTCACAAACTTTCTCATTTTACAGCTAAACAGTACACTACAAGATGTTTCTGAAAACATTTGAGGAGAGAAATAGGCATTAAAGTAACAGAATACTGATTCATATTTGATCCGCGCTGCCTAGTTTGACCGTTTGATTCGTGAGTGATTGACAGCTGCTCAGAGACGGCAAGGCTCCAGCTTGGCTCTGATTGGTTGTTTTCCTCCGGTCTGTGAAATCTTGCAGATACCATTAGGAGCACCGGAGGACGCAGAGGCACATTTTTTTTCAGATTATCTGTCTCACGCACTACTGTCAGGATATAGTGAACATTGTATAAAAATAACTGTTTTTTAATAATATTTGCTCCAACCTGCCCACTCTTTAACCTCTACATGAAATAATACACCCCTCCTCCACTCTGTCTCTCACCACAGGAGCTCCATGTTGCAGCTCGTGCTCTGAAGGAGGCGTTCCCAACACTTCTGATCGAGGCCAGCGGAGGAGTGACTTCAGAGAATTTAGCTATGTATTTCTCCCCATGTGTAGACATCATTTCTCTGGGCAGCATAACACAGGGCTGTCCAGTTGTGGACTTTTCTCTCAAGGTCCAAAAGCCTGTTGTTAACTCAAACCTCCAAGAATGATGACCACCACAAATAGGATGTACAGAGTGCCACACTGATTGAATGAGAAAATGATGAATGTGAGATTTTGTTGTGAAAAATAGAGGAGACTTTTTTTCAACTACTGTTACAGTGGTCTGCTGTTCTGCTGAGGCTTGAAAAACTCACATCCTGTTTGCTCACTGTGTCATCAGTCATTTGATAAGGATTAAAGGAAAATAGAAACAAGACTGAACTTGCTTCTTTGCCGGGGCCATGACAATTTCATGTAGGTCTTGAAAATCAAAATATGCAAAGCTGCATTGCCGTAGACGAACAGCAGTCAGAAGTTGAAACTAATCAGCAGAGATACCACAGACATAAAAAGGACAATTAAAGGGACTATTTGTAACTTATCACGCGCATAAATCCTAACGGGTCGCAATCCCATGCGCGCTCGCGTGTGGGTACGCGCTGCTCCTGCAGCCTGCTGCCTGCATGCAGAAGCGCTCGTTCTCACCCGTTCGGCTCGCTCCCACTCCACGTGCACGCGCGCACATATCTCGTGAATGTGCAGTGGACGTTTTTGCAGAAATAAATGCTGCCGCACCTCCAACAGAGGTTTCCCGTGTCTTGTGAAGTGACGGAGCTCCGCAGAGAGTTACGTTATCGTCCCGACCAGGTTTCGGTGTCTCTCCCCCCCCCCGTTCCCTCCGCGGTCTGCAGGAAGCATGAAAAGCAAGCACTAGGATCAGCATTGATTCATGGAGAGACCCTCCTCTGGTCAGCTAACATTACTGCCAAGCAGGTGAAATATAGAGTGATATTGTGTGTTAGCTGACGTGTGTGTCGCCTCACTGTTTAGACCGGTGCGCGAGCACGAGCTACAGGACGCTGACTTTCGTTGACACTGCAGCCACAGGTGTCGCTGTGAACAAGCAATTTCTGATTCTTACATATAGCCTCTTTAAGGAAAATTAGGGTAATATAGGTTAGCAGGCAGCCTATAATATGAAACAGTAGGGTTGGTTCACCCAAGCATTTTTCTTCTCACTTAAAATATTTTCTAACTAGCGGTGTCTAGCCACGCAGATAGCTTGGTTTTAATTTTCCAGGTTTTGAGGTATCCGTAAAACATCTGCTGGCTGCCACCCCACACACAATGGGGGTGAATGGTGTTCACAACATTGAAACATGACATACAGAAAATGCAACATTTATTTCCAGAAACAATGTCCTGATTATTTTTTGTTTATAAAACAGGTAGCTCAACTCAAGCAATGGCATTGGTTCATAGCCGTGGTATAATAACCACATACCACTGTTATGACGTCTAATTCCTTTGTATTTTCAGTATCACTCCACTTCTGAGAAAAACACAAGCTGTCTTCACATGATAAAAAATTTGCCCTTTGCTCACTGTGACGTAGGGCGCAGAGTCTTGCAGAGGCAAAGTACAGTGCAGGTATAATATGCAATCAAAAATTGCACAAGGAATGCCATTCACTGTTTCTAGGCAGGGCCGGCTCTAGCCCTTTTGGTGCCCTAGGCCAAATTCAGATTTGGAGCCCCCTGCCACCTCCGGCAGCACCCTTTATGAGTCTCATGATTTTTAATATAGATATTCTGACGTGTTCATTTATGTCAGTTATTGAGGTCATAATTAGTGTTAGAGTTGTACTGGACTGCATTATACTAATTAGCTACACCCTAATTATAGTACCTAGTATATAAAGAAGTTAAAATTAGCTCAACCATGACAACATTAAAATGCTGCTCACCCGATAATGCATCAGTAATCACATTCCAATAATGAATGTGGCAATTCTGTGTAATGAGTACTTTTACTTTACAGTACATTTTAATGCTATTACTTATGTACTTTACTTAAGTACTAAATGCAGGTTTTATTTGTAGAGATGGTATAAGTATCAGAGCCTACTGGGGTTCTCGCAAGTTATTCACAAGTTTCTCACTTTAACACCCAGTTTATAGATAACTGTTTCATATCTTTATTTGAGTCTAGTTCTCAGTAAATCCTTCTTATTATAGTGTATACATGTTGCGGGGGTTAACCAAAATGTGTGTGGTTTGGGGTCGAGGCTAATTTTAAGATGTTAAACCAATATGATACAAACAAACATCAAACAAAGACAAGGTAAAATATCCCAGTGAATTGAATCCTGCCACCAATAAGCTTGAATCTGCATAAAATCTTTGTTGTCATCATGTTGTCAATCATGTTGATTATCTTCTCCCCTTGTTCAGTATAATCTCCTTTTGTTGACTCAGTAGACTGTTTAACCACAAAAATGTCTGCAGCTGTGTTTGCTCAAACGTTTGACTTATACTGAGTGTGAGAGCGGTGTGGGGCTGTCTTTCAATAACCACCACTATCTTTATTCTGCAGTATCCTTTTTTCATGATGTCAAGTATTTTCTAAAAAGTGCAAAATGAAGGCTCTAGAAAGTGGATGCATGAGGGGAAAGAAACATTTTGCTGAGAGCAGTGCTGTGTGAGCATAAGTGTCACAACCACCTGAAACCAGTTACGGAAACGCCCTAATTTATAAAGCACACAGGAAGTGTTGCACAGTTGCATGTCTCAAGCAGCACTGTAAGCCGAGAAAAGAGTGATGGGAAAGATGCCAGGGCAGGGTCGCATCTTCCTGCTCACCTACATGGTGGCTGTTGGTAAGATCTAAAATTTGTAATAATTTATGAAACAATATTCAACTACAAAATGACAGATAGGGATGCTTTATGTGTGTGGGGAAGGACATGAAGGGGATTTTTTGAGGCTTGAACCCTTGTGAGATGTTTGATGTGTGAGCTCTTTTTTTTTCCAGAAAAAAATATTGCATTTTTTGTAAAGTTGTAAAACCTTTTTTTTTTATGTTCTCTATACAGATTTTAGCACATTATATTTATCATATTCTGTCATTTAAGTTTCAACCCTCAGTTTAACGTAAAATAAACTGTGCCCAGTGCAAAAGCTCAGGAAATCCTATCATGGTGAAACTACTTTTTACGGAAGAAATGCTGATAGAAACTGAGGTCCGTGCATTATCCAGAGGAACCAGGACATTTTTTTTAAAGAAACAGATTGCTTTTGAGTTTTTTCAAATGTCTTTTTTTACATTTATTTGAGCAGCACAAACGTTTATTTGCCTCGAGGTGGCATAAAAAAAAATTCAGTGGTGGTTGTTTTAAAACTTCAGCATACTGTAAAAATGAAACTATACAACTACAGTGGCTGAGAGGGCTGAACATGCTACAACTTCTTCCTGCATTAACTGATTTTATGGCTCCTTGGGGGCAGCACAAGAGGCTGTAAAAACAACAATGACATAAAATCACCATATGAAGGTGTTATCGCAAACTTGTTTGCAAAATTGCCTATTTACACGTCCAGCAGATACGGAGCAACATTAGCCCTGATGAGGTCCAATATTCACTCACTTTTTAGCTCTGTTTTTGTCTCCACAAACTCCTGAGAGAAATATCTGGCTTAGGTATAGTGACATATAGTAGGTTTCCAAAGCTTGTTCGCTAGAAACAATACTATTGAGCGAGTCATTAAACCAAAACAATGAGCTGAAAGTCACTAAAATGCTCTGTAAAGCTGAGGGGAACTGTAGACTCCGGTGGTACTTTTCTGTGGGTTCGTTACTATGACGAAACCTTTCACATTACTCATAGTCATTTTATCCACTGTTCATATAAAAAATGATTAATCAAGCAAATTGACAAAACACAAGCAATGAAAAAAAAACTTTTTCTTTAACCCATAAGGACCCACGGTGACACAGGTGTCACACGTCCTTTAAATGTTCTGGAAAGTTCCTTATACAGGTTTATCCTTGACTTTAACTCATGAAGTCCCTAAGTGACACTTACTGAACATCCTGGTGGGTCATATGACAGGTCATGTGATTTTTTGTTCCCACAACAACATCTCCAAGATGTGTGTGTGCCAGGTTAAGACATTTGACAGAACTAGCTAAATTAGGAAAGCTTGTTTTTTGTTGCTAAAGGTAAGATTCAAGCCATTTAAGAATTCTAATGCTTACATAACATGTTCTTTATTACATTTAACCTGCTGTGAACACATTTCTTGAACAAATTGATATAAAAAAAATCTGATAAATATTGTTGTGACATATATGTCACATCGGGCCTTTAACCTTAAAATTGTCACGGAAAAAGTCATGTGACATATATGCTCAATGAGAAGAATGATTATGATCTGCTCAGTTAATTTAGGTGATTCAATGATATTTAGTTAATATATTTTATATTGTTCAATTCAGTACAGTTTTTGTTACCAAACACAAAAAGACTGTCAGGCTAATTCATTTTCAAATGAGACATAAATTTACCGTTCAGGCCCAATGTGACAAATATGTCACTTTAACACTAGAGGGCGGTATTTTGAAAAAAAATTCAGAAATGTGTTCTTTGTGGTCTGTTTAGTCTGTTTTATATCCCCCATAATTTTCCTTGAAGGAGAAATGGGTCCGGGTTCTTATGGGTTAACAACACATACTTCACATAAAAAAACGTGTATAAAGAAAACATAAAATACAAGAAAACAGAATCACTGCAAGACTTATACAACAATGGAAGTTTCCAGGGGACATTATTTGATGATTTTAGTGTCCCCAGAGACTTCTGTTGTGTTGCAACTCAGTTGTGTGCCCATGTATGTGTAAAATGAGTTTCTCAATTTGCTTGTGTTTTACTTATTTTCAGCATTTTTTCTGAATAAGACTTATGTGTTGACAAAGTGGTGAAGGGTGGGTTTTTTTTCACTTTAGGTACTTGCTTTTAACATAGCGCGGAAGTGTTGGCAACCCAACATATCCTGCCTTCTTTTAGATCTGGTTATGTGTGTCCTCAGAAATTAATTCCACACATCTGTACGATGCAATAAAGCACTGGAATGATGTGGGTAGCAAATCAGGACTTCAACTAAGGTCAACAACAATGGCAGTAAGATTTGAGGAGAAAATAATTGAGTTTTTTTGCTGTGTGTGGCTCCAGAGGGAGGTGTGTGAAGTCTGATATACTGAATGTCCTCAAGTGATGTCACTTGAGTCAGCGTCAGTTGGTTCTGAAGTCTAAAAGTTTGAAAATGAAAAAATCTGGAGGTGTGGAGTTAGAAAGAAGTGAGTTTACCAGACCTTTGCAGCCCGCTTCTCATCTCTGCTTGAGGCTAGTGGCTTGAGCATTAGCCGCTGCTAGCATATCACACACAGATCTCCGACCGAACTGTCCCAAACGAGTTGCATTGTGGATACTGTAGCCGCCGGGTTTTGACAAGGTGGAAGAATGCGTTCTGCTGCATCAAGTTTGATCCATTTTCTTAATTGTCCATCCTGAGTCTGACAATACATCAGACCGGCACATATGGGTACTTCGCAAAAAGTCAAGGCCGCGCCCCCTTTTGGGGGATAGACAGCCGAAGATCCCATAGACTTCAATGCAATTTGACGTGTGTTTGGATTGAAATTTTGACAAATTTGTATGCATTCATCTCTTGTTATACAAACGTTTATTTTATACACATGTCTAATAATTATTTTGCGACCTTGTCTGAACCTGTGCGTTCGCGATACCTTAATAAATTAAGGTTGATCGCCGCCATGTCCCTTCAGTCTTCCCCCGTCCAACACAGTGGCCGGTTATTGCTTATACAGACATCTATACATATTTGACTGAATCACGTTAGGCTAAGTGTTGTCTGTAAATAACCAACGTGTTAATAGCCAACTGTTTGATCTATAGGCTGAGATTTAGTTGGAGACAACAGCCTGATGCTGCTATAACGTTAATGCAAGCTAACGTTAGCTAGCCATACTAGTCACTGTCACCAGCATCATTTAGTGATTTACCACACTGACAGTGAATATTCACGTATCGCATGTGCCTCAAATCTCAGTGTGAAAGCCTCGGTTTACCCGCTACACCACAGCTTTTCAGAATTTTCGATTTTCTCTCCTGTGACAGAAAGTTTTTTTCCACCAAAGGGGAGCGCAGCCTCGTCGATAACGCGATGCTGGTCTGGTCTATAGCTTGGAGCCATAAAGCCCCTCTATTATATCTTTTTTAGGACATGGCAGGGGAACAAATCGGAGATCAGCGTTTTTGGATTTATTGTTGGGGCAACCAACTATACAGCAACTCGGCATAGCGTTATTACTATTACCGGTTAGATTAAAATAGAAATTGGAGACATGTTTCAACTACTTCTGTTTACTCTGTTATGTCTATGAGGGACACAGGATTGTTTTCCCCCCAAAAGGGGCGTGGTCATGCGAGGCCACTCGTGATGACGTATTGCCGGTCTGATATGTTATAGGAGTACAATGCTAGCTGGAGTTCTCTTTTAACGCCGTGAACGAACTGGACGCATTGTGGCCGCGTGGCGTCTGCGT
This sequence comes from Sebastolobus alascanus, assembly GCA_916701645.2. Taxonomy (NCBI): domain Eukaryota; kingdom Metazoa; phylum Chordata; class Actinopteri; order Perciformes; family Sebastidae; genus Sebastolobus; species Sebastolobus alascanus. Next base: position 9,477,409 of record CAKAOJ020000032.1, read on the forward strand.
GGCTGCGTGATTGAGGCGTCGGTCATCCACACCAGCTGCGTGTCTGCTGCGTTTCTGCTGCTGCCGCCAGCTCTTTCTTTCTACATAGAGTTTGCCTTGCATAATAGCCATTTCTTTTCATTATAAATATCATTTATATTTATTTTAGACAGAGAAAGGTTAAGAAACGTGTAGTAATTTGTAAATAATAGTAATAATCCACAATTAAAACCTGTACTACATTCATTCATGGAGCTCTCCAAGTCACTGCATGTTTCACAGCACTGTCTGCACATATTTCAGAATGAAAGCCTCATGTTAACAAATGAAGGAATTCTGTCCACAGAAAAAACGCTTGAGGGCTTTTATTTTGAAATGAAAGCAGGAAGTGTTGATTTAAAAACAAGTCTTTACTTTTTTTCATCTCCGTAACATTTTCTACAGATAGAGACATGTAAACTGTGGTAATCTTGATGGTATGATGTTAATATGCAGTCAATAGATCACCTTCACTGTCTGTGACATATTCTACAGATGTCTAGACATTGAAACTGTAGTAATCTTGCTAATATGATGTCAATATATTGTCAATAGATCACTTTCTCTGTCTGTTGCTGCTGTGAAACGCGCGCGGCTCGCGTCAAAAATAGGCGAGACCTCTGAGCTCTAGAGGAGACGCAGCTGAGACGCAGCTGAGACGCGCGCCACGCATAAGAGTTATCATGAAAAAGGCAGGATTTAAGGAATAAATATGAATATGCACGTAATCACAACACAAACATGAAGCTAGACATTCGCCACAGATGTACTTTTGTATTCTTTTACACATTGGCTACTTTTCCTTTATTTGAACTGTATTTATAATTATTTGTACTTCTTGAAATGTTTTCTTAAATGGTTAAAGAGGGTTGTGCAGATCTAAACAATATAGTAAATCAATGCATTCTTAATTATCATGAAGAACAACTGTTATGAGTGCTTGGCTGAGCTAGATTACTAACCTATCTTTAAATATTACATTGTTGTTGTTGTTTTTTTAGTACATTGTTTCTAAAACAGTAATGCTATTTTATATTTCTCAAATTCTGATTATTTTTAAGTAATAAAAAAATTAAACATGCGGTCTTTTTTCACAAATTGTAGCCATCCCTGTTTCTTTGGCTTTCAACATTGATATGACCAACCCCGATGTCTATATTGGTGAACAAAAGGATTTCTTTGGATACAAAGTGCTTCAATTCATGTCTGGCCCGAACAAAGGGTAAGTTTGCATTTGCAACTTGACGGTTCAGTTGATAATTAATGTTGCTATAATTGTCAACATCCTGATAGTCCTTTAGTTAAAACTGTGCTGCACATGTCAGCCTAGCCACTAAAATGGTTGACTCCATCCACAGTATAATCGTCACTGCACCGCTGCAGCTAAATGGATCTGGGGGAATATGCAAACCCGACCTATACCAAACCAACCATCAACCCTGCTTCAACCCTAAAGGTATACAGTATAAATGTGTTATTTTTTTCAATATTAAACAATAAATCACACAATTAAAAACAGAAAACGTACAGTTTCCAACAATGCAGAAATATAAAATGTAAATGGATACATTTCATAATGTAGCTGAAAAGCGTTATGCATTTTTAAAGTACAAATCAAATTCTACTGTCCCAGATATTTCCCTAGCAGACACAACAATACCAGTCAAGCACTTTGGCCTGTCGATAGCTGAAGACTCCAAACGCTCCGAATTCACTGTAAGAAAATCACAAAGCTCAATAAGTTCGATAAAATTGCAAACACATTTTCTGTGTGACAAGTTCTGAGCAAAACAAATCAATATGATAAATCAATTTCTTTCATGATCTAGGTTTGCAGTCCAAGTGTGGTCCATGAATGTAATGAGAACTCCTATGTGAACAGCGTGTGCCACAAGATCACAGATCAACTTCAGTCAATCTCCTCTTTCCAACCTGCTTTCCAAGGTAAAAGACATTTAGAGAGTGTAAACGTGTCCCCCTCTGTGATTATAACATCTTGTCCTTCCTGTAGTAAAATATTATTCTCAATTAGGGCAGTCAATCGATTAAAATGTGTAATCGCGATTAATCGCGTGATTGTCCATAGTTAATCGCAATTAATCGCAAATTAATTGCACATTTTTTATCTGTTCAAAATGTACCTTAAAGGGAGATTTGTCAAGTATTTAATACTCTTATCAACATGGGAGTGGGAAAATATGCTATGCTTTATGTATGTATGCATATATTTATAATTGGACATCAATAAACAACACAAAACAATGACAAATATGGTCCAGAAACCCTCACAGGTACTGCATTTAGCATACAAAATATGCTCAAATCATAACATGGCAAACTAAAGCCCAACAGGCAACAACAGCTGTCAGTGTGTCAGTGTGTCAGTGTGCTGACTTGACTATGACTTGCCCCAAACTGCATGTGATTATCATAAAGTGGGCATGTCTGTAAAGGGGAGACTCGTGGGTACCCATAGAACAAGGTCAAGGGACCCCTTTGATAATGGCCATGTCAGTTTTCCTCGCCAAAATTTTGTGCAAGTTTGGAGCGTTATTTAGCCTCCTTCGTGACAAGGCAGTATGACATGATAGATACTAATGGATTCCTTAGGTTTTTTAGTTTCATATGATACCAGTAACTTCACTCCAGCTTTAAAACTAAGCCCGCAACAACATCCGAAAGATCTATTGCCTTAATGCATTAATGAAATTAGTGGCGTTAAAACAAATTTGAGTGTTATTATCGTGTTAACTTCGACAGCCCTATTCTCAATATGTTTGTCCTGACTAAATATTCTTTACAAAGTTTGACTCTGTATATTTTTTTCAGAATGCACAAAAAAGACAGTAGACCTTGTCTTTCTATTTGATGGATCACAGAGTATGACCGAAAAAGAGTTCAACAAAAATAAAGACTTCATAGTGGAAATAATGGACAGCCTGAAGAACTCATCAATCAAGGTCACTGTGCTACTGCAACATTTAAGTGTCCATAGCATTTATTTGTTAAATTATAAACACGATGTTGACTACTGTATGATCTTGTCTGCTCCTTTTCAGTTTGCAGCAGTTCAGTTCTCCACAGAGTACAGAAAAGTTTTTGACTTCAAAGATTACCAAGCTGGTACTGATCTCGCTAAACTTATGGCTGAACCCCATATGATGTCTCTCACCAACACACACAGAGCCCTCAAATTTGTGTTGTAAGTTCAGTTACATTACACAAACAAGCAAATGAATAACATTCAAATTACAGCTGTTGTTTTGGGGAACAATACTCAATAACAAGAACATGCACAGTACAACTATAAGATTATGAGCATCTTATTTGTTGAGGTAATAAATGTTAATTTATAAGTGAAGTTTTTTTTTTTTTTTTTTTTTTTAAATACTACTTTTATATTTGATTCAGGGACGACATCTTGGAAAACCCAGAAGCAGGCGCCTCTCCTGATGCAACTAAAGTTCTGGTACTAATCACAGATGGAGATCCCAGTGATTCAGACAAAGGCATTATTAAAAGATATGATGATAAAAACATAATTCGCTTTGTCATTGGGGTAAGCTGTGATGTCTCATATAACATGTCTCATTATTCTGTCTGTCTGATAAATCTATTTATTCAGCTAAAACAATGCCTCGTGTGTGTAATGCCTCAGATCAATTCTTAGAACTGTCGGCTATGCAGATGATACACAGTCATACTTCTCAGAAAAAAAACAATATTGAGACCTGTTTTTACCAAATATTTTGTCTAGTGCAACTTGTACTGATTCCAGTTTTGAGTCCAAGATTGTACAAAACTGTACTGTTTATCTTGCTGACATCAGCCTCTGAGGTACTTCATAATTTCAACTAGCATTCTGGTTTCAGGTCAAAAATGCTGATCTGGAAAAATTCAGAGCCATTGCTTCAAAACCAAAAGACAAAAATGCCTTCAAAATTGAGAACTATGACGGACTCACAGGAGTACTGGAAAACTTTCAAAAAAAGATCTTTAACATGGAAGGTGATGTTCAATTTTTTCCCCCTTTTTGTTCAGTAATGTTTTTACAAAAATCTATTTGATCTTCCTGGTGTACCTCTGCAATAGCAACATTAACTGCTTGTCTTTATATTTAGGCTCCAAAGTGGCTCGGGCAGGAGAAATAACCAATGAAATGTCTCAGAGTGGATTCAGTGCTGTCTTCTACAATGTGAGTAAAGTCATTAAGACAAAATCTGGACACATTCAAAACATTGACATCTTGTACCCATAACTATTGTCAACCACCACAGTGCTTGCTAACCATTCATACATACGGATGTATGTAAACAGTATCTTTAGACAGAAACATTTGATCTAGTTCATAAATTGTATGTATAACCATCTTGCGATGGGATTAGCCGCGATGCCTGACCAGGGGCCAAGGGCCAGGGGCGTAAAATGGGGGGCCAATGGCCATTTCCCCACATCCTACCCCCCTACTTCGGCGCCCTTGCTCAGACCACACCCATCTTCAAACTTGGCCTTCATTTTGATCTCAACTACACTCCTGTAAAGTTTCGTGACTGCCTCTTGCACAGTTATCGCTGTCGCTATCGCATTGACAATATCTGTCCATAGACACAGACATATAAACACCCGGCAAAGTACTCAAAACCGCTTCTGTGGTAGTTCCTGCTACAGTAGGTGTCTCCTGTACCACAATTTGCCATGATGACACACACACAGACTCACAAGGTGAAAACAATACCAGCCACACGCTGTTCCGGCTACCAGCAGTTTCATAAAGTATGAATTAAGTCGTGGTGCACCCATAGATTGTATAAGAAGTGGACGTACCCATTGGTTTGTGGACTACCGTTCTGAAGACTCGAGTTCGGCAGTTTGACCATCGCCATCTTGTTTCTTTTAACCAGAAGTGACACAAGAGGGTGGAGCTAAATACTACCGAACCCTGAACAAGACATTTTTAGGCGACCAAAAATCTTATAATTAACTTTTACAAACTGAAAACACACTGTGAAAGGGTTAAAGTTGTAAGACAAAAACACGGACAACTCCCAGACCGGACAAGACTGTAGTAGCGACCTGTCAGTCATAAGGTAGCCATGCCCTAAAGCATACCCTGCTTTATGGTCTATTTGACTATTGACTAAATGGGACCATAATTTACTAAATGAACATCATGCTGTATTGAAGAAGACTTGAAACCATCGATTGAGACCATAAACTCATGTTTACAATGTTAACTGAGGTAATAAATCAGGTGAGAAGTTTTTTCTCATAGATTTCTATACAATCAGACTTCTTTTTGCAACCAGAGGAGTTGCCCCCTGCTGCCTATTAGAAAGAATGTAAGTTTAAGGCACTTCTGCATTGGCTTCACTTTTCTGACCTGGAGGTTGCCGCCTCGGTGCACCACACCCTGGTATGACTATTATGTTTTACTTATCTGCCATGGCTTTAGTGAAGGATTCACCTCAGCAATGTCTTAACTCTTACAAAGTTTGTGCTCTGACAAACTGCTGGAAGACACTGAAAAAGTATAATAGTAGTACCCTTTCCGAAGTGTGTACTGTACTTTGCAGGGAGGACAAACATTTGATCTGTCAGTGCAGTATCAATGGTGTAGGAGTTTTACATTAAAGCACACCATCCAGGTAAAATTGAACTAATGACGTTTGAGACAATTTAAGTAAAACGATAAAAACTGGTCGTAACCACAAGTGAGTTTTGATAATACAGGTCACAGATTTCCCTACGAAATCACACATGTACTGTATTGGCAGTAAACACGCCTTGAGCAGCTACTCTGTCAGAAATGCAACAGAAGAACTCATGCATGTACATTTTGTGGGAAAGGTAACACTACTACTACTATATATTATGTACAGCGAGCCGGTCATTGTTATGACATAAACCCCGACAGGGCCCTGACTCGAAGCGGAGGGGACTTGAAGGGGTTTATTTCACAACAATGACCTCCTAGCTGTACATTATCCCGCTTATCACATGGATACTTACTTAAGAAATCAATAATTTGACACAAAATGGTCTGCCAGAGTCCGAGTTCAGAACTGCGCTCATAGCAACGGTCTGCTACAAAGAAATAATATACCGTAGAACGCCATGATTGACCAATCAGAATCAAGTATTCAACAAAGCCGTGTAATAAAGAGAGGTAATTAGTGAATCGAAATACATTGAATGGTTATTAAAATAAGACTAAAAAGCAGTATACCACTTCTCCTATACACGTGACATCCCTCGAGTTCTTGTTTTTTATTTAAATAACCTAAACCCACCTATCTGGGTAAACCTTGGGGCTTGTGAAAAAAAATGCTTGATTCTTAGCACTAGTGGGGAAATAAAGGTAAATACTGGCCTGAGAATGATGCCAGTTACCTAAATCAAAAGGAGGCCAACTGATCCTGAAATAACCCAAAAAATCCCCTGTGGCCCAAAAAGCTGTAAAAACTGTAAACAAGCAAAAAAACCATGAACATTAAATACTATATACAGCATGTGTGTGACATCATCTTAATGCTAAGTGCCCATAACCACCTCAATTCATATGTTAACATGTTCTGTTAAAGGCAGGGTTGACGATGTTATCCAGTATACACTATTTGTTATATTGATTGAAATGGTCGTTACACCCCGACAGCGATCCATTACTTATGAGCTCTGAAAAAGGACCAGAAAAGAGCCGTCATCTGTAGCTGCTGTAATCCTGTAAAAACGTCTACCACTCACTGCCTCGAGGTCCGCTTGGAAAGAACCAATGAGATGCCTTCCTGCCTCCCTGCTCGTACTCTACCCTTGGCGTGCACCAGCCTGAACTCAAAGCACGTCGCTGCCGCACGTTTACTGGAGAATGGAAAAGAAAACTCAGCCAAAAGTAGCACTGCCGCGGTTACTTGTCATGAGGTAGCGTTGTTGTGTTGAGGTCCTCTCTCCGCTCTGTGTCTGTGAAGTAGTTACGATGCGGCGATGCTCGTGCATGTATGTGGGGGTCGTTGCCTTGGAAGGAGCCCCGAGGGGATGGGGTGGGTTTAGACGGAGCTCCTGAGGCGATGCTACATTCAAGTTATGCTAGCTTTCCAACATCGTCGACCCTATCTTTAAATATGTACATTAAGCAGGCTCCGCTTTAGCACTGGGACAACATGGTTTCTGCTTATTTGATCTCTTTGATTTTTGGATATCTGTTCTCTGCCGCAGTTGACCGGTCTCCTCCCAACATAACTACTGTAGGTAGCTCCACTCCTCTCTGTGCTCTGACTATGTCTGCACATTTCTGTCAACAGGATAACTTGATTCTGGGTTCAGTGGGATCAAACAGCTGGCGTGGTTCTCTCCAAGACCGTCATGAACAAAAAGAAATACAAATTGTAGATCCACTCATGAAGATGGACTCCTACATGGGTACTGAACATGAAATTTTTTCTATCTTTTTAGATTACCTGCTTCTTTATTTAAAGGGATTTTTTATTTGGCTTGAAATATTGATGTTCTGTTTTAATTTAGCTGATGCTTTGCAAAAAGCATATGCCTCAGTAAATAATCTGTATCAGTTTCCAATCTGAAATATGGGTTTAAAATGGCTCTGTATAGAGTGCTACAGGAATGAGTCCTAAAACCCAGAAATGAGTTAGCATTTTAGCACTTCTTGTTCCCTCGTCTGCAAGTCAATGGGTTTTTTGAATGGGTTTTTAGTTAGATGCCTGAAATAAGGTCTGTAACACAAGCTGACGAGATTTTAACGTTTTGTTCTACCACATATAATGCATCAATAGATACCCCACTCGTGAATTTTGAAGCTTTTATGTGTTTTAAAAAAGGTGGTTGCTAACAACTGGCTAAATGAGACTACTAAACGCCATCATGCCGACTCATCCGCTGTTACAGCCTCGTTGTATATACTTACGCTCATGTGACCGTAGTGTAGTTCATTTATAGCCTTACGTTAACTTTTTACTTCTGCCGATTGCATTCACATTTCAAAAATAATAAAAGTGGTGTTCATTTCACTTACGGAAAAAAAGATGTAAATATCCTAAACGTTTGTTTGCCATAGATGTTTATTTGTGAAGATTATCTTGCTGAACAAAACGTGTAAGTATCATGAATGTGTGTTTGCCACAGAGCTTATTTTCTGCAATAATCCAAAACCCAATGGAAAAATCCCATTGGCTTTTTGTCAAGGGAACCCGGGGCGATGCTAACTTCCTGGTTGGCCTACAAAAATACGTCATCCCTGTAGCACTCTATTGTAAATGTAGCAAATAGATAGGATGGGATCATAAGTGAATTTGTATCTGCAAGACACAATATGAAAAAATGAAAATCATTTTAGAAACCGAACACTTCCTTCATTGCTTTTTAACTATACACAATTATAACCCCTTTGATGTGAGTGAATATTTAACAGGTGATGTCATATGTGATACTGTTGCAGGATACTCTGTTTCTGTTGGAGAGAAGAATAACACTCCTCTATATTTCACGGGTGCACCAAGATTTGAGCACAAAGGACAGGTCGTGCTTTTCAGATACGAAGGCAAGAACTGGACTGCAGCCCAAAGAATAAATGGGGACCAGGTTGGTAACTGTCTTAAGAAAGTTTTTTTTTTTTTTTTATAAATCTGATTTATCATACATAATCCAAACAAAAGTAGTTTATTTATTGTTTGCTTTAAGGGTGCTATGCTCAGCATGTTTAAACCTCAATCTGCCATTTCCTTTTCATGATGCCACCGTTAGAGCAAGTGTCTATCATTTTTTGGACATTTCTCATTTACCTACTTTGTACTTGAAGAACAGGAGCCTGTCCACAAGGCAGGTTTATTTTTTACCTTTGTGATAACTTTGCTCAGTAAAACCTAGAAACCCCTCGCATTTACATCTGCTGTAAAAAGACTTCAGGTTTTACTTTGCAAAGTTGCTTAGCAAACTAAATTAACATGCTGGCTGCTGGGCCATGGTGGTATTTTTGCCTTGAAGTAATCATGCAGATGTATTTCCTAAAATGCATTTAGAGATGCAAAATGTTGCATTATTTCTGTGGTTGCAGAGAGGAAACCAGAGCACTTCCTTTTACTGGCACCTAGCCTACCTTGAAGATAACTGTGAAAAATGACAGTTGTTTGTTCACACAAGTGTTCAAGCACAATAAACGTTCATCCTCACTTCACACACATGTAGTAAATGTAGTACATGTCGTATACATGTAGGTTTTTAAAAAATGGTTCAAGGGAAACTTTGGTATTTTTTCAGCCTGGACCCTTTTCCCATGTTTTTGTGTCTAAGTGACTAATTGGGACAACAATTTTTGAAATTGGTCCAGTATTGAGTGAGAACGCTGTAACCGGCAGTTGCGAAATGAGCTGCAAGTGTGCAGCGTCAATGTATGTCCAATAAAAGTGCTTGTTTTTGCCGCTGACAGGCTCAAGTTGTTATTATAAGTGTCTGACAACATTATGGAAAAGACCCTACAGAGAAATTAAGCGTTTTTCTTACCTTTCCTTTGATCCGGTCTGTTTGTTATTGTGTCCAAGTCCCGCTCAAGGAGAAGTCTTGTTGTGAAATCTGAATATCTGTATACTCCGGCACAAATAAATACAGGCGGCTATCAAATTCAAAGACCTCACCCACATTGTCGAAATCATCTAAATATTCAGCCATAACACTGAAAATCTTTTAGGTAACACTAAGCTAAACTTTCTGTACTCCAACACAACAAACTCTGTATGGCTGGCTCTCACGTTTCCACCATGGATGTATTCCACTATTCCACCGCTGTCTTCTGGCAACACGTCACCTCGCCAGATTTCACAACGGGACTTCTCTTTGAGCGAGACTCTGTCCATAATGTCAGACAATTACAATAACAATCTGAGCCTGTCGTGGCAAAAACAAGCACTTTTAGTTGACGTAAATGACGGTGCCAGATTGCCCCAATAGCACCATATTGCAGCCCACGATCAGCTCCCCTCTACAGCGCTCTCCCTCAATACGGGACCAATTTCAAAAATTGTTGTCCCTATAGAGTGCTGCAGGAATGTTGTATTTTTGTAGGCCAACCAGCAAGTTAGCATCGCCCTGGTTCAGCATCGCCCTAGTTCAGCATCGCCCTGGTTCCCTCAACAAAAAGCCAATGGGATTTTTCCATTGGATTTTGGATTATTGCAGAAACTATGCTCTGTGGCAAACAAACGTTTAGGATATTTACATCTTTTTTTCCGTAAGAAAAATGAACACCACTTTTATGATTTTTGAAGCGTGAATGCAATCGGCAGAAGTTAAAAGCTAATGTTAGGCTATAAACAAACTTCACCACGGTCGCATGAACGCGAGTATACACAACAAGGCTGTAAAGGCGCACAAGTCGGTGTGATGACGTTTAGTAGTCTCATTTAGCCACTTGTTAGCAACCGCCTTTTTTAAGACACGTTAAAGCTTCGAAATTCATGATTTGGATATTTACTGACGTATTTTATGTCGTAGAACAAAAAAATCTCTTTAGCTTGTGTTCGCCACAGACCTTATTTTAGGCATCTAACTAAAAACCCATTCAAAATGCCCATTGACTTCCAGACGAGGGAACCTGAAGTGCTAAAATGCTAACTCATTTCTGGGTTTTAGGACTCATTCCTATAGCACTCTATTAGTCAGTTAGATAAAGATAGATAGATAGATAGATAGATAGAGAGATAGAGAGATAGAGAGATAGAGAAATAGAGAGATGGATAGATGTACTTTATTGATCCCAAATTGGGAAATTATTGAAAATTATTGAAGCTAATGATTATTGAAAAACATGGGAAAATATGGTCCAGGTTGAAAAATACCAAAGTTACCCTTTAAGGGATATATTTTTTTTAACATGAAAGATATAAGCTTATGGGCTGCACGGTGGTGCAGTGGTTAGCACTGTCGCCTCACAGTAAGAGGGTCACAGGTTCGAATCTGGCTTGGGACACTTCTGTGTGGACTTTGCATGTTCCCCCCGTGTTAGCGTGGGTTTTCTCTGGGTTCCTGCCACAGTCCAAAGACATGCAGGTTAGGTTAAATGTTGAGTCTGAATTGCCCGTAAGTGTGAATGTGAGTGTGAATGGTTGTCTGTTTCCATGTGTCAGCCCTGTGATAATTTGGCGACCTGTCCAGGGTGTACCCTGCCTTCGCCCAATGTCAGCTGGGATCGGCTCCAGCCCCCCACGACCCCAAATGGGATAAGCGGTTACAGATAATGGATGGATATAAACTTCACTTTTCAGATTGGTTCCTACTTTGGTGCAGAGCTGTGCTCAGTAGATGTCAACTCCGACGGTAACACTGATTTCCTGCTGGTGGGAGCTCCACTGTTCTACCAGCCTCAGGAGAAGAAAGAAGGCCAGATCTACATCTACATACTGACTGATGAGGTAGGCTAGGATAAAGGTTCAGAATCAGTGTTTGAGAATAATGAGGTTACTGCCTGTATTGGGAGCTAATTAATGCATTTATTTTCTTAATCAATGAAAGTGCGTTCTTATTTCCCTCAGATGCAGCTGAATAAACTGAATGTGACTGCATCATCCATGGGGAGATTTGGCACCACCATATCTAGTCTTGCAGATCTGAATGGAGATGGACTCCGAGACGTTGCTGTTGGAGCCCCCCTTGAGGATGACAACAGTGGGGCTGTGTACATCTACCTTGGTGACAGACACAAAGGGATACGCAGCACTTTTAGCCAGGTGAGAAAGAAAAACTGACACATTCTATCTTTTTTGTTTTGTTTTATTTTTTGGATAAAAGGTAGTTGGCCCTCCACATGAAGCGAACAGCCACAGATTGGATGAGTGGTCACTATGCTGGGAGCATATAGTATAACTACACACACAGCATTTGACGCCACCTCCTTTAAAGATGTCTGCAAATCATGCACCGTTTCAGTTGTCTAATCTCTGTTATTCCAGAGAATCGGGGGAGAGAAAATAAAGCCTGGGCTGAGATTCTTTGGACAGGCCATTGATGGGGACATTGACCTTGGAGAGGACGGACTACCAGATATTGTGGTCGGATCACAGGGCACTGCTATTGTCTTCAGGTATGGGTACATTAAGTATGTACAATTGCTAACTCCTCACCTCTCAAATCCAGACTACATCTCAATGCGCAGTTTTCACAACAAAAGAGTGGAACACAGTGCCTGAGAATCTACCAAGCTTTATGAGACAATGTAAAACCAGACCAAAAAACTCAACATGCAGGCCTACTGTTTATGGTACATGATGAGTGTCTACATGAAGTGACTCGCCGCCTTATGAAACTCAAGAACTTCATGAACAGAAGATGTTATAGAAACTAGAAGTCAGCACAACACATTTTATAATCAACAAAAGCATAACACGTTTTTTTGCCTCAATTTTTTTTTTTCCACAAACTGATTCCAAAATACAGTAAAGGTCAGTTGAAATTTGATGTTTCCAGAACAGCTGTAAGGACTCCATGTCTGAGTGAAGGAGGGAACTGTCAATCATAAGCTTAAATTCAAAACCATGGCCTGATATCTCAGTATACAATCATCCTATAGAACATATCATGTGCAAAGTCTAATAATAAATCCTTTTTTTGTTTTGATGAATGTCTTTCAGGTCCAGGCCCGTCTTTAATGTCACGGCACATCTGTCTTTTCTACCTAAGGAGATAAACACTGACCAAATTGACTGCCTGGGCAACACAGATGAAACTTTACCAATGGTTACCCTAACAGCCTGCTTTGAAATGGTAGAAACAACAAAGAGCAAAGCATGTATGGACCTGACCCAATACTGGGATTAATTTACAGCTGCTGATACTGCACACACTATCAATGCATTATTTTAATCCTGCTGTATGCCTTTTCAGCGCCAATGGGCTCCAGTTTGAACATCTCATACACGCTCGATGTGGATCCGATAAGACAAACATCTCGAGGTTTCTTCAGTCAAACCGACAAAAAATCTAGGAATCTCACCTCTACCTACGAGCTGATGGATGAAGATACCTGCTTTAACTACTCCATCTACATGCCAGTATGGAAATTAATTGATAATATTCACTCTCACATACTCTTTAACAGCTATCCCCTATCTATACATGTAAATATCATCCATGTATCTGTACCTCAGCTAGTTAATTTCAATAGATTCTCACGCCCGCTTGTTCGGTGCCTCCTTGGCGTCGGAGACCGACACATGGGGTACCCCTCTTGCGTTACTTTTCGACGGACCAGGGACAGCGTGTCAATATGAGCTTGTTACATGCATAGTGTCCTTTCAAAATAAACTTCTGTTTTCACATGAAGTTAGGTTTAGGCAACACAAACACTTAGGTAGGGTTAGAAAACGGCCGTGGTTGACGTTCACTGACTAGAGACTCATGTGACTAGTGAGTGATGCTAACGAGTCACGTGGCTAACCACTAACCACTGGCATGACAAAATAAGTAACAAGGGACACAAACAGTGCTCTCCTGGTTGAAAGTCTTGTGTTTGTTTGACCCATCCACCACTCCTCCTGCCGCCCTGAGCGGAGTCTCACGCTATTAACACTACATCAGTTGCTCTTACAATCGAATAATGCCACGGGTGGGTTTACAATGGAGTTAGTTGAAAGCTTGGTTCGTCACAAACTGTCGCTAAAGGGTGCCTCCGTGCGTCGGTTTCCGATGCCGAGGGGCACTTACCAAACGACAGTATTTGACGAGTTGGGAGTGAGAACGGGTTGTTAATTCCTAGATCTTTCCATTAACCAACAAAACCAATACATATATATATCTAAGAAAGTTTTTTCAGGTATATTGACTTTTGTTGCCCAAAATGTATGCTTTGGGTACGTGTCCTAAGAACTCTTTATGCTACAGATTCCTAAAAATTGTGTAAAATTGGGTCTTCACAGAAAGGAACATTTTCTGATGATGATTTCCATGAAAGCTTCTATGCTTGTTATAATATAATAATATAAAAGCTTATTATCAGAAATGTAGCTTGTAAAACTGTAATGCAGAATTATTATTCATCTTCATCACCAAAAAACAAACAAAAAAAACACAAATGCTAATAATAATCCTGACACACTTATACATTATTCCATCCTTTAGCTTAATGTTGAAACCAAACGTTCTAAAAACAAGTCTTTGCTTTTTGTCTGCGTCTCAACAACATGCAGATGACTCGTCTTTTTCTTGCAGAAATGTGTGAAAGACACATTATTACCCATCAGCATCAAATTAAACTTTTCCCAAGATGACAGTGAGAGTGCGAGTGCGGTCCTGAACATGGATAGCAAAACGCAGGCTGTTGTTGAGGTATGTACAGTGACTACAGCAGAAGGCTGCAGGCAGTCGCGTGAATTTGCATCCTTACGGATTTTCTGTTTACATGTGCCCAACTCAATTTCTAAGACTTTTGTGGATACATAAAGATCAGAGTTCTGCACACTGCTAGGCACACACACACTAGGATGTGAAATGGAATTCTATTGTGTCATGCGATGATGACTTTTGTTAATTTGTCTTTTGTCGCACTTTTCCAAGTGGGGATTTACCTTTGACACAGATAGCAAGGACTGCCTTGAGAACATATTTGTTACTAAAGATCTGAATGAGCCAAAACGTTGGCATTTTCTATTTGTACTGCTCTATTTGAACGTGTCTGGTCAAACAAAGTTATATTTGTTTAGTATTTACACCATTTTTTCTGGTCTGCTTATGTATTCAAGCATGAGACATTTCTTTTATTTTACAGGTTCCCTTTGAAAGGCATTGTAGAAAAAATGACACCTGTATTGCCGAACTTGATGTGGATTTCAACTTCACGTATGTATATATGACAAACACAGCACAGCAACTGTAATATTAACATCATATGACCAAATGTAAGATGTGCTCCCTTTCTCTTAGGACTCCAACATTATTGGTGGCAGAAGATAACTACTTCAACGTGTCTATAAAACTGTCCAATCATGGTGATGACTCATACTACACCAGCCTTACCATGCACTATCCTCTAGGCCTCTCCTTCTCTAGGATGACTCTAACAGATGTGAGTTAAAAGTTAAACTTCTACATCATGTCCCACTCAGTGGCCGCTTTACTATATCTAAGTGATGTCAATTGAGTCGGTGTTGGTTGGGGCTAAAGAATAACATTTTAAAATGAAAAAAATCTGGGTGTGGAGTTGGAAAAAAGTGAACTTACCAGACATCCGTAGCCGGTAACACTTTATATTAAGGTTCCGTAATAAGCGTTAATAAGCATTAGTTAATAGGTAATAAGGCCCCTATTAAGTCCTTATACGATGCTTATTAACAGTTATATGTTAATAAGACTGTATAAGTGTTTAAACAAGCATTATAAACACGTTAGACTATAAGAAATTTATAAGCACTTAATAAAAAAACTTACTAAGAATTTATAGACTGCTTAAGAATGTTAATAAAAGCCTTGAGTTTCTTATAATTGTTTCTAAAGTATAACAAACACATTTATTGAGTTTAACTAACTTACCTATTATATCATTGTTAAACCTTAACTAACCTTTTTGTTGTTTTATTAAGATTAATACATACTTTATTGCATTTATTAGCATTTAATCATGCACTTATTAACAGCCAACTATGATATTTTGTAGGTACAGGATCTTAAGCGAGAACAATGCTTATTTAGGTTAATAAATTCTTTATTATTCACGTATTAACATGTTAACTATACTAGGCCACAGGTTGGATTCAAACCCAATCTTCTAATAACTACTTCCAGCAGAATAACGTGTCATGCCACAAAATACACGCCATCTCAAGCAATACCATGAATATCTCAATTCAGTGAACAACAACACACTTCGTCCAATAGAGCACCTCTGTGATGAGGTGGAACAAGATATTTACAGCATTAAAGTGCAGCCAACAAATCTGCAGCAATTCCTACCCTGCACAGGTGCATCTAATAAAGTGTTCACTGAGTGTAAATGCTATATACATTATTTTGGATCCTTATTGCCCATACAGGATAATTGCAAACTCCAAGTTGCTTATTTTATTGAATAAAATCTGGGTTTCCCACTAATGTGTTTTAGTTTCCCACTAATGGGGCATGTTGACTGGAAGTGAAGAAAAACACAAGATACACATGAAGACGTTATCTTTGTTTTGTGTACTTATTTATCTTTACAATCAGTCCATCAGAGAATAGTTGAAGAAAAAGCCTGATCAGTCTCTGTTGAACTGCTTGTTAGAAAAGAACACATACATGGTTATTCAAATGTGACCGCAATTCCTAAAACACACCATCACATCTCTGAGCCCTTTTTATTTAACCCTCTGAGACCCACAATCCCGGCCAACTTTACTGTCTTTCAGAGGCTGCAGCAGGTTCAGTTTTATAGCTAGAGTGAAGGTACAGATATCATATGAAACCTAAGGAATCCATTGGTACCAATCCTGTCATGTCAGGAAGGAGGATAAATAATGCTCCAAAGTTCTATGGATACCCACGAGTCTATCGTTTACAGACATGCCCACTTTATGATAATATCATACAGTTTTGGGCAAAAACCATGCAGTTTTTTGCATGCAGTATAAATGTGTTATTTTTGCCTTTTTGGAATATTTCTGCATACTGGGGTCCCTAAACAGTCTTAGAATTGCATAAATTGGGTATCACTGTAAAGCTGAGACTATTTTGGATCCAATGAGCCCAATTGTATTCATGTGCGATGATGTTAGTACCCATAGTTTATGACTATAACAACTTGACACACAGTGCTGAGCTGCATCTCAAATTAATCTTCAGGTTCCCAGCTTTCAGATGATGTACACCACTTCTATGTGACATATACTGTTAACCTGCTATCTCCCCTTAAAGACCCCCTGTACCCCCCTAAAAAAGACAAAAACTGGTCCATTGAGGGTCTCAGAGGGTTAAGCTGCATGTAATCAGATGAGATTATTAATATATGGTGCACTTTTTCTCCAATTTATTAAAAGGTCCTAATACTAATTATGAATTATGTCACAAATAACTTGTAACATCTGTCAGAGAAAGACAACTTGACTGATGTCAAGTGCATAACTACTGCAAAGCTGTCTTTCACACTTTCTCAGCCACTGAAGAGTAGAGGAAGAGGATGTCTTGAAACCTATGCAGGATGTGTGGGTTGTCAGAGGCAGGACTGTTTCTAACCACAACATCAAACGCTGAGAACTAATGCTGTTTGAAATCTTTAGCCTTGCCTGAAAGTTTAAACTTAAACTTACCTACAGTATATCAAAGTACAGTTGTGCTCACACAAACGTCACAGCATTGAATTCAAACTAAAAGCTTTTATTTTAGAGGCTCTCAGTTCAAACATTGACATGTCTTTTTCCTTAAAACAGCCAAAGAGACCAATACTCCACAGCTGTCAAGGTCTACAAGGAGAACTCGACAAAACTATATGTGATGTCAGCCGTCCTGTGTTTCGCAGCAGATCAGATGTGAGTCATACTGCACCCGGACACCCCCATACCAGACAGAAGTGAAGTTTCATAAATCAAGAACTGTGACCAACTGCCTGAGCCATTGACATTTACAAACGTCTCTCATGTAGGTGTTGTATCTCTCGCTTTGACACACATCTAACATCATTGTCTTTTTTTCTGCCAAGGCAACATTTAGAACTTCTTTCCACATCATGAACGAGTATGGGTGGGATGACATCATTTCGATGAGTATTACTGCAAAGAGGTAGAGGCCTTCTCATACAATCCAACGCACAGAACAAAGCCAGACATTGTCTCATAATTATTAAAATATTATTCACTATCATTACATATTGCATGTTTAATATTCACAAGAAATGTCTTTTTACATTCTCAGTTATAATGCAAACTCCACCAGGACCACTTTCCTGAACAAAAGCATCCCAGTACAATTTGAAGTTAAAATGGCAGTAACAGTGTAAGTGTCACTATAAATAGTATTTTGTAACTGTAGTTCTTCTGTATATATGCCTAGTAATTTTTATTTTTAGATTTTTTGTTATTATCAAATCGGTAGTTATATTATCCCACAGCTACCTGCATATTGTGATCCTCCTGTATTCTTTTCAGGAAAGAAGCCCCTATCACCTATCTGAATTTCACAACAGAGGATACTGGACCTAAAAAAATGGTTACTATATTTAAGGTGAGGCAGTAAATTACTATGCAACAAGCAACCATCCAGTCCCAAAGCACATTTAACTAATCATTAAAGCGGTCGTAGGCAGAATATTTATTGCATCATTGGGCAAAAATTCCATAACAATCTTTCAGCATATTGTAATTCAAGTGTTCTGAGAGAAACCTAGACTTCTGCACATCATCATGGCTCTGTTTTCAGGCTTCAGAAAATCTAGCCCGTGACGGGAGACTTTGGCCAATCACAGGTCATTTCAGAGAGAGAGCGTTCCTATTGGCTGTTCATTCAATGGAGGCAGCTGTCAATCAGTCATGAACTCCGATCAAACGGTTAAACTAGGCAGTGCTGATCAAATATGAATTAATATTCTGTTACTGGAATGCCTATTTCTCGCATAAAATGTATTCAGAAACATCTTGTAGTGTTATGTTTAGCTGTAAAATGAGAAAGTTTGCTCTGTCTGGTGGGCGGTGCTTGGTATATCCTCAACTGATCTCAACATGGCTGCCATGTCACAAACTTTTTCATTTTACAGCTAAACAGTACACTACAAGATGTTTCTGAAAACATTTGAGGCGAGAAATAGTCATTACAGTAACAGAATATAGATTAATATTTGATCAGCGCTACCTAGTTTGACCATTTGATCGGAGTTTGCGAGTGATTGACAGCTGCCTCCGTTGAATGAACAGCCAATAGGAACGCTCTCTCTGAAATGACCTGTGATTGGCCAAAGTCTCCCGTCACGGGGTCATTTTTTAAAGCCTGAAAACAGAGCCATGAGGAGGTGCAGAAGTTTAGTTTTCTCTCAGAACACTTGAATTACAATATGCTGAAAGGTTATTATGGAATTTTTGCCAAATAATGCCAAAAACATTCTGCCTACTCCCACTTTCACAGGCGCTTGTAGGCATATTTTGCTATACCTTTGGACAGAGCCAGGCTAGCTGTTTCACCCTGTTTTTAAGTATTTATGCCAAGCTAAGCTAGCCGGCTGCCAGCTGTAGCTTCATATTTACCATACAGAGTTGTAGCAATCTTCTCGATCAATTCTTCAGCAAGAAGGTGAATAAGTATATTTCCCCAAATGTCGAACTATTCTTTTAAAATGGACCAACTGTCTCTCTCTATTTGCAGATAGATAATCTTGGTTTCAAGGCCTTTCCTGTCAACGTGTCCCTGTTCTTCCCAACTAAACTGGAACATAACTTTGAAATGACAAACTATCAAGTCTTTGTCCAGCAGGTAACTTAGCCACTGCCAGAACACTACTCATACTCACTTATACTGCTGCTGTGTATAGAATTACAAATCCTTAATCCTTATCAATTACCTTTTTTTTATAGCACAAAACTCAATGCACACGCATTACTGACACAAAATCTGAAGTAAGTCAAACCTATTTAGTATCAAATTCTAACTGAACATGTTTTGAAATTGCAAATCCCTTAATAAAATGAACTGTTGCTGTGTTACAGTACTGCTCGCCAGAAAAATACTGCAAAATCATAGTGTGCGACAGTTTCATCCTGGAGAAAGAATCACCGACTGAGTTTACATTGTCAGGAGACGTACAATTTAGGGATCACAAACAGAATGCAGCGGTACGTAGCAACAACACACACAGACCGAATACAAACCACATATACCATTTAAAGTGGTGATCATTG
Organism: Sebastolobus alascanus; assembly: GCA_916701645.2. NCBI lineage: Eukaryota > Metazoa > Chordata > Actinopteri > Perciformes > Sebastidae > Sebastolobus > Sebastolobus alascanus. The sequence continues at coordinate 9,497,268 of CAKAOJ020000032.1, forward strand.
ACATGCTCTTACTTTACAGAATATTGCTTTTCTTAAACGATACACTGGAGACAACGCAGAGGTGAAATTTAAAAGCTTTATACGTGTTAACTATGACAAGCAACGGTATGTGCTGGATTCTCATAAACAAGAGGTATGTTGATGTTTGACCACAGTAACGCCATTTTAAAGATGTAGCTTTTATCGTTTTTCAGGATGCCTAATTTAGCATATTATTAACCTCAAAATAAATATGGTTTTACGCAGGAGAAATCTGACAACGATCCAACAGTGAAATGGGTATGTTCAGTCTACACATAAACAGCCAAATCTATTTTATCTGTAAGACATTTTAGATCCTCATTCAAAAGGAGCAAAAGCCCCACTTTGAAAACTTGTATTTTCTCTGCCAACAGACTGAAGTTCGGGTTGAGTTCATAATCCTCCCGGATCAACTGCTGATCATTGCAACTGGAGCTGGAGTGGGACTCTTGCTTCTGATCATAATCACAGTCATCATGTTTAAGGTGAGAGTACATTTTCAAGAGTTTCCTTCTAAACCATACATGTAATCCAAGACAAACTTCTAGATGTTGCTTGAATGTTAGTAGGCTTGTTTGAGATGAACTGCGCCTCATCTGGAAAGTAGACGAGATCAAGCGGCAGCAGCAGGGGGCAAAAAGAGACAAAAAGCTGCGGTCAAGTTGGACAGTTTCCAGACGTTTCCAGCAGCCTTCAAAGAATTTACAGGAAGTCACAGGAAAAGTGAAATCCTGTTTGATCTGATCTGTAGGCTACTAGTAGTTTGCAGACCACGTTGGGATTTATTTATAGTTGTTTGTTAATATATGTGGAAATGTGCGTGAATCTGGCATTGGATTCTATCCTTTATTATTTTTATGTCTGACTTGTAAAGCACTTTGTAATGAGCACTCGTTTTGATAAGTGCTATATAAATAACCTTCATTATTATTATTATCAACCACACAAGATATGTTTGTTAACAGATGAAACCTTCATTACACAACATGAGACTAATAGCCTACAATCTAGCATTAAATATTACAATAGCACAGAAAGTTCGGACTTTCTACAACACGTGGTGTTTGTTGTCAAAACTAAGAGCCAATCAGCTCTTTGATCATGCGACAGCCAGGCGTTTCCCATCATGCCCTGGGTCTTGCAGTCGGTGGACAGCAACTGCGGCACCTGGCTCTAAAAACTGCGGCCGACTCGATCTCGTGAGGTTATCATTGCCCACGTGTGCATGACGACAGAGCAAGTCGGGATCAAGTCAGACACAAATCTAACCGGCATGCATAGCACGGCGATCGCCGGTGATCGATTCTGCGCAGGCCTGGCTCATCTTGAACGAGCCAAGTAACTGAATTAAAAACATTTAAATTATGCTTTTCTGCTGGAATTTGTTGTAATGGCGTTTTGTCTTTTGATTTTTCTTGTGTCTGTCATAAGTTGGGTTGCTTTAAGAGGAAAACGCTTGAGTACTATCAAGAACAGGAGGAGGAAGCTGCTCTCCAGGCTGGCATCCCTACTGAGTCCAACCCTGCCCCCACCAACGGGAAAGTCAGCCAATCAGAGACTGATGGCAAATCTGACCAACCTTCAGAGGAAAAAACGCTTCTTGATGACGGTGAGGCGAACGGCAGCACCCCACCAGCTAATACAAAGGAGGGACTGGATTAACGTTATGAGCCTACCTAAGTGGGCTGACTGAATTATAAAGCATGCAGCATGCACAGGAGGTCATTATTAGTGAGCAATATTGTTAAAAGGGAATACCACCTAAATTAAGAATTCCAATGTTATATAGGAACGTTCAATCAATATTAGTCAACAAGAGCTACTCTCTCTCAAAGCCAGAAACCAGAGAAGTAAGTCTTAAACTTGTGATGTCATAGGGTATAAAGTCTGGAGCTGCTCCAAAGACAATGAATGTGAGGCTGGTTTTGTGGACCCACAGAATGATTGTTTTCTTTTATACCCAAATTACCTTTATTCTATTGTATTGTTCTCAGTTTTGAAACAGAAAATGTCCCCCTATACTCAGAACATTCCCCTGGGTGCTCTCAGTGTCATCTAAAACATCGATCCTCATTCATTGTCTATGGAGCAGCTCCAGCCTTTATACCCTGTGACATAACAAGTTTGAGTTTTATCACTCTAGTTTTTGGATTTGGGAGAGTTGTTCATGTTTACTAATATTTTTTGGACTGTAGTGGGCCAATCACCCTTCGCATTAAATTGAAGAATGCTTGCGGTGACCGGCTGCAAGCAAAACCATACAAATAGCAATTTTTTTCCTAGATCTGGGTAGAAATAGGATTCGATTGCAGGTATCGTTCGGTCAATCCCTTAAAAAGTATCGAGTACCGATACCCAATACCCCTTGCAGCCCTAGCAGACAACACAAATCAAACGAACTCCATCTGCTAATAAGGAAAGCAAGACTTTTGTTAAATCATAACATGAAGTTTTTTTCAGAGCCTTGATAATAAATTTGGCATGTGCAGGCTGGACTAGCATTTTCATGCCTCCGCACCAGTGACAGCCGTGGCCGTGACCTTAAGTCTGTCGAATTCTAATGAAAGATATCTCAGGAAAATCTGGAGGGAATTTGGCACAAACTACCACTTGGACTCAAGGGTGAATTGAGTTTGGTGGTCAAAGGTCAAGGTTACTGACCTCACAATTTATATACAAATTATGACAATTTCCCAGAGGTCATGGCTGAAGAAAGACATACCTACTGTTGATGAGTATATAGACCTGGTATATGGAGAGGATTACTTCTAAATTTTGAAGCCAGGAGGATCCATTTGTTGGACTCAAATTTTACATTTTTTAGATCAGCTTTTGTGTAAACATGCAGCATTAGGAATATAAATATATCTTCCACTGTAATTTTTTTGGGGCCTTCCATTGTGTGTGTATATACTGTATTTTGCTTTTGCTCGTAGATCGTCCAGTTGGTGCTTGAATATTGTATTAAAGTATTATCTTGTGTTTGTCATGTATCATTCTATGATGTGGTTTGTGCCAGTCTTAAACAAATAAAAGACACCTTTGTACTTGCAAGAAACAAATTTCAAAAATATTCTGTTTCCACTGACAACCTGTCCAGAGAGATGGCTTTGTCCAACAATTGTACACATAGTTTAAAGGAGGTGAAATTCATTTAAAAATGCTATCATAATATGTTATACTGCAGTTTGTACTTTCCACAATGTTTCTGCTGAGAAGGAACTTTGTTAGGAGACTTTTTGAGCTATACTGAATCCCTGGCCTAAAAACTAAAAGTTCCAAGTTTCAAGACAAAATGTTTCAATCTAACTATAAAGCCAGGAATCTGTCTGTCTGTCTGTTATTCACATATCACGAGAACTGCTCATTTAATGTACTTCACACGTGGCGGGTGTATTGTTGGGGACCCAAGGGAGTGCTTTTTCAAATTTGGTGCAATTTGGACACACGTGTCGCAAATATTCAACGTGTCGTTCAATATCACATCAGCAGAGGGAGGAGGACAGAGGACAAGATGAATGACGAACTGACTGATGTCTGTGTTCTTCATTCGTTATCAACTTCAGGAATATTATTTATTTGATTGACATAGATTTATTTATATAGTTAATTGTATTCCTGTTCTGAATTTATTCATTTTCTAAATAATATATTAAATAACAATTATTTAGTTATGAAAAAGAACCAATAAGAGTATCGTTAAAGAACCGAACCGATAAGGAGCATCGATAAGAGTAGAAGCATTGATCAATTGATACCCATCTCTACTCGTGTTATGAATACAATACCTTATGATGTTATTTACTTATCACCAATCGTTCCGAACTGCTGACCTTGAATAAAAATCAGATGCGGACCTTTCTTTGAGTAATAAGTTTGAGAACCCCTGGCCTACAGGAACCGCATCACTCTGCCATTGCAACACAAACTGTTTATGTTTTTGCCATACTAACTTATAAATTTACCGCCGGGAAAATACCTCCACTCATAAAATCCATGCTCTACTTCATAACTGCGGTGGTTATGTCAAAGCAAGCGACTAATATGCCTATTTTGAAATGACCTCTGCTAAGTGTATTTCACCGATGTTTCTGACCGCGGTAACCGCGACCTGGGTGTGTTTTTCAGGGGCGGAATTATTGACTTTTGGGTCCCCAGGCAATCATTGTCTAGCTTTACTTTTCACCCTTTCTAACTGGGAATTGTTTCTTTAAAGCATGGTGGAATTAGCTAGCTAGCTAGCGGACAGCTGGCTAGCTAGCTAGCTTTCTAATTCCATCATGCTTTAATGCTACACTGGTTACAGAAAATGATCCGAAGGGCAGGCAGGTGGCCAGCGGCAGCTGGGTCTAATGGTCCCTCCGCCTCACTCCCCAGCGCTTCGGAGAGTGACAAGCTACCTAGCTACCAAGCTAACCATTCGTCTCTGGAGCTGTGTCTGTTCTCTTGACCACACTTTACTACCCCACTGTGTTCTGTTGTCACCATAACAACTAACAGCAAATCACTGGTCAAATGACCACAGAAAACAGTTCAATATCCGTTCTACTCCTATTCTATTTCTAAGGACATAACAAATATGGACATATTTTCTCATTGCAAGTTCATGATATGTTAAAATACACATTTTAGTTATGTCCCCATGTTTTCACTCAGTCCTGGTACCCTGACACATTCCCCCATCTAAAAAATTGTAGAAGGCTCCACCTCAAACTAAACCTGTACAGGGTGTGGCTTGAGGTGCTAAAGGGAAGCCCCCAGGAAGAGCAGCGGTTGTTTGATGCCAATTTTCGTAGTGGCCAAACGGCGTTAGGAAAGAAACATCTGTAACTCAGTGAATAATGCTTTTTGAGGACTCAACTTCCCAGTACGAACACTTGAATAGCCCTTATTTAAATCATTAGGTCCTAAAAGTTGTAAAATGCACTAATAGCCGAATCCAGAGTTATTTCCCTTCCTCTGTTCATGTGAATGAGACCCAGACCGAGGCTGGCGTGAGGGCTGGGAGGCGGGGTTAGCAAGCCATGACGACAGCGTGACGACTGTGACCCCGTGACCGAGCCATGTGACTGAGCGGACGCTACTGCGCCTGCTCTGTTAGCCCAATGAATGCGGAATATCGCCGGAAGATCTGGGTACTTTTCCACTCGGAGATCGAGCCAAATTGGTTTCATAGGAATGAACGGGGCCCCGCCTCCAACGCTGTATCCAGTTTTCTTAATACATCCATGGCTACAGGCCACAGCCAAACCATATTGAAAATTTGGGACATTACACAAGTCACATGATCAACAGGAAGTAGCATCATTTGAGTCTCCTGAAGGCCATGGGAAGACCAAAAGCAGTTTTCGCACTCTATTTCCTGATCATATTTTAAGTATGATTGAGAATGTCAATCTCAATGTACAGTCCGGTTATCATTTTTTTGATGTTATGTTGTTTTTTTAAGATAGCATGAGCACACTTAGCACCTTCAAGTGGTTTACCAAAGCTATTAGCATTGATGTCATGTGGTTACAGTATGAGCAAACTTATGAACACTTGAAAAACAGCCCGCAGCTCTGTTCTCTATAGACTGCTATTTTATTTATTGTTTGAAACCCCATATCCCTGAAGCATAATTTAATATGGGGGAGACACAAGCATCATAAAGTTGCGATTAAGTGAAATTCCCAAGATCTTTACATATTTTAAAACTTGTTTACAGACCCTAATGCTCTCCCAGCTGAACCAGCCAAGACTAATTCAGACTTCACAGCTCATAAATTCATCAAAAGTAAATCCCAAATATTTGTATTCAGGTGTATATTCCAGTGTTAAGGCCTTTACTGGGGGCGGGGACGCGCCAAAACGAGTTGAACCATCTATCCCAGGGCACGTTATTGCACGCCAAACACAATCCCCAGAGGGGGATTCCAATCCATGGGCAAAATGTGGTTGAAAGGTGAACGTTAATTAGATATTTCACATATTAATATAGTCAGTTAATAGCTCTGACAGAATCAGGGTTACTAAAGGAATATATTTCAAAAGGGAGATTTCTTCATTAGAATGCTTTTGAAACAACACATCATCAGAGTCTCTGATGACTTGGCGTGGAAAAGTTAGACCTCTGATAAAGTTTGTTGACTTAAATCCGTGTACTCCCGTATACTTTGGACCAAATCTCTGAAGTCTCTCCTGATAAATTACACATTACACATTACAAAATCAGTGATAAGAACAAGCTACATATTACACAACCTCACTCAACAGATCATGAATCTATTACACAACCCCTTTCATATCATGAAGCTATTGCACAACCCCTGCAGCCTCAAGCAACATTATTTAAATTCTTTATTGAGGTAGGCACAAATGAGTTTTCAAGCAGTTGAGTTTACATTAGGATACTCTACATTGTCTGCCTGAGGAAAATCTGGAGTATATGGGCTGGATCGGACAATATTTCCTGTGATTGCCTGAGAACAGACGGCTCATATATTGACTGGAGGGACTTCATCTCCCCGTAACTTTCATGGCGTCTGTACCAGATGAGCAATTTGCATATTGAGATCCAGGCAATTCAAGATAACGAGAATAGTCTAACACTCACTCCCATGGGTGTTCAATATGGAGTTACTTTAGGGTCTTTATTATCCAATCTAACAGAGTAGGTTTGAGAGCAAAACTTTCCACACTGTAAACAAAAAATAGATTAAAGAGCAAAACTAATGACATTGTAATCAAAAAAAGTAAGTGTGTGTAAAATAAAATTGTTATTGAAAATGTATTAATACGAATCCAAAAGTTGTGTTTGCAAATCCAAACGTTTTGCTTGCAAATCCAAAAGTTTTCTTCTCCATGGACTTCAAAATTCCCTCTCTCGTTTCTAACAGTGGATGTTGCCAAGCGGTCATTCCGATCGAGACTGCCAGAAACATCTTTTAGAGTACTGTTTAGCTGTAAAATTAGAAAGTTTGCTCGGGCTGGTGGGCGGTGCTTGGTATTTCCTCAACCGATCTCAACATGGCTGCCAGGTCACTAACTTTCTCATTTTACAGCTAAACAGTACACTACAAGATGTTTCTGAAAACATTTGAGGCGAAAAATAGGCATTAAAGTAACAGAATATTGATTCATATTTGATCAGCACTGCCTAGTTTGCCACCCAGGCCACCCCTTTAAAACCACACGTGCAATGATTTTACTTTTCTAGAAGACACAGATCAGTATGTACAAAGAAGCAAAAGAAATAAGAAGATTATTAGTGTGATTTAACATAAAGTAATCCGACGTTAATGTCCGTGGAAACCGGCGGTTTCTAAAGTCTTGAAAAGGTCCTTGAATGGTGTGGCCACCGCGTCCCCATTTACACACGTTCCTTCCTCTGATGCGGGCTTCTGTCTTGGTCTGGTGTGATGCAGAATCAGCGGCGCCACTGGTTTGCATGGCATGTTGTGTGTGCCAGGTGACTTTCTCACCTGAGATTCAGTCATTCCTGGACTGCTGAGGGAAATGTGTGGAGTCTGAAGAGAGCGCTGGTTCACTGTTGAGAGTGCAACTATTTTTTCAGTTGACTGTTGAACTGGGAGTCTGAGGAGCAGATTACAAACGACAACAGGACAACGGGAGAAAGAGGCACAAAGTAATGAGAGGCCACACACTATCCCGAGAAAGGTAAGATACAACAAAACTCAGAGTATAAAGCTGACAGTCTCATCTGGCCAATAGAAATTGGCCACATATCAACCCCCATAGCATCTAAGGTGTGTGTTTGACAAGATTCTGTATTTTTCTTATTGTCAACAAATCCCATGAAAAGACCAAAACCAACAATGAATTGATCTCACTAAATTGTACTCTGTGTGTAACCAAAGGCTGAGAAATCGTATTCTTCTGTGCCATAGAGCTTAGTTTTTATCCCAAAAATATTAAAAACACATTGATGAGCCACATTGTTAACACTGGGTGACACGTTCCATCATAAGGATGAGCATGGGCACTGTAGCTCATTTTATGTAAATCCCACATTCACCATCATGGTGCCGTAAATACTCACTACAGCACCAAATTTGTATGAACCACAGTTGAAAACAGTCCTCAGTAAATGCACCATTTCCTACTCTTTGGGTTCGTTTTAATGCCACTAATTTCTTTAACGTAACTTGCAATTTTCAAGGTTGTAGCAGGCTCAGTTTTAAAGCTAGAAAACCTAAGGAATCCATTGGTACCAACCATGTCATACTAGCTTGTTGCGAAGGAGGCTAAATAAGGCTCCACAGTTAAGCTACATTTTGGGAAGGAAAAACTGGCATGGCCATTGTCAAAGGGGTCCCTTGACCTGGGACCTCAAGATATGTGAATGAAAATGGGTTCTATGGGTACAACGAGTCTCCTCTTTACAGACATGCCCACTTTATGATAATCACATGCAGTTTGGGGCAAGTCATAGTAAAGTCAGCACACTGACACACTGACAGCTGCTGTTGCCTGTTGGGCTTGAGTTTGCCATGTTATGATTTGAGCATATTTTGTATGCTAAATGTAGTACCAGTGAGGGTTTCTGGACAATATGTGTCATTGTTTTGTGTTGTTAATTGATTTCCAATAATAAATATATGCATACATTTGCATAAAGCAAGCATATTTGCTCACTTCTAGGTTGATAAGAGTATTAAATACTTGATCAATTTCTCTTTAAGGTACATTTTGAACAGATAAAAAAATGTGCAATTAATTGCAATTTATCATGGACAATCATGCGATTAACTGCAAGTAAATATTTTAATCGATTGACAGCCCTAATAGTAATATAAATTTCTTCAACAGGAATGAATAAACAGCATACCTGCAGGGACCCTGATCTGATCTACTGTCCTGTTGTTCTCCATCCTCTTGGTACGGGCCCAGGCTCAGAAAGAGAGTCTTCAGAACTGAATTTGCAGTGGCTGCTACTACGGATCCTACAAAATGAGGCAGTAACAACATATTTCAGCAGCAAATCAACATTTCACACTTGTACTTGTAAGCAGTGTGTGGCACGTCCTTACCTTTGTGGGATGAGATGTCGGGCAGCTGCTGATGAGCATGGGTTGTAGATGGACTGTTACCACAAGGAGTTGGACTGAGAGAATCTAACACAAGGTTACAGACGGGATTCACCAGCTGCTTTGTAGGTTGATTTACATGCTCCGTTGAATTGTCTTCATTTCCTATTTTAGGATTATGAGAAAGATTGGGGGATCTAGGCGCATGAGGGATTTCTTTGAAATCAGTTCTAACCTGGCCTGGGAGAGGTGGCTCTAAATTAGTAGCCCTTTGTTTGGAGTTTGATAACTGAGATGTATTTTTAACTGACTGGTTTGAATGTTGAGAACAAGAGGAAATCCTGGAATACTCCAGAGACTCTATGGATGGGAGAGGAGTAGCAAAAAGGCTGAGGAAGGGCCTGGCAGAGGCTTTGTCAGGTTCAATCGCACTTTTAACAAGATTACTTCTGTAATCTGCAGACTGTGGGGAACAGGAGGATTGAATGAAGCCTTGAGGACAAGAGGAATCTATTACAGAGTCGTCTATAGGAGCGTCAGAAATGGGGCTTGCGAAAAGGCTACGAAAGGGTCTTTTCAGGGTCTTTTTAGATCCTGCTGCCAAATCACCACAATGTGCCGTTTTACTGCTAGACTCTGCTGTGATTGCAGTTGAATGATGTTGTTGTGTGCCACATTTGAGGCCAGCTGTTGTCTTTTTGGAGTGCAGGTGGATCTCAGTGGGTTGTTTTGCAGCTAAATGACAACTGACGGAGTTTGCAGAATCACTTGTTTTCGTGGAGCAGGTGACAGAGTCAACAGGAACAGCAGATCCACCTTTAAACTCAGTGGAATCTGAAGAGGGATAAAAAGGCTTCATTGAGGCTTGTGAGTCAGATGTGTTCAGCATGGAAGTAGATGTCTGACCAGCGGGCCTTGAAGAAATGCTTTTGCGATTAGTGCGTCCAAAAGGAATAACACCTTCACTTTTACAATTTACAGAGCACATAATATCCGTGGGCAGGTGCATGCTTCCTTTCATAGCTCCTTTGTTTTTGGAGGACGCAGACCTCTCTTCCTCAGTAACAGGAGAATGCAGCAACTGCAACTTGACTTCATGAGCAGCTCTTTGAGCAGGTTTCAGGGATTCTGGCATATTGCCATCTTGTTTCTTGTAATCCCTGGAGGCCAGAGTGGAACTAGGGCAGGTCTTTGAAATCAGGCTGGTGTGCACTTGGAGGGATGACAGGCTCATGACCGTTTTTTCCTGGAATTTGTTCACTTCATTTCTTGTATTAACCGAATACAAGACCTTCTCATCGTGGGTTTCTGAGCTTAGCAGAGGATCAGTGATCTCTTCAAAGTCAGTTTTTGGCATATAGGATACAGTTTGTGCAGTAGGAGGGGTAGATGTGTGGCCAAAGGTAGAATTTTCCACTGATTTATAGGACCTGAGAACAGCATCCACAGAGTAGGGAGCTTCGCTTTGGCTTGCAGAGCCGGAAGTGCCAGATTCTTGACTTCCTGGAGTTGTAAAGAAACTTGGGAAAGGTTTGAATAGTTGAGGTCCAAGCACTGCTGCAACTGAATAGCAGATTGGCTCCTCATAGGTCAGATTGCTTGACGGGGGAATGTGAGGTTGGGCAGCATCTAATGCATGTGGTGGGACAGCATCCTCCATGACATCAGCCAGGTTGTCTGTCTGACATACCAAGGTTTCCTTCTCAGCAGTTATTTCTTCGCTGTTGTAAAAGGTAGGCCTGAAAAATAAAAATATCAGCATGCTAGGAGCTGAATGCTAATTACTCATATCATAACTGGTAGGGGTGTCACAATTCTCCAAATCCACACTTCGATTTGACTTTCGATTTAAAAATGCCATTGTTAGACTATGGAGATTTGATTCGTAAAGATCAACAGATCATTGGTTTTATGCCCCGACAACTGTCATTTACAATTTCAAATTCTTCTTTATAAAGAGAACTGAACTCCCTTTTTATTTACAAAGTGTTTCAAAAATTAGACTACAACAGTCTACATCTACATCTTTTCAATCTCAGTATCTGTGTGACCCACCTCAGTACATAATCGTTTACAAAATGTAAATCCTTCTGCAGTGCATTACAAGTGTGCTGTGATATTAATCTACAAAGATACGGTTTTGTTGTCATTTACTGTCGCGCTCGTTTCTTTCGTCTCTTTTTTTCCCTCTCTCCTCTGATCGCTGTGTGTCACCCATGGGTGTCACCGAGGGCGGAGGCGGAGCTTTGAGACAGCAGTCAGCTAGCTTGTTGCTCTCACTATCAATATCAACTGCTCTGATTCAACAATGTTGAGCTGAAAAAACGTGCATGTAGGCTGAAATTCAGCTGCGGTGTTGGTGTGTCGGGAGATGCAGTGACTTAATGTTAAACCAAGTAAGAGTAGAAGAGCTATGAGTAAGGAAAAGTCTGCTAGCTGCTAGGCTAATTCATGCAGTGTACAATGCCATAGGCATATGCAAGGAGAGTGAAAAGAGGAGAAGTCATGCGTCATCGATGCATCATATCTTTCAACACATGCACAGTAAAACCTGACCTGCACTTTTCTGTGGATGCATGCAAGTAGGCGGGGCGGAGAAAAATAAAATAATTGCCGATTTTGCTTTTGTTTTCGATTAAGGAGATCGGAAGCTAATTTCGTTCAATTTCCAGTTTAGAATCGAAATCGTGACACCCCTAATAACCGGTATGAATGATTGATTATTAGATAAATTCCTATGCATACCTGAGTGGTTGTAGGAGTGCATCTGGGGTTCTATTTGCTTCAATAATTTCTGACTCCTCTGTGTTCTCTGGCTGTCCTGATGCCTTCTGTTCAGCCTTCTTTCTAAGTTCACAGAGGTCATGCTCCCGTTTTAATGCCTGCAGTGAGAAGAAGCAAAGACATGCAATCGTCTTCAGCAAACAGCAACGCATATAAAACATTTTAATAGTGGATTTTTACATACACACCTCACACAACAGTCGGTTAGTGACGTCATTGAGTGGCTCATGGGAAAACCTGCAATCTGCTCCTTGATAACATTTTCCTTTGCTGTGGAAGTACTTGCAAGGAAAGGACAGTGCAGCTTTGTTAAGGAAAAGTTAGATATTTAACATCCACTTTTTGACAAATAGCAGTACAATACTAATCACTACAATGAGTTTATGACAGAAAGATGTACAGATTATTGCTGTTCAACCAAAGGATATTATGCATGTATGGGCAGCTCTCCCCTTTTGTACAGACTCCTTGGATGTAGAATTTGCACACTTCTTTGACAAGATCGTTGTAACCCTCAATATGTTCCAGTTGGCAGTCATCACCCTGTGTGCAGTTATAACGACACTCAATAAAGGCCAGAATAATGAGGCGTTATTCTATCCCATAACCACGTGTCTAGACCGCAAGTGTATCAGACACGTATCAGATGCGTTTTTCACTCGCGCGTTGGCGCATTAGATACGCGCTCACGTTAATCTATGCAGCTGTCTACACCGGCTGCATCGCAGCTGCGATGCACCTGAAGTGTATATCTAGGCATGAAGTTTATTTTTTTCGATAGTACACGCGCAAATGCGAGGTTGACTATATTACTACAATATACTACATATTTTAGGGTTTTTCATTATTTTATCCATTTATTTATTAAACTTTTATCACATTGTCTTTATTTTATCATTATCTGACCTTGTTCTTTGGTTTTATTGTTTCCGATGGCATGTTTCCTCAATTATTCCTGTTTGTTTATTGATTCCGTTTTGAGAAGTGGTAAAAGATATAAAGTTCCCTTTAAAGTTTTTTTCAAACTCTCAAACTTTATCAGCTGCGGCAGTAGATTCTATGGGGAGAGATCATCCTCTAGTGGTCAAAATAATTAGTGCAGGTCTTGCTCAGACTCAAAGAAAGCTGTAACCTGTTAGAAATTACAAATTCCATGTTGATGGAAAATAGATCAGAGGCCTGTACTACGAAGTGATACCCAGGGTATCTTCTCGTTATCTGGCTTAAACCGATCTATTCAATTCTATTTTTATATAGTATATACATTATAGACTGTCATTTTAATAACTGTTTAAGTTTTGACCAATTAGTTGCTGCATTAAAAAGGTTTACATTTCAATTGTAAACCCTGTCAATTTTGAAGATTACTTTTACCGGTTACTGGTGTACGCTTTATTATCTTAACAATCAATAATTGGGTAAATTTATATCTATGTATTTATTTCTTACATTTTGTTTTACAAGGTCAGGAAAGTAATGTTTAAGTCAAGCCTGATGTTGCCTTAGACATAAAAGAATGATCCCAGTCACTTCCACACAGTGAGGCATACAGCTGATTAATTAAACACTGGTATCGGATCGGTACTCGCTATCAGCCGATACCCAAAGCTCAGGTATCCCTATCTGTATCGGGACTGAAAAAGTCGGATCGGTACATCCCTTGCTGTTGTGACGCAAGAGCAAGGCTGACAGGACGCTTGCAGTCTAGACACTGGATGAGTCACTTTGACATGTCAATTTTGGTATCATATCACTTTTTAAAAATATATATATTAATATACATAGTAAACATAACCTGCCTTGATGCACCTTCCAAAAAGGAAATGTCGACACACTAACCGCCCGTCCACCAACACAGCATTCTGGTCCTTGAAATCCTGTGACATGAACCTTGTAGGTTCCACTTGGACATCCTAAAGAAGAAAGATGAGCATAACCATAAGATTCACAAACATTTTAATTAAGACGTGATTAATACGTTTTCAAGGAAGCATTTATTTGCTCCCTGAACTAACTTTTAGTGGCATTTTGAGCTTTTGTTAGGAGCAGTTACTTAATTACTTAAATTTGGTGGATTGATTTGTGTAAATTAATAGTGTCTCATATCTGATGTGGCTACGGGGGACTGCCTTCAGTGCACAAATCCTTTGTAAATAATAATAAATAAAATTTAAGATTTGTTGATTTCAAATAATTGATTGTGTTATTTCCAAGATAATATTGAGCCATGCATCTTTGTTGTTCTTTTAGTTTTTTTTTCATGGCCTCAGGTTAATGTGACTTTATCTGCCCAGAGGCTTTTGGATCACAAGGCTACACTGGAGAGACTTTTGACAAGAAATTTCAAAACTGTTTCCTTAAACCTGCAGTAGGTAGAATGTTTTTAGCATCATTGGGCAAAAATTCCATAATATCCTTATATTATAATTCAAGTGCTCTGAGAAAAGTTCTAGACTTCTGCACCTCCTCATGGCTCTGTTTTCAAAATCTAGCCAACGACGGGAGATTTTGGCCAATCTCTCATTTCAGAGAGAGCGTTCCTATTGGCTGTTCATTCAACAGAGGCAGCTGTCAGTGACTCGCAAACTCCAATCAAATGGCCAAACTAGGCAGCGCTGATCAAATATTAATCAATATTCTGTTACTGTAATGCCTATTTCTCACCTCAAATGTTTTCAGAAACATTTTGTAGTGTACTGTTTAGCTGGAAAATGAGAAGGTTTGCTCCGGCTGGTGGGCTGTGCTTGGTATTTCCTCAACTGATCTCAACATGGCTGCAGGGTCACAAACTTTTTCATTTAACAGCTAAACAGTACACTACAAGATGTTCTGAAAACACTTGAGGTGAGAAATAGGTATGACAGTAACAGAATATTGATTCATATTTGATCAGCGCTGCCTAGTTTGACCGCTTGATCAGTTTGCGAGTGATTGACAGCTACTCAGAGACGGCAAGGCTCCAGCTTGGCTCTGATTGGTTGTTTTCCTCCGGTCTGTGAAATCTTGCAGATTCCATTAGGACAACCGGAGGACAAAGAGGCACATGATTTTTTTTTCAGATGACCTGTCTCATGCACTACTGTCAGGATATAGTGACCGTTTTATAGAAATACATTTTTTTAATCATATTTGCTCCAATTCTACGTACTGCAGCTATAAGTGTCAAAAGCATTTTAGCCCCGTGCCTCCTATCTGACCCAGCAACAAAGGTCACGGGCCAGATTTGAACTGGGGTACGGCACGCCCAATTCTGGCCACGTTTTCATTATACATGCAAAATGACTGATCTGAATGCCTCTTCTGCCACAACAGCAGTTGGAAATGTCCTTTCATTCAAACTGCAACAGATAACAGGCTGAAGACAAAGAACGTATATTGATAAGAAGTGAAAGTCAATTGTTTGTTCCATTGCAACATCAGCGCCCAGCAGCAGAGCTACGCTTCCGCCATGTTGGACTAAATGAGACTACCGGACGCCAGTAAAACGTCCGCCTACAAAGTGCTGTACAAAAGTAAAACAAAATTATTTCTATTCTATTGTCATCATTTTAATATCTCTACTGCTATTTCCCATGTTGAACAATACAAATTATAAATATGCATATTATTATAACTATTTACTTACTTATTAAACTATTTTTCCCGGCCGCTTCCCAGAGGAGCATAAAGTGAGCGATGGACATAAATGGAAGTTTGAAAAATCCAGCACACAAATTTTAAGAGCAATCTCAAACTTTTTCATGTCAAGGACATCCAAAATCAATGTCCAATAGACCACAGACCATGGATGTATAAGAGGTTGTGTCCTGTGCTTTCGCCCTGCGTGTTAGTAAATGGCCTACAACTACATTAAATTCTGTTCATGTCATGCTACTAGCACTACTAGCTACTGGCCGATAGCCAGTTGTCTGGGAACAGAGATGTAAATACATCCACCACGGTACAGGCTTACAGCATACAGCCAATGGGTGTATTATAAGATAATAAAAATGATGTATTCCAGCCATTATATCCATTATTAAAGGCGCATACAGCTAGCAGGAAGCTGGCAGAACCAGATATGTCATATGAGCGTGCAGGGCAGTGCTGATGCACGTTCATTATGCAGAGGAAAATAACTCTGGATTCAGCTTTTAGTTAATTTGACAGCTTTTAGGACATAATTATTTAAATGAGGGCTATTTAAGTGTTCGTACTGGGAAGATGATTTACCTCATAAAAAATTATCCTCTGATTTACAGACGTCTCTTTATACATTCCACAGCAATGGACTCATTGGCGTTTTCAGTCCAAAATGGCGAACGCACTACCACAGCGCCATCTAGCGGTTATTGTCAAAAAAGCAACGGAGTTTCACCTCTTTGCTTCTATACTCTTTGCTGAAGTTGGATAATATCTATCCTGACAGGCACAGCCAAGTGTCTTGCTTACCTGCTTGTCATATTTATTTTTACTGTGTCCTCGACCTTTTCCCCAAGTAGGTCTAGTCTGATGGCTTCCACCTCTATTGGCAGGTCTCCATCCATCCTTCTGTTGATGCTGATTTTTCTGCCCCTCCGGCTTCTTTTTCTGCTGCTGCTTGTTTACGTTACGCTTATTTTTAGTTGTGAAATTCTGGCCTTTGCGACACATGTTATTATGGCCAGCTTTATCACTAGGATTATGCATCACTTGTTCTTGGGTGAAGCAGAAGTCATCGTCTTTGAAGGATGCAGCACGATAACTTCTGGTTGGCTGGACTTGGTAAAGTTGCTTCTGTGGAAAGAAAATGCAAATAAACTACATATCAAGGACATCATAACCTTTTCAAGTTTGGCATTTGGTATGTTGTACAGACGAGCAGCGAAGACCCAATATAACATAACTTAATTTTGAATTACGCAAAGTTGCAAGTAGACCTAGATCAAATTAATGCTGTCTGATATTAAATTTCTGCACTAAAAGATGTACTTATTAACTTTTGAAGGCTATAGTTTGTGGGGCTGTTGGATTGTATTGTATTGTCTTATAGTGGGGGGTAGGGTTGGGCGGATCGATACTGTGGTATCGATACTTCGACACTCACAGGCTACTCATTTGGTATTGATTCCTTTTAAAAAATATCGATAATAAACTTATAAAAACAAAACGTGGCTGCATAACTTCCAAACGTTTTCAAAATAATGTTTGTGCCAAAACAGCCCGGAGCTGGCCCATGTCACATGACTGTGGAAACCTACGTGAGATGAGAATGTAGCACGCAGCCACATCAAACCTGTGAATGAGCCTACTGCAGGAGGTCTACGGAGAGCGAGCTGAGTGTCAGAGAATGGAAGAATGGCAGAAAGGAAACGTAGCGTTGTGTGGTGCTACTTTTCCTCTGTAGATAAAATAACGGCAAAATGCACTATTTGTAACAAGAACGTGGCACACAGCTGCAACACGAGTAACCTCTTTAAACATTTAAAAACAACACACACTGAAAGTTACAGGGAGGAAGAACAAAAACAAGAAGATGGCCATACATCCAAGGCTCCTGCACCACCCTCTGTCCGACAAAAGACGTTGCAGGAGAGCTTTGAGAGAGGCAAAGCATATCCAGGTACAGGTAGAACCGTTATTAGTTTGTTGTTACCGTGTCTGTCTGTCTACCCTAAAATCCTAAACATCATCATCATAATCTCATTTTAAATTTGGTTGTTACATGAGTTTCAAGTTCATTATAATCATGTGCACAACAATTACAGTGAAGCAGTCGTTGGCAATGAAAATCTTGGAGCTTAGAATCCCTCCAACAATGCTCATTAAATATGCAGACTATAAAAAAAGGAAAATCATGCAAATGAAAGCAAAATGAGAATCTAAGACATAAAACAGTGTATAAAAATATAGGGCTAAAATATAAATAAAATGTAAAATAAAGTAGGCTAATATAAATTGGTGGTAGACAGTAATTGCAAATTAATAAACTTAATGTAAACAGTAACAGGTATGTGTCATGTGATTTGCCTTTACGTGTAATGATCTGTTTGTTTTTTTCTAGAAATTACCATTATTTAAAAAAAATAATCACATACCAATAAAAGAAATAGTCAGTATCGGTAAAACTGGGACAAAAAAATAAAAAGTCTGGTATTGCCCATCCCTGTTATTAAGATGTTTTCCAATACACAATATCAATGATGCAACACTAAAGTTATGGATAATATTAGACTATTTACATCACATTTCCTTAATAGTCATCAATTGTTATTCTTCTTCTCTCATCAATTCATTCTCCTCACTTCATTGATAGACTTCTGGAAACATTTCATTTATGATAGGATTAGTTTTTTCTTCAAGGTTATGAAGATATTTACAGCTTAGAAATGACACTTGGACTGGTTATTGTCCAATCTGCTTCCAACTATCCCGTTTTGGCGATTCACCAATCTATAATCTTTATTCATTATCTTTTGGAGATTTTGTGTTGATTGCATCATTATAAGGATGTTTGTTTTAATCAATTATTGATTGTTGTAATTGTCTCAAGTGTTTTTGATTTGGCTTTAATATAGGCTATAGATGGGATTGTCTCATATTGTGAATGTGATGCTTGACTAGGGATGCACAGATCCGACTTTCTCAGTCCCGATAGCGTTAGCGATACCTGGGCTTTGGGTATCGACCGATACCGAGTACCGACCAGTGTTTAATTAATAAGCTGTATGCCTCACTGTGTGGAAGTGACTGGGATCATTCTTTTACGTGTAAGGCAACATCAGGCTTGACTTAAACATTGTTTTCCTAACTTTGTCAAATTAAATGTAACAAATAAATACATAGATATACATGTACTGAATTGTTATTTATCATTAAAATAATAAAACATAAACCAGCAACTTGGTAAAAGAAATCTTCAAAATGAACAGGAATTCAAATTCTAGTCTATAATGTATATAGTATATAAACATAGAGCTGAATTGAATAGATCGGCCCCATTGTCACAGACATTTGATCCAGCTATTTGAGTCAGTATTAGCCCGATATCGGATCCAGTATCGGTGCATCCCTATGCCTGACAAAATATTAGCCAACAATCAGTTTAACAATTACAAAACTGACATTTTACAGCATTACAAATTAACAACATTCATGAAGGTTGTGTTTATTTCGGGGCTGTTGTTTGTATTAGACTGTATTAGTATTATTAGCTAGGTGTATCACATAAAGTGGAAACTGAATGTAGCCTACAATGATGAAACATAGAACTTTCCATGCGATGTAGTGGTGCAGCCAACAAATCTTTTCACTAAATGCGACATGCGAGATCAATCTTCAACAAAAAGTTGCAACAAGGACACACAGATTAACCCTCTGAGACCCACAATAGACCCGTTTTTGTCTTTTTTAGGGGGGTACAGGGGGTTCTTTAGGGGGAGATAGCAGGTCAACAGTAGATGTCACATAGAAGTGTACATCATCTGAAAACTGGGAACCTGAAGATTAATTTGAGATGCAACTCAGCACTGTCTGTTAAGTTGTTCTAGTCATAAATTAGAAATATACATGAATTAATTAATGAATAAATTATGAACACAAATTGTAAAAGTGTATTAGGGGTTAGAACATTATGATGAAAGTATACAATGGCCATTCCCATGCTCTATTATGTCTCATACGTTGCTGCAGCAATTTTTGGATTGATACCATTTGTTACACAGATTTGATGCTAAATTCAACCATTTTTTACCACTCGAGCATTGATAAAAATTATGAATAATCCCTTCAAAATACCACATTAAGACACCAAGACCCTGAGGAACACCATAGAAAAAGCCATGCTGTGATTTGGTATCAACAACTTTTGACATTTGGAGATTTCTGCAAGAATTGTATTTTTCGGCGATTGGATGGCGAGCGCTTCTGTTCTGGAAACTGCTCAGAAACCCCTTTATTTTCAATCTACATACAAAGCCATCCGTCCTCTGAATGTTTGAGGTCTCTAGTTTATGGTTGTAATGTTTCATGAGGCTATAATTATCCTAGAGGTCACTATAGGTCGTTTTATACAGTGAAGTCAAATTTCAACAAATGGTCTCACTACAGTGAAATGGCTACTATGGGGACTAACATCATCACACGTGAATACGGTTGGGCTCATTGGATCCACAAGAGTCTCAGCTTTACGGTGATACCCAATTTATGTAATTCCAAGATTCTTCAAACACATCATTTTAGAATAGGCGAAAATAACACATTTGTACTCCATTCATAAAACGGCATGGTTTTTGTCACACCCAAACTGCATGGGATTATCATAAAGTGGGCATGTCTGTAAAGGGGAGATTCGTGGGTACCCGTAGAATCCATTTTCATTCACATATCATTCACGTAATACAGTTAATTAAAGTTCAAATTCATCTCACCTTTTTATAAGGGCCAGTCTGCTCAAACTGGGCTTTCCTCTTTCTGGCATTGCCTCTTTTACCTTTCCCAGTCTCATTCCTGTAAAACAAAATGAGTTTGTTGTGAGTGTACGTTAGATGAACGAACTGCTCCCTCGAACACATCACAGATAATGGCTGACTATCGTTGAATAGCTGCTGTGTGGAAAGGCTGGTTGACCAGGGCTCTTGACACCTTCTTCGACAGCAGATAGTTTCGTGAACAGGTTTTTGCGAAAGCCATTTTATTTTGCTCATTCGCTATTTCAGTCTTCTTGTGGAAAGACTAGTACGGCACTCATAGCCGAAGATGTGATCCCCAGTCAGAAGTTACTGGAAGTAAACACACTTTTAAACAGCCACCTGCACGCGGGGGATACTCACGAACGCTGCCTCAAGCCTATACAACTAGTAATAAATCAAAGCTGCTTTAGTCTTCTCCAGCTATTATTAACTATCCTAACCTCCTTTTCTGTGAAATGCCAAAACTGTATTCGAGTTTGAATTGCGGTCCAGCGAATTGTGGCTTACATGACTCCCTCGGGGCTCACGCTCCATCGTTCCCGCATCGTTCATCTCTTCTTCCGTGTTTGAGATGAACGTCATCGCTTCTTTTTCTTCGTTGGAATTTTATGGCGGTTCGCAAAACACTTTATGGCGCATTACCGCCACCTACTGGTCTGGAGATTGGATCAGGATTATAACTACTCACTAGTTTTATTACTAAAGAAAATGAAAATAATCATAATCAATCACAAATATATATATACATATATATATATATATATATATATATATATATATATATATACATGATGATATCAGTAATATGCTCTGATTCCAGTTCGTCATTAATCAGCTTGAAGCGCAGCATTTCTTTTAATAGAGATACAGCAAACCCTATATAGAATTCAAATGACGGGAGTAGATATAACATTTGTATAGATACCGGCACATATAGGAATTAAAGGAAATTAATTAGCTGACAAGTGTGCAAAGGAAGCCACAAAAACAAATCAGATTGACATGACAGTACCCTTTATAAAATGGAAATGAACACCACAATTAAGCATAAGCTGAAAGAAAGGTGGCAAAAGGTGGGAAGAAGAGAGATCAGGAAGGTGGTTGTACAGTATTCAAAGAAAAGTAGGTATGATGAGAAGCACAAGGAGAGCCCGGAGAGAGGAAACAGTAATATCTAGGTTACGTTTTGGGCATACTGGATTAAACAGTACATTATTTAAAATAGGTAAACATAATACAGGAAGGTGTGAATTTCGTAATCAGGAAGAAACTTTGGAACATGTTATGCTCTATACTTAGTGACTAGTAATAGAGCATTTAATTGATTAATAACTAATTGTACAATAACATAGGCAAATTAATTAAATTTGTTTAAAAATTCATTTATTAATCTGTGAATAAATGGACAAAATTACAAAGTATTTCATTATTTGACATTTTAATGGGCAATAAATAGATGAATTATGAAAATAATTTACAAATGAAATATTAATAAATTTTCATAAATTAATAATGGAATTTAAAATTCTATACATTTTACTAAAATACAGACGTGCACAAAATACTAAATAATCATAAATGATGGTTTAAATGCATATTTTATTTGTATATATATTCCAAAACTGTGATTTTCCACATTTCTTCAAGGCATTGTTGTGCCACACAGTGGACCTGGAGCTTCTGGGGGACCCTGAGCTCCGCCGTATCATCCCAGTGGCAAAACAAAATAAAAGCACCACAGGGTGCACAAGGATCAGGCAAGACAAATGAAAAAACAATAAAGGCCACTTAAGGAGCAATGAAATGCCACGATGTAACTATAAATTGGAGATTAATTAATTATGCAATCTTTTCATGATGTAGATTGAAGCATGCATTGATTCACCACATTTACTGTCTGCCGACATTATTTTGTATCTAAAAATACAACAACAAAATGAAGCTGTGCTGACCTGGTTCAGTGAGCTCTGGGTCCAGATGGTGTGAAGTGTACTGAAGTGACCATAGATCATCATACACAACAATTATTGATGGAAACACCTACTGTACACACACAAAAGAGTCCAAACAACTAACATTATATCATTAATTACTGTATCTCGATCGCTCACGCACGTGCGTCAGTTGAAACGGAACGTTGACGTTTTACGGAGGTGATTTAAGAGCTGCAGGCCTTTTTACAAACTCATATTCACACTTGGACTTGGACACAAGTTGACCTGTGAAAACCTGGAGAGTTGAAATCTTTGATACCGAATCGCCTGGAAAACAACTTCTGGAGAACACACTGTTGGATTATTGAGCTGAAGAAACATCTACAGCTAAAAGCTACCTGCTAGAAAAGATGGCATCTCATGGACCCCCTGTGGAGGAGCACCTGCTGAACAGAATCAGGCGCTGGATCGCTTCTTTTGCAAGAAAGACATCTTTTAATGTCATGCTAAATGTATTTGTTAATGTTCCTTAAATCCTTTAAAAGGCAATTTCGATCCAAAATGTGTTTATAATTATGTTAAATTGTTGAATTTATAGATAAGTGATAATCTATTAGTTGTTAGTTGGGCTGTTAGGAAAACACTGATTGTGGTGACACTTGATGTTTTCTCGGTGAAAAATAATAATTATATGGTTAGAAGTGTGAAGTGAAGTGTAGCGGGACAGCTGTGGAATATGTTAACAACTGTAGTGATTGGAAAACACTTATTTTTGTTTGAGGGCAACAAATTTTTCCGATTTGTCGTCGAAAATTAAAGTGGCAGTAGGCAACAATTTTTCGGCATAATTTGGCAAAAATTCCATAATAATCTTTCAGCATATTGTAAATCAAGTGGTCTGAGAGAAAACGACTTCTGCTCCTCATCATGGCTCTGTTTTCAGGCTTTAGAAAAATCTAGCCCGTGACGGCAGATTTTGACCAATCACAGGTCATTTCAGAGAGAGAGAGCGTTCCTATTGGCTGTGCTGCGGTCATGTGACCAGAACTTGGCTTCCTTCAACAGATTTTACAATGGCGGCCGCGTCACAAACTTTCTCATTTTACAGCTAAACAGTACACTACAAGATGATTCTGAGAACATTTGAGGAGAGAAATAGGCATTACAGTAACAGAATATTGATTCATATTTGATCAGCGCGGCCTAGTTTGACCGTTCGGTCGGAGTTCGAGAGTGATTGACAGCCGCCTCTCATAGTCGGCAGCTGGACAACGGACCTTGTTTTCCTCCGGTAAGTGAAATCCTTCAGATGCCGTTAGGAGCACCAGAGGACACAGTAGGACACAGAGGAACATGATTTTTTTCAGGTTACCTGTTTCATGTACTACTGTCACGATATAGCGGCCGTTTTCTAAAAATAACTTTTTTAAATCATATTTGCGCCAATCTTGCATACTGCAGCTTTAAGGAAACAAAATGGCGATTGAGTTATTTTTCGAATAATGCCAAAAATAAGTTCTCTTGTGCACCATGGAGACGATCGAACGATTAGGAGCAAACATCTTGAGGTCAGAGCGCGCAGGTGTAAACACACAGGGCACGTTCCTCTGTGTGAACAGTTGAGATTGGTGCAAAAAATGTATCCGAAGATGTTGTCGGGTCCTTTTTAAGTTCACATTTATTAACTAATTTTTAGATTTTCCTCAAAATGCACCAACAGATCGATATTGTTATGAGCCTGAATGAAATGAACTAACGTTTCTGACAGTTATTGGTCCTAAAATCAAAGCTGCTCAGTCATCCCTCAGAGCTTCTACTTGACATGATAGTATTGTCGTCGCATTGTATATGCTTTACTAGTTCATGTGGCATTTTCTTATGAAGGGAAGAGATGAGAGCGGTTTGTCTTAGCGGTAACTGCGTGTCCTGCGTCCAAAGATGCCGCCGTCTCCTGCACGCCGCGTGATTTGCAACTTGGGAGAGTAACTAAATATAAGCGATTATTTTGGCGGGCCAGGACGCACATATATTTTTCGGCTGTCTCAGTGTTTTTCACAGCTTATTGCAAACTAACAGGGAATCCTGGAGGCAGTAGCATCCTCTTGAAAACACACAGTGTCATGAACTATCATCTCTTCTCGCTACATCACTGAATAGTCAGAACCACCTGTTTCCACCATTTTTTTATATAATTGAAATGTGATGCAACATGACAGAATTACGGCCGATTGTTCTGACTACTCTTATACTAGTCTGACTTTTATTGTGGTTTTAAGAAACACAATGTGTATTTAGAAGGAAAAACAGGGATGTGAACAGGGTTGTTATGTGAACTTGTGTTATGCAAATGAGGATTACATTGACCGATTCTTCTATGGAGTCAGATCAGTCTCCGTATTAATGATTGCACACAGAAGGATTCACACTGAATACAACTCAATCTTCATCATTATTTGGTTCAATTCATCACAATTTAACACATGCTGCAGACAGTTATTGTCTGACTAGAATGTCAAATGGCACGCAGACAGTTATTGTCTGACTAGAATGTCAAATGGCACCCCGTCAACATGTTCTTTAAAAAATATAGTGATAGTATAAGATCATGATGGAGTGTTTTTGTGTAATATTGTGCAGTGTGTACATCACAGGTTTGGGTGATACTGTGACAGCTTTTACCAACATATCTCTAAAAGTATAAATTTGTATGTAAACTATAAAGGAGTGGAAAATAGTTTGTCAAGTTGTCTATGTACTGATTATGTTCCAGTGCCTGTGAATACATCTTTTGAATCCAGGTCATTGCCCTTTTCCTATTATATCATGGCCGTGGTCTCGCATCAAAATAGCATTTTCATCATTTGCTCTTATTTTAAATGCAGGGTTAAGATTTTAGAGACATGTTTTGTTATTGTTAACATTTTCATAACATCCCGACTGCAATCAATAAATAAGATGCTTTGACAAAAAAAAGAAAGAAATCCAGCATCTGTGGCTGTCGCAGGACTGTAATAAATGTGTCCAATCATTTCATTTGGCCCGAACGTAATGATTGGACGGGCTACCTGTCTATCTGTCTACCTGTCTGCCTGCTTGCGCGCACTCTGCCCATGCACTCATTGCGCGTCACCGGAGTCTTCCACAAGCTGCTTGCTTGACAGCTGTGAGTGCTAACAATAGCCATGATTGTTGTTCACGTTCATTGATATGTTTATGTTCATAATGAAAATAGTGGGGGAGTGGCTTTGGAGGGAGGCCTGAATGGACGGACTGTCAGTGTTGCAGACTTGGCGACTTTCTCGCTAGATTTAGTGACTTTTAGAGCTATAGTTAGCAGCTAATGCTGCAAGCTGCTTTCATTGGAATAGAGTTGGCAACACTGGGTTGGGTTTTTCGGCTGGATCATTTTTAAAAATCCAGTGTACTCTTGCTAGTTTCTCAAGATCGCCCACTCTGCCTTTAAATATTCTAAGAAATACAAACGAAGTTGCTCTTTGAACCAGACTAAAACAAGCAGTTTTCTCCTGAGCTCTGCACCAACACTCATTATTGTTTCTGTCACAGTGAGATATAGTTGTTTGAATCACTTGATCCAGTATTGCATGTTTATTTAGATCCACCTCAGCTGGTCTACTCTCCACCCCCAAGTCCAAACTCCGCAGTTTTGGGGACAGAGCATTCTCCAGGGCAGCTCCCAGGCTTTGGAACTCCCTCCCACAACTCATCAGAGACTCTGATTCCCTCTCCCTATTTCAGTCCCGCCTCAAAACGCATCTCTTCTCCTCCGCCTTTTCCTAGCCCCCCCCCTACCCTTTGGTCTTTGTGTGTGTACGAGTGTGTGCGCTTGTCTATGTCGTTTGTCTGATGTTTGTCTCACACCGCCCCTCGCCCTATTGTTAAGCGTCTTTGAGCTCTGGAAAAGCGCTATATAAATCGAATCTATTATTATTATTATTATTATTTATTATTATGGGTTTTATCATGTGTGTACATGTATTTTCTATATTGTTTTTTATTGATGTTGTGGTGTTGCATGTTTGCCAGTTTTATTATTGCATGGGTTTCTATATTTCATATCTGGTTTTACTGTGTTGTTTGTAATTGGATTGGACTAAGGATCAAGTTGATGAACTGATGAGAAACAGCTGTGACAAATTGCTTCACACACCCCTGACAGCTCCGGATTGGTAGACAGAGACGCTCTGCTTTTTTTTAAGTTGACTGTTGACAGGTGCGCAGGGGCTGGACAAAGGGAGAGAATCAGCAGACAGGAGGGAGCGAGGACGCGGAGCTTGACACACGAGTTTGGAGTGTGGGACGGAGGCGGCTTCACCGGTACGTTCTGCCGCAAGAACACGGGCCGACAGCGTGAGAGGGCGGCCAGGACAAATTAACAGACGAACCGCTGCGGGACGAGCCATACGGGGGCGGCTTCATCGGTACGTATTGCTGCAAGAACACGGGCCGACAGAGTGAGAGGGCGGCCAGGACGAGGCACCAGACGAACCGCTGCGGGACGAGCCAGACGGAAGTGAAAAGACTTGGTTCAACGCCTACTATACGATAAGTAAAGGAAAGTGAACCAAGCAATCTACTCTGGTGTGTGCATGTGAGCTGCTATTTTGTGTGCGCCGGCCACTGAGGTTACTTTTTTCTCTCCGTAGCGTCAACGACGAACGAGGGTCCAGCAGAGCTGCAAGGCTGGAGCAGAGGAGCCGACGGCCTCAGGACCCCCCTCCCCCTCTTAATAAACTAAGACTTAAACACTCCCCTTTTTTTAACTGTTTATTGCCCGCTGTGCCATTGGACTTTAGACACCCCCATTTTAAGGACATTTATTGTAGTTTTATCTCAATTGCCACTGTTTTATCTGATCTTATTTATCTGTTTTATTGGGTCCTCCTTAACAGTGGAAACACCTTTAATTGCTGGTATCTAAATAGGAACCTCACACTTTTGTGACATTTTTTAGCGTTGTCGGCAGGGTACTAGCTCCACTGTTAAGAAATGGACGCAGCCCAGTAGAGTAATGCTAATGTACTCATAACTGCACAGTTTGTTATGCCATGGTTTATGGGGGCTGCTTGGATCCCGAAATGTAGTGGTGAAAAAGGAAAATTCACAGAATGGAGGGCTCAGATGGAGGCTATGCTAATGGCACAAGGACTGAGTCAGCAGCAACAAGCTGATTTTGTGTTGCGTGCCCTAGAGGGAGACGCTAAGCGTGAGCTGCAGCTAATTAACCCAAGGGAAAAAGACAAAGGACAGAAAGTGTTGGATCTCTTGGAAAAACTGTATGCCAAACCAGCTACCAAAGCACAGCTACGGGCTAGTTTCTTTATTTGCAGACAGTGGGCTTGAGGAGTCATTGACTGGGCTCAAGGCGGCCAGATGGTACTCCACACTGGACTTGGCAAGCGGATATTGGCAGGTGGAAATGGACCCCGCTGACAGGGAGAAGACGGCCTTCACAACACCATTCGGCCTGTACGAATTCGAACGGATGCCATTCGGCCTGTGTAATGCCCCGGCCACGTTTCAAAGGCTGATGCAACGCTGCTTGGGAAACCTGGTAAATGACTCTCTATTGATCTATTTGGATGATGTGGTTGTGTTTTCCCTTGATTACGACAGCCATGTGCGCCATCTAGAAGAGGTTTTCCAGCGACTCCACCAGCATGGACTGAAGCTACAACCTAAAAAGTGCCACTTATTCCAGTACCTGTCCCAAGTGGGTGCTGCCGCTCCTACGGACCAACGGAGCTTTCCCGTGTCTTGTGAGGTGACGGGGCTCCGCGGCGAGTTAGCGGCCGGGTGTCGGCGTCCCCTCCGGGTCGAGAGGCTGGAGCAGGAAAAGCCTACACTACTATCAGCATAGCTGGGTGTGCTCGGCAAAAACAACCACCACACTTATACATCTTGGAAGTAAAACCTGCTATATTAATTCCAATTTCCCACTGAGGCCTGGAGGTTTTGAAAGAGTTGGAATTGCTACATCATGGCAGGTCGCAACAGAAATGCAAACAAAGCAACTCTTAATAATGATGATCCTGAGTATGTGACAATGGACACTCTTAAGGAATTACTGGACCAGCAGAAGGGCTTTTATGAGGATCTGTTGAAGAGGCAGGAGACTGCATTTCGCAGTTTTACTCAAATGATCCTGGACTCAGCCAACAAAAGAGTAGACTCAGTGTTGGGTGAGTTACAGGAACTCAAGGTGAGTCTTAATTACTCTCAAAATGACATTGATGATCTTAAGAAACACCAAAAAGCCCAACAGAGTGATGCTAAAGACATATCCATGCAGATTGATGAACTGAAATCAGGACAAGCTGTGAAGGGACATGATGGACATGATGAGCAGATGGATTACCTAGAGAATCAATACAGGAGAAATAATCTTGTGATTAGTGGACTTGGACCTGATAAGGCTGATGAAAACTGGACTGAAACAGAGTCCAAAGTACAAGAACTGTTCACCACAAAACTTAAGCTGGATACCTCTGTGGAAATTGAGAGAGCTCACAGGAATGGAAAATTCAGAGGTGAAAGTGAAAGGCCAAGATCAGTGGTGATCAAGCTGTTGCGTTTCAAGGACAAACAGCTAATCTTGGCCAGTGCAAGATCCAACCTGAAGAACACCTCAATTTACATCAGTGAGGACTTCTCTGAACGAGTGAGGAAGAGAAGAGCTGAGCTATTACCCGCAATGAAGGAGGCTAGAGCAAGAGGAGAGTATGCCATCATCAGCTATGACCGCCTAATTGTGAGGCCAAGGAGCAGTGCCTGAGCAGAGAGAAGCCCCCCAAATCAGTGATATAAATGGCATTGTATCACTAGTTGATTTGAACTGGGAAAAATATGGCACTGAACCTACCAAAAAAAGGATTAAGAATAGCCCATATTAATATCAGAAGTTTAAGAAATAAAGTGGAGGAAATTTCTGGTTTAATTAATAGTGAAAATATAAATGTACTTGCTGTCTCTGAGACACATTTAGACGACTCAATAACAGACATGGGGGTAGCCATACCAGGTTATAATATTTTTAGAAATGATAGGAATATTTTTGGGGGAGGCGTAGCTATATATATTCAAAGCCATATTCCCACCAAGGTTAGACTGGACCTGATGGTGCCTAGTATTGAGTTTCTTTGGTTGGAAGTTCAACTTGCTCACTGTAAAACATTTTTTGTTGGCTGTGTCTATAGGCCCCCAAGTGCAAGTGTGCAATATGTTGAAGAATTATGTTCTGTGTTGATGAAGGCAACAGATATTGGTAAAGAAATGTTTGTTCTTGGCGACCTTAATATTGATGGCTGTCTGATTCATGCCCATTGAGGAAAAAGTTGAACAACGCTGCACTCATCTGTAATTTAACTCAGATGGTGAACAAGCCAACTAGAGTGCATTGCAATTATGCTGGGCAAACATCTGCAACTTGTATTGACCACATATTTACTAATAACATTGAATTATGTTCCAATGCAGTATCTGTTCCTGTGGGGTTTAGTGACCATAACATCGTTGCTACAGTAAGAAAAACCATAACTCCCAAAACCGGGCCTAAAGTACTGTATAAGAGGTCGTATAAAAGATTTTGTGAAAATGATTTTGTTAGAGATATAGAGAATGTTGAATGGAACCAAGTGTTGGCAGTAAAGGATGTAGAAAAAGCCCTTAAGGTATTTACTGAACTATTTCTCTCTGTGGCTGATCAACATGTCCCATTAAGAAAGTTTACAGTAAGATCTAATAAGGCATCATGGATTGATGATGAACTTAGGGAATGTATGCGTAAAAGGGATGAGCTAAAAAAGGCTGCAATAGAGTCTAAAGGAACTGAAAAGTGGCAAATGTACCGCGCAATGAGAAATAAAGTTACAAAGTTAAATAGAAAGAAGAAAAAAGTATATTATCAAAACAAAATCCAGGAGAGGAAGAATGATGGTAATAAACTTTGGAGAACCTTAAATGAAATAATGGGTAGAGCCAAGAATAATGCACCTTCATTCATTGATGTCAATGGGATTTTCTTAATAAAAGCAAAGGACATTGCAAATCATTTCAGTGATCATTTTGCCGACAAAGTTGATAAGTTAAGAAAAGAAACGGGCTCCCCTAGTGGGGGTGGTATGTCGCTTCAAATCATAACCAATTCTATCATGAGAAACAAGCAATGTGCTTTTGAGTTTCAACCTATAGAAATTGGAAAGGTGGAAAGACTACTTGATGGAATAAAAAATGGTAAACCAGCTGGTATGGATAATCTGGATGGACGGTTACTCAAAGTTTCTTCAAATGTAATTTCATTGCCAATATGTCATATTTTTAATTTGAGTCTGAAGGAGGGGTTATTCCCCCAGGTTTGGAAATCGGCCAAGGTTGTTCCTCTTCCGAAAAACAAACGCGAGAGCTTCTCAGCTGCCAATAGCAGACCCATTAGTATTCTCCCAGTGTTGAGCAAATTAATGGAAAAAATAGTTCTTGAACAGATATTACATTACTTTTCACATAATGAATTAAATTCTAATTTCCAGCATGCTTATAAGGCAGATCACTCGACATGCACAGCTCTGACAGAGATGACCGATAAATGGTTATCTTATGTTGACAAGAAAATGATGGTTGGAACTGTCTTACTTGACTTTAGTGCAGCTTTTGATGTGGTAGACCATTGGTTATTATTAACAAAATTAACTGCATATGGGTTTAGTCCAAAGGCAATCAACTGGATGAGCACCTATTTATCTAATAGGATGCAGTCTGTGTTTTTTAATGGTAGTTTTTCCTCCCCTAAACATTTAAAGTGTGGCGTACCCCAGGGGAGCTGCCTAGGGCCGCTACTCTTTTCAATATTTACTAATGACATGCCTTATGTTTTGGATAAGTGCAGTGCTACGCTATTCGCAGATGATACAACTATATATTTTGCGTCAAGTAACATAACTAAGTTAAGGAGTACACTTCAATCCGAACTGCAACTATTACTTGATTGGATATGTGAGAATAGACTTGTTTTGAATGTAGCAAAAACCAAAAGTTTGATGTTCAGGGCCAACCGTGCCACTAGTAATGATAATCGGCTGTGCCTATCACTCAAGGGCTCTGACATTGAACAGGTTCGAGAGGCAAATTTGCTTGGTGTCACACTTGATGGACAGCTTTCATGGGAGAAACATATTGAAAACACTGTTAAGAAAATGGGTAGAGGAATATCATGTATTAGAAGATGTTCATCCTTTCTTACCCCTGCTTCCAGAGTGTTAGTGACACAGGCACTTGTTGTATCGCACCTTGATTACTGCTCAGCAGTCTGGTCGGGTGCAGCCAAAAAACATCTGTCCAAGCTCCAAATAGCTCAAAATAAAGCTGCAAGGCTCGCACTGCACTGTCCGCTACATGTGAGGCAAAGTATCGACAAAATGCATGCCAGGCTCTCATGGCTCAGAGTAGAGGAGAGGTTGGCATGCAATTTAATGTGTTTCTTTAGGAATATCTGTTATAGTAAACAACCAAATGGTCTATACTCCCAAATAAATTATGTGAGAGATCAACACAGTCACACTACGAGACAGGCCACTAGGGGTGATCTAGTCAAGCCAAAACCCAGAACGGATGCAGTGTGCAGATCTGTTATGTATAGGGCTATCACAATGTGGAACAAGCTGCCTACTATGATCACTGAAGCACCTAGCAAGGCAAGTTTTAAGAAATTACTAAAAAATCACAATAAAAATTACCCTGGCGGCCGACCTGAACCAACATGAGGGATTGCAGGTTGATTTTGTTTGTTTGTAGTTTTTTGTTTGTTTGTTTTTCTCTGCAGTTTTTGTTTGTTTTTCTTCTTTTATTTTATTTTCTCATGTTTTTGTTTTTATTGTGTTTTTTTTTTTGTTTTTTTTAAATGTGTTATATGCATTGCTATATGATATATGTTACGTTTCTGTTGTTGTTTTTTAAATGTTTTATATGTATTGTTATATGTTATGTTTTTGTTGTTTGTGGACCCCAGGAAGAGTAGCTGCTACCCTGGTGGCAGCTAATGGGGATCCAAATAAAGTAAAGTAAAGTAAAGGTGACCTACCTGGGACATGTCATCAGTGACAAAGAGGTAGCTACGGATCCAGCTAAGACAGCGGCGGTGAGGGACTAGCCAGTACCCCAGATGGAGAAGCAAGTAAAATCTTTCCTTGGCTTTGCTGGTTACTATCGGTGCTTTATACCTGCTTTCTCAAAGATTGCAGCACCATTAAATGCACTGACACATGGCACTGACACATGGCACCACCGCACAGAATAGAAAGACAGCTCCTATTACCTGGTCCCCAGAGTGCCAGCAGGCCTTTGACCAGCTGAAGGAAGCACTGTTAAATGCACCGGTCCTGGCCTATGCTGACTTCTCTCTCCCTTTCAGACTATATACCGATGCCAGTTTTGAGGGTCTGGGGGCAGTGCTGGCACAGGTACAAGGAGGCAAAGAACGGGTAATCGCCTATGCCAGCCGCAGCCTCCACCCAGCGGAGCGCAATGGCCAGAATTATAGCTCCTTCAAGCTGGAGCTGTTGGCCCTGAAATGGGCAGTCAACGAGAAATTCAAAGACTATCTCTATGGTGCTGAGTTTGTTATTTTCACAGATAACAACCCCTTGGTACACCTCGAGACTGCCCGGCTTGGAGCGGTGGAACAACGATGGGCGGCTCAACTTGTGAACTTCAGGTACACCATCACATACCGCCCAAGTACACAAAATCGCAATGCTGATGCTCTGTCCAGATTATCTGAGCAGCAAAGAGAAATGGCGCAGGTCAGGGACCCAGACCTTTCCCAGGTACGACAGTGGAAAAGGCAGCAACTACCCCGGCCTGAGGTATGTGGTTCCTTCTCACCCTATATGAAACAATTGCTTGGAGAATGGGACAAAATTATACTGCAGAACGGCATACTGGGGAGATTGTGTTGTACGGGTTCTGGGAGTGAGGCTTTCCAAGTGATTGTTCCAAAGCAGGAAGCCAAGGGTGTGTGGAGAACATACCACGATGAAATGGGCCACCCAAGCAGTGAGAGAGCATTGGCAGCGTTACGGCAGCACTGTTATTGGCCCAGGATGACCCAGGATGTGAAAGAGTGGACTGAAAGCTGCCTACAGTGTGTGTGCTAAGGCTGGACCTGAGGTGAGAGCCCCTTTATTACCCATTACAACCTCATATCCGTTCAAAGTTGTTGGGGTGGATTACCTTTCTCTGGGACGCCCAGATGACCGGTACCCCTATATCCTAGCGATGACTGACTTGCTCTCAAAGTATGCTCTTTCAGTGCCTACCAAAGACCAGTCTGCCAACACAACAGCCTGCGCCCTGTACAGCAGCCTTATCCAGATATTTGGCTGCCCAGAACGTATCTTGACAGACCGGGGGGCAGCCTTTGAGTCATCACTACTAAGTGAGCTTTGCCAGCTTTACGGATGCCAAAAGAGCCATACAACAGCATATCATCCCCAGGGGAACGAGGCCTGTGAGAGATTCAACCAGACCCTGTTGAAGCTCTTAAGTTCCCTGACAGAGACCGACCAGGCACAGTGGCCCAACCAGCTGTCAGCCCTCCTCAAGGCTTACAACAACACCACCCACATACCGTCCTACATAAATACTAAATAATAAATCAGAGAAAAATAAGGTAATCTACGAAATAAATCTTTACAAAAATAAATCTAATCTTACATTCTTCCCCCTCTTCGGATGAAATGTCCTCATTTCAAAGATTATGAAAAATAAATCTAATCTCAACACTGAAACAAAGAGGAGACAATAAGTACCCTGTAACTGCTGGGTGAATATGGAAACAATAACACATCATATAATCAGAAGAATGGTAATAACTATAAATGACAATTCTGCTATAAATGCCTGAGAAACTACCATATGTTATCACAAATACCAGACATTACAGATACACCAAAATCCTGCAATATTTGTACTTCAAAACTGTGAAATACCTAAACCATGTAACCATAAAACACACTTAGCACATTTTGACATTTAACAAAACCTCAATAACATACAGTAAAGTTACTTTTTTTTTCTTCTTTTTTACATTTGTTTCAGGTTTTCCTTTTTTTTTTTTTGTTTAGTACCTTTATTTGCTTTTCTTTTGTTTTTGTCAAACACTGATCATCTGCAAATGTTACGTGCAAACCCTCAATAATCAGGAAATAAATGTCCAGTGTCCCAAAAACTTTTCACAATCAGTCCATATCTGTCATTTGAGTGGGAGAGAGGTTGCTCACAGCAAGAGCCGCTGGGGTCTCCGAACAACACGTCTAGAATGTGTCGTTGATGGGCCACCGGTCCGTGTCCAAACAGGCACTGCTGGAGCGGTGTCAGTCCTTTGGTTCTGTTGCGGGTGGACTCGTATGAAGGTCTCCGCAGCAGGGGAACAGAGGGGCAGGCAGGAGCAGAAGCCTGTCCAGTGTCAGATGGTCCAGGATGTACGGGGAGCGAACCAGACAATGACGTATACCTCGAGGGAGTGTCCATAGGTAGCTGAGGTACAGCTAGGTTCACTGGCGCTGAAGATGTATCCCAAGTGGACCGATATGGCTTCAATCGATCATAGTGAATTACTTTTGATCCAGCTTGAGGATGTTTCAAGTCCAAGAGTTTGTATACAAGTCCCTCGTTATCTGACGAGAAAACTTTGTATGGTCCAGTTCAGTTAGGGTCAACTTTCTTTCTTTGTGTAGTGGGATCGTCCATCCAGACCAGATCTCCACATTTATAAGGTTTGAACTTGACATGTTTGTTGAAGTAGTACTCACGCTTGAGTCTCTGGTCCTCACGATGAGAGCGAACAGCTTGAAAAACTGTGTCAAGCTGTTTCACCAGTTCTGAACCGTAGTTCTGTGGAGTCTATGATTCCACTGGCGTAGAGAGAGCCACATTAGCCGGAACTAACCATGGCTCTCTGCCATGAGCGAGGAAATAAGGTGAGTATCCAGTGCTAGAATGTGGAGTTGAGTTAAAGGAGAGAACCACTGCTGGCAAATAATGGTCCCATTCACATCCATTTCTAAAAATGTAAATAAAATGTATTGTGCTCACCAAAACTTCCGATTATTTGTAGACAAAATCCATCCTCCTTTCTTTCCTCAAGAAGAGTTTAATTACTCTGTCGTACAGGCTGTCTGTGCGTTTCAGTTCCACCAATAATTTCTTTTCTATCGCCATGGAGGCTAATGCTGAAAGTCGAGTCTGTCCAGTCGTATTTCTGGCATAAGTTTTAATTCTCTTTAGGGCTGAGAATGTCCGCTCAACAGAAGCAGTGGACACAGGGATAGTCACCGCCAAACAGGCCAATGTGTACAGCTGGCCCATGCTCTCACCCAGATTTTTCTTCTGAAGGAAATCAAGGAGATCAGCGGGACTTTTCCCTTCAAAATCAGTCATGGCATACACTACAGTCAGTTCTGTTTTTAGCCGGGACAGATCGAATAGTGTTCCGTGACTCTGCGTTAAGCTGGAGAAGGCTGCATGCGGGATTTTTTTGCGGTATATCTGAAACTGCTGCGGGTCGAGGAGGGAGAGAAACATTAATTTTTCGTGGTCTTGAAATCTGTTCCGTATCTGGCAAATGGTTCCTTATCCCAATGGATCCAGCGCTTTCATCGTGTTCCCCTAAATGAAAGTTCATGTTTACCCAAAAATATGACACAATCTATCAGTCTTTTCAATATTTCCCTGTTTTTCTTTACCTTTTCATTGTGGAGCTCCGTTTCCCTGCGCACTTGTTCGTTGAGCTGCAGATCCACTCGGGTCTCCCCGAAAGTTTTCAAAAGCACCGTTGCTTGTAAGTGTCCGGCGGTGCTTTGGTGTCTCCCTGCTGCCTTGGTTAGACAACTCAAGTTCGCAAACCCAGTGTGGCTCCAAACACCAAGTCGATCGGTTGCAAATAACAGGCATTCCCAACAATATAATTTGCAGTGCTCCTCGGAGGCTGTGAGCCAAGGGTACCGCTCGTAGTTACCGGGCTGAAAATGGCGGACAAACCCTTTCCCCGGTTGCGACAGGCTTGCTAGCTTCGGGGTTGGCCGACTTTTCCTCACGATTTCCAGCTTTTCTTGAAAAGTCTGTTTTGAAAATGGCGTTGTAATTATATCTGCGACCAAATCAATTTCTTCTCCTCCGTCAGCCATTGTGGGTTGAAAAAACAGCAACTACTACTACTATTTTTTAGCTTGTGCAGGTCGTTACAGATGCGTTTTGCTAGCCTCTGACTAGTACGCTCTCTGACCATCCAATCAATGGACGTGAAAATGCTGACGTTATTGTACGCCTGCTAGATGGCCCCAGTGTCGCCAACTCGAAATCTGATTGGTTAAAGCAACAGTTTCATTGCCATTTATTTTATGCTACAGGCGCCTGCACTGTTGATTCTGAAGGCCTCATGGCAGATTTCTTTACCCTGGCAACATATGATGGCTGAAATATGATTGGATAAAAGCTCTAACATAAACATACACTACTGGAAGCAGCGCAACCAAGAGAAAAGCTATGAAATGAAGAGAATAGACTATTTGGAATAATTTAATACATATTCATGGAAAAATATATTAAAACGGTAGTCAGTGATTCTGATAGTGTTTAGGCCAGCAGAGAAGGCCTTGCTGGCCCTGACGGCCCACCACTGCTGTGATTAGTGAGGTGGGAATCAGCACTTGGTCACAACTGGCTGTCCTGGTGCAATGTGAGCCTTTCGACAGAGTAAGTCATTACACAGCACAAGTTTAGGGAACTGCCACCAGAGTTTTCTCAGAATTTTCACTTTTACATGTCTAAGGTATGGTCGTTTGTTTTTCTGTACCCATGTGTACACTTCAGAGAGAATGGGGTCAGAAAGTTGTTAAGATAAAATTGAAAAAGAAAAAAATTAAAAGCGTGTTTTGCAACATTTCAATACCCTTGTTTGTTTGAACAACAACAGTGACTTTTTCTGAAGAGCACACCTGAGCTGTTGTGGTAGAGACTGAAGAAGGCAGCACAGGCAGATTGTGCAACTGTGGAACTAGAGGTGACGTTTTCATTTTGACAGGAGCGGAGTGATTATCCTGGGAGGGAGGCGCTGTTCCCCCCGAACCACTGGGTAGAGACTGAATAAGGCTGCACAGGCAGATTGTGCAACTGTGGAACTAGAGGGGACTTTTTCATTTTGACAGGAGAGGAGTGGTTATCCTGGGAGGGAGGCGCTGTTCCCCCCGAACCACTGGGTCCTGTTGTTAGAGGGGAATCCGTGACATAGCATCAGCGTTTCTGTGTTACTTTCCTTCTTTGTTTATTATTGTCCATTGATAAGGATCCAACTCCAAAGCCCAGCGACCTTGTCGTCCTGTGGTGTCGTGTGTGACATCCAGTTTCCGTAGACTGAGGAGTAGACGATGATCAGTGATGATTGTAAATGGATTACAACTCAAGTAGTGACTGAAGTGTCTGACAGACCAGACAATGGCCCAGAGTTCGTTGTCATATGTAGACCATTTCTTCTCCGTACGGGTCAGAACATGATTTGCATATGCTATAACCCGCTCTTGTCCATTTTGAACCTGAGAGAGCACTGAGCCAACTGCATAGTTAGATGAATTTGCACTGAGAATGAATGGCTGATGAAAGTTGGGAAATGCCATTATTGGAGGGGAGGTGAGTGCATCTTTTAATGTCTGAAATGCAGCTGAACATTCCTCTTACCATTCAAAGGGCACATGTCTTTGTGTGAGTCTATGAAGAGGATGAGCAATGAATGCTTACTACATAAAACGTCTGTAATAAGAGCACAATCCCAGAAATGCTCTTACCTCAGTGGGTGATCTTGGGACAGGCCACTCACATATACGGTGGCTGATGACCGGGTCCAGTGCCAGTCCATAACGTGAAACAATGTGTCCCATGAATTTAACAGCAGATTTGCAAAACTCACATTTCTTTGGATTTAGTTTCAAACCTGCTTGTCTGAATCGTGTGAGAATATCTGTCAGGTTTTGAAGATGATCATCAAAGTTCCGTCCCATACAAATGATGTCATTGAGGTATATGACACATGTTGTCCAGTGGAGACCTCTCAAAACAAGCTCCATCAGTCTCTGAATAGTTGGCGGTGAGTTTTTCAGACCCATGGGCATCACTTTGAATTGGTAGAGACAATCACCTGTTGTAAATGCTGTTTTAGGTCTGTCTGCAGGATGCATTTCAACTTGCCAGTATCCACTTGACATGACCATGGTGGAGAAGAACTTAGAGCAAGAGAGTGCATCCAAACTATCATCGACTCTCAGGAGAGGATGTGCATCAGTGATGGTAACTGAGTTCAATTTTCTGAAATCGACACAAAATCTGTACGTGCCATCTTTCTTTTTCACCATGACTACTGGGCTGGCCCAAGGGCTCGTATGTCCTCAATGATATCCTGAGCTTTAAGCTCCTCCACCTGATGTTGGATTTCTGAGCTGGTTACGATTTTGTGCGTTACCAGGTCTGTCCTTCCAAAGTCATGTGAGTGTTGACTGAACACATCCGAGAATGATTTTAAAGTGTCTGTTAGTTTCTTATGTTGTGCACTTGTGAGGTCGGGGTTTGGAATATCAGGCAGTACAGGCGGCTTGGACATCAAAGGCATCTGAATGTTGATATTACAGACAGAATTTTCCATCACATTGTATTCATCGTTGTTGCTGCCAGATGTGGCATGAACAGTTCCTATCTGAATGCCACAATGTAACATGACTTTCTCACTAGAAGGATTAGCTATATACTTTCACATAGATGGAACCTTGTTCAGCTTTGGCCACAGTCCATGCAAAACCAGCAGATGAATGATCAGTGTAGTGTGGCTCAAACACACCTGCATAGTCATGAGGTACTAGTCCTTTAAGTGGTACATCTAGTTTAGCAGTGATGACCATCTCTGACATGGCTGGAAGTGTAACTGTAGAAGATACTGTAACATCAGTCAGTTTAGGGACATACTGGTGTGGGCTAACCAGTGGCACTACTTTGTCATCTACAATGAGAGCCATGTTGCGAGTGTTTACAATAATGCCGTTAGCAACCAGAAAATCCCAGCTCAAAATCAGTGGTTTAGTACAGTTTCTGACAACTTGAAGGGCATGTGTCATTGGCTTGTGAGCAATACTTAAATTGACTGAGATTGAGCCAACTGAGTCCAAAGGGTCACCTGTGACACCAGTGAGTGGATAAACTGTTTCACAATGGGATTTTTGTGGAGAGAAGATGTAGACATCCTAAAATCTTCCCTGATGACTGAAATGTCGGCTCCAGTATTAACAAAAGCATGCACGACAGTGCCCTCAATCACACTGACACATCTTTTTGACACATCAACCCCAGATAAACTGTCTCTGGTAAAGTCAGTAGGCGGGGCATTACTGTCTTTATGGGCCTGGGTAATGTCAATGTCAGTAACTGCTGTAACTACTATTACTATTATGTACTGCTGTAAACTACTTGTAGTTTACCTTGTTGGTGTGAGAAGGATAATGGAAGCATACATGTCCAGGAGAGTGATGAGAGCGAGGAGAGGGATGTCTGTCCTCACGGCGTTCAGGAGCGGCCATGCTCCGTGTGGTCCCTGGGTGATGGGCTGTAGCCACTTGCATGGTGCTCAGATGATCCAGAATGAGTGTGGGAATCCTGTCTGCCATACCTGTCTCTTTCATACCTTGAAGGTTTGTAGGAGCTATCACAAGCTGAGTACCGGTCATAGGAAGAGTCTCTGTAGGTGTTTCTGTTTGAGGAATAGTAATGGTTGCGGCCTCGTCCACTATCAGGAGTGGGGCTCCGCTGATGAGATCTGTGGTCTGATGAGCCGCGTTGTGTATCTTGTAGCTGGCGTTGCACCTCTAGCTGTAACTGCTCAACTCTTTCTGAAAGTGTCTCCAGTGTTCTCTGCATTTTACGGAGATCATCTGAGGTAGCAGAGTGGACACCAAGAGAAGTGTATGATGCAGAAAGGTGAGTGGGTGTTAAGGGAGGGGCAGAAGATGCGACAGATACCTGAGAAAAACATGGCAGAGTGTTTGTAGATGAAAACATTCTGCTAGCATGACGGGCAGTCTCAATCTGAAGCGCAAACTGAAGAGCAGATTCCAGTGTTTTCACACCATGCTCATGACAACGAAGCTAAAGATATGGCTCAATTCCAGCGATGAAGCGTCTGAATTTTTCTCCATCTTTAGCATTTTGTCCATATGTGGGAAAAGGTTCTTCCACTAGTCTGCAAATTTCAGCAGCAAATACTGGGAGGGCCTCACCAGGCAGGCGAGTGCGTGCATTGACGTAACTTTGAAATGTAGACAGATAAGCAGTCTGTCCAAAAACAGCTTTCAGTTTTTCTTTCACTGCAGTGTAGTCAGATTATGTTGCATCAGGTAGGCTATCCCAGTAACTAAAAGCAGCACCACCAAGGCGTGTGGGTAATAGCTTAGCCAAACTGTCTTCATCATAATTAAGAGTAGCCTCCACAGCCACTTCAAAACGTCTGCACCATTTTGAAAAATCCTCTTTTCCATCTCCCATAAAAACATGAGGAAAATCCCCCTTACAGT
The DNA here is from genome assembly GCA_916701645.2 of Sebastolobus alascanus. Lineage (NCBI taxonomy): Eukaryota > Metazoa > Chordata > Actinopteri > Perciformes > Sebastidae > Sebastolobus > Sebastolobus alascanus. Next base: position 9,538,079 of record CAKAOJ020000032.1, read on the forward strand.
ATTGTGGCATAACATGGCTAGAGCCGGGAGGGAAGGGCAGTTCGTTCCAAACGTTACTGTGACTGGTCATGGTTAATTACAGTGACCACTGTTTAAACTGACTGGGCCACGGCTCTTAAAAGTGCACTGAAAGTTCAGAATAGGCATATGTAACTTAACAGTCTTAGCTTTGGTGAGCTAGGCAAGTCCACTTAGACGTTGTAGCATCCAGAGTGTCAACAACTTTACCATGTGTCCGTCCCACGCAGAAAAGTTCACAAGCAGCACTCAACATGAAGCAGCGTGAAAATCCATGAAGAGAGCAGAAAAAGTTATGTCCCCGTTGCCAGTCTCTGTTACTCACTGATATCTCTCTTTGTTGTTATCGCGATGATTTAATGTCCAAAAGAGTTCGTTTTATTCCACCAGCACACCGACCGAGTCACTACATTAACGTTAGCTTGAAGCAGTCCACGGTTAGGAGGGAGAAAAAAGAAACGCACTGTCATTGTGCAGGCAGTCCGCTCATCAATCCCCAGCAAAACTCAAAACTCTGCAGAAATTAGCAGTCCACAAACCCACTGCCACCAGTGTAAGCTAGGCTTCTCGTTGCCTTAAAGCTGAAGTAGGCGAGATTGGAGCAAATATGATTAAAAAAAGTTATTTTTATCGCGTCAAAAATAGGCGAGACCTCGAATCTCTAGAAGAGACGCAGCCGAGCCATGCATGAGACACGCGTCTCAGGCGGGCAGTGTGGCTGCTCTAACCTATTAACAAGGACGCCGAAATAAAAAAACAACAGGTAACGCAGCCGCCACGCACTCCTGACGTTCCTGGTGTGGCGGAGGCTTTAGGCTACATCAAATCAATTCCCCAATCTTATCATCAATCATCACTCACATTACAAGCAAGTAAGGTGCACCATATTACTGTATAAAGTTCCAGATCTAAATCAAGGAGCAGAATACAATATGTATACTGTATACAATGTGTGATTGCCATTAGTTAATCTTACATAAATTCTAAATAATAAATCTAAGAAAAATAAGGTAATCTACAAAATAAATCTAATCTTACAATATGTTTTCCTGCTGGCCCCGTCCACAGCAGTACATCGCTTTGCTCCCGTGTCGGTACTCCTGTCTGTTTCTCCAAACTGGGGGCATGCCGACTGTCGTCTACTGTAGGTAATACACTGACTGTACTTATGGTCCCGACGAGAAAAGTTGGCCAATTCAGGTACTTTAACATGGGCTTAAAAACGCGAATTGGACATTCTAAACCTTTCCCTTAAATGCCTTTCCCAGGGTCCTAAAAATCATGCAAAGGAATCACTATGATTGAGGAGGCCGAATACTGGAGCTCTGGCCCTTTATTTTTTTAGTTATGATAATTCAAAATGTACTCATTATAGGGAACCTCAGTGCAATTCTTCATCTATCCACCAGATGGCAGGCTCTTTGGGTATTGCTGTCCTTAATCGCTTGGGTATTGCCACTGGACAAAGGTATTCACAATAAAAAAAGAAATTATTCTAAAATCCACACAACAAGCAAAGACAGACATTGACAGTAATTTTTTTGAAACAGGAACTCTCTGCTGAGTGCAATGACATCTCCAACAACACTCTACGACAAATGGTTCATGAGTTATGAAAAGGGGCGGGGCTAATGTGTAGGGGGCGGGTAAAACAATACCAACTTAACAGGCACTCTCTGCTGAGTGATATGACACCTCCCACAAGACTCTACGACAAACAGTTCATTAGTTATGAAAGGGCCGTGGCTAACATCTTGGGGCGGGGCTATGAATCTATATTGACATGAAAATGACCTCAGGCCTGGACCACCATCATGGCTGAGAAATTTGGAGCAGATTTGACAAAGTATGCTGAAGTTACAACAACTTCCTGTTTCATGGCGAATCACGCCAAATGGCCGCCATGCCACGGCAACGCCGTTCAACGAAAACTCACAGTCTTCACAATAATGCATCATCAAGGTCTTCAGGCTATTCTGACCACATTTGAGGTGGAGCTGGTCAACCTGCTAGGAGGAGTACATTAAAATAGAAAACATGTAATTTCCTGTTGCCAGTAGGGGGCGCTATGAGTGTGACAATATGGACATGTAAATGTCCTCAGGACTGGACCCTTATCATGCCTGATAAATTTGGGGCAGATTGGATTATGTACAGTGGAGTTACAACAACTTCCTGTTTCATTGCAAATGGCCAAAAATGGCCACGCCACGGTCAGGTAGTTCAGTGAAAACTCACCATTTGAATAACTTTTCATCCTTAAGGTCTTAAGATGGTCTGATTAAATCTGTAGGAGGAGATCGTTAAAGTACACAGCCTATAAAACGCTACAAATGGGCGAAAATCGCACATTGAATTAAAAATGGCTGACTTCCTGTTGAGTTTTGGGCATAACTCCAGGAGGCTTTTTTGTGCGTCTCCACATGTTACATCTGTCTGTCTACATCAATTTCATACATGTAGGTGAAACCGTAGCGAGCGACTCAATTTTTCCAACTTTCTAGGGGGCGCTTGCGAGCCATTTTGCAACACCCAAGCTCAAGACCCTTAAAATATCAAATTTTCACCACGTCTGATAAGTGTACCAAGTTTAACAACTTTTCGAGCATGTTAAGGTCCTCAAAAAGGCGATTAATTTTTGAGAAAAAGAAGAATAATTCCTACAGTTTCAATAGGGCCTTCGCTGGCCTGACATTGTTGGTGCTCGGGCCCTAATTAAAGCTGCAAGCAGCGATGATCGGGCCCTTGCACCTTAGTGCACTTCGGGGCTACTTGCGGGACGTCGGTCGACGCAGCCTTACATTTCTGTGAAAATGGGTTCTATGGGTACCCATGAGTCTCCTCTTTACAGATATGCCCACTTTATGATAATCACATGCAGTTTTGGGCACGTCATAGTCAAGTCAACACACTGATACACTGACAGCTGTTGTTGCCTGTTGGGCTTGAGTTTGCCATGTTATGATTTGAGCATATTTTTTATGCTAAATGCAGTACCTGTGAGGGTTTCTGGACAAAAACACACACACACACACAAACACACACACACACACACACACACACACACACACACACACACACACACACACACACACACACACAGAGGGAGTATTTAGACACAGTTCTCCTCAAGTTTGGGGATTTTATCAAATTGACCAAACACCTTAATATGATTTGGTTATTACCTACAAAAATTGCTGTTATGAGCGAATTTAGAGGTTTTAGTAGCAAGGGCAATCAGATGTGGGAGGTACGATTTTGCACATTAATTTACTGACTTGAGAAACCAGGCAGCAGGGCACAGAGGTGATGCTCTCTGATTTTACAGCAAATCCACTCTATCCAGTTTGCTACTATATATGTTACTGTCAAGAAAGATTAACTCTTAAATAAATGAAATTAAACATAATTGAATCCCCTTGGCTGAAAGGTGAACAAGCGCACTCTGACTCATTAATCAGCGAGTAATAAAAGCCCAGACACGTCAAAAAGACGAGATAGAGGCTGGACTTTGTTCTTCCACATATGAGGCCATCCCTGTGTCGGGCTCAAAGTTCAGCTCACGCAAACAGTTTCAGTATTGCCTCTGTGTATTTGAGTGAGTGTATTTGTGTTTTTCCCCTCAGTCTCTGAACTCTAACTCTTCATATTGAACTGTCTGCAGTACAGAATGACCCGTTGGGCCCTTATTGCTCCCCTCCTGCTCCTGCTGGGCCTGTTCATCCACAGTGCTGTCAGTCAAGATGCTGAGGACCCAGCTGCAACCGCAGAACCACAACCACCACCACCGAGCCAGGCCTCTGATGGCACGCAGGCGGAGGGCGACAACGAGGACTGGGGACTGAACTCCTTCAGAGGCAGCTTTGAGTCAGTCGGCGGAATCTTTGACTCGATGCTGGAGTTCATGGGTGGACGTGATGGAGTGTGCCAATACCGCTGTCGATATGGTAAGTCGATCGTTTAAATGGATGCGTATGGTTTAGGGTTAGAACAGTACTGATATTGATCAGCCATGTGGTCCACCACTGATATATCACTTTGGATCGATTTTTCAAAATAATTTACAATTTCAAATTTAGTTCCCCTTTAATCAGAATCAGAATCAGAATCAGAATCGGAAATACTTTATTGATCCCCGGGGCGTTACGGTTGCTCTTGTATAAACATAAAGAAATGTAAGAAAATAGAAATAAAGGAGTATGTAACATGTAAATTATGTATATAATGCTACAATGTGTACATAATGCTACAATACAAACACAATATATGAAAAGAAATATAAGTAAGTACTAAAATTAAAAAATTAAAAAATAAGAAAATGAGAATATAAGAAATATGTATGAGGGGCCGTACAAGACATAATTCATTCTTACACTCACACACACATACATTCTCCTTTCACATACATATATTTTCACTCGCACACACATACATTTTCCTTTCACATACATATATTTTCACTCGCACACACATACATTCTCCTTTCACATACATATATTTTCACTCACACAAGAATATATGTATGTGTGAGAAGAATATAAGTATGTGTGAGAAGAATATATGTATGTGTGAAAAGAACATATGTATGTGTGAGAAGAATATAAGTATGTGTGAGAAGAATATATGTATGTGTGAGAAGAATATATGTATGTGTGAAAAGAACATATGTATGTGTGAGAAGAATATATGTGTGTGTGAGAAGAATATATGTATGTGTGAGAAGAATATATGTATGTGTGAGAGTATAGTTGAAACGGATGGCATTTATCGCGCTGGGATTGGCTGAGAAGCTCAAGGAGGGAGGGTCATGTGCAGGCCAGCATTGAAGGGGGAAGAGAGACGCCAGTAGGCCTACTGCAGCCACAGTTGCAAAGTCCGCTTATTATAAGTGACTTTGAGCTTGTTTTCCTGAAAAGTCGCTTACAAATATTGGTAGCTGCGGGTTTTTGTTTCTAAAGTGTAGTTGCTTATTTGGGCTCCCATCTCTCTCCTGATGCCTCCTCTGTTGCAGGATCCGTACACAACCCTGATCCCTTCGCCCCTCCCGTCCCCCACCACCACACACACAGACGACAGTCGCTCACCGTCGCTCAGACAAGCTGCTTTATTTCCTCATTCATTCAGTCCATATCAAAGCGCATTAATTAGCGGAGGTTCGCGTCAGAATTTAAAGATATTAGTTACTCAGTACTATCTAAAGTTATCGCTTTTACACTTCCTCTCTGTCAACAAAAGATTTATATGGTATCATGAAATTGAAAAACGAATATAACACTATTTTGAGTGAACAGGTTAATAAGCAGATACTTAAGATGAGACAAAAACAATTTGAATTGAATGACAAACCAAGCGAATTACTGGCCAGGCTGCTGAGGGGCGTACAGGCGAGTAGGTCTATTTTAAAAATTAAGTCTTCCTCTGGGGAAATGTTAACCAATCCTAAAGATATAAATAACTACTTCAGAGACCTCTATGCAAAATTATATTCATCTAACTGTAATGCATCTGATGATGATATAGAGAAATTCTTAATCTCTGCTGAATTACTCAAACTGAGTGAATCTGCCAAGGTTGATCTAGATTCCCATTTTTCAGTTGGAGAAATCAAAGTGGCAATAAAATCATTTCCGAGGCCGCAGGCCCAGATGGGTTCCGTGCAGAATTTTTTAAGTCCTTCGCTGATTTCATCGCCCCCTTGCTATTCAGAATGATTAATAATAATAATTATAATATATTCAATTTATATAGCGCTTTTCCATAGCTCAAAGACGCTTAACAATAGGGCGAGGGGCGGTGTGAGACAAACATCGGACAAACGACATAGACAAGCGCACACACTCGTAAACACACACAGACCAAGGGGTGGAGGGGCGGGCTAGGAGAAGGCGGAGGAGAAGAGATGGGTTTTGAGGCGGGACTGAAATAGGGAGAGGGAATCAGAGTCTCTGATGAGTTGTGGGAGGGAGTTCCAAAGCCTGGGAGCTGCCCTGGAGAATGCTCTGTCCCCAAAACTGCGGAGTTTGGACTTAAACACTCTCTTGTCAATAACATATTTCCACAATCTTTTTATGAGGCTAATGTTTGTCTACTACTTAAGAAAGGGAGGGATGATTCAGATCCGTTGGCTTACAGACCCCTTAGTCTATTAAATTACGATCAGAAAGTGGTAGCAAAGATGCTTGCCACTAGACTAGGCGGGCATATTGCATCGTTTATACATTCTGATCAGAATGGTTTTGTATCTGGTAGATTTTCTTTTTTCAACACCCGGAGATTATTTAATATAATGTATTCTAAACATAAAGTTAATGATAAGCCTGTAGTTATATCACTTGATGCAGAACGTGCATTTGATCAGATTGAATGGAGATACATGCACGCCGCTCTGAGACATTATGGATTCGGTGAATTTTTCTTATCACTCATCAAGATGCTCTATGCCTGCCCTACATCTGCCATTCTAACTAATGGTAACAGGTCATCACTCTTTAACCTTAAACGGGGGACACGGCAGGGTTGCTGTGCCAGTCCCCTGTTGTTCAATTTAGCTCTTGAGCCTCTGGCTATCAGTATAAGGAAGCATATAGCTATCAAGGGTATCACGATGGGGAATATTGAATGTAAATTATCTCTTTATGCGGATGATTTGTTGATTTTTTTGTCGGACCCCCCTTTATCACTCCCTCCACTCCTTTCGCTAATCAACAGTTTTGGTAGTATATCTGGGTATTCAATTAATTGGAGAAAAAGTGCATTCATTCCCCTTACGCAAAATTCGGATCCTCATTTTCTCGAATCCTTACCCTTTGAAATAGCCAAAGACCATTTTACTTACCTGGGCCTGTCTGTTTCTGTAGATCTAAGCTCTTATTTAAGAATAATTTCTGTAAACAGATAGACAAGCTTAAGAAAAATATTAATTTTTGGAGGTCTTTGCCACTTTCTCTTAAAGGGCCTGTAAATGCAATTAAAATGGTGTCGCTCCCCAGGTTTATATATTTGTTCAAAACATTCCAATTCAGCTTTCGTTATCATTCTTCAGAAAACTTGATTCAATAATAATGCCATTTATCTGGGGATATAAAACCCACCGCATCTCCAAGATTCATTTACAAAAATCTAAGGAAATAGGGGGTTTATCACTTCCAGTGTTTCAACATTACTATTGGGCAGCCAATGCCAGAGCCTTAATTTATTCATACCCTCATACAACTGAGCTCTCTTCTGCACCCAAGTGGCTGCAATTAGAGTCCCATGCAGTGAGAAACAGTTCTCTGTCAGCTCTATTGTTTTCCACAAATTACTATCCATTGCATCTGGTGGAAGACAGTTTTGTCTTGCACAACTCAATTAAGATTCTAAAGCAAATTAAAAGGTTGCTTAAAGCTCCGGCATTTTCTTTACATTCTCGTATTTGTTTTAATCATAATTTTATACCATCTCAATCTGATCAAGCCTTTATTCACTGGAAGGATAAAGGTCTGATCTCCGTTGCGGACTTGTACATAAATAACCACTTTGCATCTTAAATGGAGCTGAAAGAGACTTTCTCCCTTCCGCAAGCCCACTTTTTTCGTTATTTACAAGTCAGACATTTTATTAAAAACAATTTTAAAACGTTCGAAAACCCACCCAAGGAACATTCTTTTTATGCTTTGATGAGACAACATCCTGATTCTAAACATCTTGTCTCAGAACTTGTGTTGCTGTTTTCGAATATGTCTGCTGTATCATCAAACCATATTAAATCTGCTTAGGAGGCAGATCTTGGTGTGGAGTTAACTGAGGAAGTTTGGAGTGAGGGGTTGGAGAGGATCCATTTAAGTTCAATTAACGCCAGGCTGCAGTTGATTCAGTTCAAAGTCTTGCATAGATTACATTATTCCAAAGTAAGGATGAACAAAATGTATCCTAATGTATCGGATATCTGTGACAGATGTAACTCCTCAAAAGGGAATCTTGGTCATACTTTCTGGTTTTGTTCTAAGATTGTCCCTTTTTGGCAGGAAATCTTTATTTGGTATTCTAAAATTTATGATACGCAGATTGAACCTGATGTAATAATTACCTTGTTTGGTTGCTCCGAAGCTTCTCTTGCATTACCACGCACTGTACAGCAGACCCTGATGACTGGTATGTTAGTAGCTAAGAGAATTATTCTAAAAGAATGGAAGGCCTCCAGCGCTCCTTGTTTTGCTAGATGGATGAGGGAACTAGACTCAGGGATACACCTCAAGAGGCTTCGAAACAACACACATGGTTTTCATAAAAAATTTGAGTGTATTTGGGGCCCAATTATTAGACACCTTGACTCCCCTGACTGTTAGCTGAAGTCCCTACTGCGTGACATCCAATTTAGCTATTCTTTTCTGTTCTTTCCCTGATTTTTCATGATTTGAAATGCGATTGTATCTTTGTCTGTCTAGTCTGGCTTTCTTGTGGTGGTATTCTTTTTTTTTATTATTAGTATTATTTAATTTTACTTGGGGTTGGTATGTTTGTGAGTCTGTCTGTAGATGTTATTTTTTTGTTTGTTTGTGATGAAAATTAAAAAAAAAAAAAAAAAAAAAAGTTACCGCTTTTATGCGCTGTAAGTCTTTTCTGAACACCTTTTTTTATCCTCACATTCAAATATCACACAGTATGTATGCTAGTGAAAGGAGAATGTATGTGTGTGTAAGGAGAATGTATATATGTGCGAGTGAAAATATATGCATGTGAAAGGAGAATATATGTGTGTGCGATTGAAAATATTTGTATGTGAAAGGAGAATATATGTATGTGAAAGGAGAATGTATGTGTGTGCGAGTGAAAATATATGTATGTGAAAGGAGAATGTCTTTGAGTGCAAGAATGAATTATGTCTTGTACGGCCCCTCATAAATATGCACAAATATTTGCATTCAGATTTGCAATATTTGCATTACATGCAGTGGAAAGGGTTAGGGTTAGTCTAGGGTTGGGTGTCCTATGCTCCAGTTGATGGTGTTTCCAACCTTATAATAATAAAGCTCTTGAGGAAAACACAAGATATTTCCTACTTTTTGGGATAAAAATTGACAAATTTATAGATACTGAATATTGGCAAAAAATCTGCCTCTTCTAACTAAAAATACATAAAAGGAACATATATGGGTAAAATCCAACTCAAGCCCTTTAATTGCCAGGTTCTTCACAATATGAATGTTCATGTGAATACACTTCAGACTAGATCCTCATCTGTTTACATGTGTTTTGTACTGGCAAAAGTAAAATATTGCATCAGAATTGTAATTTTTGTAAATTCTGTTTATTGTATCAAGTAATTAAAAAATGCTACATTATTACTATTAGAGCTGCAGTATATTGGCGCAAATATGATTTTAAAAAGTTATTTTTAGAAAACGGCCGCTATAGCGTGACAGTAGTACATGAAACAGGTAACCTGAAAAAAAACATGTTCCTCTGTGTCCTACTGTGTCCTCCAGTGCTCCTAACGGCATCTGAAGGATTTCTCTTACCGGAGGAAAACAAGGTCCGCTGCCAGCTGCTGTCTATGAGAGCCGGCTGTCAATCACTCGCGATCTCCGACCAAACAGTCAAACTAGGCAGCGCTTATCAAATATGAATCAATATTCTGTTACTGTAATACCTATTTCTCACCTCAAGTGTTTTCAGAATCATCTTGGAGTTACTGTTTAGCTGTAAAATGAGAAAGTTTGTGACGCAGCCGCCATTGTAAAATCTGTTGAAGGAAGCCAAGTTCTGGTCACATGACCGGAGTACAGCCAATATGAACACTCTCTCTCTCTGAAATGACCTGTGATTGATCAAAATCTGCCGTCACGGGCTAGATTTTTCTAAAGCCTGAAAACAGAGCCATAAGGAGGAGCAGAAGTCTAGTTTTCTCTCAGACCACTTGAATTACAATATGCTGAAAGGTTATTATGGAATTTTTGCCAAATGATGCCAAAATTGTTGCCTACTGCCACTTTAAGAATACAAATTAAATATGAATTCAATAATTTCCCTGGACAGACAGCTTATTAACAGTGCGATGCATAATCTATAACTGCAAAAATGCTCTTAAATAAATTAGCAAGTGCGGTAACTGACAGTATACTTAATGGATAATATGTTCATATTACATCATAAACTGTATAAAGTTGTTATACAGAAGTCTGGACATTTCCTGTATGGAACAACAATGTAAACCCAATAATAATGCAATAGGATTTACTTCACCTTGTACTTATCATCTTTGTTATCATCTGGAAGAGGGCCTGGAAATGGACTGTGACCCCAGCATGATAGGAGAGGTTTCATGCGGTGACAGGGGAATGTGTCTAATAACGTGAAAGGATTACGAACCAAATAAGTAACCTTTGTTTCTCTATGTGCAGACATGGATCTACTTTTAATCACACGTAGTTTTCAAACCAGTCAGTCTTTCCACTGGACTGCTGTGAAACATCTGATATTTTGCTTTGCTTCCCCTCTCAGGTAAAGCTCCTCTTCCTCGTACTGGCTACCAGATGCCAGAACCTGATGGATGTAGCTCCTATTTCTTTGGTCTTCCTGTTCCAGAGGGGGTATGCTTCTTCTGTCTATTCAGGGCAAATTCATGTGGATTTATCAAACTTGGAAATTGAATTGATACAGATATAAAAAACTGAATCTATAATTCGAAGGGACTGTACAAAAAATATTTGGGTTGGGAGGAGGGACAAAACTTGTTTGACTTTTTAAAAAGCCAGACCCCACCCAGAGTAATTAATATTTGCTTTGGACCCTCCCCTTAATTTAAAAAAAATAGTAGCACCCTCCGCCCCATATCTCAACTTAGCCCCACTTTCAAGCTTAACATGTTAATGGAACCATAATTTTTACATGGGCCAATTTGCACGTTAGGAGTGAATTTTTATGGAAAACATAAAAAATATTTATTGAACTTTTAAGCTACTGTTTATTTTTGAACTAAGAGCTACTAAATGAACCGTTATCACTACTGACACTGAATTTGCGAAAAGGGGCAGGTTCTTAGCATTGTAATATTTTTTATCAGGTTAGGTTGTGCTGAACTAGCATTATGTTTAGTTAGTTTAAAGTGACAGTAGGCAGAATGTTTTTGACATCATTGGGCAAAAATTCCATAATAACCTTTCAGCATATTGTAGTTAAGTGTTCTGAGAGAAAACTAGACTACTGCACTCTTGACTCTGTTTTCAAGCTTTAAAAAATCTAGCCCGTGATGGGAGACTTTGGCCAATCACAGGCCATTTCAGAGAGAGAGCGTTATTGGCTGTTTATTCAACGGAGGCAGCTGTCAATCACTCGCAAACTCCGATCAAACGGTCAAACTAGGCAGCGCTGATTAAATATGAATCAATATTATGTTACTGTAATGCCTATTTCTCGCCTCAAATGTTTTCAGAAACATCTTGTAGTGTACTGTTTAGCTGTAAAATGAGAAAGTTTGCTCCAGCTGGTGGGCGGTGCTTTGTATTTCCTCAACTGATCTCAACATGGCTGCCGAGTCAGAAACGTTCTCATTTTACAGCTAAACAGTACACTAAAAGATGTTTCTGACATCATTTTATGCAAGAAATAGTCATTAACAGAATATTGATTCATATTTGATCTTCGCTGCCTAGTTTGACCGTTTGATCGGAGTTCACAAGTGATTGACAGCTGCTCAGAGACGACAAGGCTCCAGCTCGGCTCTGATTCGTTGTTTCCCGCTGATCTGTGAAATCTTGCAGATGCCATTAGGAGCACCGGAGGAAACAGAGGCACATGATTTTTTTCAGATTACCTGTCTCTACAACTACTTCTACTGGCAGGATATAGTGACCGTTTAATAAAAATAACTTTTTTTAATCATATTTGCTTCAATCTCGCCTACTGCTGCTTTGAGTTCAGGTGTATGTTGGCTAGTGAAATAATGGCCTGCTCCTTAAAGATCTAAAAAACATGTCTATTATTTCTCAAATTGACAGTATGGTTCTTCCAGCTACTTGTTAATTGTGAAGTGTAAAATAAAGTCCCAATAGAAAGACATGATTGTTGTGTCTCTGCATGTGACAAAACACACCTTTATGGACCATAGTACACACAAAAGGCATAATTTGGACAAAAGTTTAAAATTATTCTTTCTTTTTTTCCAAAGTAAATCTCGCAAGACAAAGATTAAGTAAAATATAATTCTGAGGTAAAAAAACTATCCTTCAGCAGAAAGAAAATAATATATAACCTCCCGCCCCTAATCATTTTTATACAGTCCCTAAAGGTTCAGATAAGTCTACATTTGACTGAATAATGGAATCAGTTTTTAGTTTTGCAGCAAACATATTAATCACCTCTGTTGTGTACCAGATGGACATGGGCATCCCTGCCATGACCAAGTGTTGCAATCAGCTGGATATGTGTTATGACACCTGCGGCTCCAACAAGTACCGCTGCGACTCCAAGTTCCGCTGGTGCCTCCACAGCATCTGCTCCGACCTCAAGAAGAGCCTTGGCTTTGTGTCAAAAGTTGAAGGTTGGTAACGTTTTAACCATTCAATCCAGGGGAGGGTTACTGAGCCCATCCCCTTTTTTCAGCACTGTTCTGCCTCAAATTCACTTTTAAAAATTCAACAACTGATTTGGGGACACACTCTACTTAAATACAGTACTTGCAACTGTGGGCATGGCCTGAGTTGACATACATAAACCCAGTAGCCTTTGTGACAGCTGAGCTGCACCCGATTCGACTGTAATCAGGCCATTAAATAGGCATTATCAGTCGCTATAAGCATCATAGATGTGGGTCATTAGGGTCCTATACGCCTACGACGTTGTAAAAGTGAGGGGTTTAGGCAATAAAACTACAACTTCTTTAGGTTTAGGCAACAAAACTACAACTTCTTTAGGTTTAGACAACAAAACTACAACTTCTTTAGTTTTAGACAAAAAACTACAACTTCTTTAAGTTTAGGAAACAAAACTACAACTTCTTGAGGTTTAGGCAATAAATATTACAACTTCTTTAGGTTTAGGCAACAATACTACAACTTCTTAGGTTTAGGCAAAAAAAAAAAAAGAGTTAAGTTTTGGGAAAAACATCGGGTTTTGGGTTAAAATAACTAGGAACACAAAGACAAACACGTTATTGGTTTCACCCAACCTCCAGCCTTTATGGAGTTTCACACTGTCTATACTACAGCGCCTGACTTCCGCTTCTGCTCCTGTCATAATTACTACGGTCGCTAGAGGTCGCTGTCGTGTTCTTTTATACCTTCTTTCAGTGATCTACCATGTGAATAGATGATAGAACCTACTAGTAGGTGTAGTAGGCCCCTACTTACCCACATCTATGTGGCTTATAGCCACTGATAAAACCTATTTTATAGCCTGTCGCAGTCTACTCTGCTCTGAAAATAATGTCAAGATGACCAGTTGTGAAACTTGAAAGCAGGTAATATTTAAATACAAAAATATTTTGAGATCCCAATACAAATTATCAAAATGCTCAAGTGCTTAAAACCTGTAAAGTGTTGATAATTTCATTTACTATAAAATGAAATGTGTGCTGAGTAAATCTCAGGAAATGTCAAACATTACCTTGTTTTGTACATACTGCTCTGTACTGACTGCTATTACTGTTTCTGTCACTTCTTCTCCTCAGCATGTGAAACGGTAGCAGACACCTTGTTCAACACAGTGTGGACTCTGGGCTGCAGACCCTACATGAACGGCCAGAGAGCAGCATGCTACTGTCAAGGAGAGGACAAAGATGAACTTTAGATTATAGTGTGAACCATTCTCCTATTTATAACAGTATCAACTAGAGTAATACATCAAAAGATGTGAGTTATAGTGTTGCAAAGGAGACTGTGTGACTACTTGAGTAATTTATTTGGAAGTTATTGTTCTGATTTTGCTCAGTCATGATTTTACTTTGCAGCAAAATTCAGATGTTATTGTTAAAAGTTCAACTGTGTTTCAAGCCAATACTCTATCTGTTTGTTTGTCAATGCTGTCTGTAGTGTTGGTATATTAGCACCAATACAGTTGGCAAAGGTGAATGATTTTGGAAAGCAAAAATAAATGTGGTGTGAACTCATCTTTACAACTCATAGATCTTGGGCTTTATACTTTAGGGGCTGCCTAGTTTGACCGTTTAATCGGAGTTCACAAGTGATTGACAGCTGCTCAGAGACGACCAGGCTCCAGCTTGTCATTGATTGGTTGTTTTCCTCAAGCCTGTGAAATCTTGCAGATGCCATTAGGAGCACCGGAGGACACAGAGAAACATGTTTTTTTTTCAGATTACCTGTCTCATGCACTACTGTCAGGATATAGTGACCGATTTATAGAAATAACTTTTTTTAATCATATGTGCTCCAATCCTACCCACTGCCAATTTAGTCAAATCAGCTTTAAATTAATCACTTGATAATTTATCACTCCATTTTTCATTTCACATCCATTTTTATCAATTAATTTGTGTTACTTCCACCCCTCATAGGGACCAATTACTGCCTTCTGAAAAAGTGTGGGGGGGGCATGTCCCCAGTGTCTCCCCAATAAATTACACACTTGGGTACAGGTTCTTCTGACTCAATAGGCATTACTTTGCCACCACTTTGACCTCACTGTTAGAGACATAAAATATGGTCACAGGTAGTTCTCTGAATGGTGTTTCCATGGTGTTTGAAGCTGCCTGTGGAGTGTTTGTATTAAGGCAAGATGTGTTGATTTGTTGAGTGTTGTAGATCATTTGAGTGAAGTGTTGCTCAGAGGATCTGGTTGTGGGTGTGGATCTGCTCTATCCTCAGGGGAGAAGAAGCTGATATTGTGAAGAGCATCTTGTCTCCCTTTTCATTTGACAACACTTGGAAATGTGTTGGAGTTGCTTGGATGGAAATGAGTGTTTCAATATCTGTGGGTGCCAGCAGCAAGCTGTAAATCTTTTATTGTCTGAACGTATATGCATGCATGGGAATGCCTTTGTCTTGTATACATACGGGCATGCATGCATGCGCCTACGCTGTAAAAAGGTTTCATATAGATCAATGTTTGTGTGTATGTTTTCATGTTTGCATATGCAAGTATGTTCCTCGTGTGTGTGTGTGTGTGTGTGTGTGTGTGTGTGTGTGTGTGTATTTACACAAGTACAAAGAGTCCTGTGAAGATCCCAACCAATCACTTTGCCTCTGTGTATCGGCACACCTGCTCTCTGTGTTATAAATAGACGGTGGATACATCAATTCCCTCGTGTCACACAGCTCAAGTTCAGAAACTTCTGTTTTGACAGAAGGGAGAAGACGCACTCCACAAAGACAGACGATAGCTGATAAACAGTGCCAACCTGCCACTACAGAATCATGGCTGTAATGTGTGTAATTGTATTCATTTGTCGACTGCTTGATAAAAGCTGATATGTTTACGGTTAAGGCTCAGTTGTGCATCAACAGATTTTCAAGTCATCTTATTGAAATATAATAATTTCCCCACTAGCAAATAAGAATAATTTATTTGGAAATAATTTCACTTTTGATGGAAAATGATTAATATTAAAGGTTTGTAACTCATAAGTCTTGCTTTTTGGCTTAATAGAGTTCTGATGTAAAACAGCTGTTGTGAATATCTCACATTTCTAGTCAAGTCTGCATGGAACTAGTGCCCCTCTGTGGTGACAATATGAATTACAACTTCTCAGAGGTCCTAGATTATTATGTAGAGATGGGAGGCTGCCTGTAGTACTGGAGGAGCAGCAGCAGAGGGTGAACATCTTCATGTTAAGAACATGCAAGTGCAAAGAACCCCATCTGTTGTTAATGTATACTCTATACCATGTCCCCCTTGGGGACCTGACACAACTCTTCATAATATAAATGAATAGCACCCATACAGTACTCATGTGTATTATTAAAGCAGCAGTAGGCAGATTGGAGCAAATATGATATAAAAAAATATATATTTTTATAAAACGTTCACTATATCCTGACAGTAGTGCATGAGACAGGTAATCTGAAAAAAAGCATATGCTTCTGTGTCCTCCGGTGCACCTAATGACATTTGAAAGATTTCCCAGACCAGAGGAAAACAACCAATAAGAGCCGAGCTGGAGCCTTGTCGTCCAGCTGCCGTCTCTGAGCAGCTGTCAATCACTCACAAACTCCAATCAAACTGTCAAATTAGGAAGCTGATCAAAAATTAATCAATATTCTGTTACTGTAATGCCTATTTCTCGCCTCAAATGTTTTCAGAAACATCTTTACTAGAAAGTTTGTGACCCAGCCACCATGTTGAGATCAGTTGAGGAAATGCCAAGCACCGCCCACCAGCCGGAGCAAACTTTCTCATTTTACAGCTAAACAGTACACTAGGAAATAAATCTGTCTACACAACCTTTGTTTTACAAAATATCTCTGTCCACACTCAAATGCAAAAACAACTCCAAACGCTTGCCGTAATATTTACATGTCACCACAAGTGAGATCATAGTAAGGGTCAAGGAATTACAGTATGTTAGCACCCTTCTCACTCCCTTTCCTTCGACTTCATTACAGTCAGTTCGATAACAGTTATTGTTGGTGGAGGGCTGAGATTTCTGGTTGGACTGCATAACTGTCAGCACTCTGCTGTCATCAATTGTCTCTTTACATGCATAAATGAGGAAAGTCAGGTCATTCAGGTTTATGTCCATCGCCCTTCTGAATGCTTCAAACCTCGCCTTCAATCGCGCAAAAGCACATTCAATCACAATTCGGCCTTGACATGTTTAATGTGTTTCCTGCTTTGGCATCCTGTGGCTGGAACATTTTTCAAATGTAAAGTTGTAATTAGTC
This sequence comes from Sebastolobus alascanus, assembly GCA_916701645.2. Classification (NCBI taxonomy): domain Eukaryota; kingdom Metazoa; phylum Chordata; class Actinopteri; order Perciformes; family Sebastidae; genus Sebastolobus; species Sebastolobus alascanus. The sequence continues at coordinate 9,554,914 of CAKAOJ020000032.1, forward strand.
CGAGCAGTGGTAACAAAATGTAAAAAAGCTGGTAGTCCGCCATCTTTGTTATTGTTTCTGGTGCATGCTCATTACACAAAGTAATAATGGGCATGCGTGAAATGAGGAGAGGATGTCATCGTTTCCCAAACGCTCCGTTTTACTTGTCCGCACCGATACAAAGTAACCAGAGCTTTTAAAAATATCTCTTTTTGTGACCCAAAACTCTGTTTGCATGTGGATGAGCGGCCAAAACGTAGAGGAAAATATCCGTTTTTAAAAATATCTGTATACGTGCAGACATAAACAATGAACGTGGCTATTGTTAGTACTCACAGCTATCAAAGTAGCAGCTTGTGGAGGACTGATGATGCACAATGAGCAGGAAAGCAGGTAGGTAGACAGGCAGGTATGTCGTAACGGACGGGCTTATTAGAGTCCTAGTTTCTAGGCGACTAACTGGCTAGCGCTCCGAGTTACTGTTTGTCCCCCATCTGTTCCCAACTTTCTGTCACCATTATGTTTTTGTTGGGTGCTTGGATACAAAAACAAAAGTGTTTTTACAGAAAGGACAGTTGTTAAATGCACTGAAAAAACTGACTTTTTGGTATAGTAAAATATGTTAGATTTACTGTTATAATTTCTACATGGTAAAATCAAGATTCAGTGAAAACTAGAATTTCTTAAGTAAAAATTTTAAATAAATCAAATATAATTGGAAATATCAAACAGAAAGAAATATAATAAAATCTGCCTATTTACTTCATAACAGTAAATATTATAGATATATAAGATTTACTTAATATTTTCACGACAGAGATGACCCTGTCTATGAAAAAATGTAATTTAATTTACCTAATTAGTTTAAATAAATATAACTTATTACTTAAATATAAAAGAGTAACATTTACTTAATATCTTCACAAATGTTAAGTTTAGTAGTAAGTACATTTTACTTGATGCTGGCAAGCGAGTTGTACTTGACATTGCAGCAGTAAAGTTTACTTAAAAAATGTGAGTGCAAATTGTTACGAGGATTTTATCAAGTAAATCCTACTAGTTGTTTTTTTCAGTGTGGTTCTCTGATTTCGTTCTACCAACATTAGTATACATTAAGCTGGAATTTATTTTCCACCGTACAACTACCTTGAATTTGTACTTAAGTACTGTACTTGACAAAATATACTCAGTTGCATTCCACAACTGGTAATTATATTCCCACCCACTGATAGATTCCGTTACACATGCACTCAGAAATATGTCACATTACAGAAAATAAATACTTCTGACTTCTGTTTCGCTGTGACTGTAAACATAGTTCTGGTCAACAGTTGAACCACCATTCTAATTCAGTGCACACGTTATATTATAGTAAACTACCTACAGGGTAACCATACTAACAGTACTTCTTTGTAATGTATTACCAGTTAACTGGCACTGGTGAAATTAACTTAAAAATAAATTAATTAAAAGATCAATCAAAAGATCATGGTTTGGGTTAAAATAAGTATGTTACTTTTAATCACACATTTTTATCTCTTCAAAATTTATCTTAAAGGGAGATTTGTTAAAGTGGCAGTATGCAACAATTTTTTTGGCATAATTTGGCAAAAATTCCATAATAACCTTTCAGCATATTGTAATTCAAGTGGTCTGAGAGAAAACTAGACTTCTGCTCCTCCTCATGGCTCTGTTTTCAGGCTTTAGAAAAATCTAGCCCGTGACGGGAGACTTTGATCAATCACAGGTCATTTCAGAGAGAGAGAGAGCGTTCCTGTTGGCTGTGCTCCGGTCACGTGACCAGAACTTGGCTTCCTTCAACAGATTTTACAATAGCGGCCGCGTCACAAACTTTCTCATTTTACAGCTAAACAGTACACTACAAGATGATTCTGAAAACATTTGAGGAGAGAAATAGGCATTACAGTAACAGAATATTGATTCATATCTGATCAGCGCTGCCTAGTTTGACCGTTTGGTCGGAGTTCGCGAGTGATTGACAGCCGGCTCTCATAGACGGCAGCTGGACAGCGGACCTTGTTTTCCTCCGGTAAGTGAAATACTTCGGATGCCGTTAGGAGCACCGGAGGACACAGTAGGACACAGAGGAACATGATTTTTTTCAGGTTACCTGTTTCATGTACTACTGTCACGATATAGCGGCCGTTTTCTAAAAATAACTTTTTTAAATCATATTTGCGCCAATATCGCATACTGCAGCTTTAAGTATTCAAAACTCTTGTCAACATGGGAGTGGGCAAATATGCTTGCTTTATGCAAATGTATGTATATATTCATTATTGGAAATCAATTAAAACACAAAACAATGATAAATATTGTCCAGAAACCCTCAAAGGTACTGCATTTAGCATTAAAAATATGCTCAAATCATAACATGGCAAACTCAGCCAGGCAGCAACAGCTGTCAGTGTGTCAGTGTGCTGACTTGACTATGACTTGCCCCAAACTGCATGTGATTATCATAAAGTGGGCATGTCTGTAAAGGGGAGACTTGTGGGTACCCATAGAACCCATTTTCATTCACATATCTTGAGGTCAGAGGTAAAGGGACCCCTTTCTCCTTGCCAAAAATGTCCTATAACTTTGGAGCATTATTTAGCCTCCTTTGCGAGTATGACGTGGTTGGTACCAATTGATTCCTTAGGTTTTCTAGTTTCATATGATGCTGGTATCTTCACTCTAACTTTAAATCTGAGCCGCTACAACCTAAAATCGCAAGTTACGATAATGCGTTAAAGAAATTAGTGGCGTTAAAACAAATTTGTGTTAACACGTTACAGCTCACAGGTAGAGTGGGTCGCCCACCAATCGGAAGGTCGCTGGTTCGCTCCTCCAGTCCACATGTCCTTGAGCAAGATACTGAACCCCAAATTGCGTAGTATTTAGATTAGATCCTGATGGGCAGGCACCTTGCATGGCAGCCTCTGCCATCAGTGTATGAATGTGTGTGAATCGGTGAATGCTCACATGTAGTGTAAAGCTCTTTGAGTGATCGGAAGACTAGAAAGGTGCTATATAAATGCAAGTCCATTTACCATTATCGCGTCAACTTTGACAGCCCGAGTTAAAATGGATGATGATGTGAACGCACCTTAAAAAATAATGCAGAATCCAGTGTAAATACCAGTATCTTTATACTACTGTGATGCATAATAACGGAAAGTAGAGGGAGCTACATCAAAGTACTGAGATCCATCCCTTTATCCTCACTTTCCTCTCGCCTGCTATCAAACAATGACCCCTTTACCAGCACCCATTATTCAGTCTCACCCGCTCATCCAAAACAGGTCATCGGAGTTCTTCAACTTGACAATCTCCTGCTGGCCTGGCTTATCCACACCCCATTCCTTTCTCCTTCCCTTGCTCCTAGAAGAAAAGAGATAGAGGCGAGGGGATTTGCCTCACGGTAGGTAGCTGTTTTATGTGAAGCATATGAGAAAAGAGAGAAGAAAGGGGAGAGGTTTTTTGGTTAGACTTGGCAAAGAGAGCCAGGAGCCCACTTGAGGAGCAGTGGGTCTTAGGGCTGGATGATTTGTTTGGAGAAGCCCTCTCCAGCCAAAAGGAGGATTAGCTGCACACAGGTTCCCATGGAACCACGGCGAGGTGGGGAGGGCTTTTAGAGGTTACCACACCCTTGCATGACTGCACATGCATGTGTGCATGTAGACACACATGCACACAGACGTGTACAAAACAAAGACATACAGGTACTCTACGTACACGAAGAATATGCACATGTACTCACAGTACATTTTCATGGGCACTACAGGTGGGCCTAGCGACGGCTGGTTTGCACAACGAAGTGCCGCAGTGATAGAGGACATTGTAGGGTTTTACTGCAACACAGTCACTCAGCCTGACTTTCAACAACGCATTTTTCCTGCGTTTTCCTACGAATGTCCAGCAACACCAGACACGCATGTCAATTTTTGCTCCAGCCTTTTTTAAAAAAACAAAAAACTACTTAGTTAGGTTTAATAGATCGACTTGGTTAGGCTTAGGCAACAAAACTACTTAGTTAGGTTTAGGAAAAGATCATGGTTTGGGTTTAAATAACACCGGAAGTGCTGTAACTGAAGTATGGAAGTCACGTGACAAAAACGGCTTAGTTAGCTTTAGGAAAAGATCGTGATTGTAACGTGCTGTAACTTAAGTACAGAAGTTCCGTGAAAATGAATCAACTTTGACTTGTGGTTTCACACAGGACACAAACAACGGTCACCTGGGCGAAAGTCCTGTGTTTTATGACCCATCCATCCATCTCTTTATACTTCCCGGTTCACAATTACATGGATTACATATTAATTGATTTTGTGCTGACCATCATGAAAAAAATTAGAAATTCCTGTCTATGTACACAAATCAATACATACATTTTTTTGACTATTTCAGGAACTGCTGTGCGACAGGGCTGTTTGCTGACGATACTTCACATGACAACATGCAGGCAGATCATCTATGATGACAAAGCCATGGTATAAAAATAAACGTCTCACTACTTCTATAAAAATATGGAGTATTTTCAAAATCAGAATAACAATTAATTGATAGGATAGGATTGATCTGACTATCATTACAAGTAATATATTCAGTGGAAATTTCAGTTAGGAAAAAATCCTGAGCCAACTTCTCCACCTAATGTTGGTTGAAGATAAATAGAAACCAAAACCCAATAAAACTAGTGATGTAGAAGAAAATATCCTTTCAAATACAGCGATGATTTTCAGCATTGGTTTGTATTGTAAGCTGTGTTCATCCTGCCTGTAAGGCCTGTTTGTCTTCGCCATATTTGAGACACTATTTGAAGGCAAACACACACTCAAGGTTAGACTTGAGGTAAGAACTTGACCAGTGTGAAAGAGCTGAGACTAACACAGTTTAGAGTTTTAAGTCTCAGTGGGCTGTTTTAACTAATGACATTGTGACGTGTCACAGAAAAGCGCAGGTTTAAATAATATAATGAAAGATGGCTGAATCCATTTAGCTGCTTCAGTTTCAGGCTTCTGGTATTGTGCATGCTGCCTCACTGGGACACTTGAATAGAACATAGCCAGTGTTAAGGCCCAGACACACCAACCGACATCAAAGAACTAGCGGCGACGAAGGCGGACCGTTGAGTTGCCTCACGTCGCCTTTGTCGTGGCCAAAAAGATGCACTCCAACACACAGTACGTAAGTAGGGGGGTAGAAAGTGGGGAAGGGAACATTTAAATACCTTCAGTTATGATTCAGTTTATGGTGGTAAGATTGTGCTCACCCGCATATTGGTATCTAATAGAGAGGCGAAGTCCCGCCCCTTGGGACCTCATTTTGTATAAAATATGTACGATAGTCAACAACGAGAGACAATTTTTTGACCCAGTTGGCGTGAATTGCGGCATGAATGACACATATAGTGTTTGTCAATTTAAAAGATAATTTTGCAAGTCAAGAAAGTCGCAGTTTGTCGTAGTATCATTTAGTTTTGTGTGAAACTGCTCAGTGAGCTACATCTCTCGTCTCGCACAACATACGTCACCAACACTAGCTAGCTAGCTATAGTTAACTTGGCTATGCTCCACGCACAATTGAAACGTTATCTTACCTGATGTGTTTTATCCAGCGACTCCTGGTTGTTTTATCAGCCGGGAAGAGAAAGAACGTGTGAGACTCATTGCTGGTCTGACTTCATTCTAGTACAAAACACACAGGCATCGTAGACGATGGAGTAGAAGCGCTGCTGGGACTTTGTGGTAATCACATACAGGTGCTCTTTGGATCCTTCAGGTGTATTGTGCTTATTCAATCTTGTGAAGGGCTCATTGCATGGGTGGAATATGTTCTCAAAAAAGTACAAAATTCAAGTCACCCTCAAAAATAATCCAAGGCACACTGTAGTGTTTGAACAAAATGAAAATGCCTTTAGTTTACATGGCAATAATTGTTTAAAATGACCTACGCGTTGCGACCGACATAGTTCTTCATCAGGGTCATTGTCAGCATTCAGCAGTAGCTTGCACACCTACAGTATATTGTAGTACACTAATCAGTAGAGTGGGAGAGTGGTTCTCCATCAATGTGCAAGCCTATTGGTTGTCGACGAAGCTACATGCATCGTAGCTTCAGCGAGAGAGACGTCACGTATGCGACTTCTGGGTATGTAGTCTTTCTAATACGCATATTTTCAGAGTCTTATGCTTCAACAGTCTTACAACAAACTGCGACTTTCTTGACTTGCAAAATTATCTTTTAATTTGACAAACATCATAAGTGTGATTCATGCAAGCAAGCAAATGAGAGCAATTCAAACGAGATCAAAAAAATATTTTTTTCTTGCGTTGACTACCGTACATATTTTTTTCCGAAATAAGGTCCCATGGTGGTCCAGCGGAAGGGGCATGACATCGCCTCTCTATACCCTTCTCTCTCTCTCCATGTTCCTGTCTGTATCTCACCTGTACCTTCACTCCGTTGCCAGTTTATAAGGTACACCTAGCTAAAACTAATATTGTCTAATATAACAGTCCTGCAGTAAATCCTTCCGTCATGAAGGTTACAATGTTCTGGTTTTATTGAACTGTTTTTAGAGAGGTATGGTCATTTTCAAGGATGAATTGTATTGCATTATACTGACAGGTGTTCAACAACACAGTTCAAGGCATTATGGGGAATGTCACATCAGCAACCTCTGCTGAATGGGCAAATGCCTACAAACATCACGGGTCCTGTCTAACATGTCACGGCTCTACATTTTCTGAGCCTGTTCACAGTGAGAGGATGAAGAAGACACTGATGGTTCATGAGGTGTGGCTGCTGCCATCTGCTGGACCAGCTAAAGAATTGCATTTTGGTGATTGAGAATGGTCAATTGAAGCATTCTCCCTCACCAAAATGCAATTCTTTGGAATGGAGCATTCACTATGTCTCATTAGATTAACAACAATCTTCTTTTTTTATTACTTAAGGAAAGTAAAGACAAAATCTTTGCTGAAATGTAGAATATAAGTAAAGATTTCTTGATGTGCCAATACCATTTGCCTTGATCACAACTTTTATTGATTGTAGAATTGTTCCTGCTGTTAGTCTCTAGTGTCTTGCAATGTTTAGTGGGTTTTAGGTCTGCTGACTGCGAAGAAAATTATAACAGTACGCTCTCCTTTCTCTTCCTTGAGCCTCAATCAGTCCTGCCGTAGATTTGATGCATTTTAGGGTGATTGTCCTGTTGTATTCTCTTTCACACGACTTAAGGCCAGAAGGAAAGGGTTGTGCCCCTCTTTGGTCCTTGATCATGTGCAAGTCTTTTCTCCATTCATGTTATATGTTTTGTCTTTAAATCCCAATGTGTGTCAGTCTCTAGTAAATAAAAAGTTCAAACAATGATTGAAATTTCAATCTTTCACAGAGGTTAGGCCTGAGAAAACCTCCCCTTATTGTGTGTGAACAAGATATTCAGACATATCACAATTAGGGCTGTCAATCGATTAAAATATTTAATCGCGATTAATCGCATAATTGTCAATAGTTAACCGCATTACTCACAAATTAATTGCACAGTTTTTAACCGTTCGAAATGTACTTTGAAGGGAGATTTTTCAAGTATTTAATACTCTTATCAACATGGGAGTGGACAGATATGCTTGCTTTATGCAAATGTATGTATATGGCCAGACCTCTTTTCACTGTTTACTAACCCTTTTTTGAGGCGCGTTCATGATGCTGGACTTGATACGCCAGAAAAAAAACAGGAAAGCATACTAAAACAGTCTATTGCCTAGTTTTAGCAGGTTTTCCTGTGTTTAATTTTGGTGGAAAAAGTATTAGTGTTGCTTGCATCATGTCCTATGCTGGTGGACCCCCACGGTGATATCGCCATCGAAACAGCTGCCATGACTACTGCCCCTCCCACCATCTACTCACCCAGTTGCTGTGGCTGTCCACGGCAACCTGGGAAATCTCTGGTCCCTTTCATCTCCCAGTACCACCCCAGTGGAGGCTTGAACAACTGGTAGCACTACTGTCAACACCTCCCTGTACATGCCACAGACAGCTCAGCTTAGCTTTGTGGCAAACATAGCGCAGATTAGCATGCCAGCAGTTCTCTTCCCAAACATCTTTGACAGCATTAGCACATGCTAACTCAAGGGCGTACGTGAGAGCCAGCTGTCAAGTGGAGGGAATTCCTAGTGCTTCACTCAAGGTCGCTCCCACCATTCAGAGCAATGGCGCACTGTCATGGCTCCCACGCTAGGTGTTAACTCGATATCGCTAACAGTTTAGCTTGGATGTCCTGGCATGTTTGAAAGAGGGTCTTAACTGGTGCTTTACTGTCACACAGCAGGGCTACAGTGTGTGATCATCACCTGTCACACAACACAGTGTGTGTTGTGAGGAGGTCACAGGGAAGGCAACTGTGAGAGACTATACTATAAACTATACAGTATCATAAAAACTCTTTAAAGGACACAAATGTCCTATGTTTTAAACACTACCTCAAGATAGTGGTGTAAATGGCAGTGTAATCAGACTTGATAGGATAAACAGACCCATAAATAAACAGATTATTACAGACCCCAACCACTCCAGCCACAATCTGTTCTGCCTGCTGCCGCAGCATCCGGTCCCACACAACCAGGCTCAGTGACAGCTTCATCCCGCAGGCCAAAAGACTACTGAACTCTTGAGCTCCTGAACTGCTGAACTCATGATCTCCGGAGGTCATCACTTGTCACTTTATCATTGTGACTTTACCTTTATTTACCTTTATTTACATAGGATACTGTTTTACAAACTGTTACACCTCTGTGTGTGTCTCTCTGTGTGTGTGTGTGTGTGTGTGTGTGTGTGTGTGTGTGTGTGTGTACTTGCACATCGCTTCGTGGAACGTTCGCACGCTCCTGGATATGGCTGTAACACCTGAAAGACCCCACCGCAGAACAGCACTTGTGGCTCTTGAGCTTGTAAAGTATAAAATTGACATTGCAGCACTCAGCGAGACCAGACTACATGAAGAGGACTCACTGACAGAAGTCGGTGCAGGCTACACTTTCTTCTGGAAAGGGGTCCCCGAAGGCACACACCTCCTCCATGGAGTGGGTTTTGCAGTGATGACCCAACTGCTGCAACGGATCTCTGACTCCCCCACCGGCATCAATGAAAGGCTGATGACGTGGCGCATTCCCCTTACAAAGGGACACTCTGCCACCCTTATCAGTGCCTATGCACCAACCTTGGATGCAGAACACAATGTCAAAGAGGACAAAAGTCTCAACTCCATCATCCAGTAAACCCCAGCTACAGATAAGCTCATACTTATGGGAGACTTTAATGCCAGAGTGGGCACAGAGCATCACGTATGGAGTAAGATCCTAGGCCAGCATGGAGTGGGGAAAATGAATAGCAACGGGCTACAGCTCCTCTCCCTATGTACGGAACATCGCCTGGTCATTACCAACACCACCTTCCAGATGAAGAACAGGCTTAAAACCACCTGGCAACACCCTCGCTCAAAACACTGGCACCTCCTGGAATACATCATCGTCCGCCAAAAGGACAGACAGGATGTTCTCATTACCCACGTCATGCGCGGGGCTGAATGCTGGACTGATCACCTTATGGTCAGATCCAAACTTCGTATGAATATTCAACCATGTCGCCCAAAGACCACCCCAATCAGAAAACTCAACTGCACAGCACTCAACAACCCCGCCACCATAGGCAACCTCCGACGACTCCTTGCAAGAAACCTCGACCAAGTTCCAGAGGAACCCACTGATTGGTCAGCTCTGCGCACAGCCATCCACGCTGCAGCATCGGAAGCACTTGGCCTGTCAAGGAAACGTCATCTGGACTGGTTCGACAACAACTCAGAAATCAAATCACTCCTGCAAGCAAAACATGAAGCCCATAAAGCTCTCCCGGCCAACCCTGGATCCTCCACTCTGAAAGCCACTTTTGCTGAAGCAAGAGCTACAACCCAGCATGGGCTCCGGACCATGGAAGACGCCTGGTGGATGCAGAAGGCACAAGAAATCCAAACGTTGGCAGACTGCAACAACACCCAGGGCTTCTATGATGCCATCAAAGCCATATATGGCCCCAGGAAGCAAACCATTGCCCATGTCCAATCAGCAAACAGGAACACTCTCCTCAAGGACCGCCATGCTATTCTTGACCGCTGGGCGGATCATTCTGAGACCCTCCTCAACCACTCCAACCCCGTTTATCTCCATATCCTCAATAAACTCCCAGATCTTCCACCAATCCTCCCTCTTGACACTCCACCACAGTTCTCTGAAACCCATAAAGCCATTAAAAGCCTAAAGAACAACAGAAGTGCAGGACCTGATGGCATCCCGGCAGAGGTCCTCAAACATTGGGGGTTCCTCCTCACATGCCGCCTACATCCCCTGATCATAAACATCTGGAAGTCCGAGATACTCCCTCAGGATTGGAAGGATGCTAACATTGTGGTCATTTACAAACAGAAGGGCCACAGAGCCATCTGTGGGAACAGCCGCGGAATCAGTCTCCTCTCCATCACAGGGAAAGTGCTGGCAAAGATCATGCTCAATAGGCTGGTGGAGTACATTTCGGAAAGTGCTCTCCCAGAAATGCAATGTGGTTTTCGGAAGTCCAGATCCACTACCGACATGATCTTTGTTTTACGGCAGCTACTAGAGAAGAGCAGAGAACAACGCAAGGACCTGTACATAGCCTTCATCGACCTAAGCAAAGCCTTTGACACCATAAACCGTGAGATGCTCTGGAAACAGCTCTCCAAACTTGGGGTACCACCCAAGTTTCTTTCCATCCTGCAGCAACTGCATGATGGGATGCAAGCCAGAGTTCTCAGAGGACTCCAGTCAGAGCCCTTCAAGGTCAACGCTGGGGTGAAGCAGGGCTGTGTCTTGGCACCGGTCCTGTTCAATCTCCTCCTCTCAGCCATTACCCAACTCTTCCACCATACCCTGGGATACAGAGATGGAGTTCACCTGGAGTACCGCCTTGATGGAAGTCTATTCAACATCCGACGGCTCTGGGCCCACACGAAGACAAAGACATGCTAAATCCGTGAGCTCCAATACGCAGATGACTGCGCTGTCTTTGCACATAACCCAGAGTCCATGCAGCATGCCCTAAACACAATCTCCAGCCTATACCAGTCCTTTGGTCTCCAGGGCAATGTCCAAAAACTGAAGTCATGGCACAACTCACTACCCAACCTTCTTCACCCCCTAGCTTTCAAATCGGTGGTGTTCCACTCACAGTAGTTCACCAGTTCACCTATCTTGGCTCCATACTCTCCTCAGACTGCTCCCTTGACACTGAAATAAACAGTCGCATCAACAAAGCCTCCTCAGTCTTTGGGCGACTCCGTAGAAGGGTATTCGAAAACAAAAACCTGAAGATCAGTACCAAGGTTGCTGTTTACAACGCAGTATGAGCCTCCACTCTGCTCTATGGGGCAGAAACATGGACCCCATACAGACGGCATATCACAAGCTTGGAGGCCTTCCACATTCGATGCCTCCAAAAAATCCTCGGCCTCTCTTGGGAAGATCGGCTGCCTTACACAGAGATCCTTTCCGTGACCAACTCCATCTGCATGGACGCTTCAGTGGAAAAAAACCATCTCCGCTGGATAGGGCATACTATCCGCATGCCCAACCACCGCTTGCCCCGCCAAGCCCTCTACGGGCAACTCAGCGACGCAAAACGGGTTGCTGGCGGACAAAAGAGGCGCTACAAGGACTATACTAAAGACCTCCTCAAGCGCTGCAACATAAACCCTGCCCATCTGGAACATCTGGCACTTGATAGGTAAGCCTGGCAGGTCACCTGTTCCAGAGCGACTGAAAAAATACATCACACCACCAAACAGAGGAGGACCGACAGGCGTGCCCAACGGGCAGCTGGCATTACCCCAACATCTGGGCTCCCCTTCCCCATCTGCGGGCGAGTGTGTGGCACACACATCAGCCTCTACAGCCACATGAAGTGGCACCAGCGCCAACGGCGCTGAACCCCCCCCACTCCCAACCCCCTGGAGCAACCGTCATTATCGAACATGATGGACAGCTAAGAGAGAGGGTGTATATATATATAATAATAATAATAATAATAATAAATTCAATTTCTATAGCGCTTTTCCGAAGCTCAAAGACGCTTAAATATATATATACATATATATATCGGTATATATATATATATATATATATTTATATATATATATTTATATAAGTAAATAGATCGTGTTTAGGATAAAATATTCCCTTGTGTAGTCTTGAAATCGGTAGACATGCTCATTTGATTGTAAAGTGTTTGTATATTTATACATATACAACATATATTTTTTATTTTTTACCCCTATCAGCAGCTACAACCCCATAATTCATTATATCTTCAACTGCGCAATACTGAATTAACAGTACAATAATTCAGCTGTGCAATAATCTGGTTTACTCTGGCATTAACACTGCATTTATTTATACAGTACATTTAAACTAATATTCTTATTTAATTATACTATTCTTGCATTTTGACACAATTAATGATAGATCCTATTTGTCAGCATTATTATTTGCACTATTGTTATACCTATATCTTATCTACATGTTCTTATGATTTCCCTTTGTTTATATATATATTTCTATTCTAGATTGGGAACAAAATGTAACTAAATTTTCCCCCGGGGATCAAAAAGTATTTCTGATTCTGATATTTATTTATTTCCTTGCCGGAGAGAGGGAAGTTTGTCCCAAAGTGGCCACTGTATTTATACCCTATAAAAAAGGATGCTTCATTCACCTGTGAGTGTGAATAAAAACGGAGTTCACTCCGTCACAGAGTGGGAGGGTGTAGGGACCGGACTGGAATTGGGCCCGAGTCACACATGAAGATACACTGTCTCGGGTCTCTTACATTATTTTCAAGGAGAGGTCCGTATCTGGATTTGATCTCCTCTCTGTCTGACTTTTTCAAAATCTTTTTCCCTTTACTTCTGTATTAGCTACCAATATGAGCCCAATCTTACCACAATAAACTGAATGATAACTACATGTATTTAAATGTTCGAGTTAAGTAAGTTCTGTATTCGCATAGGGGACATTTCTAACTCTGCGTGCAATTGGAAACATAAAGCTTGCGCAGTAAGTCAGGCCTGAATGGAGTGGGTTGGCTTTAGACAATTTCAACAATTCATGCTGATTTTAATTACAGCCAACAGGGCAGTGCATGCAACATTAAAGGCACAAAACACACGGGGCTACGTTTCAGACAAGTCGTCCTCTCTCTATTTCCCTCCTTTGTCACTCTTTCTAGTCCTCCCACCCTCGGCTGCCCCCTCCTTCACTTTAATCCAGTGGCGGAATTTCGCTCGACAAGTGATCAAAGACCAGTAGCGCGATGCCAGGTGCGGCTGCAGCTTCAACCGTTGACAACCACCTAGCAATTTTTCCCCCCTTGCTTTTCTCTTCTCTGAAAAAAAAGAGGAAACCTAAACAAAGCCGGGCGAACTGCTGTGTGTGTTTGAGTCTGTGAAAAACAGTTTCTTTCCCCACCTCCATTATTTTTTAAGACTTTATTCTTTTTTTTGTCAGAAGGGGAAGTAGGGATGTTTTTTTTTCCTTCTTTTTGACACTGATCTGTGTTACCTAGTCTCCCGTCCCCCTCAGCGCACTGTGTGGTGGCCGGTTTGAGGAGTTCTGTGACAGTAAATTACGGCACTCTTGAGACAGACGACCGGCAGGAGTTGTGGAACAGAGAGAGGATGCGCGGCAGGGATTAGGCTTTATTAAGACTCAGCCACCGCGGATGGGCACAACAACACAGCGTGCAGGTGTGTGTGAGTGGATAAGTGAAGGATACAGCACAAAGTATCTTTCTCAACCTATAGGTGGTCCCCCACTGAAGTAAGATACACATCAGCTTTAATAGGTATCTTATGTCTAAAAGTGTCGCTGTATTCGTTGAGAGAATGTCACCACAATACTTTTATATAGATATACAGCACTGGTTGTACAAATACAGTATATGCTGGTGATGGCTTGATGTTGTGTATAGACATGTAAGGGAGCAGGCATCAATCAGGCTGAGATGATGGATTTTTATTGTTTGTGAGCAATTTCTACATTTATTTTTTTCTTGAAGTCACACATAATGTTCTAAATCGTAAAACTGACACCTGAATGTACATCAGACTCACCTTTATTTGCCAAGTACGTGTACATCATACTTGATGTACTTACGCAGAAATATAAATAATAACAGCTAGGAACAAGGGCAACAAAGCTGGACAATAAAGGTAAAGAATATACAGGACTATTATGTACACAAGTAGTGAAGAAATAGGTGTTTACATTAATTAGGGCTATCCCAAATACCATTTTTTGGGCTTCGAAGCTTCGGTGAGAAACATTGGAAGGTATTTGAACGTTCGGGACACTACCGCTGCCGCATTACCTCACAAACGTACCTCTACACAAACAACGATATCCGTCTCAGAATAACTAATAATAATTAATGTTGAATAATGACTGGGTGGGATTACTCCTTATTTCATGGGCTATTTGGAGATTTATACATTATTATTACATACAACAAAAAAGAAGCATTCGAATACTGATTTGGAAGTCGATTACCATGGCAACGGTCAAAGCTTCAGTATTATATTCAAGTATTCGGGTCAGCCCTAACATAAATATCATATATTATATATATATAATATACATAAAAAAGTACATAAATAAATTTATAGTTACAAATCAAGTGTTATTTTATATTTCACTTCAGAATGGGCTGACAATACTACAAAAGAATGTACCCAAGTAGATATTTTCTGACAGAACGGAGGCAGCCATATTTGTTTTGTTTTCAGGCACTTACATATTATTAAGTGCCATGTCATCTCGGAGCTTTCTGAAAAATCTGAGTCGTAAATGCAACTTGGATGTTGACGTGAGCGCTATTTATAAGTTTGAAACTTGTAATTACAATGACATGAATGCGGCATTAGCAACTTGTAGGCTTCTGAGTTGCCCTGTGCCCTCTGCATATCTGTGTGAGTGAGCCAACTTTGCATATATCTTCATATTAAAGTTGTGTTTTTTTCATGTGTATTGGTGGATGGGGGGGTTACTGACAGGTGGGAAAGCAAGTGAAGCACGGTCAGCTGACGAGAGCCTCCCTCCCAAACACTTTTTAACACTGGTACCCCTTCACCACCCCTTCACGCTCATGCCATAAGGCTGGCCCTGCACACTAAATGATTTTTCAAATCTTAACAGATGTTGAAAATGTGAGAGACCCCACACATAACGACATATTATGTTCAATTTATCAGTTTTGTTCCTATAGTGTGTGGAGAGCAACCAACCACACACTAACAGACTCCATTCATTCATCACATCTCGCAAAATCTCTCACTGTAAAACTTGACTTTAGTGTAAACAAACATGGCGGACGACAGGCAGGAAGAATTAGCGATGTTAGTTTTTGCACTACTTTGTACTGGAAATTCACAAAGGATGGATAGATGAAGTCATGGAGACACGTTAAATAAACACTTGTGTTGTTGTCACAAATCAACAAGTTGGTCCTCCATTTCTGAGGTCCATCTTACTACTACTTTATGCTTTGTCTTTTGCATTAGCCTAGCATTAGCCACGACTACCATGACGGCGGTGGTTGTCCTTCCACTTTAGTCAGCTTGGCTCTCAATTCTCAAAAATGAGATGAGCCTTCAGTGTTTGCCTTCTTGACTAAGCTGAACAGCCTATCAGAGTGATTTCTCTCACCGACGGGCTCTGCTGCCAATTCAACATGCTGAATCGGCCAAAAAGCCTCCGACACAGGCAGACTAAAGCCGACGATGCGGGACAAACCGCAAAAACTAGGCCGACAGACGCTCACCGACGGCCCCAAACTGTCCGACCGCCGACCGTTACAGCAACCAAAAACAGTTTTCTACACAAATCACACAGGTATCATATTTTTCATAAAAAATGGAGACTTTCGCTGGTAGGTGGCTTCCAGACCCTTATTTTCTGCCTTGCTACATAAAGGGCACATTATTTTATGCTTTGGCAATGACATTGGCATTGTACATAAATAGAGGTGCAGTAACATTCAACATGAACCTACATACGTAAATCCTACGGATACTGGGCAGATGTAGGTTTACAACAACACAGACAATAATCCTCACATTGTCTGTGACTGACAATTTAAAGGTCAGTCACAGTCACATCTCCATGTTCATAGATGTATTTTAATGTTCTACTAGAACATGTGAACATGCTGTACTGTTCAAAAAACCCTTTATTCTTCTCATACTGTATTCCTGCATAAAGCCTCTTTCCCCCTCTGTCTGAAAAACTCTGGGTCAGAGCCTGTCTCCTCCCAGTCTGCTCTGATTGGTCAGCGTTTCCGGGTCTCTGCTGTCAATCAAACGCCCTCAACACAGCGTCACTTTCTTCCCAGCCAGAGAGCAGCAGGAAGAGAGATTCACTGAGTTTATCAGCATTTTCTACTGTGAATAATAAACTAATTAAAAGTTTATAAACCAGAAACTTCACGCAGCACACGTTCCCGGAGGAATCTGATCCGAAATCGGCGAGAAATTAACAACATCTGCAGCCAAGATTCCAGGTTTTCCTGACGGTTTTGCTCCGGTAAATATGCTATTTTCTTAGCTCTGTCACGTTAGCGCAGTATTTACTTTATGCATAAACTATGTAAACCGTAAATACTCACTCTGTTTTACGTTTGTCTTTACAGGTCCATTTGTGAGAAATGACCGACAGAATCATCCCAGTGAAGAAGAAAACATTTGCTGTGAGCAGATAGTTCTATTTACATGGGAGATACATGTAAATAGGGAGGTAACATGTTAGCATGTAGCTACATGTAACGGTGTGTAAACACAGCGAACATTAGTGTGGAAAATAGAAGATGTGAAACAGTAGTCAGTTAATTATTTCTGGTAAAAGACACCTGATAAACGTACGAAAATAATCAGGGTAATGGTATATTATTTACTGTAGGAGCTGTCTCTGTGTGTTATCATGACTACAGACCGGTTAACGTTACACTTAACGTCGCTTACCATGCTGAAATAGACTTTATCCTGTATCTGTCAACATAACTGAAGGTGGAATTACTGATCTTATACATAAAAACTGCTCAGTAACCGCAGTATCGGCAGCTACTGGGAGGACTTACCTAATAGGGTACTGTGTCCATGTTTCAAAGTAACTTGGATTTTTTTCACATGAAACGGTTTTACTTGTCAGACAGTTATTGCCATATTTCTGCTGTGAAATGTTTGTCAAAGCTGCAGGTTATCTGTTCGCGTTCAAAATGCTGTGTATAATTAATATTGTCATCTGTCTACTCAAATCGAGTTTGACTGTGAAACAGAAATGTGTTGTGTTGCTTACAGTCTCTAGTTACTACCTGTACCCTTCTACATGCATGACATAAAATTAATTTTTCATATCACCTGTTTAAACAGTGTAATTACATAAAGCAATATAAAACGATAAATCATTTTGATCAAG
This sequence comes from Sebastolobus alascanus, assembly GCA_916701645.2. Lineage (NCBI taxonomy): Eukaryota > Metazoa > Chordata > Actinopteri > Perciformes > Sebastidae > Sebastolobus > Sebastolobus alascanus. Next base: position 9,572,451 of record CAKAOJ020000032.1, read on the forward strand.
TATGGAGGAAGATATGGATTACACAGAACTTTTGACTTGGAGTGTAACTTGTGTTGTCTGTACCAAAAGCTAGACCTAGAAGCTTAGACTTTAGTAAAGTTTTACGTATCATTAGCACAACACAACAAAGAAGTTGCCAGAATTCACGTTGTAATGTCTTTTAATCGCTCTACGAGGTTGGGAAGTAATATTACAGAGACGTTAATTTCTCCTCTGATCAACAGCTGTCTGCTCTGAGCTCATGGCATCTCTCTCTCTCTCTCCCTGCTTGCTCGCCCACTCACTACGGTAATCAAACCAAAGACACTGTTTTTAGAAAATCGTCAGTTTGACTGTTTGTTTTTCACATGAGCTCCTTCAGGACAGTCTGTCAAGTAAATCTAAACACACACAACAGAGCTGTAACGCACACACAGACACGCCGGTGGACCCACAATGAAAGCTAGCCGTGTGTGACAAGTTAAAAGAAGGCTATAAGAGTATTACTGTTAATGCAAAAGCATAGTAAGTTAATAGTAGGCTAAGTAATGATATTAAAATCTGTAATGAGGTTTAAAAGATCATACATTACATCATATACACAAGGATTGTCTAAAACCATTACAAGTGGGTAAAATAGTTCAAATCTGTCATATGTTTAAAAATGGTTAAAACGTTATGTTACATTGTTTACTTTATTCTTTATTGTTTAATGTAAGATGCAAAAGTGGTGATCTGTGATTTACAAGATGGCTTTAATTAATGGCTTTGATTTACAAGTCTGCGCGCTCGCGTACCCAGACGCGAGCGCGCATGGGACACCGACCCGGTATGATTTATGCGCGTAATAAGTTACATATAGTCCCTTTAAGTGATTTGTATGACAGTTTATTGCCTTAAGCTATTTTGTAGTGGCAGTAATATTAGAGAAGATAAGAAATATGCCTCAGGTAAGTACTGTGTTACATAAAAGTGGTGTGTACTTTCTACTACTCTCTAAAAAGATGCATTTCCTGTTGCTGTATTTTGTAAATTGTTGTATCTTTGTAAAAGCTCTTGATTAGAGTGGAGTTCTCACTGAGGAAACATCACCATCACTCTCGTGATTATTTCTCCCCATTTTCAGGGGCGTAACATTTTGGAGGCACCGCTGGGATAGCTGTTCAGATGTCCGGTGTCCACAACCTTGTCGCTGAATTCCGAGCCAGCTAAATCCCCCACAACAAACCCAGGCAGGCTACAGTGAGGAAAGTGTTGCTGTTCGAGGAGAGCTGGAAGCTGATGGATGAGTACACGTCACCTGAGACCAGTCAGAGATCTTCAGGGACATTAAAGACCATCGGATTCAGAGTCGGCTCCTGCACAGTAAAAGTCCCTCCTGTCCTGCCAACATGTCAGTCCTGGAAGAGCTACAGGAAGAGGTAGTAGGAGAGTTGCACACCCTTACTAAAGACAATTTACTGGAAATCTGTGCTTTTCTCCACCTATCAAGCCCACTAATTAGAGCAGATGTTAAAGGGAAGTCACGCATATCATTGGTGACTCATATTATGAAGTACCTTGACAGAGCGGAACTGGCAGAGCTAGAAGATGAGGGCATCTCGGAATTGTTGCTACTGAAAGACCAAATCGCAGAGATGGAAAGAGGCATCGGTAAAGAAACAGAACAAACTGAACATGAGGGAGAGACAGAGAAAATAAAAACAGTAAATCGACAACAAGAACTGGAAATTGAGCAGACTACAGCTAATGCCATTGTTAAAGACATTCTGCACCAGCCCTCACCCAATGCTCAGTCAAACTCATACTGGCACAAAGACTTCAAGATTTCTGGTCAAATGGGCGAACCAGGCCAGAGAGATAAATAGACATTTTCCAGCCTTGCTCATCAGATTGAGAATGGACTAAACAGAGGTTATCCTGAGTTAGAAATAGTAGATGCTGTAATCAGGTCTATCTCCCCAGGTTCACAGCTATGCGGCTACTTGGAAGGAAAACCCCACCTAACTCTTCCCACACTCAGACGCATCCTGCGCTCTCACTTCCAAGAAAAGAGCGCCACAGAGCTTTACAAGCAGCTAGCTTCAGAAGCAAAGCATAGCAAAGATACCCCGCAAAGCTTCCTAATGCGAGTCTTAGATCTAAGGCAGAAAGTATTGTTTGCGTCCCAAGAGTCAGAATCAGGGCTTAAGTATGACCCCGCTCTGGTTCAGTGCATGTGTTTACACCCGGTACTTACTGGTCTCCAGAATGACAGCATCAGGATAGATATGCAGCCCCTCCTGCTAGATACTGAGACCTCAGATGAGCTTTTGCTAGAGAGGCTAAACTTTGCCTGTGCTAATGAGGTGAAAGAAGAAACAAAAAGAGGTTTAGTGCCCCACAGTTTGCTACCAGTGTGAGTGTAGTCCAGTCAGAAGATAAGCCATCTCCAAAATGCCCTGTGAAGGAAGACAAAGCGAAGGTACCCCCTGAGCTGTTAACAGAGTTAGCGGAACTTAAGACAGGTGTTGCTTCTCTAAAAGGTCTTAGTGCAGAGATAGCTCAGATTAAAGAGACATTACAGCTCCCTATGTTTCAGTCACAGTCACAGCCCTATGCCCCACCTTCAGTTAGGAGGCCAGACAGGGAACCCCAGTCACCTGTTTCACAGCAGCAGTATTACCACAACCGTGGCAGCTACAGCCAGCCCCAAGCACCTGCTCCAATGCAGCCCCAGTATGCACCTCATCTGCCCCCAAACCGTTCTGCTTATGCTCCAGGTAGATGCTTTGTCTGCCAGCAGGCCGGAGCAGATGAACGTTGCATGCATTGCTACCGATGTGGGAGTGGAGAACATTTTCAGGCTGGATGTAAAATCAGAGGAGTCAGACCGTCGAGAGAGGCCCCTTAAAACGGGAGATGGTTACCCCTGATGGACGAGTGTTAACCATGGCCAGCAAAAAGTCCCAGGAATGTACAAATTGTGGCAGTGTAGGTTCACTGGAGAAACTAAACAATGCTCATCCTGTAAAGAGACACTATATTGTTCCAAAGCATGTCAAAACCAACATTGGAAGGAGCACAAGGGAAACTGCACTCCCCTGACAAGTGACAGTGACCGTGAAAAACATTGCTGCAAAGAGACAAATGCCCATTATGTGCCACCCCAATTTCAAGTAGGCCACCCCCACAAAGTCACCTCGCTAGTTGGCAGGCAGTGTCTTGTTGAATGTTACCTGAATGGCCACCAACTCCAAGCTTTATGGGACACAGGCTCTCAACTGTCAGTCATTGATGAACGATGGAAAGAGCAATACTTACCAAACGCAAGGCTGAGAGATGTGTCAGAAATCCTGGACTTACCTGATGATCTTACATTGACTGCAGCAAATGGAACTGAAATGCCTTACCTGGGATGGGTTGAGACAACCTTCCAGCTAGACTATGAAATCGACCAAACAAAAGAACTGATCATTCCAGTGCTGGTGATGAAAGGCTTCCACCTGGCTCATCCCCTCATAGGATTTAATGTTATTGAGCACATCCTGGCAAAGACTGAAAAGACTAAACAGTACAGTACAGTGAAAAAAGCTTTCCCAAATCTCAAAAGAAACAAGGTAAGAGCTTTTATACAACCTTTGAAAAAGTTGCAACACCATTCACAGTGAATCATGCCAGCATTAAAACCCCATGTAATGCTAGTGAGCAGTGGGATCCACCAGTAGATTTAAGTCACCTGAATGAAAACCAGAGACAGGTAGCTAGACAATTGCTTAGAGAAGAGTGCCATTCCTTCTCAAGATCAGACGATGATATCGGCTGCTTTGAAAGACTGCAAATGACCATCTCTCTCAAAGACCTTGAACCAGTCAAACGCACATACACGTCAGTGCCTAGGCCACTGTACCAGGAGATGAAGAGCTACCTCCATGATCTGATAGCACAGGGCTGGGTGAGGAAGTCAAGCTCTTCATACTCTTCACCTGTTGTGTGCGTTCGAAAAAAAGATGGCACCCTTCGGTTGTGTATAGACTACAGGGACCTGAACAGAAAGACCCATCCCGACCGTCAGCCTATCCCTCGGGTCCAAGACATCATGGACAGTCTAGGTGGTAATTCCTGGTTCTCCCTCCTGGACCAGGGAAAAGCTTATCACCAGGGATTCATCACTGAGGAAAGCAGACCACTGACAGCGTTTGTTACCCCATGGGGACTTTATGAGTGGATACGCATGCCTTTTGGCCTCGTGAATGCTCCTGCGGCTTTTCAACGTTGTATGGAGGATTGTTTGGAAGGGCTCCGGGATAACATCTGCATTCCTTATCTGGATGAAACACTGGTTTTCAGGTAAACCTTCGACAGTCATGTGAGTGATACACGGAAAGTGCTGCAACGCCTCAGAGATTATTGCATCAAACTCAAGCCAAGTAAGTGTGATCTCTTTAAACCAGAGGTCCGATATTTGGGCAGAATAGTCTCTTCAGAGGGCAGCAGAGTTGACCCAGCTGATTTTGAAGCAGTTAGAGCATTGAAAGACATCAGACCCCATGATGTTGGCCAGCTCAGAAAAATGCTTGGTTTACTCACTTACTACAGACAGTACATCAAAGACTTCTCCAAGAAAGCCAGCTGTCTGTATGACCTCTTGAAAGCAGACCCAAACAAAGTCCCCGACAACTCAAGAAAAACAAAAACAAAGAAAGTGAGTCATGTGGTGCCCTCAAACAAGCCAATCATGTGGACTGATGAGCACCAGCAGGCACTTGAACAGCGGATTGACTGTTGCTCCACCCACCTGTGTTAGGTTTCCCTGATTACACCCAGCCATTCATTGTACACACTGATGCATCACACCAAGGCTTGGGAGCAGTACTGTATCAAAAGCAAGATGGCAAGCTTAGGGTCATCGCCTATGGCTCTCGCTCATTAACAGCAGCTGAGAAGAACTATCACTACCATGCAGGATAGCTAGAATTTCTAGCTCTAAAATGGGCAATCACTGACAAGTTCCGCGATTATTTGCATTACGCTCCAACCTTCACTGTGTACAGCGACAACAATCCCCTCACCTACATTCTGTCCACAGCAAAACTGAATGCGACCACTTCAAGGTGGGTTGCAGAGTTGGCCGATTTCCACTTTACCATAAAGTACAGGCCAGGGAGGACGAACGCTGATGCAGATGCTTTGTCGAGGATGCCGCTGGATGCAGAGTCACTGATGAGCGAATGTTCTAAGGAGCTGCCACCTGGCACCATCGCTGCCGCGATCCAAGCAGTTGAGGTACAAAAGAGTCTCTTGAAACCTGGTCACTTTCAGCTGTGTCTATGTCGGTCTCAGTTGAAGATGAGACCGCTGCTGCATCAATCAGCCCCATACCAAAAGATCAGTTAAGAAAGGCACAAAGATCTGATCCCATCATCTGCCCTGTGTTGGATTGTAAACTGTCAGGTTCAAAACTGCCAGCTAAGGAGCTAAAAACACTCAGCCCAAAGACAAAATGTTTGTTCAGAGAATGGGACAAACTGGTAATAGACAGTGATGGCATTCTGTACAGGACCACCACAGCTCGCAAGCAGTTAGTCCTGCCAGAGCAATACAAAGGAAAAGTGCTGGAAGAGCTGCATAATAACATGGGCCACCAAGGTGCTGACCGCACAGTATCTCTAGTACGCGACCGCTTCTTCTGGCCTTATATGCAGTCTGATATTGAGCACTATGTGACTAAAGCATGTACCTGTCTTAAGCAGAAAAAGCCATGCCATGAAACAAGAGCTCCCCTGACAAATATCGTGACAACACAGCCCTTTGAACTAGTGTGTATTGATTACCTCCATCTTGACAGATGCAAAGGCGTATATGAGTACGTCCTTGTCATTGTGGACCATTTCACACGTTTTTCTCAAGCTCATGCTACCACATCAAAGTCAGGAAAAACGGCTGCAAATCTCATCTTCAATGATTTTGCCCTAAAGTTCGGGTTCCCCTCCCGCACCCACCATGACCAAGGAGGAGAATTCGAAAAACAGTTTTTCTCTCAGCTCAAGAAACTCAGTGGCATGGCCGGGTCCAGAACAACACCCTATCAACCGATGGGGAATGGAAAAGTGGAGCGTATGAACAGGACACTGTTGCAAATGCTTAAGACATTGACTGAGACACAGAAATCAAGTTGGAAGGAGTCTCTGAACAAACTGGTGTATGCCTATAACTGTACCCATTGTGAAGTGATAGGTTATTCACCATTCTATCTTCTGTTCGGGAGATCACCCAGACTTCCAGTTGATATGCTCTTTGGATTGTACACAGAGTCAGGCTTCAGTAACCAGCGAGACTATGTGGAGAAATGGAGACAAGGAATGGAGGAAGCATATGCCATTGCAAATGAAAATGCTCAGAAAGCTGCCGAAAGGAGTAAAAGGTACTATGACACAAAAGTGAGGAGTTCAGTGCTACAGCCTGGTGAGCGAGTCCTGATCAAAAACCTGACACCAAGGGGAGGCCCAGGTAAACTTCGTGACTATTGGGAAGACAAATGGGTTCTGACCTGCCGATTTATGAAGTGAGACCAGAAAAGGGTAAGGGACGCTCAAGGGTCCTACACAGAAACCTGCTCATGTCCTGTGACCACTTACCTTTTGAGACACAACCTGAATCAACTAAAGAGGGCAAAAGTAAACAAAAAAGGAGACACCAGACCGTATCACAGCCTCAAGAGCTTGATGATGACAGCGGGGATGAATATGACTTTCATTATGAGCCACTTCAAGCCCCCACATCGCCTGCAGAAACTAACGAGAGACATGCTGAACCAGAGATGGAGCCTGAACACAGGCCCCCACCAGTGAAACTGAGAGTTGGAGTGCCAGTCTCTACTGCGCCGCCTGCACAGACTCTTGGTGGAGAGCATCTGGAGGAGCCTAGCACATCTGGTGGAAACCTGCCTGGTGAGCAGATAAACTTACCTGCTGAAGATCTGTCTGATTATCACTCACCAAATACCTCTCCCTCGTCAAGTGCTGCTGCCGAGACCGAGGAGCCAATCTACCAGCTTCCACAAAGAGAGAGACACCCACCGAGACGCATCACCTACGATCAGCTTGGTATCCCTTCTTGCTACAGCATCCAGCCGCCACCACAGCTGTTTCCTGTCTACCCTACACCTGGATTGGTTCCATGGCTGCCGCCGCTACAGCCCTACTACTTTCAGCCACCCTGCATGTATGGACTCCAACAAGCGTGAGCCTACTGCTTTGACATGTTTGATTAGAACCACAGACTACTTGTAGACTGTTCGTACAGACTATTGCCATCGACAATTCATGGACTGTTTTCACAGACTGTTGTCATGAACAATTTGCAAACTGCTCATACTGGTCATTGAAACTAATGGACTGTTGATCAAGAGCATGTGGAACAATTGTTTATGGACTGTTGTAAGACTGATTATGGACTGTTTATACAGTTACCAGTCAACACATATGGACTGTGAATATGGACTGTTGACAGTATGGGAACCGTGACCCTTGACCTTTGTGCGAATACCAGTTTACCAAAGAGGATCTTCAATGTCAAGGTCATCAAAGACTATTTAAAAGAGGAAAACATTTGATTTAATGTCGGGACGACATTTATTTTGTAGGAGAGAGTGTGACAAGTTAAAAGAAGGCTATAAGAGTATTACTGTTAATGCAAAAGCATAGTAAGTTAATAGTAGGCTAAGTAATGATATTAAAATCTGTAATGAGGTTAAAAAGATCATATATTACATCATATATACAAGGATTGTCTAAAAACATTAAAAGTGGGTAAAATAGTTCAAATCTGTCATATGTTTAAAAATGGTTAAAACGTTATGTTACATTGTTTACTTTATTCTTTATTGTTTAATGTAAGATGCAAAAGTGGTGATCTGTGATCTACAAGATGGCCTTAATCCAGGGTCCTGAGATCGATTATTTCTGTCTCCACCCACGTACCAGGGGAAGTCGCGATATTTCCTCATTAGAGTAAAGTTCTCACTGAGGAAACATCACCATCACTCTCGTGATTATTCTCCCCATTTTCAGGTAGGTTGTCGGTGTTAAAACAAAGTTAACAGGGTTGTAAGGATCCGTTAACATGTCATGAGTTTTCCAGAGACTTTATGTGACATTTTGAGTGAATTAAAGTTAAGTTTTGCCGAGTGTAATAAAATGTGTGTGTGAGCGAGGTCCCCACTTGGAACATAAACCAACATAAACCAACCACGGACGTGCCGAGCGCCGCCGCCATTTTGTGAATTTACATGTACACATATTGTTGTGTTTTGCACTGTTGTCGATATAATAAGAATGTTTCATGCACTTAAGTGATTTGTATGACAGTTTATTGCCTTAAGCTATTTTGTAGTGGCAGTAATCTTAGAGAAGATAAGAAATATGCCTCAGGTAAATACTGTGTTACTTAAAAGTGGTGTGTACTTTCTACTACTCTCTAAAAAGATGCATTTCCTGTTGCTGTATTTTGTAAATTGTTGTATCTTTGTAAAAGCCCTTGATTAGAGTAAAGTTCTCACAGGAAACATCACCATCACTCTCGTGATTATTTCTCCCCATTTTCAGGGGCGTAACACGTGCAACATGCTAACGTTAACAGGCAAACAGTCTGCTAAATAAACAGAAACTAAAACAACAAACATGACAAACTTACAGCTTCCAGGTTTGAAGGTGGGTCCCAGACAGCCGGTACGGATCCATCCTGAGCTTCAGTTTGAAGTGAATCCTGTAGCCTACTGACCCGTGTGTTTTACTGTTGCTGTGAGGACATTTCGGTCAAAAACCTAAAACACCTAAAAAATAAAGTGAATCCACTGGGTCTTCACGTTCTTAGATGATGGGGACAATGAAGACTTCTCTGCTGGTTCTTGCAGACTAACAGAAGTATTAGCATGCTTTGTTTGTCCTGTTAGCAGGTCCGTGATTATAGCGAGGAGAACAATGGTGGACAGCGAGAGATTCAACAGCAACTCTGTGGGCAGGGTCACCTAGCTGGAGGTTGTTCTACCCAGTTCTACCGTTCCACCAGGAAACCATTATATGGCCTGAAAAAAATCAACGATGTCACCAGTTTAAGGAAGTACTGATCAACGTTTTTTCAGACACATTTTCTGAGAGATGGAGCAGGAGAAAAAGAGAGAGGATGGTCTTTTATGAGACTATGGTGGCCTGTAGACACACTGGGGACAGATATTGATGTTTAAAAGACATGGAAAAGTGCATTTTGCATAATAGGTGACCTTTAATGGAGACAATCTATCGCGTTTGACCAATGTAAAAACACTAATCTAAAGCTGCAAGTGGGTCAAAAGAAACACCACAAATTATTTTCAAATGCTGTTTGACCCAAGAGTTCAGAGCAGTTAAAGGGGACAGGTGCCACAAATGAAAGAAAAGGTTAAAACAGCCAGTTTAAAGTGAGAGGAAAGGCTATAAACAAGGACTGCACAAGTTGTTGTCCTTTTGAGAAATCGCTTGTTTTTCCCCCCTTTGAAGAGTTGGTTATGAGAGTAAATCTGACAGAAAATTACCTTACTAAAAGAATATAACTCCTACACGTTGAGCGACTGGAACAGTGATGATCACATTAAAGAAAATCAAGCAAAAATATTCAGCCAGTTCCTTTCAAGCTGATATGAAAATGGATTGTTGCGAAAAAGAGAAAAGGGGGCCAAAGAAGTCTTTTCTGGCTGTTAAATTGGATGTGCATATGACAAATTTCAAAGGCTGTCAAAATAAAAAAAAAAGGGGGGGGGGTAGAAGAAGAAAGGGTTGGAAAAAATACATTTACATCATAAATGCACAGGTTCCCTTTCAATAGGCCTCTTCAAAACTCTGTCAGGCTTTTAATGGTAGGCAAGTTCAAAGTGGCACTAGACTCCCACTGCTTCCAGAGATAGAAGTAGAACAGTCTGTGTGTGTGTGTGACCGCATCCGAATGTGGTGTGACACATACACACACACACGCACGCACGCACGCACGCACGCACACACACACACACACACACACACACACACACACACAGTAGCATGTGAACTAATACCTTTCTCCTCCTGTCCTCACACAGAACCCCTTTTGCTACTTGTGCTATTGTGTGTGTGTTTGTACATGTATCTGATTGAAGGGTGTATACGGAGAACTGATAGGAGCCACTTCTTTGTCACTCTCATTGTCGCCCCCATCCCCCCACCCCACCTCTGTGATCACTCTTCTTTCAAACCCCCCCCCCCCTCCTTATCCACTCCGCACCGCTTTCTCCAGTTCCAGCCACTTTTCTTTCTTTATGTGATATCTCCGCTTCTTGCTTCCCTTCCCTTCCGTTCCTCTCCCTCCTTCCTCAGTTTGTCCTGGACTGTTGGCGAGGGATTGCTCGAAAAGGGCGTCTTGGGGAACGTTGCAAACATTCTGAAAGCGCTCCGGATCCCAGTACCAGCCAGCACCAGCCAACCAGCCATGCCCCACGGTGATATCCCCGCATCAAAGCCACAAATCTTCCCCTTTTTCTTCGCCTCCCTCCCCTCTCTCTGTCTCTTTTTCCACGGTGGCACTTCCAGCGGCTCCGAATGTTTAAACTTCATATATCAGCCTCATTACGGAGCCTCAAAGCCTTCCATCGATTCTAAAGGCGCTCATTTGAATTTTTAATCACACGTATGTACGAGTGCTGCGCTCAGCAAGTATCCGACGCAAGCATGCACACACACACACACACACACACCCTCGCGCTCTCTACTCCACTCCTTCAGCTCTTTCAAAGTGCTCTGCCTCTGAAGTTTGCGAGTTCAAACTTCCACTTAGAAAAAGTCTCAGCTAATATTGCTCCGATGAGTTTGAATTTGGAGTGATAAGCGGCGGGCACACAGTTCAGACTCCATTGTGAGCACAGTGGCATTGCTTGTGGGCGGCAGAGTGCTTGACTCGGTAGCATTTGATTGCCTAGCTGAGGTGTTGCTTTAGCGTTACTGTTCTCTTTGATGTCAAATATGTAGTTTGAGCGTAGAAAATATTATATATAAAATATACACTTACACATCACTCAATCCCCTTGGCGGATATACTGTAGCTATGTAGGGCCTACTCACGCTCAGTCACCATGTGCACACAAAGTCTTGGCTAAGCTACAGAGAGACTTTGTCACTCAAGCAATAACAGGGAGAGGGAGAAAGAATCCTTTAGATCTTCCTGCAAGAAGTACACCTTTGAATCTGAATTTCCTTGCAGAAAAAAGTGCTTTGAAAATCTAATGCATAAACATTATCTTCTTTCCCCCACCCTTCTACGTCTTGCTCCCTCCATTCCCTCCCTTCACCTAAAGCGCACAAGCTTCTGAGCGACTTTGGAAGAACTTCCCTTTTTTAGAGTCCTCAGTAACTTAAATAAGAGGCGGTCGGGGATTTGGATATTGTTATGTCTCATCAAAGGCAGCGATCCTCAGCTATCCTCCCTTGCCTGTTCTCTTGCTGTCTGTCAACGCCCAGTCTTCAAGAAAGATGCTTCTCCTCAAGACTGATGTACTGTAATTTGATATATCCCCCGCTCCATCTCCCCTACTCTAGGGTTTTTTGAAAAATCTTTGTTAGGGCACAAGCTAGCTCAGGGGAGTGCAGGCAGAGATGGTTCAGTCAGTAAGTTAACCTATTTTCAAACACAGTAACCAATGAAAAAGGTTGCATTTGGTTACTTTTCCTGCAGCCTATTCACGTGAAAATACATCCACTTGAATTTATCATGAAAACACAAAAACATCACTTTTGAATAGCTTTCTTTACATGATTTAAAGGGCCAGTGTGTAGCATTTTGGGGGATCTATTAGCAGAAATGGAATACAATATTAATACCTATGTTTTCATGAGTGTATAATCACCTGAAACTAAGAATCGTTGTGTTTTCGTTAGCTTAGAATGAGCCGTTTAAATCTACATAGTAAGCGGGTCCTCATCACGGAGTCCGCCATGTTGCTCCGCCATGTTTCTACAGTAGCCCAGAACAGACAAACCAAACACTAGCTCTAGCGAGAGCATTTCATGTTTCTAAGTTACCTAAAGGCCACCTTAGTTCTCCAACACGCTTGTGAAACTGCGGTAAAGTGAGCAACAGAGTGCAAAACCGTGGTACCACCAGCCGCAGTCTGACTTCCGTTGCTCCTAAAGTAGTGTTATAGAGTGCTCCAGGGATGACGCATTTTTGTAGGCCAACCAGGAAGTTAGCATCACCTTGGGTTCCCTCAACATAAAGCCAATGGGATTTTTTCCATTGGATTTTGGATTATTACAGAAAATAAGCTCTGTGGAAAACACACATTTATGATACTTACACGTTTGTTCAGCAAGATTATCTTAACAAATGAACACCACTTTTATGATTTTTGAAGTGTGAATGCAATCGCCAGAAGTAAAAAGCTAACGTTAGGCTATAAACGAACTCCACGGTCGCATGAGCGCGAGTATACACAACAAGGCTGAAAAGGTAGACGAGTGGGCGTGATGACGTTTAGTAGTCTCATTTAGCCACTTGTTAGCAACCAGCTTTTTTAAGACACATACAGGCTCCAAACGAGTGGAGAATTTACTGACATGTTATTTTCGTTGAACAAAACGTTAAAATCTATTAACTTGTATTAGCCACAGACCTTATTTCAGGCATCTAACTAAAACCCATTCAAAACACCCACCCGGAAGTGCAAAAATGCTAACTCATTTTTTTAGGACTCATTCCTTTAGCACTCTATTATGGTAAGGATGGCCTCTGAGCAAGGCGAACGGCGTTACCACGATTTTGCACTCGGCGGCTCACGTTACCGCAGTCTTGAAAAGGGAGGAGTGAGCGGAGGGGTACTCAGTGGGTTGCAATCTGCAACCACACCACTAGCCTAGATGCCGCCAAATCCTACACACTGTACCTTTACGGGGTTCAAGACCAAATTATCTCCAAAATCATTGAATTCTGTGCTTGCAGAATTGGGTGTGACGCCCTCAGCCAGCAGAAAGGCGGAAGTAGCCAGAACGTGGACTGCCCTGGCCACATGGATGACATATTACCAGTAGCATGAAAGAATTATAGCATGCTATTTGAAAATGCTGCACTCACAATCTTCAACCCGGTCAAAAGGTATTTCTTGATGTGTCTTTGCAATCGACAGCCACTCGCTGCTGTCTCCGCTTTCAACCTTCACACAGCGGGCAGCAGAGGGCTAAGTGTGAGCCTTCCTGCTGTTGTCAGTGTTGGTTTTACTGCGTCTCGCAGTCCAGAGCGTCATCAGAGCGCCAAGGTTCAATGGATTATAATGAAAGACCTCGTGGTAGTGCAAAATCAAACAGGGATTCCAGTTATTGGAACCCATGCAGGGACTCCATCTCATTGGCTTATAGGCACTGAGTTTGATTCGGTGAATGCTACCCATATGTTACCCCCACCCAACTCCCCCCTCACATGCTCTTTTTCTCCTTTCCACAAAACCGCTCGTACCCCCTCCACCCCCACCCCCCTTCCCTTTGCACCTGCTGCTGTGAACAGCAGGATCCCAGTGTGTGTTTCTGTTCATCCCTCGCTTTTCTCCCCGCTCTCACCACTCCATCCCTCCATCCCTTTCTTTCATGTGTGCTCTGCTGTCAAGCCCAGCTGGATCAGGCCTGCCAGTCTAGTCACATGCAGTCTTTGTTGTTGTGGAAACAAGTAGCGCTGATGGTAAACCAGCAAAATTTGTATCTTTTGCGAGGCCTTTTATGTCTATGTAAAACATTAGCATTTATTTTAAAATTATGTTGAAAGAGTGCATAGTGCCTTACATAGTTAAATTATTTTGTCATTGTGCTGCAGTTGCAGTAATAGCCTCAATTGTTCATGCATGCAAGACCTTCATGATACATGGCATGGTTATTATAGAGAAGAAATCTATTCTAATTTAGCATCTCTATAGTACCATGCAGGTCATAAATCTGTCTGTTATCTTTGATTCTGACTTTAATTTCCAGAGCCACATCATGAACATAACAAAATTGACTTTATCTTAACATATTTAATATTTTGCTACATTTTAAAGGTAATAATAAAACGTTTTTTAGGTATTTAGGCTGTCGTGTCTTTGGAAACCCTATGCTGCTGTTCCGCCGAATTAAAAAAGAACTTGTATGCCAATTGTATCCCTGGAGACCTAGGGCCCTATTTAACGATCTATAGCGCATGGTCTAAAGTGCATGGCGCAAGTGCATTTAGGGCGTGTCCAACTCCACTTTTGCTAGTTAAACAGTATATAATCTGGGTGCAAAGTAAGACGCAAGGGACAAAGGGGTTGTATTTAGTCTCTTAATTAATCATAGGCATATTTTGGGCGTAACAGGAATTAAACCAATCAGAGTGTCATCTCCCATTTCCTTTAAAAGTCATTGGCTGAGCAGATTCCTCTGGAAATGCATAATGCGCCCTTAACAGGAAAATACTGCACCAGACTTTCGACCAGGTTTTTGTTGGTCAATGGCGCAATCGCTTTCTGCTTCCTCAAGACAGCGACGCACCAACAAAGCGCCTGACAACACCTCATTTTGTGATCAGGCGCTATTTCATGGGCGCACAGATGAGCGCAAGTATATTTGCTACTTACACAACGTGGACGCTGGGCGTGAAAATGACAACTGAGTCGGTCTGAAACAAGCAATGAGAGTTGCGCTGCACTGTGCGGCACTTTGCGCCGGGTGTAATATAGGGCCCCTAGACTCATATACTCGGCTGCATTGTCGGCAATAGTCATAGTTGTTGTTTAATTAAATTGCTTAATTCCCTTTGCAATAAGTTAAATTTATTTAACTCATTATTATTATTCCGTCCCCCCCGACGCCTACATGGCCTACTCCACAGTACCTCTCTGACCTCATAAGTCATCTGAAAAACATTTAATTTCTCTGTAGAGTCTTTTCCATAGTGTTGTCAGACACTTATAATTACAATGTGAGCCTGTCAGTGGCAAGAACAATCACTTTTAGTGGACGTAAACTGACGGTACCAGGTTGCCCCAAATGATTACATCACAGCTCGTTTAGTGGCTGGTGGCTACAGCATTCTCCCTCAATACTGGACCAGTTTAAAAAAAATGTGCCCCCATTATTCACTTAGACACAAAAACATGTGAAAACAGGGTCCAGGTAGAAAAATACCAGTTATCCTTCAGTTACATCTGTATGCTTCTTCCACCATTTCTCCAAACAAAGCTAGGAGCTTTTACCTGACATGGGTCCGCTGCCTTTTTAACACACAGGTCTTTTTATGTATCACCACCTCATTCAGGAGCAGCATGGCCACTGATACACATCCATGGAAAGACACACACACGCAAACCATCCTTCTTCAAATGCCAACTTTATTCCTCACAAAACAGCCGCCACTTTCTTGATGTTTCATTTACATGCACAGAAAAAAAAAGAAAAACATCAAAGATGAACATTTCAACAATCAGCCATCACTCAATTAGCGCTCGACAATTTCCCTCTCATGCACTCCAGAAGGAACGCGTGGAGGGTGTTGAAGAGGAGCGGCAAAGTCTTTGAAAAATCATACTTTTCCCTTTATCACTTCATCTCATAGCAAAACAATTTCTTCCTATTATCCTCCCAGCAGGGGGTCCACTGTCCTGTAAAGGTGTACCGTAACGCTTGATAGGCAGAGAGGAGAAGACTCTTTCATTCTTTGCACCTTGTACCCCGGATACATTAAACAGAATCAAAGACGACATTTACATACCATTTGCGTTTCATGTTTGAGGAGTTGAGACAGAAACAGCGTTCATCCTGTGTGAAAGTAAGGATGCTTTGACTTTCTGAACTTTTGCAGAAAGAGAGATGGGGGGGATTGGAGGAGGGAGGGAGGGAGGGAGATGAGGAGCGAAATTACTCTCAAAGTTTTTCATTGCAATTCTCTTTTGTCATCTTGTCACCACTTCTCCTCCTTCTTATCCAACTTTACCGTGAACATGTCATAAATCAGTGACAAAAGCCTTTGAATGAGATTCCCCTTTTTTTCTGTAATCGTTGTCTGTAATCCTTCAGCGCTAAACACTCTTCATGTCTGGAGTACTTCATCATATACTTGACATGCTACAAGACAAATTGCCTGACTGTATGTATGAGATGATTGTAAAGAGAATGGGACTCCCACTGAATGCAGAATTTAGTGCTTTCTCTCAGTTGGTGAACATCTCTCTCACCTACATACTGTATCACCTCTGTCTGTCTGGGTGTAAATGCACATGTTTAGACTGTTATCAGGCCATTAAATAGGCGTTATCAGTAGCTATAAGCACCATAGATGTGGGTCATTAGAGGCCTACTACGTTGTAAAAGTGAAAGTGAATCTTAAAACTGAATGAAACGTCACGTTTTGAACACAAACAAGAAGGCTTCTTTGGGTTTAGGCAATAAAACTACAACTTCTTTAGGTTTAGGCAACAAAACTACAACTTCTTTGGGTTTAGGCAACAAAACTACAACTTCTTTAGGTTTAGGCAACACAACTACAACTTCTTTAGGTTTAGGCAATAAAACTACAACTTCTTTAGGTTTAGGCAACAAAACTACAACTTATTTACGTTTAGACGAAAAAACCTACAACTTCTTTAGCTTTAGGCAAAAAAAAAAAAAAAACAGTTCGGGCATAGGCAATAAAACTACAACTTTTTAGGTTTGGCAATAAAAGTACAACTTTTTAGGTTTAGGCAATAAAATAACATCTTCTTTAGGTTTAGGCAAAAAAAAAAAAACAGTTAAGTTTAGAGAAAAACATTGTGTTTTGGGTTAGAGTAACTACAAACACAAACACAACTACACAGGATGCAAACTCTGGACCTCTGGGTGTAAATCCCTGTTTTGTAACCCATCCATCATCGCCGACCTTCACCCCTTATGGAGTTTCACAATGTCTATGCTACAGTGCCTGACTTCTGCTCCTGCCATAATTACTATGGTTGCTAGAGGTAGCTGTTATGTTCTTTTATACCTTCTTTCGGTGATCTATGTGAATAGATGATAAAACCTACTAGTGGGTGTAGTAAGCCCCTATTGACCCACATCTACGGGGCTTATAGTGACTGATAACACCTATTTAAAGTAGCAGTAGGCAGTATATTTTTGGGCATTTTGGGGCAAAAATTCCATAATAATTTTTCAGCATATTGTAATTCAAGTGTTCTGAGAGATAACTAGACTTCTGCACCTCATCATGGCTCTGTTTTCAGGCTTTAGAAAATCTAGCCTGTGACGGCAGACTTTGATCAATCACAGGTCATTTCAGAGAGAGAGAGAGCGTTCCTATTGGCTGTGCTCCGGTCATGTGACCAGAACTTGGCTTCCTTCAACAGATTTTACAATGGCGGCTGTGTCACAAACTTTCTCATTTTACAGCTAAACAGTACACTACAAGATGATTCTGAAAACATTTGAGGTGAGAAATAGCCATTACAGTAACAGAATATTGATTCATATTTGATCAGCGCTGCCTAGTCTGACCGTTTGGTCGGAGTTCGCGAGTGATTGACAGCCGGCTCTCATAGACAGCAGCTGGGCAGCAGACCTTGTTTTCCTCCGGTAAGTGAAATCTTTCAGATGCCGTTAGGAGCACCGGAGGACACAGTAGGACACAGAGGAACATGATTTTTTTCAGGTTACCTGTTTCATGTACTACTGTCACGATATAGCGGCCGTTTTCTAAAAATAACTTTTTTAAATCATATTTGCTTCGATCTCGCCTACTGCAGCTTTAATAGCCTGATAACAGTCTAATCGGCTGGTAAAACATGTTCATTGTCATTATCACTTCCTATCAATAACCCCATTACAGGGTTTGGCTGCTCATGAAGCACTTTCCCTTATGATCAAACTCAGCTCCACATCTTACAGCAGGAGATGTCCGTGTCTCCTCATAGATCACGATTCGTCTCTTGTGATACGATCACTCTGTGCTGCGATGCTCCCCAGTGGCCTCAGTGTTATTTTAAAGCCTGTCATTTGTGAGCTGGTGCTCTACATTCTCCATATGGAGCACACCGTTATGTTTACATCCCTCCAGCTGTTTGTGGATGGACGTTCAACATCAGACGGTTGCACAGGAGTTCCCTTCAGCCCTGCATTTACCTTATATAAATACAGCATTTGAGAGGTGGTGCTGCAATGTCTCTTTAAACTTTCACTCGATAGATGAGGTGGTGGGATGTGTTTCATATGATTCAAATGAGGGTGTGTAATGCAGGTATACACTGTGGACACACTTCAGAGACAAAGAAGGAGATTAGAGAGAGCAGCGCAGTCGGCTTTTAAGTTTCATCCAGTATTCCTATGGTTTCAGTTGTACATGACACTCCATTATTTCAACTTTTCAAGATAATATTTAAAAAAGTTTGACTGTCACTAAGATAACTTGGCCACTTTTTGTACTACACTCCCTGGCAACTTTATTAGGTACACCTACACAATTCAATGCCACATAATCTTCCTTTACACATTTAAAAATAAATAAAAAATAATGCAAAATAAATAAATGAAAAGATTCATAAAAATACATACATGAATAAATAAAAGGGAAAATTAAACAGAAGAGTAAATAAATAAGGGAATTAATACAAAGATAAATAAAATAGAATAAAATAAAGAAGCAAATTAAAACAGAAATATCAATTTATGTCACATTTTATCAATGGCTACATTTATTTTTAATGTTATTTGTGCTACATTTAATGACATATTTATTTATTTATCGAGTCATTTATTCATTTATTTTTAATGTGTATTGCTTATTGTCGCAGATGCTAGAGGACTCAAATCAAGCTGCTATTTCAACTGCAATTATGTTTACTGCCATGGCTCACCTACGGTATCTAAAACGCATTTCAACTCTTTGCAAGTTTCTTGTAATAAACCTTTTCCACAGCAGATATTATGACTCGTCATAGCAGGAAAAGTGAAGGTGTAACTAATTATGAAATTAAAAATTGAAAAGTGAAACTAAGTGGAATGCTGTCATAATTAATGTTATTAATTGCACCTGTGCTTTTCCTTCTAAGACTAGTCAAAATGTCTGTATAGGTCTACAGTGGAATAAAATTAACAAAATGTTCAATATTAAATACATAAATCATATGAATAAATTGTTTAAAACTAATGAACCAACAATTTTTGAAATTATTAACTCAACTCTTGATACACATAATGAGTTCACATTTTATTGACATATTATTTCAAAATGCCTTTTTCAAAAGTCTGTTTGTATTTCACATCACAATGGCATTTTCCAGATAACACTCTTCATCACACTGGTGTTGTCACTGCCCTCTGTCATTCAACATATCATTAGCCCTGATTCTTATAAGCAAAATGAGCAATGACCAATCAGCATGTGAGCATCAAAGTTAGGTTGTGAACCATTCTACTTTAAGGGGACCTATTATGCTTATTTTCAGGTGTACAATTGTATTTGAGGTTTCAACTAGAACATGTTTACAAGCTTTAATGTACAAAAAACATATTATTTTTCTCATACAAGCTGCGCTGCAGCACATCTTTTCACCCTCTGTCTGAAACGCTCAGTTTGAAGATGAAGAGGATTGGACCAGCCCACAACCACAGTCCGCTGCGAGCGTGTGGGACGAATAGAGCAGCAACGAGAAGCTGGTTGAGTTACTGGGGTTCAGCTAAGGCCTGCATCCTTTCTTCATTCATCTAAAGACTTGTGTCCATTTGTTTATTGTTTCATTTGTCTGCACAAGCTGCCAAAGTTAGCTGATGAACTTGGAATTCTTGATACAGCCATATTCATTCTTTATTTAACTTTCCAGTCTGCCCTCTTTTTAGCAGTGTAGGGCTGGGAAACAGGGGATGTTCAGGGATAGATAAATAGTCAACGGTAGATGGTGTACATCAAGGTGGTGTACATCATCTGAAAGCTGGGAACCTGAAGATTAATTTGAGATGCAGCTCAGCATTGTGTGTCAATAAATCAGAAATACAATTTTGGGTTGATACCATTGGTAACAAACATTTTGTGCTGAATTTAACCATTTTTTTACCATTCGAGAATTGATAAAAATTATCAAAAACTTTTGACATTCGGAGATTTTTTGCAAAAATTGCATTCACTATATGAAATGGCTACTATGGAGACTAACATCATCACACATCAATACAATTAGGCTCACTGGATCCATAAGACTCTCAGATTTACAGTGATACCCAATTTAACAATGAGACTGTTTAGGGACCCCAGTATGCAGAAATATTATATAAAAATACACCATTTTAGAATAGGCGAAAATAACACATTTGTAATGTATTCTAAAAACTGCATGGTTTTTGCCCCAAACTGGGGGCATGTCTGTAAAGGGGAGACTCGTGGGTACCCATAGAACCCATTTGCATTCATATTTCTTGGGGTGAGAGGTCAAGGGACCCCTTTGAAAATAGGCATGCCAATTTTTCCCCACAATAAATTAAGCATAACTTATAGCGTAGCGTTATTTAGCGATCTTCCCAACAAGCTAGCATGACATGATTGGTACCAATGGATTCCTTAGGCTTTCTAGTTTCATATGATTTTTTTCATTTCATATGAACCAGATCTTCACTCTAGCTTGAGAACTCAGTACGCAACAACCTCTGAAAGACTTAATAGCGACCGGGCCGAGTGTTAAGGGGTTAAAGCTGCCAGAATCAATATTCTTATATTAATAATGGATCAAACTTCAAGACCTTTCACATCATAGTGACAAACCCACAGAAAGCTCACATCAACCTAATCTCCCACTACAACAGGAAGCTGTTCTCACTGTACGCAACCTGCTAAGCACCAAACAGCAGACAAAGTTAGCAACTAGATGGTGAATGTAGTGGAGCATTTAGCAGAAAGAGCCAGATATTTCCCTCAGGAGTTGGTAGAAAGAGACAGAGTAAAATTGCAAGGAGAGTTGCAACTAACATTTGTTGTTATTTGTTGTGTATGCTACATCAACTTGATAAGGTGTTAATATGTCAGAGTTGTGTTCACAGCTTGAATCACATATTTGATTAAAAATCAATTAATGCAGGTTTAAATGAGTGGAAGTCAAGTTTGATAACCGAGCTGCTGCCTGCACCCTCATCTGAACAATCTGAACTTTTGTTCATCAAATTGAATGTGTGGTTTGTGTCACCACCTATCTCATTGTGCCATGCACATAGGTCTACATGCTTCTTGTAGACAATAAATGGAGGCAAAATGTGAAGTTGCACCTGCTGTGCATCCACAGTAACTTTGACTCCTCGGTCCTCATACATTAGTTTTCATTCAGCTCACTTTGAGACTCCAACCCTTTCCTCAGTCCCCCCACTTCTTCTGGTATTTCGCCCCACTGTCTCTCCCTCCATGTTCCTCTCTCCTTCCATCCCTCCCTCCACGTTCCTGCACCTTTTTTTTCTCTCCCTCCCCTCAATCCCTCCATCTCTCCGTTGCCCCCCTCGGGTTTAATGAAGTCTGCTCTTGTGTAATCTTCCTGCGATCGGGCCCTCTCACCTCCCCTCTCTGACTCAGGTGTGTCCTCCAACAGAGAGCCATTGTTCTCTGGATCCTCCGCTGAAGCCTGCCTGGTAAAAGCACACACCTGCAACCAACAATGATACCTTTATTCACCCTACACACACACAAGCATGCACACACGTGAACCCTCACACGACGCGGCGACACGCACAGAACGAGCTCTCCGGCTGCATCTGAATACAGAGGGTTTGAAATCACCTCTCGTTATCTGCGGTGGAGGAATGAGAAAAGACAAAGTAGCCGGGTGAGGGAGGGAAAGGAGGGAGCAAGGGGAGGAAAATGGCACAGATAACATGGCCAAGTTGTTTGCACAAGCTGGTGTCATATTTGATTACATCGGACAGAGGATCAGCACAGAGGAGGAGGGAGGAGCAGTGGTGCACTCTGGTACAACGAGCTATTACACCACTGGCTACGTGCGGTTAATGTTTAGTACGTATCCGTAACAGAGACATAACTCTATTTGCATTCCCTGGCTCATAGTTTGGCTTCACGTGCTCTCAGGCGATACGACTCAAAAATCAAAGGTGATCTCCACTGCACAAAAGCAAGACAGGGGGATTTCCAATACACCTGCTGCAGTTTATGTTTAGGGAAATGGCCAACTAATCCTCTTTTTCCTGTGTCTACCACTGAAACCTGAAGTCAATGTGTACCTCAGGGCAGAAAGGGGGGAAGGGACGGTGACAACAGGGGCAGAAGGGAAAGAAAAGAGGGGGCAGAATGAAGGAAAAAGCAAAAAAGGGGAGTGAAAGGACAAGACAGAGGAGCTACGACAAGATAAAGGGAAAAAATAAGGGGTAATAGAAGAAGAGAAAGGAGAGCAAAGGAAGGGGCTCTGTCTCTTGTTGCTGAGATGTCACATCGGCATCACCTGTTAGCGGGCGCAGGCCTGCAGGCAGGCTTTTCAAGGTCTCAGATATCCGCGCATGTGTGTGTGTGCGAGAGAAACATGGAATCAGCTCTCGTTGTGATAGGATTTCACCTCACCGTGTACAGTAAACACGCCGTCTTGCCGGAGGATGACACGCAGACACCAGGTAGAACCTCTCCACCCGTCCCTGAGGGTAGATGGTGAGCATGTATTGTGAGGTGTATTTTTCACGTTATAGCTGCACTGATCTTCACATCTTTATAATAATAACAGACTCGAAGGAGGGGAGGGAGGGGGGGGTTCAAGACAAGGCAAGATATCATCCAAACACTGTTGAACACAGTCTCACGGCATATCGTGAAATAGTCACGAAATTTAATCTATTTGATTCGTATAGACACGAATTTCTTTTTTTTCGTGATGCTCAGCACGACTTTCAACAGCGCATTTCCGTGCGTTTTCTTACGACTGTCAAATAACACGTGACACGTGTCTTAGGAAAAGATCAACTTGTTTAGATTTAGGCAACAAACTACTTAGTTAGGCTTAAGAAAGATCGATTTGGTTAGGCTTAGGCAACAAAGTTACTTAGTTAGGCTAAGGAAAAGATCGATTTGGTTAGGCTTAGGAAAAGATTGACTTGGTTAGGCTTAGGCAACAAAACTACTTAGTTAGGCTAAGGAATTGATCGATTTGGTTAGGCTTAGGCAACAAACTACTTAGTTAGGCTAATGAATAGATCGATTTGGTTAGGCTTAGGCAACAGAGCTACATAGTTAGGCTTAGGAAAAGATCAACTTGGTTAGGCTTAGGCAATAAAACTACTTAGTTAGGCTAAGGAATAGATCGATTAGGTTAGGCTTAGGCAACAAACTACTTAGTTAGGCTAAGGAATAGATCGATTTGGTTAGGCTTAGGCAACAAAGCTACTTAGTTAGGCTTAGGAAAGATTGACTTGGTCAGGCTTAGGCAACAAACTACTTAGTTAGGCTATGGAATAGATTGACTTGGTTAGGCTTAGGCAACAAAACTACTTAGTGAGGTTTGGAAGTTACATGACAAAAATTACTTAGGTTTAGGAAAAGTTTGCGGTTTGGGTTAAAATAACTCTGGAAGTGCTGTAACTTAAGTACGGAAATTACGTCACAAATAAATCAACTTTGCTGTTTCACATGAGACATGAACTCCCCCCCCATCAACCCCGACCTCCTCCCTATGCTGCGTTACGTGGATTACATACGAATTGATTTCGTGCTGACCATCATGAAAAAAAATTGAAATTTGTGTCTATGTACACGAATCAATACATTAAATTTTGTGACTATTTCACGAACTGCTGTGCGACTGGGCTGCACTGTTACTATGTGTACATAGTGTGTGGCACAGTGTAACTACAGTGGAGCGTTATCGTTTTCTGTATGAGGGAGTGAGTGGGGTTAAATTAGGAGATCTGCTTTCTTGCTTCACACCAAAAGAAGTTCACAACCTCAGCTTTCCAGTTCCAGTTCTTTGCCTGAACTCCAATTTGCGATGGGAACACTGTAAGGTTGTGAAGTATTTTGAGAATAATCTAAGTGGGTTATATGCCTCTCTGACGTTGGAACATGGGGAAAAGGGGTGGGATATGAGTGAAGAGGAGGGGTATGGGTGTGTGTGTGTGGGAGGGGGGGGTATAGGAGGCCTTTTGTAATTTTACATGTGACAGGAGCGAAGCGAGGGATGGAAATAGAACAATGGAAGAAATGCTGAGCTTCTGAGGAGGCCCTCAAAGACTTCCAACTCAGAGGCTGATAAAAGCCCTTCTACTTCATATCCCAGCACCCCCTCTTCTGTCTCTCAGACACACACACACACACACACACACACACCCATACACGCAGCTCTCTGAAGAGAATATCTTCAAGCTTTGTGCGCGTGCAGCTGAGCGACAGATCGCCAGGGTGTGACAACGATGACGGTTTCAAGCTGAGGAGACGTCTTGAAACGGAGTCACGGTGGTGTCACATCCTGATCGTGGCGTGATGAAAGTAGAGTAAACATGGTAAACATGCCAGGAAATTTTGGTCAAAACTCTGAAAGTGAGCAATACAATGGGAGGATGCGAGTGTCTGAAAAGTGAAACAGTCTCTAGTTGGGTTGACAGTGGACTAACTGTACACTGTCTCTAAGGAGCAGCTTGTGGGTTAGTGGGAATGGGATTCCTTTGGAATGTAAGGTGAAACAAAAAATATGTAATTAATGCAGAAGCATTAACTGGTCTCTTCTTCTTCTTCTTCTTCTTCTTCTTCTTCTTCTTCATGCAGTAAGTTGACATTATAATAGTTTTTGGGAAAATAAGGGTGTGGTGAAAGTTGTGTACACATTTGTCTCTGACTCTTCTGCAGTTTGTTTTTTTTCTTTTCTTAGGACCAACACAATACAGTTTTGTCTCATCATCTTGAACACAGCTTACATTTTGGCAACCCTGTTAATGCAACACCCAGCTAAAAGCGCTGCAGTTAGTTTGAGGTTCTGAGGTTCAACAAAATATTGAATTTAAGTGAGCACTTTTTCATCGTAAGCTGGTCATATCACTAATGCGATTATTTTATTTATTTTTTGCATTTTAAGTGATTATTTTTCAACCTTAACTTTTCCAAGTCATGTAACGTTACAGCACAGATTTACCAATGTTAAGCAAGTTACTTGAAAAGTGTAATCAATTACTCATTACATATTAGGGCTGTCAAAGTTAACGTGTTAACACAAATTCGTTTTAACGACTCTGATTTCTTTAATGCATTAACGCAACTTAAGATTTTTAGGGTTGTAGCGGGCTAAGAAACCTAAGAAATCCATTATTACCAACCATGTCATACTAGCTTGTCACAAAGGAAGCAAAATAATGCTCCAAACTTACGCTAAATTTTGCCGAGGAAAAACTGGCATGGCCATTTTCAAAGGGGTCCCTTGACCTCTGACCTCAATGTAAATGAAAATGGGTTCTATGGGTACCCACGAGTCTCCCCTTTACAGACATACCCAGTTTATGATAATCACATGCAGTTTGGGGCAAGTCATAGTCAAGACAACACACTGACACACAGACAGCTGTTGTTGCCTGTTGGGCTTCAGTTTGCCATGTTATGATTTGAGCATATTTTACTTTTTCTGGACAATCATTGTCATTGTTTTGTGTTGTTAATTGATTTCCAATAAAAAATATATACATGCATTTGCATTAAGCAAGCATATCCACTCCCATGTTGATAAGAGGATTAAATACTTGATAAATCTCCCTTTAAGGTACATTTTGAACCGTGCGATTTATTTGCGATTTCTGTTTGGAAACGTCGCGATTCAACGTATCCATGATTTCAGAAACGTACAATGCCAGCATTTTATTCTGTTAACTGTGTCTGTATTTCTTCGGTTTTAGCAGAGAGTAGCAGTTTCCCCAACCTGAAATGTCCATCAGACTCTACAAAAGATTTTCACAGAGGCTCCCTTTTGTCTTGAAACACCTGATTGTGTGATAGTGTTTCATGTTGTCGGGTGCCTGAGTGTGTATTTAGTGTGTGCACTTCATGCTGTTGCTGAAGAACTTTCTCCCTTCATATCTTTCTTGGTTCCCTCCTTCTGAACCATGTTGAGAGAGGGAAGCTAATTAGAGTTGCACAGCTTTGGAAGTTGAGGAGTAGGGGGGGGGATAGTTAGCTGGCGGACTCATGGCGGCTCCCTGTGACATGATTGATTTGGACTGTCACAGCGCTCAGCTGGGTGTCATTGCACGGCGACAAATAAAGGATTACATCGTCTCACGGTAATGCCCCCTGCCAACGCCGCCACCATTGTTCGTCCCACATCAAAGCACAAAGGAGGCACATTAGCATTTTTAATCAGAGGCGAGGCTGGCCGCTGTGCAGGCACCCAGTTCTGGATTGTTACTTTAATCTCAGGGCGCCCCCACTTCTCCCCTTAAAATGATCTCACCCAAAACACTGGGCGCACACACAGACTATCACTACACACACGTTTAGACAAACACACACATTTACTATATAAAGGGCCACGCCGGGGGTTACAGCGTGACTCGTTGTGGAAAATTAACGAGACCCATCTGCAGTCAGACTTCAATTAGCACTTGAGAGTTTGCCCTAATTTCACTGGACAAAAGTCTGCGCTTTTTTCTAAATCATTTTTCAGCTCAGCAAACGAGGGCCAGCAGAGGGGCCAGAATGCAATTGTCCTCCTCTGCCTTGTGTATGGCCTCCCTTGGAACATGCAGATGGATAATTAGGGCTATACTCCTGGTGAGAGGACAAAGATGATGCTAATTCCATTCATAAAGGGGTCTTCCGCTAATTACACATGGAGTTGCTCTCTCTACTGACTGAACAATTGCACAGCTGAGTGGTTAAGGTTAAAGGGAGCAGCGTTCATGTTTGGAATCAAATGAGATTAGCTCCGATTGGTGTGTCCCTTCAGCCCTCTCAGGAATAATTTACCTAATAAAGTATCTGAACTACCTCTTTTTTTTAGAGTCAGTCTGAAAGGAGAAAAAAATAAATGAATGTCTCTGTTCACAATTTAGATGATCAGGCACAAATTATTTTTTCCAAACCTAGAATTAAGCAAAATAGCACAAAGTGAAGGATTTTATTTTTAATTTGGTGCAAATGAAATGCCTCACAGCCTCTCTTTTGTCAGTGTTTGGTCCTAAATAACTAGTGACTCATGAATCATGAGTTGGAAGAATGAAAGAGACGAAAACAGAGCAAAAGAGAGATTGGAGACGAAAGACGAAGTGAGAAGAGAAATGTTCTGAGGCCGTTTGAACAACCTCTCTCTTTCTTAAACTGTGGTTTTACATGTTCAATCCATTCACTACAAATCATTTATACTGCATATTAATGCCAACCAGTTTCCAGGACATATCATTTGTAGACGGATTTCCTACCATCTAGAGGGACATCAATCCATTAATTTCACATTGTGAGAATGCCAGCCCTGTTTAAAAAATTACGTTCCCATACAACTAAACTGCATTCTCAATTACCTTTGGAGGGAAACGTATTTTGTCACGGATTACGTTTGACTTAATAATAATAAATAAATAATAATGTTAAAGTTAATGATAGTCCACAGCAAGTACAATGAGCAATGCGTAGAGCCAACACATTCTCATTCCCAACTCGTCAAATACTGCCACTTGGTCAGCGCCCCTCGGCATCGATGACCGATGCACAGGGCACCCCCCCTTTCGTTACTTTTGGACGGACCAGGGACGGCGTGTCAATATATGCTCATCACATACGTAGTGTCCTTTCAAAATAAACTTCCGTTTTCACAGGAAGTTAGGTTCAGGCAACACAACCACTTAGGTAGGGTTAGGAAACGGTCGTGGTTGACGTTAACTTCACTGACTAACAGCTCATGTGACTCACAGGACTGACGATACCAACGAGTCACGTGACTAACGACTGACGTGACAAAATAAGTCAACGTTACTTTTAGTTTCACACAGGACACGAACACCGGTCTCCTGATTGAAAATCTTGTGTTTGTCTGACCCATCCACCACCCCTCCTGCCCATCCTTAGCCGACTCTCACGCTATTAATACTACGTCACTTGCTCCGACCGTCGAATAGCGCTACGGGTGGGTTTACATTGGAGTTAGTTGGAAGCCCGGTTCATCACATACTGTTGCTAAAGGGTGCCTCCAAGGCTTCCAATGCAGAGGGGCGCTGACCAGATGGTAGAATTTGACGAGTTGGGAGTGAGAACGGGTTGCATGGGAAGGCATATAAATACCACGACATTACACGGACATTCCACGTATCATGAGTATGCATTTTTACCTTTTCGTGTGTCATTTGTACGCCATGCAAGCGCCCGCAGTTAGGTCCAGGCAAGAAAATCACTTAGTTGGGGTAAGGAAAAATGTCATGGTTGAGCTTAAAATAAGTATGTAAGGTAAGTAAAACATGTTCGGAAATAACTACGGAAAACACGTAACAAACGTCAATAAAAACCATGTGACAGTCGTGTCACGTGACAAATGTCACTAATGTAACTTACAAAACAAAACAAGGAGATTTGCGCTGATATAAGTATTAATTAATTAATCTTAAATATGATTTATTTACATATCAAAAATGTATATGTATATATATATATATATATATATATTTTTTTTTTTTTTTTTTTCTTCATTCCAGGCAGCCACTGGTTCCTGTTCCTTTTTCCAAGATACAATCAACTGACTTGGCATTTGAAACTTGCTTGAGATAGGTAATCAGTCACAGTTTGTCAATGAACCATGTGTGTTTCTAACAGCTATCATACCAAATGATCTAGATGGATAATCTTCTATGTCTCCAGAGTCTGTCGAGAATTTAGCAAAACTGCCTTTTTATATTATGCACCCTGGGAATACTCTAAGATAAACTTCATTTGGAAATGCTGCCTTTGTATGATGCATTCAAACAACACATTAAAAAAAAAAACATTTCATGAGGAATTGTTTTAAATAGACAAGGATATCATTTATTTCATTCCTTTCAGGACCTAATTTATTGTGTTAAATTCAATGTTGAAAATTGATCATGTGTGTTGTCATGTGACTATGTGTAAACTATTTAATGTTGCCTTTGTGGCCAAGTCTCATGTAAAAGACATAAAAGACCTCCTGGTTAAATAAAGGTTAAATATAATTAATTGCATTCATATATTTATTTTATGTTTGTTATACCGTGTAATGCAGTGTTTTGAACGTTTTCCTTGTCAGTGCCTTCAAGGACAAGATTTGAGAGTCAGCTGCCGAACACCAACCTTCATACTGCAATAAACAATCGAATCCTTTGTATCTTTGGATATCTTCCATGTTTGCTTGTTGTTTGCCTTTGATTTTGTGACAACATCACTCATGAATGCATTGCTTGTACCAGCAGACTAGCAATTCTTGGAGAGTGTCAGAGTGTCCTTGAATGCATCACCAAGAAGAGTTTTGAAGATTGCGGTTGTATTATGGCACAACAATAGCATGTGGCATATAATTTATCTCAAGCAAGTTGTCTTTGCATTGCATTTTCCAAGCGGATGGGTCAAACAAACACAAAACTTTCAACCAGGAGTCACGTGAATCATCGGCATCGTCAGTTCCGTGAGTCACGTGAGTCGTTAGTCAGTGAAGTTAACGTCAACCACGACCGTTTCCTAACCCTAACTAAGTGGTTGTGTTGCCTGAACCTAACTTCCTGTGAAAACGGAAGTTTATTTTGAAAGGACACTATGCATGTAACAAGCGTATATTGACACACTGTCCCTGGTCTGTCCAAAAGTAATGCAAGAGGGGTACCCCATGCGTTGGTGTCCGATGCCGAGGGGCACTGACCAAGCGCCGGTATTGGACAAGTTGGGAGTGAGAATGTGTTGTCCCGTGAGACCAGATTGGCAAAGTCATATGTGACTGACAAACACATTAGGCGGACTATTCATATTTACAAAAATACCCCACGACTGCTCACCTTGTGTTACATGCTTACTTATTGATGTATTGCAACCTTCCTTCGGGAACACATCATTCTTGACAAATCACCAAATCTGGCCCACAACAACACGTGCAAAGAGAGGTAAAAATGTAGATCCGAAAACAATAAAAGTAAAACGAGTTTAGTGGGGCGGCTGGAAGAAAAAGGCCTAATCTGCATGATCATCACTATGGCACGCTCTAGTGATCAAATACAGAGGGGGCTAAATAATAGATCACAATGGGGCTGTCACTGCCTTTTGTTTTGATGTGTGCACTGTGATGAGGCAGAGAATGTGCCTTGCAGTTTAACTTACAGACTGCTGCTCATCTACAGTAGTGTGGCACATTTGCCCTGTCACCCGCCGCACATGACTCGATTTGGGAAGAGAAAGGAGCAGGATAAGAGAGAGCTGTCACACCGAGAGACGATATGATTGCGACTAAAATTAGATAGTGATAACATTTTCTGGAGAGAGACTGAATGAAAGTGAACAAACTGAGGCAAAGGTTGTCTCACCCCACCGCAACTGGTAAGGCGACTTTGAAACATTTGAAACGGTAACTGTGATGTACGCGGAAATGAAAGAGACAAAAATACAGGAGGGAGCAAACGGATGCTGATTACAACATTGAGGAAGAAAGAGAGAAGAGGGGAGGGCAGAAAACAAACTCGAGTCATCATCGCTAATCGTGTTCTCATACTTTGATGTGTCAGTGGCATACACAATGTATTTCTATCATTTATGACTTTAAGTGAACACATGATGGCAGAGGATTACATTTGTCAGTGGGGTGGGGGCTTTGAAAGAGATATGCTAATTTAGCCAAGGAGCAAAAGAACAACATCAAATATGTACCAGTGAATAGCCAAGGGACTTTCAAGTCTTAATATCCTTCAGAAGTGTTTTATCTTCGCACCACAACCTGCATTTACAGCACAAACAGGAAAAGAGCCAGTAGTAGCTTCAAAGCACCGCTGGTCCATGAGTTTAATTCCAGATCAGGCTCAATAAAGGTTATCAGCTGGACCGCTAATGAAACAAAGCCGAGTGCACATATGCAAACGTTGCTAGCATGTTTCGCGCCGCCCCCTCTTTCTCTTCTCCTTTTCCTCTCTCGTTCTTTCATGGTAGACGTTTGATTTTTCTTTTTTTGCCAGCATTTTAAGTTCTGCATCAAAGTGACTGGAAACAATACCGACCCGCCTGACTCTGACTCTCTTCTCGCTCTCCCGCAGTCAGCGTTTGGAATCATAGCAGGGTGGTGCTTGTTTGATAGCTTGATAGTCATTTGTTTTGATCTGCGACTCCTTTGTCTCTGTTTGGGTCTGAAACAATAAAAGATTAGAACCCTAGACTGAGGGTGCAAGCGCGAGAAAGAACAAATGCTTTTTTTGTTGCTTTCCTTTCAAGTTTTGCTTATTTTTTCACCACAAATCTCGAAATCTTTTTTCGTCTCCGAGTGACTTGCTGTGCTCTTAAAGCCCCCCAAAAAGCCTCTCTCAGAGGGATGTTATGTGCTGGAGCAATAATGATTT
The DNA here is from genome assembly GCA_916701645.2 of Sebastolobus alascanus. Classification (NCBI taxonomy): domain Eukaryota; kingdom Metazoa; phylum Chordata; class Actinopteri; order Perciformes; family Sebastidae; genus Sebastolobus; species Sebastolobus alascanus. Next base: position 9,603,920 of record CAKAOJ020000032.1, read on the forward strand.
TGAGCTGTTGCATACGCAAGAGGTTGCTTCGCTAACTTTCGAGCACACACACTGACAACAGGCAAAATTGGTTCCTGTGGTTCAGTGATGGTATCCCAATTATGAAACCACGAACACAGGGAGAAGGGATGCATGATGTGAGCATCACAGCGAGGAGAGTGGTAATCGAATAGGGACCATATTAAAGATCTTTTTCTCCGTCTTCGCCATCAATCATCAAAGCAAGAGACAAAGAAGAACAGGAAGAGAGAAAGTGCAGTCTACCAGTAGAGACCTTGACTGAAGATGAAAGCTTTCTAGGAATCAAAGAAGCTCCATCACTCATTATACCTTGGTGGGATGCCTCAATCCCCATTCGCCACAGTCACAGCACAGGACTAGAGGTGGACAGAGGATTCAAAGTGAAGGTCAGAACTTATCTCAGTCCTTTCTTGGAATGATAGTGGTCAAACACAAAGCCCGGACATCTCATATATTTTGTTTTTCCACGTTAAATAACAGGAATTCCAGCCTCACTGGGATGGGAATGTTCAAAATGGGAATAATAATATCCTAAAGTGAAACAACATTTGGTCAATAGTAGGGCTGCCAATAAATTAAAATATTTAATCGCAATTAACTTTGGACAATCATGCGATTAATTACATTTTTTTTTTTTTATCTGTTCAAAATGTACCTTTAAGGGAGATTTGTCAAGTATTTAATACGTGTATCAACATGGGAGTGGACAAGTATGCTGCCTTATGCAAATTTATTTATATATTTTATTACTGTAAATCAATTAACAACACAAAACAATGAAAAATATTGTCCAGAAACCCTCACAGGTACTACATTTACCACAAAAAATATGCTAAAATCATATCATGGAAAACTCAAGCCCAACAGGCAACACCAGCTGTCAGTGTGTCAGTGTGCTGACTTGACTAAGACTTGCCCTAAACTGCATGTGATTATCATAAAGTGGGCATGTCTGTAAAGGGAAGACTTGTGAGTACCCATAGAACCCATTTTCATTCACATATCTTGAGGTCAGAGGTCAAGGGACCCCTTTGAAAATGGCCATGCTAGTTTTTCTTCGCCAAAATTTAGCGTAAGTTTGGAGCATTATTTACCTCCTTTGTGACCAGCTAGTATGACATGGTTGGTACCAATGGATTCCTTAGGTTTTCTAGTCTCATATAATACCAGTATCTTCAGTCTAGCTTTGAAACAGAGCCACAGCTACAACCTAAAAAAACGCAAGTTGCGTTAATGTGTTAAGGAAATTAGTGGCGTTAAAACAAATTTGCTTTGACAGCCTTAGTCAACAGACAATACTGTTGTCTGAGACTTGTAGCTGCTGCAAGGCTGAAGCAGCACCTTCCCCTCATATGAAAGAGTTTAGACACAGATATCTGTGTCTCTTTACTCAGAAAGCCCAAAGATAAGGCTGTACGGAAAGACAGAGAGCTACAGTGAAGAGAGCATGGCAGGGTTTGCAGGGAGGTCAGCGATTTTAATAAGCAGGACACACAATCTGATAAGGATGTGACTCCACATTGACACACGTTGTCTCTCCGGCAATGAGAGGCTCGTCCCGGACAGTCACCTACCCTGCCTCGTTTCCTCCCATCGTGCCTTCTCCCCCCTTCCCCGCCTCCCCCTCCTTGTCCCCTCCCATCCCTCTGTTGTTTCGTTTTATCTCTCTGAAAAATAATGAAAGCAAGCACTTGCAACTGCGTCTCCATTGATGTTCGAATACACAACCAGCAGATTCAAAAACACATTCTGGGATCAAAGTAAAAAGGGGAGGGGGGGGGGGGTCTTCTTCTTTCCAATGAAATTATGAGCGCGGGAGTCTAGGGTGCAGAGCTCATTTGCTAAGACTGTGAGGCAAATAGTCGTTAAAGAATGGCCTATAAGTAGGCATTAAATGGAAATGCCTGCGATTCCTGTGGATTAGCATAAGAACCTTTTCTTGCCAGGCCAGCTAATAATATTCATTTAAAATAAATACATGGGAAACGAATCTGTTTGAAAAGCGGGGCGATTGCACATATTTACTGAAGGGGCCGTCGAAATGAAAGAATGGAGAATCACGGACTGCTCGGAGGGATGTGGACTTGCGAATCGTCATTTCTTTGAAGTTCCAGAGACTAGAAAATTAAAGTCTTTACAAAAAATTAGAGGAGGAGAAAGGTTTTATGATTCAGTGGGCTCGCGAGGGAACACAACGCTGAAGATGTCAAGTACTTATAGTAATGTTAAATAAATTATTAATCTTGTATCATACAGATGGTAACCTTTGATCTTTTACCTATGGCAGCAAAGACTTCCTGTTGAACTATGAGGAACTGTACTGCCATGAGTTTTTGTCCCTGATTGAGCATGTAACGCTAACAAGAGATGTGAAAGTTTTATTTTGTTGGCAAAGTCTTAAATCTGTGACATGAAAAAGTGAGTTCTCAGTAGTCCAAACACATCAGGCCTCTGTTGCTCATAGGTTCTCTGTTGCTTGTAAGTTCGTAGGCCAAGCCAATTAAAATGACCCCCCTACCCCCCTAAAAACAAACACACCCGCACATACACACTTCCACAGGGCCTTGTTTATATACCCTGTGTCAGCAAATGTGTCAATGTGTGTCCTCTGTGCGCCGGCTTCTAATGATGCCGGCCCATCACGATGGCCCAGTCAGATGCTGACAGCCAAGCGCTAAAGTGGAGGAACTCCAGCCGTTCCTATAGCTACTGTGGAGTTCAAAGGCGGCCATCTTTTTCTGAGCATAACAAGAGAAGAAAGAGGCCATCACAGAGCAAGAGACCAAAGACGACCTCCAGGGTTACACGTCAAGCCTAGCCCCCTCGACCCACGGACCCTCGCAGCCCCCCTTACCCCATGGTGAGAAGGCATGGTCCCAGGATCTGTGGCTGGACTGTCAGAAGCCTCAGACGAGGTCAACACAGCCAGGTAAAGATTCTCCTATCAGTATTATATTAGCCCACTTTCTTAAAGTCAAAGCTTTGAAGTGACACCAAAGTCTGTTGCAAGTATCTCTCATCTTATGTCCTTTTTTCTAAAACACTGCAGTGTCGACATTTCAAGCATCTTTCAGCGTTTAATGTTGAGCCTTTGATTTTTTTTAAGACTAATTTTAACATCTTCAAGGGAGAAGTGAAGTCTCTGCATTTGGGTTCTTTTGTCTGCTGTCTTCTGCCCTTTCTCTCTCTTTATGATATGAAAAGATCTTAAAAGGAGAACTTGTTCAAAGGCGAATCTCCATCAAAAGTAATGCAGAATGTGCTTTTTGGTGACATTTTTGCTACTTGGCCATTTTAACATGATGCCTGTCATCCTAGGGCTACTTCTTCTGCTCTCAAAAAGAGATTTTACAAAGCACATAGACAAAGACCGTGTTTCAAGAGGCAAACAAAGTTAGATTGGGAAACCTTTGATATATTTTCATACAAAGTTGAACAGCAACCAACTCAGACTGAGGCCAAAAATTGTGTTGTGAAATTTGGGGTATTCAGCAATGAGTATTGAGGCATCCGTCACACATCTGGTAGAGAAATCATCTCAGTATCTGCTGGGTGAAACTGAAGACATATGGATTTACAAATGGGAGGAGTGAATGTTGAAATAGGGAAAAGCACATCAAACTTTCTTAGTGAATAGTTTCCATCACTCTGTGAAAACTGGATACTTAAAGGATAGGTTCAGATTTTTTTCTTATTACAATTATTGGTCACCATAATCATTGCTTCTGTCCATATGGGCTGTGAAAATATTGTTTTGAATGCATTTACAATGTCAAGGTGTGTTCAGGTAGTATTTGCAGCATTTGGTAAGTGCCTCTCGGCATCGGATACCGACATATGGAGGCACCATTTAGCAACAGTATGTGACGAACTTCAACTGACTCCAATGTACATCCACCACGGTGTTATTCGTCAGTCGGAGCAAGTGACGTAGTATTAATAGCGAGAGAGTCCACTAAGGGTGGGTGGAAGGGTTGGTGAATGGGTCAAACAAACAAAAGACTTTCAACCAGGAGACCGGTGTTCGTGTCCCGTGTGAAACTAAAATTAACGTTGACTTATTTTATCACGTCAGTCATTGGTCACGTGTCTCGTTGGTATCGTCAGCCCCGTGAGTCATGTGAGTCGGTAGTCAGTAAAGTTAATGTCAACCACGACAGTTTCCTAACCCTACCTAAGTGGTTGTGTTGCCTGAAGTTTGTTTTGAAAGGACACTATGCATGTAACGAGCGTATATTGACACGCCATCTCTGACACGTCCAAAAGTAACGCAAGAGGGATACCCCGTACATCTGTCTCCGGTACCGAGGGGCACTGACCAAGCAGAGGTATTTGACGAGTTGGGAGTGAGAATGTGTTGTCTTGCCAGATGATGTCATGTTGCAGCAAAAGTCGCTCCAGTTTTTTCCGGTGTCTCTTGTGTCTCCCTCTCCCTTGTGTTGTGTTTCCAGCTCTCCCCTGTCTGTCTCTCTCTGTCTGTGTGTCTGTGCGTGTGTGTGTGTGTGGGGGGGGGGGGTGAAATTAAACTGCGATTAATTCATCAACTCATCAGCCCTGCATCAACCCCAGCTCGTCACACATCCTGTGCCAGATCATTGTTTCAGTGACTGTGGATCATCCACCTTCCTGCCTGCCTGCCTGCTTCCCCTGTGCAACCTCAGCCTGGTCTGCACTCCACCACTGTCCCCCTTGATTCCATAAATCTTACCTTCACCTACCTCTTGTCAGTGTTCTGTGTTTGGGTCCTCAGGCACTGCTGATCACACCTGCTTTTTTTTGCCAGAGAAAACCTGTTAGTGTGGATGTAGCCAAAGTCGGTCTGAATGCAGCCTTGCTCTGACTCCAGGAGCCTCATATTAGCTTTGGATGAATTTTTGCATAATGAAGACTGATTTGTCCCTCATTTTTAGAAAGACAGCAAAGCAAATTTTTGCCTTGTTTGCCCAAATTTGACCGCTGGACAGCTTGTGCAGTCTTTATTTGTGGTCATTAACTGTACACATGTTAGCTGTAGCTAGCTGGCCACGTACACACTGACTGTGTGTGCAGAGAGTGTTTCTGTGTTTGTGTCAGCTCTGACTGATCTCAGAACACAACAGTTTTGCATGATCTGTCTTTGATTTCCTATTGTGTTTGTACGTTCATGAAGTAGATTCATGAAGCCCCTCAAATCAGCGCAAATTTGTTCCTCAAGGTGGATCATTTTCAACTTGTGCAGATACATTTTTGGCTCAAGTTTGCGTAGAGCGGATTTGCATCTGTTGACATCTTTCCATTGACTTTGTATGTTATTATGCAACACATTCTCACTCCCAACTCGTCAAATACCGCTGCTTGGTTAGTGCCCCTCGGCATTGGAGACCGACGCATGGGGTACCCTCTTGCGTTACTTGTGGATGGACCAGGGACGACGTGTCAATACACGCTTGTTACATGCATAGTGTCCTTTCAAAGTAACCTTCCATTTTCACAGGAAGTGAACGGTCGTAGTTGACATTAACTTCACTGACTAACGACCCACTGGGCTGACGATAGCCTACTAACGAGTCAACTAACGTGACTGACGATACCGACAAGACACGTGACTAATGACTGACGTGACAAAATAAGTCAACGTTACTTTTAGTTTCACACGGGACACACAAACACCGGTCTCCTGGTTGAAAGTCTTGTGTCTGATTGATCCATCCACTACCCCTCCCGCCCACCCGCCATGAACGGACTCTCACGCTACTAATCCTACGTCACTTGCTCTGACCGTCGAATAATGTCGTGAGTGGGTTTACTTTGGAGTTAGCTGAAAGCCCGGTTCGTCACATATACTGTTGCTAAAGGGTGCCTCCGTGCATTGGTATCCGATGCCGAGGGGCACTTACCAATCGACGGTATTTGACGAGTTGGGAGAGAGACCAGGTTGGGCAATACGCTTCGGTGGCCAATCAAATATGTGTAATATTATTTACTTCACAATATAATTGCCATCGTGATCATTTTCAACTAAGACCAAAACGACCGATTAGTCGACTAATCAACAAAAAGGGGGCGGCCGATCTCATAGTATAAACTGCTGTACAGCATTTTGGCATCTGATATAAAACTCATGGATCAGTTACCCAACTGGACTTCCTGGATTATATTTCAGCCCAGTCTCAGCAAATGGTGTATGAGTGACACAGCAATTTTGAATAATTTTGTGTGCAATAACAACGCCGTTCTTGCTTTTGTCATTTCACGCCATGTAGTCTGTACTGACTGCAACGTTAACGCATCCACATGAAGATGCTACACTCAGAGCTAGCAACATAGAATAAAAAGTGAGAAAGACTGCTTACGTGGGCGGGTGGGTCCAACAAACACCGGACTTACAACTGAGGCCCGTACTACGAAGCGAGTTCAACATACCCAGGGTATCTTCTCGTTATCTGGCTTAACCAACCCTAACAAACGAGTTCCAGCTAAACTGTCCTACGAAGGTGGTTATCAACTCGGTAAGTCAACCCAGGGTTTCTCTATCTGGTTGTGAGCGCGTTCACGTGAACGGGGCGGTGTTTGCAGCATTTCACCAATCACAGACATGGACAAGTCTACTGTCAGCAGACAGACAGACAGGGCGGCACATTTTACAAAGGAAGAGTAAACTATATTAGACAAATACGAAGAAGTTAAACACTTAATCCAGACTAAAAGTAACACAGTTGAAGCTGCTAAATGCAGGAAGGACAGCTGGCAGAAGAAAAAACTCCCGATGTGTGAATGCGTAGATTAACAGACTTATTAATTTAACGGAACACTCAAAAGTCGGATAAAGTCGTCGGGTTATAAATAGCAATAAGAAATTATATTGATGGCTGGATGGACGGTTACACGTTATTATACCCATTATTAAACAAACGGCGTGTATAACTATTTAAACCTTCTGTCAGGTGCGTCCCCGTCTCCTGCGGTGTGAAACGGACTCAAGAGCAAGTAAAAAAATAAATATAAAAATATAATTCAAAGCAGTAAACACCCGCAGCATAAATCAATCTGTCCTTCCTGCATTTGTCAGTTTAAACTGTGTTGTTTTTAGCCTGGTTTATGACTTAAACTTCTTCGTATTTGTGTAATATTACCATACGATCTCTACACTGAGCTCTGATTGGTCAGTAGACGGTGTTTTTCTTCGAGTTGATCTCTTATCAGGAACATAACCTGCTCCGGAGCAGGTTAGCCGTTCAGCGTAAGTTACCATGGAGATCTACCCCGGTAAGAAGTGATCCGCCTTCGTAGGACGGAAAACCCAGGGTTAACGCTGAAGTTACTTCGATAACGCCAAATCCTGCTTCGTAGTACAGGCCTCTGGTGTTCGAGACCGTTCGTGTCCCAAAGTGTTATTGAGTTATTTTGAAGTTACGTTAGTGACGTGTTTTCTGTACTTATGTTCCGTTGTTTACGTATGTATTTTACGTACTTGACGTACTTATTTTAAACCCAACCATGATGTTTTTCCTAAACCTAGCTTGCTAGTTTTGTTGCCTAAACCTAACTACGGTTGTTAACGCAGTTTTGTTGCCTAAACATAACAGCGACTGTTTTACGTTAACCCCCTGGTGTGAAATGACACGCAAAAAGCCTAAAATGCGTTATCATGACAAGAGGAATAAACGCTGTTGTGCTATTTATACGCCTTCCCATGAGATCAGGTTGTATATTTCATTGCCTCACCTGTGCCTTAACAACATGCCTCCTCTGCGTTGTTGAAACATGGGCTATTTGAATGGATTAACTCTGGGTATCTCCCTTTTTAGTATGAAAATCTCTGTGTTTTCATTAACAGTGTTTCCTTCCTGAAGGATACTTCCTGGTAGTCGGATGTAGGTTTGTTGCACTAAACACGACATGATGAAGATAAGATACCACTTGATTTGTTTAATGGCCCAGACACTAGAGGTCGACCGATTAATCGGTCGGCCGATTAATCGGGCCGATTTTTTGAAATTTTTTCATAATCGGCATCGGCCGATGCCTGAGCATATTAAGCCGATTATCAAGCAGGCACATCTGCGGGCAGCCCAGTGTTGTTGTTGTTGCTGTGGAACACGTGTGACACCGCTCCTTATGTGTCAATCAAATTGCCATTCTGCCGGGAGAAACCGGTAATCTTAAACTCTTCTCTTTCAAAGCCTTATATATTTAACGGAGAATTTCTCCGTCGGTAACGTTAGGTGTGTGCGGGGCGGAGCAGCTCTCACAGACACGCTGCTGCAGCGCAGACACACACAGAGCTTCTGCTCTTAATAACTATGGCGGAGAAAACTAAACTTATAAAGCGTGATTACACTTTACTAGATTTGATGCTGACAATGTTTGTCAGAAGTGCAAGGGCGGAAACACGAGCAATTTGTCGAAACATTTAGCAAAAAGTTCACTTCCTCATTAAACGTCTCTATGGGTCCTTCATAGCGTCTATGACGTCACCGCTAGTCGCCTGTGTGTAGTCTGCAGCATAGCAGATATGAGCAGCTGGCTGTGTAATACGAGTGAACAAAGTTATAATAATTTTTTTATCAATTAGATTATGGCCATATAGCTTGTAACAGTGTCTGTCAACAAACATAAATAAAAAACATGCTTTAGGACAGTTTTGGAAAGGTGCTTAAAAGGTTTTGAGCCCTGTACTATTACTACGATTAACCATCATGCACAAATTAAAATATGCACTGCAGTGCAGACACTAAATGCAGATTGGAGAGACAGACCATAAGTGTTGTTCAATAAATGTTTACTTAAGTTAAGAAATTTGGTGTATTATTTGTTATTATTCAGCTGTTATATTTTATCAGATGGAGGGAAAAAAAGAAAGCCAGCCAAACATATCGGCAAAAAAAAATCGGCATCATATATCGGCCATCGGCTGTCCTGATTCTGTAAAAAATCGGCATCGGCATCGGCCATAAAAAACCCATATCGGTCGACCTCTACCAGACACACCGACCCGACATCAAAGAACTAACGGCGATGAAAGCCAGCAGTTGTGTCTCCTCACGTTGCCTTAACTTTATTCGTTTGCTTGCTTTGCTTACATCCATTTCTCATCTTGTGCACTGATTCATTTAAGCTGAACAGTCAATCAGAGTGATTTCTCTCACCAATGTGCTCCACCGCCGAAAAACTTTGATACAGGCAGACTAGAGCCGACGGTACGGGACACACTGAAAAAACTATGCTGACGGACGCTCACCAACAGCCTCAAATTGTCCGACGGCCGACTGTCGGCTTGGTCTGTCAGGGCCTTAAGTCAGACTGCTGAAGCCATATAGTAGTTTCGACTGAACTTTAGAAAGCATTTTTTGCACAGAACAAGGACTGTGAATTTTCTCCCATATCTTAAGAATTGTTTCAAGGCCAGCATGGAAAGGGGGACTGATTACTGCAACCAATAACCATTTCAACATAGGCTATATCATTTGAGTGTTTTATTAAGACAGATTTGAAAAATTAAAAAAATTGTCCCTTAAATATTTTTGGCCGTACTCTCTTGGCCAAACCTCAGCAACACTCTCTGTAACAGGTGTGATGCAACTATAATGTCAATCTTGTCCCTCTTCCATCTTCCCATCCCCTCTCTGCTCCTTTTCTTACTCTTTTCCAGCCAAGGATACCAGTTTGTATCTATGTATGGAATCATCAAACAAAAGTGAGCTTCATATCACATCAGGTAAAGAAGGCATGCCCGGGCACTTCTAACAGCCTCCCAAAGATGCCTGTTTCAAGTCCTCACAAGAAGGCTGCCTCTCATTGATGTTCAAATGGATAGCTCTTGGGCACAATCTTTCCAGGGGGGAGGGAGGGAAGCTTGCTCACCTCTGTACCGAACTCACACATCCTACCAGGGAGCTACGTGAGGGGAAAAAAACTAAAAGTGCAGCTCATGGGCAAAGCAACTGATTCCTTCTTTTCTTTTATCACCCATCCGCCCCTCATCGCCTTCACCCCCTCGAGCCGCTATTGCAATGTCAACAAAATTGGGGCTGGGAATGTGGCCGTCTGATGAAAATCAGCTTGCTCAATGGGATCCTCACATGAAAAGAACAGCGCCTCAGCACAGATTTCCCTATCTATCATTATGAGCCCCATCTATAGTGAAAATGAACTAATTGTCTAGTTATTGGTGCCTTGTTATCCACAGTATGCCCCAGCTGAATGGTCTTTTGCCATGAGGACCTGCCATTGAATAAAGACAATTAAACTACAAAGGCTCGATTACAAATCTGCCACTTTGATGAGGGAACAATAATTCCACCAATACCAATCCTTATGAGTTCCTCAGGGTTAAACATTTGGGGGAAAACACTGTTAAGCTGTATCAAATTAAGTCAGAAGGGGGAAGTTCATTTAATAGCTTGGAACTCCCAATCTCAGACTAAATATCTTTTCCCATGAGCCCTTGCCTGCTGTGCCCCTCCTCCTTCCCTGCAGTGAGGCCTAATTTTCCTGTTTTCACCGAGAAGATTTCACGGTTCACAAGATCAAAAGCTTGCATAAGCTCCGCGTTTGTTTACATCAGCCTACACCCAGGCAAATAAAGTAATGTTGACTATCTTTCTCTTTCCTGGCTCGCATTCGTCTGCCATCACACATGACCTCCCACCTCCACTCACTGCACATTCTCTGCTTATTTTCTCCTTCCAACACTCTCAGGTGGATAGCAGGATCATTCCTTTCCCTAACTTTGTCCATATTCATGAAGTGATTCCAAAGAGATTACGGCTAAAGCTAATGCTAAACTTGGATCCATCTGAAACGGCTGTCTCAATCGGTGAGAGCAGTGACAACGTCTTCTCCGTCTCCACGTGGTGCATTTTGACACAGCCCAAATGAGGTCCTTTGACATTTGAAATGGAAGTGTGACAAGAGGGACAAAAACAACCACCAGATCAACACATGAATAAATAATCTGTTTGCCTTTTCAGTGTCCCATTTCGTCAAACCACAGGCCATCCTTCCTGAAACATGTCTGTGACTCATTTAGTGCTGAACTGTTTTGAATGAACATGTCTCTTTGATGTTTGGCTGAGTTTGACATGTCTTTATAGTTCTATTGTTTTATAATTTTCCACTGATTGTCCCTTAAACAATAAAAATCAAATATCATGCGAGCAAACATCTTGAACAAACTGCTCAAATATACCATGTTGCAATAATTTTGTTTGTGTTCAAATCTGTGCTTTCCACACATTATCGGCCTCTGCGGCAGCAAGAGGTCTACAGTAAAGATGGTGTCATGCAGAGGCCATACATGCCAAGTTTGTGTTTTTTTCTCCAAAATTGAGTAATGTTTTTTAATGCAATCCAATTGAAAGTTATGAAGTTACAGAGAAACTTTTGTTATGCCACCACAGTTGCCAATTTTTATTGTGCAAACACAACAAATACAGAGAATCAAATAGTAACCTCATGTATCTTGTTAAGCATGAAAATCACTTTGTATTGGCCTTGCAACATCTACTTTGTCATATACTAGTCACAAAATGTTTGCTTCAAAATTCTAAGGCCGCCCCCTCTAAGTCGATTAGTCGGTTTGATCTTAGTGGACTAAGATTTCTTCAGTCGATTAGTTGTTTTTTATAAATTTTTTCATGCTGAATGACTTATTTCTAAGAAACTTATGAGCACATCTCTGGTAAACACAAGATTTAAAGTGGTGCTTTTGTGTGATTCTTTGTGGAGAAACTCAGTTTCACAGATCTGTCAATGAAATCAACTAATCGATTAGTCAACAATATCATATTAATAGAGGATTAAGAATTTTTTTGTCGAGGACAGCCCTACAAAATTCACATAACATAATGAAAATGAAGTTGCTCTTTGACATGAATTCAAACACATTTAATCCAAACAAAGGAAATAATGGGCTGAGGAGTATCGTTGAGGTCATATATTGTCAGTGGGACGCTCAAGATCCAGATCTTTTCAACTGTTGGTACGACATCTGTTTCACATAATATACGTTCATCTGTCATCACTCACTGTGGTTCTTTCTCCTAGCTAGCATCCCTCCTGCTCCACTTACCAGATGCTGAAAACCAAATATTCATACAAAATAACTCCAGTCAGTCAGGGGCACATTTCACCAAAGTGATTTGCTAGCATTGCTTATGCACAGATGAAAATTGTGGCAGCATCATGTTTCCCGTTTGGGCCCCAGGCTGGTTCAAAATCAGCTCCATACCATCTCACTAACATAGAAACAAACACAAAATCTATAATATGTCAAAACTTTTGTACATTTAGAAGTCTTAAGAATTATTGATAGTACACTGTACAAAGGACTAACTCTGTACTGTAACTATGGTACATCTGGCAAAAATGTATTGCTAACCAGCACTGATGCTACACCAGCAACACCTGGCACATGAATTGATACCAGAAACAAGTAATTTGTGAAATCAGTGTTTTGTTCTGATTTTCAAAAGCTTTAGAATACTTTCAAACACTCACAGTGAAAACGCTGCCATACGTAATGTATATCCTTGTGTGGAAGGCTGTCATTTATTTCAATGTAATGCAAAACTTGGACCAGGACAAACCAACCATCATTTCTCCAGAACACAACTGAGAGAGTGTCCAAAAACAGTAAATATGACACATTGCGTGTTCCTCCACCACACCAATACATCAGACCGGCATTACGTCATTCAGAGTAGGGTATCATGACCACGCCCCCTTTTGGGGGAAAACAATTCTGTGTCCCTCATAGACGGTAACAGAAGTAGAGTAAACAGAAGAAGATGAAACATGTCTCCAAATTCTACTTTAAACAAACCGGTAATAGAAATAACGCTATGCTGAGGAGTTGCTGTGTAGATGTGTAGTAGTCTCTGATTTGTTCCCCAACCATTTCCTAAAAAAGATATAATATAGGGGCTTTATGGCTCCAAGCTATAGACCAGACCAGCGTAGCGTCATCGCCGAGGCTGTGCTCCCTTTTGGGGGAAAGAAACTCGCTGTCGCAGGAGAGGAAATGGAAAATGACACTGTCAGTGTGGTAAATGGCTAAATGATGCTAGTGACAGTGACTAGCATGGCTAGCTAACATTGGCTTGAGTGGGAGGCTGCTGCAGTAACACAGTCATACATTAACGTTATAGCAGCATCAGACTGTCGTCTCCAACTAAATCTCAGCCTATACATCAAACAGTTGGTTATTAACACGTTGGTTATTTACAGACAAGACTTAATCTAATGGGATTCAATCAAATATGTATGGATGTCTGGATAAGCAATATCTGGCCACTGTGTTGGACGGGGGAAGACAGAAGGGACATGACGGCAATCAACCTTCATTTATTAAGGTATCGCGAACGCTCAGGTTCAGGCAAGATTGCTAAATAATTTTATAATAACATTAGACATGTGTATAAAACAAACGTTTGTATAACAAGAGATGAATGCATACAAACTTGTCAAAATGACAATCCAAACACATGTCTAATTGCATTGAAGTCAATGGGATCTTTGGTTGTCTTTCCCCCAAAAGGGGGAGCGGCCTTGACTTTTTGCGAAGTACCCGTATGTGCCAGTCTGATGTATTGATATGGGTTTTTTTTGCACGAGTCCAAAAACACGACAAGACACCCTGTTGAGATATTTCCACTTCATCTACAAGCAACTTGGATAACTGAAAACTTTTCAGACATCAAAAACATCTGCAGTAAAGTGATCTGGTGTCAGTCCGTCAGAAACAGGAACAAGTGCTTCTTTTTGACCTTGAGATTTGTGCTTTGATGTTTAACAGTCACACGGGGAGAAATCAATTGAAGGAGATAGAGAGATATTGATTTCGATACAATAATGGAAAACATCCACAAGAGAGGTTACATTTTAACTAAAAGGTTTGGTTGAAAGTTCTTGAAACTTCAATCATTAACCAAAGTACTGCAGATGAAGTACAGTAGGTGAAGGGAAAGTGGTAAATCACACAACCTTCAAACAGCTGTTGCATCACAAAATAACACCTGGAATTACTGATTGATGATATTTTGCAGTGTAAGAGTATCTAAGGGTGGAGTTCCTGCTATATAAAACCAGGCCAACAGTTCCAATGAATTTACAGGAAACTTCCCACAATCTGTGGAAATTACGTGGATCTCGGGCGATAATACTTAACACAGTGTATGTAAAGCCTGGCCTTGAGCAGATTACAAGCCAAAGGTGTGCAAAGGAGAATGGAATGCCCCCCCAACTCCCACTCCCACCCCTACAAGGCAATTGGACAACCAGCAACTCCTGTCTGGTAGGGGCTGGCACACCTCAGAGACAGAAGAGGAAGAAGGGGGAGCAAAGTACCTGGTTCTGGTTCTCATGAAGGCTTTATAATGGCGAGGCCAGTGCCAGCAGTTGAGGTGCCCAAGGCGTACAGAGTGAAAGAGTTACAGCAGGGGAGTGTGCACCGTTGAGCCTCGGCCAGAGAGAGAAACTTGTGAAAGAGGTATAGTTTGAATTACCTTTTTAATAAGCAAAGATTTTCACTTTACAAAACCTTGGGAATGTCCTTCTGAAGACCAAAACTGCAGCTTTTCTACTTCAAATGAGAGTTCGTGTTTTTATGTACATACGTGTGTACAATGTATTGTTTATATATTTATATAAATAACTTATTTCAAGGAAAAGGCTAACCACTGCCTGGGGAAGAGTCAAATTTGAAGATGACTACGAGGACGTATTTCCCTCTGCTCATTGCAGGAAACAAACAGTCCGACTCTGAATTTAACTCAACAAACAAGAACCATATGTCTGTCTTTCCTCTCCCGTCATCCCCTTCCACCACCCTCTTTTCCATGAGAAACATGTAAATACTAAGACCCAGAAACACATGTGGTTAGTCATAAAGCTGCAAATGTAACCCCCCCTCCACTTGTCTTTCTTCTTCTCTCTGTTCCGCCCCCAGCCTCGACCTCCTCACCCGAGAAACAAACCCGCAAGAAGGAGGGAGAGAGGGAGAAAAAAGCTAAGGAACACGAAAACAACAAAAAACAAGAACAAAGAATGTTGGAGGGGATCACAGAATTGGGAAACTGACTTAATTGCCTGTGTGTGAAAAGCAAAGGAGAAGAGGGACAAGCGGGCGACAGGGAGCCAGTAGGAGAAAGAAAAGACGGAACTGCTGTGGGCTCCTGCAGACTGCGAAGCCATTTCCTCACAATGGTGGCCTCTTGTCGTGCCAGGGGGGCCATGTTGGCCCATCAGTAAGTGGCATGAGAGATGAAGAACACAAACAAGGAAAGAAAGAGCTACTACAGTCCTCTTTAAAAGACGGCTGAATTGTGCGGTTGTCCATTAGCTCGTTTGGAGACGGACAAATTCCCTGCCATTTCAAGCCCGCAACTTTCTACCTTCTCATCCAACTTAGTCCCCTCCCATCATCAAGGCCGATTAGCCTAATCATTTGTGCTTCAGGGGTAGTTATCTTCTTGGGTGTTAGATGAAAATGGCTTGCAGCTGGGTTGTGTACAGCTCAATCTCTAACAGGTGCTGGGCTCTGTGGCTAAAGAGTAAACAATGGCGGCTAAGCCCCAAGCTTTGCCAGGCAGAGCGTCTACGATGGGAAACAGTCAGGCTTGAGGGCTCACACACCCACAACCCAGGTGGTTTTCTGAGGTTCCTTTAGGCATGTGTAAACTCTTGGTGTGGTTTAACTTAAAAAATAAATAAATAAAAGGAAGGTTTGGATCATTTTAGCCACTAAATGATCTGGTTTCCATCTTAGATGCAAAGCAAAAGACATGAGATAGAAGATGGAAGTGTTATGGAATCATCAAATAAGATATATTATGACATACTGTATGCAAAGTGGATTTCTCATATATCATTACACTGACCGAGTTGATGAAAATCCTCTGTACCCCCTTTGCCTTTCCTCCTCATACTGACTCCGCGAGCGTCACATGACCACGTCACATGACGGAGGCTAGTTTTTATCCCTGTGGTGCCTGGGAGGCCTCCAAACCAAGAGTGGCCTCACCACATTTCCCACAGCCGTCTAGGGAATGGACTGCGGACCTGAAGGTATGTGTGAGGCACAACACTGAAGCACTACGGCTGTCTTAGGATAAAAGCGCCGAGAAATTCCCCAGTTTCTAAAAAAGAGCTCAGTTCAATATTGTCTGTGGCAGCCACACCCAAGCAAGACACCATGTATGGATGACAATGTCTGGACGCTGCTGCAGGTTCTTTGTGGTTCCTGTTGTGGTTTTGGAACACAAACTGCTTTTTTATGCGCCTTGAGCTGTAATTTGCGACATATATTGTGTACATTAAAAGGATGCTTTATCGATGCTAAAATTGTACTGTGCAACTTATCGATACATGCTGGCCACACAAATAGGGTCATTTGCAGCACCAGAACGTATTGGTGTACATGTGCAAAGCAAGAACAGAACTGAAACAATTTAATCTTTCACTTTTGCAATTTGAGTCGAGCTAAACTTAAGTGATAATATGACAATAATACACCTAAATCATAGATTGGATAGCCAAATCCATGTTGTACATCCACACCCAACAATAGAAAGAACAACCACAGAAAATCCTGTTCTAGCAACAACAATACGACCTTCACTTTCATGGCTTCTTTTTGACGCCTGAATGAGAATTGTGTTCTACCGTAATCCCTGTTCTCTTTTTAAGTTAGCTTTTGCACTACCAACAGCAAAGTCATATATTTAAAAGGAACTGCTTGGCCACTTGTAACCAAAAAGGCAACCAAAATCACAGAAACAGCCTTTATCTGTAGTGAATTTTAGTTTTCCCACTTCTCTATGCCACCAATTCATGACTGGACTTCCAGGGCTTCAGTGTGGTGCTGGTTTATTGGTCTCATCTGTCCCAGATATAACTTTATGACGGGAGTATGTTTA
Source organism: Sebastolobus alascanus (assembly GCA_916701645.2). Lineage (NCBI taxonomy): Eukaryota > Metazoa > Chordata > Actinopteri > Perciformes > Sebastidae > Sebastolobus > Sebastolobus alascanus. The sequence goes on from CAKAOJ020000032.1 coordinate 9,620,839, forward strand.
GCTTCAAAGCCTTTTCTGACCCCAAACTCCAAACCAGTTCTCTGTTTGCATACCAAGCTGCCCGCAATGTAATGTGGGCCAATGTGTTAACAAGACTCAAGGTTGCCATATCTTGACACATTAACGTACTTTGTGTGTGTACAACGGCCCGGAGGGAGTTTGGTTGGAGCATTCATGTGAAAAACCACAACGCTTTAATCATTGTATTTTTAGAAATGCCGCTCCCAATATTCAGGATCGCACAAGAAAAGACAAGAGTCTGATGGATTCAAAATACACCACACACCCTCCAAACTGAGGCCACAGGCGAAGCCTTTCGAGGGACTGCATTCCGTTGGGTCACTGAGGAATGTGGACAAAGTCGCTTGCCACGACAAACTCGTGTTATCGGATCATTTGGCCGTTCTGAAGTTCTAAACAATGGCGGTCTGAGTGGTGGTCGGCATAGACCAACTTTGGGCTGCCTGGCATGATTCTATCTCTATTCCTCCTCTTGAGATCTGAGAAAGATACCGTCCTGCGGTGTTTACTGACGAAAGAACACTGCTAAATGGAGCTGTGGTTCACCGATCTGTAAATATGGCCCTTGCCAGCCAAATTGTTCCCCTTGTTGACAGTGGTTTGGGCCCAAATCTCTATCTTACCCAAAGAACACAGGCTTCCCTTGGGGGTGGTTTGAGACCCGACAGGGGGTAGTTAGACAAAATAGATAATGCCTATCCACTGCTGACACTGAGTTGGCAGAGGCAGAGAGGAAGGGAAAGAGATGGATGGATGCTCCAAAAATAAATGGACCAAAGTTGTCCAAAAAGAATCTTCTTAAATCAGAGCCAGAAAGCTCCTATATGCTTTTTCTCCTTTGAGTTTGTGTATATTTTTTCATTACTGTAGGCATAGAACTACTATCCATAAGATGTAACAAGAAATCTGCTCATAATTTAAGAGGGAAAGTTCATGCTTGACCTTGACCCCAGAAGTTCCATACTTAGACCAAGTGATGACAACTGAGACACATCCATCTGCTGATGAAGAATGTCAGATGCGTTCAAAGCTTGCAAAAAAGCTGTGTAGTAGTAGGCTCATTTGTGTGTGTGTGTGTGTGTGTGTGTGTGTGTGTGTGTTTGTGTGTGTGTCTGTCAAATTGCTTATAATTTGTTGTTTTCTGGTATTCTTGGAGTAGCATTTAATTTTCTTAGATCAGAGGGTGAGTATTATCTGAACAACAAATTTACAACAACATATTTTGTTATCACCACAGACCAACGGTTTAGAGCAAGTAGAGCAGGTTGTACAGATCTGGCATCTCCACCTTGCTGACAGATTTCTTTAAGCCCTATGTATTTTCCTGAAAATGTATATATTTCAGTTGCATAATTGATAATCATTTGGCTATCAATTTACAATACTTGCATCCTGAAAAATAAGCAGTTTCCCATCATAAGTTGTTAGAAAATGCCCATTTCAATATCTCTATTTTTAATTCATATCTTGTGCACATAATCTTACAATGAGATTTTTTCGGGTAAAGTCAGTAAGTTGAGTACTTGCTCAAAAAGCATGCATTCTAGTCAAGGTTATGTTGAATCTAGATATTCCCTCCAGATAACAGATACCCCCACAACACCCTGACACCCACATACACATCACCCTCACAACAGAATGACAGAGAAACAAGATAGTTCAGGGAAGCTGGAAAGATAAGCAAAGATGACAACACGAGAGAAGGTGAGAAAGACAGACAGCCAGACTTGAGGAGAGAGAGAGAGAGAGAGAGAGAGAGAGAGAGAGAGAGAGAGAGAGAGAGAGAGAGAGAGAGAGAGAGAGAGAGAGATCTCCAGCAGTGCCAGTCCAAAAGAGGATCAAGGTGATTTTGGATGAGTTTCAGAGGTAAGCTGCAGTTAAAGCCCCTAGCTTGGACTGTTCACACGCAAATGCCAAGCCCCAGCGCACACACCACGAAACACGAGACAACACTCAGGTGTTTGATGACGGGAGAGAGGACAGCATCCACTGTTTGGGGTTCGTTTCAAGAATGCAAATGTTGTATCATATGCAGTATCCTTCCATCCTGTGGAGGAAATATTCTCATATTGCACTTTTTTTGTCTTCCATCTAGTTGATACTGAAACTACAAACTAACACGTGCATGTCAATAGATGATTTCCATAGCATAAATGTTCCTATGAATTGCCTGTGGTGACAAAATGTTCCTATATAAAGAATATAATGGTTAGATGTATCAAGAGACATGGTTGGTATTGTTTGGACTGGGTTTGTTTCATAGACTGTATAAGAAGTGGACGTAGTCATCGTGATGTATACCACTGGTTTGTGGACTGCTGTTTTGAAGCCTGGAGTTCAGCATTTTGGCCGATGCCATCTTGTCTTTTTGCGACCAGAAGTGACACGGGAGGGTGGAGCCTAGTACGACCAATCACTGAATAAGACATTTTTAGGCGACCAAAATGTTACAATTAACTTTCATGAACTGAAAACACACTGTGAAAGGGTTAAAGTTTTAAGACAAAAACATGGACAACAGCCAGACCGGACAACGCCGTGGTAGCAACCTATCAATCACAAGGTAGCCACGCTCTAAAGCATACCCTGTTTTATGTTTTTATTGTCTATTTTATTCTAATTGGGACCATGATATCGAAGAAGACTTGAAACTAGCGATTGAGACCATAAACTCATGTTTACAATGTTTACTGAGGTAATAAATCAAGTGAGAAGTAGGCTCATTTTCTCATGGACTTCTATACAATCTGACTTCCTTTTGCAACTAGAGGAGTTGCCCCCTGCTGGCTATTAGAAAGAATAAAAGTTTTAGGCACTTCCGCATTGGCTTCACCTCTCAGACACGGAGGTAGCCCACTGGGATGTTTAGGTTAAATTCTTTATTTATTTAAGCACTTTTTTATTTATCTCTCAGTAAATGTTTATGTATATTTGAATGAATAAAATTGGATGAAAAAAAATTAAAAAACTAAATCCATTTGAGGATTGTTTGCACAAGTTGAACCACATCAGCAACAAGACCCCTTCTGTTCAAACCAACAGCCACTCTACAGTCTGTGCATACAACTGATTATCAATTATATAAATATACAACAGCCTTCCTCGGTGTAGCCTCACAATATCAACCACAAAACTCAGGCAATTAAACCAAAATAGGCGACAAAAAATAAAATGAGCTATGGAAACCACGGTGCCTGAAACTTATTTTAGAATGAACAGTAGGAAAACATCACCAAAGCAGACAATGTGGACAATATGAACTTCACTAACACAGGTTACAGCAAAGGAGAGACTGCACAGTTTTTACCCACCACACAGCACCCGCACACATCTATGTTGCTGGAGAGTGTGTTGTTGTACTCACCTGTCTGAAAGGCACCGCGAAGTCCTCCACAATCTGCTCCTGGTTCAACTTGTACTCGTTCATCCTCAAAGCAGAATAACCAGTGCACTCGGCCTCTCTGTCCCAGTATAACCAGTCCACTTGGCCTCTCTGTCCCAGGATAACCAGTCCACTTGGCCTCTCTGTCCCAGGATAACCAGTCCACTCGGCCTCTTTGTCGCAATATAACCAGTCCGCTCGGCCTCTCTGTCGCAGTATAACCAGTCCACTCGGCCTCTCTGTCACAGTATAACCAGTCCACTCGGCTTCTCTGTCGCAGTATAACCAGTCCACTCGGCCTCTCTGTCGCAGTATAACCAGTCCGCTCGGCCTCTCTGTCGCAGTATAACCAGTCCGCTCGGCCTCTCTGTCACAGTCAAACCAGTCCACTCGGCTTCTCTGGTCCCTCTGCGCTCCTCAAATTAACAGTCTCAGCAGAAAACCCTCACAAACCTCACTGAAGGTAAAAGTTCCTCAGTGAACGCAGCAGTCACCACTGGAGGCCCACGAGCATTATAGCATTTAGCATGTTAGCCAGACCCAGCGTGCCCCTAATGTTATGAACATTGTGGATAAGTCACTTAGCATGATCAAATGATTAACTTTTCTGGAGTGCAGTGTCTCCTCTCTGGAGCTCGCTGTCCTCTTGCAGCAGCAGTCACACCTGCAGCTCATTCTCTGCTGCAGTTGCTGATTTCTCTCCTTTCTTCTGTTCCATTCTCACACAGTTTATCAGGACTTTTCAAGTGACTTTTATTTTTACTCTGTAACGGATGCAACTTGAAATGTAGCGAAATAGGCCTACAATATTTGTGATCAATAATAAAATTACAGATTTAAAAAAAAATACTCAAAAAAGTTCACACAAAAAAATATAAACATAAAAAAAAAAAAAATGATTTTGTTACAAGTAAATGTAAATGTAAATGTAATTTGTTCCCTCCACCCCTGCATTTCAGTAAGCATTATGGTATGCTATGAGTAAATCAAGCCTGGTCTATGCTCATGCTTTGAATAGAGTGCTAAAGGAATGAGTCCTAAAACGCGGAAATGAGTTAGCATTTTAGCACTTCCGGTTCCCTCGTCTGGAAGTCCACAGGTTTTTCGAATAGGTTTTTAGTTAGATGCCTGAAATAAGGTCTGTGGTTAACTGTGGTTTTGTTCTACGATATAAAATACGTTAGTAAATATTCCACTTATGAATTTTGAAGCCTTTATGTGTCTTAAAAAAGGCGGTTGCTAACAAGTGGCTAAATGAGACCACTAAACGTCATCACGTCGACTCGTCCGCCTTTACAGACTCATTGTGTATACTCGTGCTCATGTGACCGTGGTGTAGTTCGTTTATAGCCTAACGTTAGCTTTTTACTTCTGGCGATTGCATTTACCCTTCAAAAATCATAAAAGTGGTATTTATTTGTGAAGATTATCTTGCTGAATAAAACATGTAAGTATCATAAATGTTTGTTTGCCACAGAGCTTATTTTCTGCAATTATCCAAAACCCAATGGATAAAATCCCATTGGCTTTTAGTTGAGGGAACCAGGGCGATGCTATCTTCCTGGTTGGCCTACAAAAATTAGTCATCCTTGGAGCAATCTATTACCGATTGCATTTAGGATGTAGTGTAACTTCAATGGGCCTTTGTCCAATATTTGGACCAAAAGAAGTTCAAATTCTGCTCAATGTTTCCTCAGAAGATTCATGTAAAGTGTTGCAAAATCAGTACATGCTAATAGCTTTAGTTGTGAGAATGACATACAACCTGATGTATTGTTCTCTGATGTCCTTGTGGCTTCAGTTGAGTTAACAGGCATTGATTGGAATGGTCAGGTCTTTTTAACCTAAACATTTAACATGGCGATAGCCTCGTAATCACTGCCAGCCTCCAATCAGGCCATTTGACCCATCTCCTGTCTGTTACTCGCCCTTCAGTCATTACAGGAAATGAAAGTGAACAATCCAACTAGCTTCTCTTGCTCTCACTTTCTTTCTCTCTGTTCAACCCTTCTATCTGGCACTGGGTTCCAATGTTTATGCATTTACTGAGATTGCTGGCGGGATTGTCAGAGAAAAAGGAGGGTTTATTTTTTTCTCTTTCTTTTTTTTCTGTGCAATCTCTTGCCTTCAGAAACCATTAATGCCCATTCAACATCAACATCAAGGCACAGCTTTGATGTCTATTCTGGCAACAGACCTCTTTCTTTCTCTGCTGCCTGCTGCTCTCTCTCTGTCTCTCTCCTTCTCTCTATCCCCCTTTATCCCTTCCTCTTCCCTTCGCTCACTCTTTACGGTTACTGTACAATCAAATAATTAAACGGATTGTCGACAAAATGATTTTACCTGGCAATTAAATATGCAAAGCGAGTCGGCAAGCGGTGTATGAGAAGGCGATTAAAAAGGGGCCCGCTGCAAATCTACAAAGGCTTCACCAGCACAATAGGCAGCAGCCCCTGCCTGCCTCGCACACTAGCTTAGCCTGGGGAGTGACTGGTGCCTCTTTATACCAGTCTCACACATCTATGTTTACAATAGCCTCAACCATGCTATGCCAATTACCACAATGCAAAGAGAAATGAATGCCACTGTTCGGAGCAAAGACGGGGATGAAGGTAGCGCCGTATGGGTCGTATGGGGGAAGAAAAGTGTATGCTGCCAATGAAATCAAAGTTACACCACAGAAATGTTCGCCATTGATGAAAAGACACTGTTAAAGTATCGTGTATGTATTGAATTGAAGTTTGAGGAGTCGAAAGTCATGTTTCCGTGAAAGCAGGAACTGCAGAACCTGTGTATAACCTGCATTGCACTTCAACAAAGCACCTATTAGGCCTGGAATGCCAGAGAAAGGCTGAGAGAAGATAGCGGGGAGGGGGGGGGGGGGGGGGGGGGGGTGAAGCCTGAGCTCCTGATGTGCAAGAGAGGGAATGCGACAGTCAATGTCCATCTATCAACGCTTCGGCGGGGAAAAATGCAAGCAATTTTCCTGGATAGGTTTCCCTTCAAAGCCGGAGCCCCAAGAGGCTGTAAAAATAGAGTTGGGGAGAGGCGGAGAGGGTGGGGGTAGAAGGGTGGGGGGGTTACACCTGCCCCGTTCCACACAGTTCAACAGAAACTAGCTGGTTCAGCCTGATTAAACTCTCCTCATTGTGAAGCTAAAAGCATGGAGGAATTGATTTTAAGGTTTTGGGGAGTATGTAATGCATTGATCATGTGTTGAAGTTTCCCCACGCTCTGCCTTTGATGAAAAGAGTCTGGGAAATTAATCCGCTATTTGTGGTGTTAAAAATACAAACTGTTCAGGGATGGCTGCAGTAAAATTATTTTTTACAGCAAAAAGGGAGTGCTTTAAGAAAGAGAAAAAACTACAGTATCTCATAGATGTGACAAGCATTGGCGGCTTGTCTGTTTTTCTTCCTCTTTTTTGCCATATTGCCAGGAACAGCTACCAGGGGAGAAAGAAATGAGAAAATCATTTTGTGGGAAGTGAAAGCTTGTCAGTAATGACTGTTGTTATCTTTGTTACGTGGCTACCTCTGCTTTATGCCAATTGCAAGTCTCTTTTTATGTCAACAATTTGAATTGAGCTGTACAAGTGAGTGAGTCTGCATGCAGCAGACAGTGCGCGCTCCCCCACCACTGAATTATTTCCCCCCACTGCTGAAATAAAGCCAGATAATTGAGGCAAACATGGCTCGGCCCTCTGATAGGGGATGCAGGGTGCTTCATTAATGTTTGTGTTGACTGTCAGAGAGTAGTGCTGGTCCTCATCGCTCTTTAATAGGACCAATTAGCCCGTGCCCCCATTTCCATGCTTAATGTCTCCCATTTAAGTGCTGAACACAGTACTGAATACTGAACGGGCACATTTAACCACTGAGGGGCTATAACGCATCAAAAGGTTACAGGCTTTTAGTGATTTCTGTTTACGCAGTGAATTAACAGCTTACATTCAAGAATTTAAAGCCGCAGTGGGTAGAATTAGAGCAAATATTATTAAAAAAAGTTATTTTTATAAAACAGTCAATATATCTTGACAGTAGTGCATGAGACAGATAATCTGAAAAAAAATAATGTGCCTCTGTGTCCTCCGGTGCTCCAAATGGCATCTGCAAGATTTCACAGATTGGAGGAAAACAACCAATCAGAGCCGAGCTGGAGCCTTGCCGTCTCTGAGCAGCTGTCAATCACTCGCAAAGTCCAATCAAACAGTCGAACTAGGCAGCGCTGATCAAATATGAATCAATATTCTGTTACTGTAATGCCTATTTCTCGCATAAAGTGTTTTCAGAACCATTTTGTAGTGTACTGTTTAGCTGTAAAATGAGAAAGTTTGTGACCTGGCAGCCATGTTGAGATCAGTTGAGGAAATACCAAGCACCGCCCACCAGCTGGAGCAAACTTTCTAATTTTACAACTAAACAGTACAAGATGTTTCTGAAAACATTTGAGGCGAGAAATAGGCATTACAGTAACAGAATATTAATTCATATGTGATCAGTTTGTTCGGAGTTTGCGAGTGATTGACAGCTGCCTCCGTAGAAAAAACAGCCAATAGGAACGCTCTGTCTCTCAAATGAATGAATGAGGAGGTGAAGAAGTCTAATTTTCTCTCAGAACACTTGAATTACAATATGCTGAAAGGTTATTAAGGAATTTTTGCCCAATGATGCCAAAAACATACTGCCTACTGCCGCTTTAATTATTTGGTTCCAATGAAGAGTCACCTCTCCAACTTCAATCTGCATTGTGATGTGATCACAGCACTGCGCTACTGTACCTCTTTAATGGTGACGACTATAACATTTTATGTTCTTCATTACTGTGAAAGACATGAAGGTTATACAGAAGGCAGGTAACTGTCAAGAATAATTATTGCAAGTATTTAACAACAGGTTGCATGGACCTGTCCTACTTTGCAAATTCTTTTATTTTCATCACCAGTGCAGTGCACGTTGAAAACCTGCCTGTTCAGAAGGGGCTGAATGCTCGGCCTGTGGTGTTACCGCTTGAGGCTTTCTTGACAACCGCTCATTCAAACAACTTCACACTCGACACTGTGCTCCCTTGGGTCCTCAGCAATACACCTGCCACGATATACTGTAGTTCGGTCACACACCCAAGTCACCGCTACTCAGAAGCTCCAGGGCAAAAAACACCAGGGGCAGACTTTACTGATAAGCAAGGTAGGCAACTGCCTGAGGCACCCAACTAAAACAGCTATAGATTTATTATGATTAGGGCTGTCAGTGTTAATGTGATAATAATGAGTTAACGCAAATTTGTTTTAACGCCACTAATTTAGTTAACGCATTAACAACAACTTCAGGTCTTTCGGGTGTTGTAGCGGACCCAGTTTTAAAGCTAGAGTGAAGATACTAGCATCATATGAAACTAGAAAACCCAAAGAATTCAACCAGGTCATACTAGCTTGTTGCGAAGGAGGCTAAATAACACTCCAAAGTTACGCTTAACTTTGGCAAAGAAAAACTGGCATGGCCATTTTCAAAGGGGTCCCTTGACCTCTGACCTCAAGATATGTGAATGAAAATGGGTTCTATGGGTACCCACGAGTCTCCCCTTTACAGACATGCCCACTTTATGATAATAACATGCAGTTTGGGGCAAGTCATTGTCAATTCATGTTGTTGCCTGTTGGGCTTGAGTTTGCCATGTTATGATTTGGGCATATTTTTTATGCTAAATGCAGTACCTGTGAGGGTTTCTGGACAACATTTGTCATTGTTTTGTGTTGTTAATTGATTTCCAATAATAAACATATACATACATTTGCATAAAGCAAGCATATTTGCCCACTCTCATGTTGATAAGAGAATTAAATACTTGACAAATCTCCCTTTTGAACAGATAAAAAATGTGCGATTAATCGCAATTTATGGACAATCATGCGATTAATAGTGATTTAATATTGTAATCAATTGACAGCCCTAATTATGATGTTTAGATATTCTATTCTAACTCATTGTTCCCTGAAATAACTTACAAAAGGCCCCCAAAGCACTGGAGCACAGCCATATGTCCAAAATCATTTCACTATAGCATGGTGAGGAGTGTTTCCACTATCCAATATTCCTCATCATTTAGTGTTACATTGCTACTATAACAGCTGATACTGATGTTTTTAGGGGGTTTTAACTATTACATTTGTTTACAGTATTCCAGAAGAGAGTATGACGTGCAACAAAGGTCTCTGCCCAGAACCATACCCTAATACTCATACAGGTGCTGAATCCATGATTTTTGCTTGTCTAGATTTGCACAACTATAAGAACCCCTGTATCTAACATGTACGTTTATGCTTTACCAGGTGTCCCAGACCCACTTCAGCTTTATAAGTTCCTCAAAATCAACTCTTGTCACCTCCAAATAACTGTCAAAAGTACTATCTCACTAATGCTGGGAAGTGTGCTGCGCAGTATGACCTGGCTGGAATACAAAGAGATATCATGATGACGTTAGAAGTGCAGTGAAAACGAGTAACATGTTATTCAGGACAATCATGAAAGAAGCAAATCCAGGCACAGCAGCGTTCATTTGAAAAATATAAAACTTTAATAAAGGCTACATCTCTCAATAATTACAATAATTATAGGTCCATGTAAATCTTTAAATGAAACTCTTTATATAATGTATAATTTACAGTTTAGATAGAATGAAACAAAACCAAAAAAAGGCCAGGTGTAAAAACAAAACAAAAAAATGATTACAGGATATTATTAAAAGCATAAAAATATCTTTTCAACATAAAACCCTTCTGAAAACCAAGGGATATATATTAAAACCCTGAAACAGGGTAGCACATGGTATGGCATCCATGTAGGCACAGGTGCTGTACTCAAAACACCAGCGATACTGTGTGTGTATTGTTTATGTGTGTGTGTGTGTGTGTGTGTGTGTACTCTATGTGTGCATCACATATGTCAGTATCCATACTTCAGAATACATAATTACAATGTATACAGGAGCTCTGCTATATACGATGTTACTGTAACGACATTCAAAGGATATCGGAGCCATACAATGTTCACTTTCTTTTCTTTTTTGACACGCTAGCTGACTTCCTCGAGAAGTCGTTCTCAGTGACCCAAACTTATTCTTGTTAGCACAAGTTATTTTGGTGTGCGGGCTGTAAACACTGCCATTATTAGATGGTACAGCTTGTGCTCCAGGTCTCATCTCTGTGTGAATCTGCAACTGCCCCCCCCACCCCCTCCCCTCCTGCCCCCTCGTGCAATGCCTGATTTACAAACAAAGGCACAACAAAAAAGATTGAGCTCTGTCGCCGGACTGAGAGAAAAAAGAGAGGGAGGAGGGGAGAACAAGGAGAGAGAGGAAATATTTGTGTGACAAACTTAACGTTACAAACTATCAGCAGCATATAAGACTGGGATTGACCGTTAGAATAGAGGAGGGAGTGAGCCTCGGACAAGACCACTGCTAAGGTTGTTAGTTTGGGGATACAAGGCTATGGGAGGTGCTAGGCTAGTGTCACATCCTTTGTGTAAAGTATAAACAAACAAAAAAAACCTAAACAATATCACCACAGTATTCTCCCAACATTCAAAGCAGCTTGCCCATTGGCTGGAAATAGGGTGGGGGATGAACACAGGTTTAAGAAGACTTAGGAAGGGGGAAAAGGTGGGGTTGTTTTTTCTTTCAATAAATACTTAATAAAAAAACGTTCAACTCATGACAAAAAGCATCTATATATATAATACATGTATATATACATATATGCATGTATGTATATGCACATGTACAGACGTTTTTGTAACGATGTTGGAGTGAAACGTTAAGAGCAGGTTGGTGGCGCTGTGTCTTCAGCGCCTGCTAGTCCGTCGCACTCGCAACGCACCGTCAGTCTCTCATCACATCACAACGAAACAGTCATCTACATCTTCAGTGGTTATATTCAAGAATAGGTGGGGTCTCCCCCCCACTGGCCTCCAATCATCATCATCCTTGTATTAGTCTTTTAAAGTCTCTCGTGTCATTCCCTTGTGTTTCTAAGGCTGATTGGTTGATAAAGTCAGGGAGGGGCGGCACCTCCTCTGGGTTCGGCATACTTCATTGGCTCGTCTTCCTTCAATCACTCCTCTTGTGCTGGATATATTAACTCTGTTTAGCTTAATATTAAGAAATAGAAAAAAAAGGAGTCCAGAGTATTTGTTTGTTAATTACAAAGAGTCTCTTGCTCAAGTTTTATAGGGACAGTTTAGCTTTTGGTTGGGCGGGGAAGGGCATCGTTTGGTTGGCAACAAAAGTGGCTTTTAGTCCATCCTCTCCACCTTGCCCAGGACCTTGCCCTCATACATGGGCAACATGGTGACATCCTCCCACACCTCCTCGAACACGGCACCGCACTCAAACTCATCGCTGGCTTTCTTGAAGTAGTACCTGAGGAGGAAAAACAAAAGAGAGAGGTCCGTGATTAGAAAATGTTGAGCGTAGGTGTATGTGAAAAAAACTATATATATATATATATATATATATATATATATATATATAAAAAATTTGAACTCAAACGAAAACTGACAGAGTGGCAGCGGGAGCGCATCTGATACATTTCATCGTGTTTTAAAACCGCTTTGAGGCACCTACACGACTACTTCCATATACATGCTCGCGCGCAACTCCCTTTAGTCCAAATCAAACACACACACTCTGAGAGCCAGAAATGGATCCTGCTCAAAACAACTTAGTCATAGCCTTCAATCCCATCCCTGCACACTTCAAAGGCAGAGCCTGACTCCACATCACACCGCTGCACAAACAGAGCTGAACCCTCCGTTTAAACACTCCCTGTGATAATTCGAGCTGCTGGAAACGGCCCGTTTGGGTGCGTGTTCATCTGTGTGCGCTCCACTGCTGGCCATTCTACAGATGCCTATCTGTCCTGCAAGGTCTTATTAAAGTTGAAGGGTTAATTAGAGGCTGTCTTAACCCCCCCCCTCCTCTCTCTCTTCAGCAGTGGCCCCCTCCCTCTCTGTGTCTCCATGGCTTCTAATTGGGCTGGCTGTCAAATGAAGGGCCTTTCTGTCACACAGGTTGGCATTTCAGGTGCCTGAGAGTCTGCAAGAGCACACTCCGCTGCTTGCACATAAACATCCCCTATGTTTCTTTCTTACACACACTTGCCATCACACACACACACTTCAGGCAGCTTTCCGATCACCAGCGGAGAACAGAGGGAAAAAGAGGGAGCGGGAAGGGAAGAAAGCGGGGGGAAGCGGAGCGCAGGCCTTCCCTGGCTCGGTGAGTGGGTGTGATAGGTTGGATGTGGGCCGAGCCTGAGGGGCTTTACCCTGGGAGGGGGGAGGGTGGAGGGTGGAGGGGGGGGCGACCGCTCAGACAGTCTCCTGGAGGTCACAGGTCACCTAGCTAGCCCACTCTTCTTCTTCTCTCAAGCAGAGATAACTCCCAGGGTTAGCTTGGTCCCAGTGACTGTGAAGTCTCCTGGAGCGCCTAATGATTTCTCCTCTCTACTTTCAACACAGCAAAAGATCAGCGGGAGGGGATTTAATGATAAGCTTTGTAATGGAAAAATGCCTCATTTTGCCCATGTGTGCCTGCGTTCAGAATACAAAAAAAAGAAGAAAAAAGGGGAGAATAAAAAAGCTGTTTTATGAGCAATCGCTCAGCTTAGAGTCATTCAAACAACACATGTAAGGAGGGGCGTACAAAAACGTACACACAGTTTTATTTGCCATGTTGATTGTAATTACACACAAACGGAGGAGGAGGAGGTTGCGTTGCCACAGCTGCAAGACTTTCTGCTCAAGTGTGCAGCGATGTGACAGAGCTTTGTTTAATCATATGGCATTTCAGGAGTTTTCCTCTGTTATCGAAGCCTTTCATCTTCATTAGTATAAACCAAATAAATGCATTACCCTTCTCAATTTAATTGGCTGGATTTTTTTTTTTTTTTAGAATAAAATGCTACATTTTCACTCACAAATACTTCAAAGTCATCACTTTGTTTCGGAGAGTGAGACAGGGAGAGACAGAAGGAGTCTTTCTATTGGAACATGTTTTATGTGGCAGGATTTTTCTCTCTTCGCAACATCTGGCACCAATATCGTCTGGCAGAGCCGCGGCATACTGTTCTCCACTGTACCGCTGCCATGTCCAAATTAACCAACTCCACACATTCTGCTGCCATTGAAGCCAGACGCTTCATCCCCACCTCCCCCCTTTTCTCATTCGCTCGCCGAAGAGTTATGGGATAGCAGCAGTGCGATGACTTGTTTGCAGGCCTTGCCTAACAAGCAGATGTGGCCTAATGTTGATGTCATGGGCATGCAGGCTTTGTGTATTTTCAGTGGCATACAACCTACGCAGTGCTGGGACAGTTATTTGATAAAGCAAGCCTTGACTTCCTTATTTAAATGTCCTCAAACTGCCATTCTATTTTAAATAAGTCCTTACACTGTTTAGGAATTCCCTGTCATCATGTGACATTGACAGGAGGTATTTTTGCTGCGTTAACTGCTATCAGTCATTAACAGAAGAAGGTGCTTGCAGCATTTGATTTTAATGCCTGATGCAATTGTGTGGAGGAAGAATTTGAAGGCCTCGCAATGGTCTTTGCGCACAAAATAAAATGGCCCAGTCTTCAAAGCCATATTTATTAAGGCTGCCTTACCATGGAAATCAGTACCAGATGTGGGAAAAAATTCACTCCAGAACCCCCCCCCCCCCCCCTCTCTCTGTAAGCTCTGAATACAGTGGATCGGCCCAGTTTCTTTTCAACTATCGGGCTCCAGTGTTTCACACTCCCACTCAGCAAACAAGCATATACAAGTACAATAACAAATGCACACACATACACGGATAACTGACCCTGCTACAGCACCGACCCCGTCCAAACAGGTGTGAATAAACATCTGTGCGCTGTGATTTGTGTGCTGTTGTCAGTTGGTTCATAATTACCGGTAGTTGCCTTTCTTGCTGAGCTGTTCCTTGAAGTGTCCCAGGGTGAGGCAGTGGGTCTTCATCATGCTGCGATACGGAATCTCCTCACCACAGAAGAAGTAGGTGACCACTAGCTCCTTAGACCTGAAAATGCAAAATGAAAACTGGTTTTAAAACAGCTGCACTTGTGGGAGAAGGAGTCAGACTGTTGAATAGGGGTGTCACGATTTCTATTCTACATCCAATATTGATCGAAATCAGCTTCCGATTTCGTCCATCATAATCAACAGCAGTATCGATGATTACTTTTTTACTCTCCGCCCCCGCCTACAGACACGCGTTCGAGGAAAACTACAGCCTAACTCAAGAAATGTAACAACCAGCTCACTTATGGTCAAAACTATAAACCAGCACAAAAATCACAATTACCACCATAAGCCACCATGTTCTGAACAGACACGTTACATTACAAACACTAACAAAAGTTCCCCCCTCCCCGTTTTTCACCTCTCTATTAATGATGTATTATTTTCTTGTTTTGGACCAATAGGCTTGCACATTGATGGAGAACCACCCTCCCACTCTATTGATTAGTGTAACACAATATAGGTGCAAGCTACTGCTGAATGCTGACAATGACCCAGATGAAGACCTATGTCGGTCGCAACGCGTTGGTCATTTTAAACAATTATTGCCAACTAAAATAATTGGACTATTTTTGAAGGAGACTTGCATTTTATACTTTTTTGAGATCATATTCCACCCATGCAATGAGCCCTTCACAAGATTGAATACTAACAAAAGTAACATTTGCATTTCGGAACATAAAACAGCAAACTTAAGCTACTCAGTCCAGCACTCCGGACTAGGCAGGCATGATGGGAAATGTGGGCCGTCCCTGTCGCTACAATACTCAGGGCATTTCCTGCATATGCCCAAGTAGGGTGAAAAGGGGAGATGTCACACGTCATCAGATTGTCATATCTTTGGTGTATAACACATACGCAGTAAAATCTGGTCTGCACTTGACAAAATTGAGGCAATCGCAACGCACAACCGCAGCTCCAGTTACACTGCGCATGTGTTATACCCCATACCCCAAGACCCGTGTCCCAGCCTCTTTAAATAGGCCTTGCATATGCATAGGGCATTTTACACCGCATGAATTAGCCTAGAAGCTAGCAGACTTTAGTTAGTTGGTTAGTTACTTTTCCTTACTCATAGCTCTTCTACTCTTACTTGCTTTATCGTTAAGTCACTGCATCTCCTGACAGAAAAACACCACGGTTGAATTTCAGCCTACATGCACGTTTTTTCAGCTCAACATTGTTGAATCAGAGCAGCTGATATTGGTAGCGAGAGCAACAAACTAGCAGACTGACGAGTGCCGTCTCTCAGCGCACAGATACTGTGTCCAAAGCTCCAAAAGAGAAAGGAGAGAAACAAGTGCTACAGTAAATGACAACAAAACCGTATTTTTGTACATTACAGCTCACTTGTAATGCACTGCGGAAGGATTTCTGTTTTGTTTTTGTAATGATTATGTACCGAGGTGGGTCACACAGATACTGAGATTGAAAAGATGCAACTTTTAACTGTTGTAGTCTAATTTTTTAAACACTTTCTAAAAATGGAGTTCAGTTCTCTTTTTAAAGACGAATTTGAAAGTGTAGATGATAGTTGTCAGGGCATAAAACCAATGATCTGTTGATCTTTACGAATCAAGACTCCATAGTCTAACAATGGCATGTTTAAATCGAATATCGAATCGTGACTTTAAAATCGAAAGTCAAATCGAATCGTGACACCCCTACTGTTGAATGTAGACAAAGAATCTTTGGTGTATAATTAATTAAGGAGGCCAACAGACAGCTGGCTCACCCAAGGGTCAACCAATTAAAACTAAAAGAGGCCTCGCAGTCAGGTGGCTGTAGCTTAACATCAAACAGCCAGCCCATTCAACAACAAATGCAAGAAGGGGGCTGATAAGTTTGAGTTACCAAGGGCTACTTAACACATCTTTGTTGGGTTCCAGTGGTGAGTGTGTGTGTTGGGAGACGGGTGGGTAGTTAGGATTCCGTATTAAAGCATGTTTAATCTTAAATGATTAAAAAGCGAGAGAAGAGGAGTTCAAAGACATAGCTATGCTGACTCACAACATCTCTCTTTGAAGGAAGAGAGAGAAAATCTGAGGAAGAGGGTGAAAACACAAGCTTGGAGACAGAGGGAACGCAAAAAAAAACAGTGTATGAGAAATGAAATCTGGGAAACTAGAAAGCATTAAGAAAGAAATTAAGAAAAGTTGAGCTATAGAAACAAAGACAGGATTGTGTCATAGATTCAAAAGGAGCGCAGTAAAAGAGGAGAGCCGTACTCGTCTGCTTGGAGTCCAGGGCTGGCTAGCGGGCTGCCTCCAGCGGGGAAGGCAGCTGCTGGATGGCTCCTGTCTCTCTGAAGGCTGCTTGCTGCTGTTGAATGCCTGTTAAAATCACAGAGATCAATGACTAATCAATAATCACATCGATTTACAGTGTATATATATATGGAAGATGGGGAATATGTATGATTGACAGTTTTGGTATTATGTGTAAAGCTTAGGGCAGTCAATCGATTAAAATATTTAATCATGATTAATCGCAAACTAATCACAAATTTTTTTTATCTGTTCAAAATGTACCTTAAAGGGAGATTATTCAAGTATTTAATATTTTTATCAACATGGGAGTGGACAAATATGCTTGCTTTATGCAAATGTATGTATACTGTATATATTATTGGAAATCAATTAACAACCCAAAACAATGACAAATATTGTCCAGAAACCCTCACAGGTACTGCATTTAGCATAAAAAATATGTTCAAATCATAACATGGCAAACTCAAGCCCAACGGGCAACAACAGCTGTCAGTGTGTCAGTGTGCTGACTTGACTATTACTTGCCCCAAACTGCATGTGATTATCATAAAGTGGGCATGTCTGTAAAGGGGAGACTTGTGGGTACCCATAAAACCCATTTTCATTCACATATCTTGAGGTCAGAGGTCAAGGTTCTTTTGAAAATGGCCATGACAGTTTTACCTCACCAAAATTTAGCGCAAGTTTGGAGCGTTATTTAACTGCTTCCCGACAAGCTAGTATGACATGGTATCAAGGTATCAAAGTTGATATTGATCTGAGATCGATTGCGTTAATGCGCGAAAGAAATTAGTGGCATTAAAAATAATTTGCGTTATTATCGCGGTAAATTTGACAGCCCTAGTACAGCTGAATGTGTGTTTTACAATACAATACAATACAATACAATACAACTTTATTGTCCACCAGGGTGGAAATTTGTCTTCGGCTCACCAAAAACACAGAACAATAACAGACATTAAAAACCAGACAGCATTTAGTAAAAAACAGATACATTGACAGGTCATGTTACACATTAGAACAGTTCATGTCGGTGTCTGTGGCTTGGATCTGCTCAGTCACATTGTTGAGTTAAGGATTTAAGTGTGTCCTACCTTTGTTTCGGTGGCTTGGAGACCTCTTCTAGTCTGCGGCAGGCCTCCTCTAGTTGTGCCAGGGTGTTGGGTGGGGGCAGGGGTGGCATGGCCGGGTCCTGGATAAACGGGTGGCCTGGGTGGTGGCCACGGAGGTGGGCCCCACTGCCAATGCCGCCTCCGCCCCAAGAGGAGTGAGTCCGACCGGGCAGAGTCTTGGAGTCAAGCGGGTTGGACTTCTTTAGGCCTTGAGTGCTGTTGGGATAAAAATGGTCTGAGAACTCGAGACACTAGTGTTGTGTAATACAAATGATGTTGTGCCGATTCCTAACCGACACTTACCTATGTGGCTTGTGCTTGCCCTGCCTCTCACTCTCTAGGATCCACTGCCAAACATTCTGAGAGCGGTCGGTGGCATCTAGGGGAAGGCGTGGTGAAGACACGCCCTCATCGATGGCCTTGACTGGCCGTCTGGACAAAGTGCTGCAGCGACTGGAGGAAGAAGGAGAATCAAGTTAGGACCAGAGACGGAGCAGCTTTACCACTGGGACAATTGTAATGTGTAGCATTAGAGCAATGTACAATGCTGACTGTCAACTACTTTCAGCACAGCTCAGAAGTTACACTCACGCAGGGGTGAAGTCGGAATAATTGGCGCCCCCTGGAGGGCAGAGGCACTGCACACGCTGAGCCGCCTCGGCCTCGATCTGCTCCTTGGTCTTGGGCCCAGCGTGGTGATGGTGAATGTAGTGGTGGTGGATGTGCTTTGTGGACTGCCTGCCTGTCATCAGAACCTTTGCGGCCCCGGGATAAGCACCAAAGAAGGGCCCGTGGCCAGGGGACACTGTAGCATCTGTCCGATCTGGGGAGCGTGAGCGCGGCGAGTGCCGAACCACACCTGGTGACTGGCAGCCAGGTGTCTTCAGGACACGGGATAGGTGCTCGTCCAGGATAGCCTGGGGGTCTTCCTCACATTGGCTGCCAGACGGGAGCAGAGGGTGATGGAGGGAGGCGCTGCTGGTGAGGTCACCGCTCTCCTCCCTTTCTTCCTCCTGGACAGGCAAAGAGGAAGGCAATTGACAAAACATTCATACACAGTCACATGTGGGAACGGCAACAAGCAGACGAATTTATGTATCAACTTACACCAACTTATATCTATCGTCCTCTGAAGTCAGCGAGAGCAAACGCCTGGATAACTTGATTTGAGTTTCCTTTTTGCCGCACTGTTATCTTCGCTAACAGGCTTTGGGTGCGCTTCATCTATAATGCAGAGTGTGCCTGTGCTTCACAAAGAGACTGGCACTACACATACTCAGCAAACGTGCCACTGGAGAGTAGCTAAGTGCTAACTATTTGAAGGAGCTTCAAGTGTGTCTAGAAACATAAGTTTGAAAGTTCCTCCAGATGAAGTAGTGGAGGACAGAGAGGAAAAGGGAAGAAGTAGCTAAACCAAGACAGACTTTCAAATCCCTTGGTCTTTTCCCTGATCTTCGACATACTAAAGCTGGCACAGAGGCTTTTCAAGTGCAATATGGAACCATCGTGCTGAGTTAACTTGGATACAAGTTAGAATTTCCAAGTGGAAGCCATGGAAGTGTCAGACTGTTTCGAACAGGTCTGTGTGCATCCCTACCTCCTGGATCTGCTGCAGCCTCTCCTCCAATGAGCTCATGGTGTCCTGCTCTCGCTTCAGCTTCTCCAGCCGGGATATGAGCTGGGCAGCAAAGGCTGAGGGCTCCACGGGGGTCATCTCCTTAGGCAACCGATGTGTCCTCTGCAGGGTAAATGACACAGGGGGAAGGAAACTTTAGCGTGTGTGTTTGTGTAACTGCGTAGTGTTTTTGACGGATGCAATATGTCGCATTAATCCACTGTCCTATCTTGTTCCAAAAAGCCTGCTACTATTCCAAAAGGCCTAATCCAGATGCCCTTGCCCTCGAGCTAACCTGAACCTTCTCCGCCGCCCATCCCTCCCCAGATCTTCTCATGCCCAGTGCCCTTGGCAGTGCCAGGCTGCCGGGTGAGGGGGAGAGAAGGGGGTAGCGATGGCGGGGTAGCAGTTGGTCTCGCTCGGAGGGGAGGCCCCCTGCCTGCACCCTCTGTAGCCCGACCAAGCCATCAGCTAGGCAGCCTCTGAAGTCAGCACACTTCAAAGGGCCCTTGTCAAACATCAAACGCACACTAGGGGTGGGAGGGACACGCAGCTTTAAATCTCCGAATAAAAGCCAGATATCGACAGAGAAGAGAGAGTGAGGAGAGGAGAGGGGAAGAAAAAAGGAAGAGGGGGACAAAATTAACAGCATGAAAAAAGAGGAAGAGGATTGAGATGTGCGTTAGTGAAGTGGCAATGGTGGCGGAAAGAGAGAAAGCGAGACATAGAAGGAGGGAAAAGAGGGAGGGAGAGGATAGAGGAGTCAAATACTGGGAAGATCTAAGGGGAAGTAGTAATTTATTTCCCGGCTGCATGCAGGGCAGCTCAGAGGTACTCTAGTCACATTATCCTCCTTTTTCTTTAACTATATGCACCGGCTTCTCTCTCTCCCTTTCTTACTTTTTTGTTATTTGGCACACTGGCTTTCTTGATTTTGACTCTTTTTTTGTTGTTCCTCTCATCTCTTTGTAGACACGATGAAGGGAAGAAGAAGAAAGGCAAGCAGAGCTGCTGGCAAAGGAGCGCCAGCCCTGCACGGGGCCCCCGCTGCCTGGGGCTGGTGCATCATGGGAGACAGAGCCATCTCCAAATCAGGAGGGAGACATTAAAGGAGTGCAAGTGGGAAAGGAAAAGAGAGAGAGAGACAGAGAGAGAGATTGAGAGAGAGAAAAGACAGAGAGGAAGAGAGAGAAAAAAGGCGGAACAGACAACACTGTCAATTGCATGCAGACAACACACAACTCTTCCACATACACATACCTGTGTTTGGATATGAAGACAAAAGAATTTCACATTTCTTTTCTTGCTTCAAACAGACCCACCTCCTAACCTGTGTCAATCTGTTTTAACCCAGTTCCTTAAACCTTCCCACAACAACTTCAGCAGGTCAACAATATCTTGAATTCAAAGCACATACACCGTATGACCCAAATACTAATGGGACCAGATATCAGGGTGCAAAGTCGAATTAAATAGTGATGCCTCCTATTCATCTGCTGGGATCTAAATCATAGTTTTGGCAATCATTTTGCCAGTTCGAAGAGTAAATTGAATTTAATCATTACCATTAACACCGTTGCGATGTCTATTACCTATGCTATAACCACAGCTCTCATTGATGAATAATACATATTAAACTATGACGCTTTGTGACATACTACAGTTACTGAAACGGAATACAAAAATGACAACACAGGTTTGTATTTACAGCCCTACAGAAGCTACTGGGAAGGGTGGGGGGATTGAAACAGCAGAAGAAGAAGTGAAGTGGTATGCAAATCCTGCCTTTCATTTACCCTGACTTTTATATGAAAACGAGCCGGGGAATGAAATATAGTATTCTGTCACAACTTGAGCTCTGAAAAAAATAAAATAAAATAAAGCACAACTCCTCGAGGGAATCAGGACCCAGTTGTCTGTCAGCGTGTAGAAGTTTGAGTTTAGCAGATTACAAAAAAAGGAAACACTAGAACTTAAGGAAGTAGGACTTACAGGAAAGTGGGGTAGCGTTATCTGGCCATTGATCTTGACACTGCGATGTATCTCTCGCTGGAGTTGCTTCTTAGTGCCCAGCTTATATGGAGGGATTCCATCTCT
Source organism: Sebastolobus alascanus (assembly GCA_916701645.2). NCBI lineage: Eukaryota > Metazoa > Chordata > Actinopteri > Perciformes > Sebastidae > Sebastolobus > Sebastolobus alascanus. The sequence continues at coordinate 9,642,417 of CAKAOJ020000032.1, forward strand.
GTAAAAAAACAAAGATATTCCATGTTTACAATTGGTAAAAAAATACCACTCAAATTACTCTTATTTACAATTCATTTGGTCTATTATAACCAGCTATCTAGTGCAGGGGTTCTCAAACTTTTTGGGGTCAGGGGCCCCTTATAGGGAAGAAAATTTTCGAAGGACCACCTCATAATCGTATCGCCGATTAAGCATAAGTTTACTACCATTTGTACTCTTAGATGCCATTGGAACTATTTGTATTCTGAAACTTTTCAACCAACATATTTTAGACCTATTTGATAGTGATAAAACAGAAACACATTTCAATTTGAATCATGTTAATACCACTTTGTTTTGCCCTGATATATTCTGGGTGTTTTTTTAAATCAGATGTCGCTTTGACTTGACCGGTTTCATGGCTCCATTCGCTAGAGCCTGAAGACACATGATGCATTTTGGTCTCCCATCACTGTCGCTTGATATAAATGTCATCATATTTTCTCAATTTAGCTAGTTTGGGTTTAGCATCACTTGACGATGTGGACTGATTGAAATATTTCTCCATGCTCACCAGCTAACTAGCTGACTAATAAGTTAAGCTAAGCAGCAGCAGGAACGGTCCATTGCGCCCTGAGTGAAGTGACATGACAGATTGACGTGATGTGTCACAATCATATCAGAGGTTCTATTGGCCCAAAGCTAACGTGGGTGTGGGAGTAATGGACACAATATGCTTGTTTTATTTCTGAAAATGGACCCCATCCGTAAATATGTACTTTTTAATGATACAGCACAATTTATAATTTATAGCAAATTATTTCCCGGACCCCCTGACAGAGTGCCACAGACCCCTGGGGGTCCCCGGGCCCCACTTTGAGAATCACTGATGTAGTGGATGTTATTTGTCATCATTTACTGCAACTCATCATGCAGGTCACAATACCTCCACACCAACTGTTGGCGCATTAGCACCATTAGCCAATCTTTGTGGAGAAAGAGCCCTTAGGAGGCAGTTGATCATTGAAGTGACCGACACAACACCACCCAGTAGCCACCCACTAGGCACGTTACAGCCAAATCAAAAGGCCGGGGAGCCCTTGAAGCCAAGGCAACAAAAACACACATAACAAAACACACTAGGACAATGGTAGAGATATGCTAAACATCCCACTGTGGTCTACAAAAGAAGAGACTCACTGATAAGATTACATCAGTCCCTTCAACTCTGACAGCGGTTGTTTAAAAAGCAGAAGAATTAGCGCTAAACTCAGTTGAGTCGTAAACTACAACAGACTAGCAAACGCAGCTTAAGTGCTGCTGGATTTGTAGCTCTGATATATTAATATGAAAATAGAGATGTAGCTAGGAATATCAATAGTCTTTGGACAATTAAGCATTTATTCTGGGAATCTTATTCTCCGTTTTTCATTCGGTGTCTGCTAGCTTTTCCAGTCAGTTGCCACTTAAGCTGGGCCAATTATCTTGGCCGTTTTGGCTGCTCAGAAGTGTCTGACCTAGCCCAAACGCTACTTTTTCTGCTGCCTCTTTGAAATCTCACACTCATGCACATATGCACCCGCTGCCATCTTCGTTTGGCAAGCGCTGTGCTGTGAGCCTCTGATCTCAGCAACATCAAAAGGCTGGTTTGTAAGATAAGGTAATGTTTGAAGTTGGTGCAGCAGCATTCCCCAGCGTCCAAGTAAATCCATAAATAAGATATAAGCAAAAAGAGAAAAAAAAAATCCGCCCCTCCCAGCCCTTCTTCCACCCCCCTTCCCAAATCCTCCTCTTCTTGTCCTTTATCTGGGAAATGAGATTCAAATTTGCAGTGTGCCTTTTAACCACTGTAAAAAGACACACTAATCAAATTGTTCCCTCGAATGAGAGAGGAAGAAGCTGCGTTTTTATTAATATCAGTTAGGGGTGCAGAGAGGCGATAGCTGGGGACAAGGACAGGAGAGATCGCTGTGTCAAAGACCTTGGCGAGAACTATTAAAAGAATATGACTTTGACACATGATACTGTTCAACAATGAATCTATTTTTTCTTCTTTATTCCCCTAAACACATTCTGCAAGTCACATTTCAGAGTGACATTGTCAAGAAGAATCAGATAACGGAGCCAAGCTGCCGACATCACCCATGATGCAGCAAGCTTCTTGTAAGTGGGGGTCTACTACCAAAATCAATGCTTCACAAACTGTACCCTTGAGACTACAAGCCATCGTCCCTCAAGGCGCAGGAAGAAACACAGGAAACTCTTAAAAAGTAAAACTCAACAGCCCAGAGGAACTTGTGCGCTAACAAGAACCCCAAACTGAGCATCATTCCCACATGAAGCTTGCAACTTCCCTATCACTAACTATGTTTTTATCAGTCCAAACTGTCTCCACCCTGGTGAAACCATGTGACGGCTGGGTGCTTTGTCCAGGTTGGGGAAGAGAAAACGTCCGTGGACTTTTTCATGGGCCCTTACTTTATGGGGATCTCCTATTCAGTTGTGCAAGTCATTTTCAAAGCAGCCAGCCACCCTCTTATCCCCCTAAGCTCCCCTCACCTAACAATAGGCTGAAAGCGATTCAGTTAAGCCCTTTATAGTCCATGCACTTTATTTTCTCACTCCCTTGCACTTCAAGCCTAACCACTCCTGCTATTGGCTTGGGCGGATGGAGGAGAGAAGCTGTGGAGGGTTGGGTGGGTGAGGTGATTTTTTTGGGGGTGCCCTAGTCTGGCCAGGGGAAGTTCCTCATGCCTTGTCCCAAGGTCTAGAAATGAGTAACCCCTGTGAAAGCCTCACAGACACATGATCTCAGCACGCCGCAGAGGCCAGTGGCAGGAAACCGACCCACCATGTGAGTAAGCCTCCTTTCATTTGGTGCCAACATTTTTCAATGAGTTTGTCTTGAGGCCCGAATGGCCATTTCCCTCCCCCTCTCCTCCAGCTCTTCAAAGGGAAAAAGCGATTAGATAATATGAAAAAAACAAGTCTGTTGTGGCAGAAGGGTGGGTGGGATGGATACATTTCAACTTTGAGGAAAATGAGGCAACGCCCCCACCCACATCAAGACGTTCTCATTTTTTTTTTTCACCCTTCTCTCCAGCCTGCAACGCATCAGAATAAACTTCAAAAGGTCCTCAGACATAATGACTTTCCCAGAGTTATCTCCCTGGAGGCCACAGTAACAACTACACATTAATAGAATTACCTGGAGTCAATCATAGAGGATAATTAAAATACATTACGGACCATTATTTCGCAACAGTGCAGTCCCTTGGCCTCAAGAAAAGCTGAGTCTGTTGGACTACAAGGCCAAATATTTTTCTTCACACCCCTAGACTTTTTCCTGGAAAGGTGTTGAGTGAACCCTGGTCCAGGCATGTTTAGATACTATGGAAACAATCAAATTCAGAGCCTTGGCCAGGGTCAATTGAATGGAAATTAGCATTTTGAAGTTGCTACATTATTTAGGTCGAAATGAAACGGACCAATCAACTTTTTGACTTCAATAAAAACCACTTACACGCTACTGTCCGTCATGGACATGGAATCATCTGTCGTAGCATCACTGGAAATCTCGCTGTCGTTGGCACTGGTGGCAGGGGCAAAAATGTAACCGGAGTTGACAAAGTACGGGCTGGCGGGGTCTCCTCGGCGGTGGGACCTGCAAAAGACCAAGGAAGAAATGTGCCATGTTGAGAGGTGTGACAGCTGAGTAAAGTTAACTTGCTTGTTATTCATTTTATCAAATTTTAAAAGCCAATGTGAAAGCTTGGAGTTTGTTTTGTTGACATTTTCTTTATATTTCTGCAATAAGAGTCACTTTCTTGAGACGTTGGGACCAGAGGAATGTGACAACAATATTAGAGATGGAGGCATGGGTTCTCTTTTTCTTTCGACTCGCTTTCATGTCCCTCCTCCCGAACATACAGGGGTTGTGTGTTTGGGGGTTGAGGGGTGATGGCTGAAGTGAGCAGCCTTTCTGTGTGTGAATGAATAACAGCATTTCCTTTCTTTTTTCTCTCTTGTGCTATCTCCACACCCTTTTGTTTGGGCCAGGCCCATACTCCTGCACTTTTCTACTCTGATACTCCACTCTCTCTTTCCTTGGAGTGTTTTCTCCTCCACTTCTATCTCTCCCCCTCTCTATCATCCAGTCTGAGGCCCCTCCTTTACCCATTCGCCCCTGCTTTCTTTTCTAAAGTCTCTCTCTCTGTCTTTCTACTCTCTCCTGCTGTGTTGCATTCCTGTTTCAGTAGTGAAGGGGGTGGACAAGGAAGAGGGAGGGAAGAAGAGGAAGGGGGAACTTGAGCTTTAGAGAGGGAGGGAGAGAGGGAAAGGGGGAAGGAGGGCCCCTTTCTTTATGAGAATGCCTTCTGCCGGGAGTGCTGAGAGGAGAACCCCAGCATGACTAAAGCCGTAGGCCCCAAGCACAAACCTGACCTTTGGAAGGTCCGCGCAAAGAGTCAGGTATTTAGCACAGCTGGGCTCTCTGCACCCCCTGCTCTCTTTCTCCATCTCTTTTCGTTCTTTCATGATCCCCCCCTTCCTGTCTTTCCCCCTTCCCCTCCTCTTGTCTCTCCCTGTCTCTCTCCAAAGCAAGCTTAGTCTCTGTCAGACAGATTTTTTTTTTTCAAAAAGGAGAGATAAAAGTGCTGGATAGAAAAGAAAGAGGAAGGAAAACACTGAGACACACAGACACACACACACACACACACACACACACACACACACAATCTACGGCAAAGTGGGATTGGTGGTTGAAGCTGCGGAACTGAGCTGAGGATGTTTTGTTGTTGTGTTTTTCTATCACTTTGGAGTTGGAGGTTTCTCCAAAAAAAGAGGCAAAAAAAGGAATCTGTGCAGTGGCAAAATTAGTTCCACATGTTTGAGATGGAAATTGGTTGACCTAAAGAGATGGTGAGGGGCAGGGGGAAAGGGGGAGAGCGCGGGTAGCAGAAGGGAGAAAGGGGGGGCTCTCTCCCTCCCGGTTTTCTTTTAGTGAAAACAAGAATGCAGGGGATCACACCAGGAAACCAGGAGATGCCCACATGTCAACAAACCTTGTGCTTATTGGTTCCTAACTCAACATGGGTCCTTTCAAGCAAATGAGTAACCGTGCTATGATGTTATCTGACATCTGCTCGCATGAAGGATAAAATCCTCAAGGGAGTGTTTAAGTTGAGTTATTAGACCTTTTCTCACACTTATTAAAAATAATGCGGGAAACCATTTTTAATTTCTAGTCTCACTAAATGTTTAGTTAACTTGAGAGGGAAAGTATGGATTATCTATAAATTGCACTTTTCGAACCAAAGTATCAAGCCACTGTCCAACCTCTGAGCAACAATTGCGTCCAGATGTGAGGACAAAGTAGTTGAGTGAAAAACTTTTTTTAAGTTCCCTTTGATGCAGGCTCATGCATAAAATCCAGTTTTTGAAAATGTTCCTGGCTTGAAAAGATTTCAGCTGTTGGACAACGTGTGGGACGAGATCTTAAGATAAAAGCCCAAATGCTTTCCACAAACAGTTCTGCTTTCATCTCTGACCAAGAGAACAATATCTCCGCTTGGCTTAACACCGACTGCTGAAGTTCTCTTAACTCTGTATTGCCCTTTCTAGGGAGATTTTATGACAGCATACAATAACGATATGGTTTAGGAGTAGAAAAAAAGAGAAAACACAGCATAACTTTACAATAGCATCATACTGTTTCATGTAGCTGTAACAGACATGAGGCTTGGTGTCTGAATTTGTGCCTGAACCGGAGGAAGGGTTTCAAAGCACAGGAAACTTGGGCAAGCCAGCAGAGAGCTGCCTGCAAGACACCATTTACTTAAAAGGAAGGCTCAGATCCATTGATGTTTTGTACCCACCCCGCCCCTCCACCCCTCCAACCCCCTGACTAACTGCAAGGCAGGAGGGCACAAATATACAGGCATGTTCCTCTGTGAGTCTTTGATCAAGTGCCTTTATCTCTCTCTTAGGCATTTGTGAAAACTGCCACATATTCACTGTAGTTTAACTAATGAAGGAATGGTGATCACAAGGAGCAATGCTCAAAAAATCACATGCACTAAGATGTAATAACAGAGGCGTGCATGCTCTAGGTGAGCGCTGCTCTTACCTGCAACTATTCTCCAGCACTTCAGCTGCTGTCCGGATGGTAGCAGTAGCCCTCAGGGTTTTCGCAGACAGTCCAACCACAGACCCTAACGTTTTTGCCTTCAGGTCATTACAACTCCACTCCTCTTCCTCCATGAGAGGAGGAAGGTATCCGCACATCAGCTTTAGGCTGCCGAGACCGCCGTGGTTCATGTACGCCGCGTTCTCGCAGCCCGTGCGCACGTATTCGAGGTATATGTCAGAGGTCAAAAACATCTGGTAAGCGTTCTCTTCCATGTTGGATTGAATTTCCGTCTGTGCCTGGTCAAACATGGCAGAGTCTATTTGTTGCTTCTTAATACTATCCCTTATGAAGGTCTTGGTGGCGGGTTTCAGCTGCTTGGCGACAATGCTGTTGTTCTCGATGTACCGCTTGAAAATAACTTTGGCAACTCGCAACGTTTTGGTATCCTTTAAGTCCATTTGCCTGAAGCCGTTGCAGGCGAACCAAAAGTCCAAAGTGTCCACGCAATTCTCCCGCTCCAAAAAGGTCCTAAAGAGGTAAGCGCCGTCTCGGTCGCCCAGGAGAAAATGCAGAGACTTTGTCCACCGGACAAGGGGCGAGTCCGGGGACGCGCTGCCCTCTGGCTCCCCGAGTCCATCCTCGTTCCTCCGCGGTGTGGAGCCGGGAGGCGCGGTGGCTGCGGGGGTATCTTTAACCTTGCTCTGGGCTCTCATTTTGGCAGATCTGCTGGGGTTGTAGCATGACGCCTCTCCCTCCTCCCCCGGTACCGGAGGACGAGGAGCATCTTCTCGGAAGCTACTGCTGATGTGCTCCGTAAGCGCCCTGCTCATGACTCCAGCTCCGGTTGCCGTGTGAGAGTGCCGTCGTGCCTCCACTGAGCTCCAGCCTAATCCTCCTCACTCTCTAAAAGCAGCGGGGGAGCTTCTCAGCTCCTCTTCCCTCTGAAACACAAAGTATTGATCTAATCAAAGCCAGATCCTGCTGAACTTCAAAGAAAGACATCAAGTAAACAGTCCCTTTCAAAAACCCTAGCAGGGTTCACAGAGAAAGGAAATATGAAAGGCTCTTTTCGTTTCATTTATCTATTTATAATCTAAATGAGAGATCAACTGCAGCCTACATTCTCAACGTGCATTGATCTGTCACATCAAAAAACATTTTTACAAGTGTAATCATCTCACACAGCCTCACTCTTCACCAAAACCGGATTCTCACAACTGTGGCTTACACGTGTTTTCCTAACGAGTCCATGTCACAGGCTTCAACTCCAATTAATTCCCAATCTGTTTCGGACGACCGTACCCTACCCCTGTCTGCATCACACACACGCACACACATACATACACAGACTCGTCTCCACTCAGTGCCCACACTTGTCCTCACCATCCCAGAAATGTACAGACGAGTGGAAATGTATCTGATCTGCACCACAATGACCTTAAACGTTGTAATGTACGAGGGGTAAAAAGCCCCGCGGGAAAAGCCAGTCGCTCATGCGTAAATGTAAGCGATCAGTCCCCTTAATATCTGCCCGAGAAGGCTATTACAGCACATTATTAAAGCCATAGCCCCGATAACGTGTCTAAACTACCAACACGACAGCAATACATTTGGAGTAAAATCTGATTCAGAAGCTGAATAATTTTAATCGGAGCCTCGTCTCCAAAGCTAAAGAGACTAACGATACGCAGCTAAAACGACATAAAGTGCTTGGCCGTTACAAACGCCACATAATAATTCATACAGACACAACAGGCAATTTAAGTCCACATCATAATATAACCGATTCTAAGACACAACGGATGAAGGCTGGATAAACGTGCGTAAAACAACATACCATCGCAGAGCAGATCCATCCAGCGTAAAACCGTCAAAAAGTTGAACTATTACTCCATTTACAGTCGAGCCGAATACAGTCCAAAACTCTCCGAGCAGTAATCCAGCACAAAAAGCGACGACGGACTATTTAAAGCCTGCGCCGTGCCACATGTGTCCTATCTCGCTGCAAAACAAGCGCTGTAGTTTGATGTACCCTGTCCCATTCAACAACTGACCTCAGAGTAGGCAGGCTCGGTCCCTATGTAGATCACTGGGGGTGTCAAAATCTAGAGGAGGTAAAAGAGGAGGTGGCGGGGGGCTCCGATTGAAGAATACATCCCACTTTTTTCCCAGCTAGAAGACGCACCAACCGACAAATATTCGGTTTTTATCTGGGCTACACACATTCATACGCACACACGCACACACACACACACACACACACATAAGCTTCTTATCTATCTCACCGTATTTCTCGCCCACAAACAAGAAACATAGCCCGCATTTCTCAACTTCAAAGCTCAGCAGCACATCAAAGCGGCCAAGAGAGGGGGCCTGTGGAACAGCTTTCCTACAACTTACCATCCATGTACACGGGTAGCCTCCCTTTTTCAAAGTAAAGTAGTCCAACAACAGGCTGTGCCTATAACCGCTTCGGCGTCGTTCCCTGCCCTGTAATGTCCTATCACATCGGACAATGTTTAATGCAGCTGCGAATAAAGGAGAGAAACGTTCTGCCCTAGACTTTTCTCCCCAGGTAGTGTTTCAAGAAGTCGTAGCAGGCGGTAGAAATCCTCCGGGCTGTTTCTAAACCAACTGGGCTGAAGGTTTAACTGTGGACTTCAAAGTAACGAACCGCTGGCCTGGTCCCGGAAGATACATAAAAACGCAGCGTCTCATCTTCGCGAAATAAAATAAAATAAAATGAACTGAGGAAAGATAAAATAATACAAACGACTTCAAATTACATCACATTTTCCGTTCAGCAGTTTCTCGTTAGCAAATCCGTGCGTTAAGACGGTCGTTCACGTTTAGTAAACTTTTCAAGACAAGGAAAGGATTTACATGTATGCCAGGACCTTATCAAAGACAGGCAATCTCCAGCCAACTCCCCGAGGCTTTGGAGCGTCAGAAGTAAGTGATCTACCGCGCCAATAGCATTATTCTTACAGTCCGTCTGTTACTACACAAAGTTTCAACAGCAACACAAAGCAAACAAAAGCGATACTTTGTTGCCTGTGGCCTCTTCAAGTGACAGGAGGGAGTTTAGTGTGTTCACCTAGCTGCGGAGAATAGGGTTGACAATATTTTTACAGTTCCTTGTGGTATATATTAGGGCTGTCAATCGATTAAAATATTTTATCGCAATTAATCGCGTGATTAACACATTTTTTTTATCTGTTTAAAATGTAACTTAAGGGGAAATTTGTCAAGCATTTAATACTCTTATCAACATAGGAGCAGGCAAATATGCTTGCTTTATGCAAATGTATGTACATATTTATTATTGGAAATCAATTAACACCACAAAACAATGACAATATTGTCCAGAAACTCTCACAGGTACTGCATTTAGTATAAAAAATATGCTCAACTCTTAACATGGCAAACTCAAGCCCAACAGGCAACAACAGCTGTCAGTGTGCTGACTTGACTATGACTTGCCCCAAACTGCATGTGATTATCATAAAGTGGGCATGTCTGCAAAGGGGAGACTCGTGGGTACCCATAGAACCCATTTTCATTCACATATCTTGAGGTCAGAGGTCAACGGTCCCCTTTGAAAATGGCCATGCCAGTTTTTCCACACCAAAATTTTGTGTAATTTTGTAGCGTAATTTTGTCTCCCTCGCGACACGCACGTATGACATGGTTGGTACCAATGGATTCCTTCGATTTTTTAGTATCTTCACTCTAGCTTTAACCTGAGCCCTCTACACCCTGAAAATCGCATGTGGCGTTAATGCGTTAAAGAAATTAGTGGCGTTAAAGCGAATTTGTATTAACGCGTTATTGTCCCATATATTTCTTTCTAATTTCTATTGGTTCACAATGTATAGGGAGATTGGGCACAATAACCTTATGTAATTCCAGTAATATCCCCTCTTAATTACAGAAATACCAGAGTAAGGGGAGTGACAGTAAAGAATTTGTGGTTAAATATAATTTTACAATGTCCACAAAGATTTAAAACATATTCTTTAAGTTATAGCACTGATTTGATAATCCTATAGAGTGTAACTGTCAAATAATTTACATATTAGTCACAGGCTTTTAGCCACAAAGATGTCAACCTAACACACTTGCCAGTTCCACATTCAGGGAAAATGGCACAGCATGACATTTTGATTGAAATTGGACAGAGCAAAGGCAAGAGCTGTTCTCTAGTCTTTTAATTCACATGACTTGCCTAATGTCATTGTGACAGAATCTTAAAGAGTGGGTTAGACAGTGATCCAATCCCATGGTACTTCAAAGGCTATATTGTCCCTTTGATGTTGAAAATCAACTTTAAAGGAGAATATAATTATATAAGTCAGACAATTCAAATTCACAAAACTCTCATGATGGTACAGGACAAGGGAACTAATGAAATCCAAATTGTCTGAGTTCCTCAAGTGGCGATTCATTTGTGTTGAGTTATACATAGAGAGATAAGCATGCTGTGTAGCAGTTCCCATGTGGATTTATAGTTGTGCCAGCATCTTTGTCCGTTTGTCCAACTCTTTACCATTGGCCACATGGTTGTCATCTAGTCTCATCCAGCATGAATTGACACTGTTGATCGCTGAGTACGAATATTCACTGACCATAGACCCTTCTTATTTTCAATTAAAGGCTGGCCCACACTAAAAGATTTTTCAAATCTTAACAGATTTTGAAAATGTGAGAGACCCCACACATAACGACATGTTATGTTAAATTTAACAGTTTTGTTCCTATAGTGTGTGATGAGCAACGATTGGCCAAAACAGCACACCACACACTAACAGATTCCATATATGAACAACAAGAGTCCCGACTGAAAAAAAAATCTCGGAAATCTTGCAAAATCTCGATCAAAGGTGATTTTAGTGTAAACAAACATGGCGGACAACGGCCAGAAAGAATTAGCAATGTTAGTTTTTGCACTAGTTTTTACTGAAAATTCACGAAGGATGGATGGATGAAGTGATGGAGACATGTTAAATAAACACTACAAATTAACAAGTTGGTCCTCCATTTCTGAGGTCTATCTTACTACTACTTTATGCTTTGCGTTTTGCATTAGCCGCGGCCGAAATGACGGCGGTGGTTGTCCTTCCACTTCAGTCAGCTTGGTTCCCAATTGGCTATCGTTCTTTCCCATGTGACTGCGTCCTCGGCTGTGTTCAGGGTTCCCCACACACAACAGGATATCAGATCGTAAATATTGAACATATTTAATATTTACGATTTGAAATCGATGCGGCCAGGACTTCTGGGCCGATCAGGAGATTTAAAAAACACTCTTAACATACCTCACACGACAGGGATATCTGGAAAGCTCATCCTCAGAACAATCAAAAAATCAGGGCTTTGCATACAATTGTCGGAAAGGGGAATCGGCTTGATTCTCGTGTAGTGTGTACCCGGCATTAGGTGCTCAATAATTTCTCACGGTATCCTGCAGCCAACTTGTACAATTTAGTTCTGACACATGTTGCTGAGTAATTTTAACATACTCCAGCTTTCTTGCAAATATGCACAATAGCGAGCCTTTCTTCTTTTCTTGGTAAAGCACAGGAGTCTAGCTGATTACATTGACATCCTGCCAACCACTTCCTGCTTGCTGTGAGCTTGTCTGATGATTGAGTCCATGTTATTTTAAAATGTAATCTTTTAAGAAATGCTCACCACAAGGCGTTATCACAAAGCCGTATGATAGAAGACACTACAGTCTCTTTCTCTGTCCGTCTGTCTCAGTGTGAATATGAAGAGGTCATTCATAGCCACTGTTTATACTGGAGGGCTGTGTAAAACAAACATTGCTGCCACAAATCCAAACAATCCAGCACCCAAAATGCACAAAAAGCTTCCAACACTTCGCAATGGGAAGTGCCCTGCCCGCCGTCTGCGAGATGGAACACAAAATCGCAAAATGGGTCAGCAGCGTTGGCATCATGACGTTCAAGGGGCACTTCGCTGATCAGCGAGGACCAAATTAAAGCCATGAAATATGGAGCCATACTGTTATCTGTGCACTAACTTCTTTAAAGTCAGCTTTGAAAGGAGAATTGAGATATAGAGGGGTTATAAAATGTAATTTTTGAAGTGCAAGACAATCTTAAAAGTGGGATATTTCACATTCGGGATAAGATGTTATCTTCACTCAAATTAAATTAGTCCGCACATATCACTGCAAAAGAAAAAAAAAGGAGTCCACAGACAGTTTAATTTTTGCTGACAGGCAGGAAGCTTCGTTTTCGTTTGCTCAGTCTGCTTTTAATGACATGTAAAGATCAGGCTATTCAACTATTCAGGATGTTTTTAATGCTTTTCTGCAAACAAAACTGCTGTGATCACCAAATCAACCAAATACAAGTTGCTGTATTTTTTTTTAAATTCATCTGCAAAGTGTTATAAGACGCTAAACTCATGAGACCACACCTGTTGACCCTTGAATGCCCACTCTTGTGTTTAGCAGTGACAAAAGCGAGAGAGGGTGCTGTAAAGTAGCCACAAGAAGCGCCTTTTTGATGTTGACCCTGCCCTGACCCCTTTGTTGGGGCCCTAACCATTTCACAGGAAGATCCCAACGCTTTAAAAGCACAATACAGACGAGAGTGCCACCACTGACTTGCTAGAAGCCCCAATAAAACAGGGTGACCTGGAGGCTAATTGAGAGCTTGTGGTTGGGAAGAAATTAAAGGCATCTGGTGTATCACCACAGATAGGAAATGAAGCTGCTCTTTAATTAGAGTCTGCATTAAAGGCACAAAGAAAGTATGCATTTCACTACTGTCAGTACAGGTGTCAAGGTTCATTATTTGTCATTTGTCAATTCCAGCAAAGCAGTCATTGACAATGAAAATCTTTGGTCTCATCAATTCTCATAAAACATGTATATATATAAGGGGAAATCACACAAGTAAATGTAAAAACAAAATGATAATCTAAGGCATTAAATAGTGCAGTTAAAATAAATATAAACATAAGCAAATATAAAATAGTATTGTAAATGTAAATTTGTTGACGAAAGTATTTCAGATGGGAAAACTGTGTATATGTACACAGAGGTGTAAACAGTATGTAACTAGAATGGCACTCGGAGAGCGCAGACCTCCGCCCCCCTCTCTGTTCAGCTTGCGCCAGAATCTACGTGTAATTTTGTTTATGTTGAGATCAGCTGTATGTAACGGAGCATCGTAAAACACTTCATTCGAACTGGACAGAAACAAAATAAAACTCACCGTCCAACCGTCATCGTTACTCTTTCCAACAATCACCAAGTGTGCTTTGGTCAAACTCAACTGTAATTTCACAGAGTTTAATGTGGAAAAACACCGAATCTACAGTTCTTTCTCATCGCGGACGGCCAGCAGCTTCCGCACACACACCAACACACGTATCTCTCTGCTCTGAGAAGGAGGAAGAAGGCGGGGTCACACGTCATCAACGCGTCATCAGTTACACTGCGCATGTGTTATACCCTGTGGTCTTAATGCTCAGGCAGATCGGAGTCCTTAAAAATATTCCTGAATCCGGATCATGATCCGGATCACCACCAAAATCTAATGGATTGTTCATTGTGCCACATCCCACCCCTCCAAAAAAATTCATTCAAATCCATTGCAAACTTTTGGAGTAATCCTGCTAATGGACAAACAAGCTAACCAACAAACCAACAAACAAACGCCGGTGAAAACATAACCTCCTTCCCAGGCCTTCCGCCTTGGCGGAGGTAATAATGAGACAGGAATGTATTATTTTTAGAGAAGTAATAAAGTATATATATATACATATATATATATATGTTTATATATATATTTTATGTTTTAATATATAAATATATATATTATATATATATATATATATATATATATGTACTCCCTTTTTTGTCGCTTTTTCACAAGATTTTTTAGATTTGCATCATTTCACAGCCCACACTAGGCCCATATGTTCCCACAATGTGAACTAAAATTCCGTACAGCCCGTTTTGTCGTCCTTCCCTCCCCTCAAATCCTATACTTGTGCTAAAATAGCACAGCAAAACAGAGGAGAGGGTGGCTAATTGCAAATAACCCAATATTTTGGAGTTCAAAGGCTGTGGTGGGTTTGAGTGATAATTTTGGCTGAAGCATCACCATAAACACTAATAAAATTAAGTGCGTCGGAGGGGAGGAGGGGGCGTGGCCAGGCGTCCCTTTGAACAGACCCTGTGATCAGTTCCCCCTCTCAATTAGCGTATTGTCCACTTGTCCTTTCAGCTGGGAGGGAGGGGGCAGTCTCCCCCCTAGCTTCCCTTTGAAGTGATTATCCCTTTATCTCAAGCCTGAGCGAGGAATATCTTGGGGGACAATGGCAAATTAAAGCCCATATGGAGAGAAGCGTGAATGTCTGTTTGTAGGCTCAGAGAGAAATAGAAAAAAAGAGCGATAGAGAAATAAATAGAGTGGGGAGAGAGAGAGAGAGGAAAAGAGTGGCAAATATCATCATTCTGTTTGCATGAGCTGAAGGCTGAGTGGAAGATGTCAACACTCATTCAAAAAAGTAATTTAGGGCTTGTGCCTGAGCTGACACTTGTAGCAGAGAGACTTTAGAAGAGCTAAAGGAAAGAAGAAGGGAGGGGGGGAGAAACACGGAGTCGGAGGAATGAAGAGATAGAGGATGAGCATGAAGAAGAGAGAGGAGTGCAGTTGTCAGCAGAATCAGATGGCGGTCAGGCAGACAGGCTTGAAGAAGATACAATTAAAGTGTGGAGTTAAGACGGGCTTTGAAGTTGGACATGGTGCATAACACCCTTAAAGTTTGAGGAGCCAGCCATTCATCCGCTTGTTATGGCTCGTTAAGACCATTCCTTTTAAACGGCCCAATTTGAGAAAATAAACTTTAATTTCAACTTTGTGAAAAGTCTAAATATATCAAAATCACAACAATGATCAGGTAAAAATAAAAACGGAGTGGTCATCTTTTGAAATTTGAGTGAGGGATTTGCTAAAGAAGTTGTGGGGGTGTGGGTGACCGCTGAGGATGAATAATTACTTTTTCTTCCCACTCTCCCTCTTTTTTCTTACAATCCTGTTTTTCGGTGGCTTAAAAGTTTAATAATGTATAGAAACAATGTCTGTGATGCTTGGCCTAATCCATTTTGGCTTGGCAAATCTTTGTGGTAACCGAAACCCTATCTGATGTCAAGCCAAGCCAAGCCAGCATGTACAGACAGAGAATCTGTCTTTCCTCTGTGCAAGATAATGTGTGCAGCTGAAAAAGAATATGAAACAACAACCTTCTGCACACCGCCTCATTGCATGAATGCAAAGAATGGAAAACGTTTTTTTTTATCACAAATTGTATTTATAGTAATAACTATTGTTAGCCAGGGCCGGCTTCAGTCATAGGCCATATAGGCGGTCGCCTTTAGGCTGCCATCTTCTGGGGCGTGCTGATCGCCCTGTTAAAAAAAAATTAATTTAATTTAAAAAATAAAAAAATGCCGGTGGGCGCTCCTCCTCATTTTCTGCATTGAGGTAACAAATGAACAAATAAAGAAATACGCTTTTCACCCCTGTAACTCTCGTTGTAGTGAAACTGACTAAACACGTTTAAGCCAAGAATATCAGGGACCAATTGTTTATTTATATATGGTAAATACAGTTATTTATGAAAATAAAAGTCTTAATTTTTGTCTTGTGTGTTTCAGTTTACAGGGCTAGAGTTAGGGTTCTGGGGGGGTTGAACCCTTCCAAGGGGGGGCAGCAAAAAGGGGCTAGAGCCGGCCCTTTTATTAACACACTATACATAATCTAGTGTAGGCTGTCATCCAACACAGAATGCTCTGTATAACTGTGTCAATTGTCAATTTCATGTGTATTCATGATGTTTATCAATTTATCATGCTCGAGACATCAAGTGATTCTTCTTCTGATTGCGAAAGCGAGAGAAATGTGTGTTTTCACTTTGAGCTCCGTTAGCCATCCTTAATGATGTAGAAAAATGCTTATGAAGCATCGGTCAGGCCTATTAGAGGCTGAACAAAATTTGTTACAGACCAGCATTGGTTTAAAGTGACAACGGCTAACTGGCCGAGGCTCAGCCTGACAGCAAATCCATGCACTGATACGGCAAATGAAATAGCCCTATTGGTCAAATGATCCAGTGTTTAGCTGTTTGAGTTCTGGACAAGACAACATCAAGAGACAACAGTGACACCATAAAACCAACAGACGTATGTGACAGTGGTTCGTTGTTTGATTTACGATCATTACAGCCAGCCATTGTGATATCAACATATCCACATCCTGCCATTTCAGACACGCTCCAACAGAAAAGTGCGGGTGATTGCTGTGTCCACACACAGTGTCAGATTCTGTGGCAAAAACCAAACAATTACATGTGTGGTTAGCACTAACCAGACAAGTATTTCATCACCTGTGTGAATTGATGCACAGGATTTGTTGTCATTGTAAAAAACAGTTTTCTATCCGCATGTCGCATCTTGCCTCGAGCTGCTTCCTACTGTTTTTCACAAAGCATTTAACAGGGCACAAAAACAAAACTAGAAATCACAGGATTTGCGGTCGATGGGAGCATAAATACAAAAGGGTGGTCAAAATAATCCAAACACCACATGAAAAGGGAACTTAACCTTGAAGTGAGTGGACTGTGATTAGAAAGGCAGCTACACAGGCAAATTAAGCTGAATGGCAATTAGCAGTATGTGTCAGCTTTAAAAGAATGTCAGAGTGAAAACTGACACTTTTGTATGTGAATTTTCAAAGTAGTTATCAGGTCCAAATCTGCAAAATAGTTGGTCTCTGGATTAAAAATGCAACTGTTAAAACAATAAAAATGTACAAAAAAGTGAGAGGCTTGAAGGGTTTCAAATATATTGCCATAATATTCCGAAATTTGACAAACAAGGGGCAATCAAGGCAATAATTATTGTTGATACTGGACAATTCTACGAAACCCGGGATTATGTTGAGCAACAGTGTTTTTCAACATCTAATCTAAACGCATTCGTAGCTATACCCATGAAAAGTAATGCACTATAATTTGTTTATATCCCATGAAAATAATTTTTTGTGTAATTAACGTAATCGTGAAGCAGGAAATATAAACAGCGGTGAAAGCCGCATAGGGAGGAGGTCAGGGTGGACAGATGGGTCCAAAAATCCCGGACTTTCACCAAGGAGACCGGCGTTCGTGTCCCCAGCCCTTTCGCGCAAAAAGGTGTATGAATGCCACGATAATGCGCAAGGCGTTTAGCGTGCAATGAATGCACCTTTCTTGATTTCCGTGTGGTATTTGTACGCCATGTATCCCGTATTGCCTGCAATGTAAACTTATCCATTTATAAATGCTACGGTAGAAGTTAGTGACGTAGAATAAAAAGCGAGAAAGACCAATTATGGTGGGAAGATGAGGAAGTGGATGGGTCCAACAAACACCAGACCTTTAATCAGGAGACCCGTGTTCAAAACAGTTGTTTTCAGGTGTTTTGTTTTGTAAGTAACGTTAGTGCCGTTTGTCACGTTTTTTAATTGACGTTCGTGACGTGTTTTCCGTAGTTGTTTCTGTACGTGTTTTAGTTAGTTTACATACTTATTTTAAGTCCAACCATGATGTTTTCCCTTACCCTAACTAAGTGGTTTTCTTGCCTAAACCTAACTGCGGACGTTTGCGTGGCGTAGAAATGACAAGTTAAAAGGCTAAAATGCGTACTCTTGACACACGGAATGCCCATGAAATGTCGTGGTATTGTTATGATATGACCTTCCAGCCTAGTTTTCCCCAGTGTTTCTCTTTGTTTCCCCGCCCTATTGTCTCCTGTGTGTTTTCCCTGTCTGTCTTCTGTGCGTCTGTGGGCAGGTGGGCATGGTCTCTCCTCTCATCCTCCGGGGCGGTTGCTGCTGGCGCAACTGATTCCAATCAGCCTATCAATCTACAACTCTGCAGTATATCTACCCCGGTTTTCCTCCAAGACGTCGCCAGATCGTTCCGTCACCCTCAGTGGTAGTTAAACGTATTCAGGCCTACTTACCTCGTGTACCTCTTGTCTTGACTTTGCCAGTTTTTTGATCCTGTGTAACGCTGCTCTCCTCTGTTCAGGTCTGCTCTTGTAGACACAAGCCGTGTCCAGCCGGACGCCCCAAACCCCAGCCCCTTTGAAGTGGCAGTAGGCAACAATTTTTTGGCATAATTTGGCAAAAATTCCATAATAACCTTTCAGCATATTGTAATTCAAGTGGTCTGAGAGAAAACTAGACTTCTGCTCCTACTCATGGCTCTGTTTTCAGGCTTTAGAAAAATCTAGCCCGTGACGGCAGATTTTGACTAATCACAGGTCATTTCAGAGAGAGAGAGGGCTCCTATTGGCTGTGCTCCAGTCATGTGACCAGAACTTGGCTTCCTTCAACAGATTTTACAATGGTGGCTGTGTCACAAACTTTCTCATTTTACAGCTAAACAGTAACTACAAGATGATTCTGAGAACATTTGAGGCGAGAAATGGGCATTACAGTAACAGAATATTGATTAATATTTGATCAGAGCTGCCTAGTTTGACCGTTTGGTCGGAGTTCGCGAGTGATTGACAGCCGGCTCTCATAGATGGCAGGTGGACAGCCAACCTTGTTTTCCTCCAGTAAGTGAAATCCTTCAGATGCCGTTACGCTGGGAACGCACTGGCCACATGGTGGCGCTTGGCGGCTGCGTGATTGACGCGTCGGTTATCCAAACCAGCTGCGTTTCAGCTGCGTGTCAGCTGCGTGTCTGCTGCGTTTCTGCTGCTGCTGCTGCTGCTGCTGCTGCTGCCAGCCCTTTCTTTCTACCTAGAGTTTGCCTTTCATAATAGCCATTTAATTCAATTATAAATGTCATTTATATTTATTTTAGACAGAGAAAGGTTAAGAAACGTGTGGTAATTTGTAAATAATAGTAATAATCCACAATTAAAACCCGTACTACATTCATTCATGGAGCTCTCCAAGTCACTGCATGTTCCACGGCACTGTCTGCACATATTTCAGAATTAAAGCCTTGTGTTAACAAATGAGGAATTCTGTCCACAGAAAAAACGCTTGAGGGCTTTTATTTTGAAATGAAAGCAGGAAGTGTTGATTTAAAAACAAGTCTTTACTTATTTTCATCTCCGTAACATTTTCTACAGATAGAGACATGTAAACTGTAGTAATGTTGCTGGTATGACGTTAATATACAGTCAATAGATCACCTTCACTGTCTGTGACATATTCTACAGATGTCTAGACATTGAAACTGTAGTAATGTTGCTGGTATGATGTTAATATGCAGTCAATAGATCACCTTCACTGTCTGTGACATATTCTACAGATGTCTAGACATTGAAACTGTAGTAATCTTGATATGATGTCAATATATTGTCAATAGATCACTTTCTCTGTCTGTTGCTGCTGTGAAACGCGCGCGGCTCGCGTAAAAAATAGGCGAGACCTCGAATCTCTAGAAGAGCTGACACGCAGCTGAGACGCGCGTCTCACGCGAGCAGTGCGGATGCTCTAACCTGTTAACACGGACGCCAAAATAAAAAACAACAGGTAACGCAGCCGCCATGCAGCCACCACGTGGCCAGTGCGATCCCGGCGTTAGGAGCACTGCAGGACACAGTAGGACACAGAGGAACATGATTTTTTTCAGGTTACCTGTTTCATGTACTACTGTCACGATATAGCGGCCGTTTTCTAAAAATAACTTTTTTATATCAT
The DNA here is from genome assembly GCA_916701645.2 of Sebastolobus alascanus. NCBI lineage: Eukaryota > Metazoa > Chordata > Actinopteri > Perciformes > Sebastidae > Sebastolobus > Sebastolobus alascanus. The sequence goes on from CAKAOJ020000032.1 coordinate 9,662,271, forward strand.
ATTTGCGCCAATCTCGCATCCTGCAGCTCTAAAGGAACATTATTTTATAATAAATTCCTTTTTTACTTACCTGATGTCTGTGCTGCATTTGAGTCCACGTGTTGACCCAGTTATTACAGGTATTTATACAGCTTCCTATGAAACCAGAAGTCAACGTTGATGTATTTGTCAAGTAACATACTTAAGTAACGTCACTTTCGTAGTTATTTTAAGCCAAACCACGATCTTTTCATAAGCCTAAGTAGTTTTCTTGCCTAAAACTAGCAAAGTGGTTTTGTTGCCTAATCCTAACCAAGTTGATCTTTTCCTAAATCTAACTCAGTAGCTCTCTTGCCGAAACCTAATGAAGTAGTTTCCTGTGAAGGTGTAACTTTATTTTGAAAAGACTGTATGCATGTAACGAGCGGAAATTGACACATGTTGCTGGACATTCGTAAGAAAACAAACCAAAAAAAAGGAATACCTTTTTCATAAGATATACTGTAATACGAACTGTTGTATAAGAATATGTTGCATCAGTTGCAGTTCTGTGACAGAAACAAACTGTGGTTTCCCGCATGCAAACTGGACTCACTTCATGCCATTCACCAATCCAACCTGCACAACCTTACTTTCCACCTTGCTACATAAAAGCACACTGCTTCCTGCATGGGCACTAAACACGGCAGCGGACAAAAATTGTGGGTGAAATTCCTTGGGATACTTGCTGAAACAACCAAAACTTCCAACTGGGCAATGCCGTGGCTGATAAAGCAGGAAACATCGGCATGAATAATACTCTTCTAACCCCCAACGGCTTCTGTTGAGTTCTTGGGCTTTCTTTCCAATTAAATACAATTTACAATTGTTTTGCTGTACGAAAGAGTCTTTTTGTTTGTGAGAGTTCAGCAAAGTTCTTCGGGATAAAAAAAAGAAAAATCTGGAAAAAGATACCGGTATTTAGTGTATCAGTGCTCAGAAATGTAGAAACATGAGTGTCTGATTATCACACATACAGATGCAAATTGCCTCAATGAAACCAGATGGAAAAAATATGCTTATCATAAAAATCCATAAAATTAAAGCAGTCAACTGGATGTTTTGGCATATGAGTTGATTACCTGCCAATCATGTATGGTGATGGTGGGTTGTGTTTATTTATCCTAAATTTTACGGTCTGTGTATGACTCGCTCTGCTCCGCCAGCTTCTAATTGATTAGATTCGAGAACGGCTCTCCTATTGATTGTTTAAAACATGATTCCTTTACATAAAACATTATTCACACATTACACATACATTCTTTCTAATTTTTTCCCAATGCTTTTGCTGTGTATATGTGTGTAGGCTAATATGCATGAAAGTAGCATGTGAATGAGGGATGGTGAGGTTTTGCAGTGTTTTACTATGTATAGTCTGTACAGTAACTCTAACTCAACAGAAGTAACAACAAATTCAAAGTCAAGGAACACAACAACAGCAAGACTGCCTGAATTTTGCAAGGAAGTTAACTAGTATTTATCTCTCATGGTTTTGGGGTGAGTCATACACTTTTAAGGCTGTGCCTCACACTCTGACAGTCCCCAAGAGTATCTCATACTAAATAAGGCACCGCAATTACGAAGCAAGTCTGCCTAAAAGTAAAATAAAATTGTGATTTTCATATTGTGCAAGATTTTTAATGGAAAACAAAAACTTTTGAAGCTCTAAGCAAGAAGCCATCAGTTACCACATTGCCAGATTCATGGTTTTCACAATGCATATGGCGTAGATTTGTTATTTGTAAGCAAAACAACAAGATCACAATGTCGGCAAAGCAACACCAATTACTTTCTTAGAGTTATGCCTACCATACACTAGGAGACTTTGAAAAGACTTTTAAAAGACTGAGTGTCTGACACCCTCTCAAATTTTAAGACAATGTGTCTTAAGTCACAGAGTTTTTAGTCTATAAGAGTTTTTAGTCAGACTATAATATTTTGACAAGACTTTGGATCTTGCAGGGTCACTATTTACAAGACTACAACTAGATTCCTTTTGAGATGATGTCACATCCTGCTCCTGGTGGAAATTTACAAGAAGAAAAACTGTTGAGAAAGAAGTGGCAGCCCTCGAAATCCCCGGTGAGTACGCGATAGTGTAATGTTTGCTATTAACCTACGAGCTAACTGTATGTTTCAGCTGACGATTTCTAGCTTCAATCATATAAATTAACACGCACAAGTGTATATATGAGAGAAAGAGAGAGAGCGAGTACTGCAGCCAGATTTATATGATTGAAGCCATTAATCTTCAGCTGAAACGTACGGTTAGCTCGTAGGCTAATAGCAAACATTCCAATAGCTAGCGCTAGCTTGGAAGTAGCCCCGTTTGGGACAATGGTTAGCTAGCACCAATAATTTTGAGAGCCACAGCGATTTCTGTCCACTTTTTTCCTTCTCCACTCTATCGTGGTACAAATGGGAGGACATGTCAAATAGACACTCTTGTTCACTGCACAACTCCACCAGTTTCTCCAAGTTTACTTTCTACCCCGTTTGCTACTTCCTGTTTGGTGCTGCAGAGAGCGCACCTATTGGTTGTTGACAATGTTTGCGTCATTGAACTTATGATAATATTAACTTGTTTGATTTTATCAGAACGTCAAGACGAGAAAAAGACTGACTTAAGACAGCTTGAACTGAGTTTTATGACCACCTTACACTAAACGATCAAGATCACGGGAGCCTGCCACAACCCTTGCATATCTCTCATTATTTCATTCCGACATTGGAAATATGTCTGTGACAGTGAAATCGCTCGAAAAGTTGTTTGGCGTAAGGTCGGCATTATACACTCATTCACTCTTGGCAATCCTTGTGTGTCTGTACAAACTGTTTATGCAAAGATAGTGACCATGAGGTTAGAAAACCTGCTGTGGATGTTACTGTATAATTTGCACACTAGTGCTCAAGTGCATGCCCATACATGTTACGTACATGCATGCATGCATATAAACTACCTCTGTTTGCTTTTATGACGTTCTAAACATGTGTGTGTTCTTGACTCTACTCTGTGAGGTTGTGATATTGTTACAAGAGTTAAACCCACCTACTGTGAATAAAGGAAGTCCCGGCTACAGCAAAAGAGAGCAATCATCCAGGACCTCAGCTCTGGCCAGCTGCATATTGTTCGTTTATTCCAGAGAGAGTTTCTAAATCCATAACTAAAACTAAGATAAAAGTGTTTTGACCCTATTGTGGGATGTTTCCCAGTGTCATGCAGCTACTCAGCAGGTGTGCAGAGGGAGGGTGAGTTTCAAAACACACTGCACAGCAGATAGGCAAAGAGGAACATCAACAAAGCACTGCTGCTATGCACCTCACTGACTGCTCTGACACCCGACAGGGAAAACATTCCGACAGAGAGAAAAAAGAGATGGAGAGAAAGAGAAGAGAGATATAAAGTGAAAGACAGAAAGAGAAGAGAGAGGAAGACAAAATAAGACAATAAAGATGGAAGAGAAAGAAGAAATATATTCTTTATTCATGTATTATATCTTGTCGATATGCTTCAACAACACTAAATCTAGGAGCTCAATTTACATGTCATGCCAGAAACAAGGCATGTGAAATTTGAGGTTTTCGAAAGAAGGGAACTGCAGAGAAAGGGAGGAGAAATTCAGGCATAGACACAAAGATACCAGTGTGGAACAAGAATAGAAACAACTGTACAATCTATTGTTATCAGGTGCAGCAGCTGCACAACAAACACTACATTTGTGAGGCCTGTATGTTCGGTGTTTGCTCAGCCTGTGTTGGAGGTGTTGTTAGCTCAATTTGACAACTTTTGATGCCATAGTTTGCACTTCTCATTTAGATTGCATTGTACTGTAAATGCACTTATTAATACAGTAATACAACTTAGAGCTGCAGTAAGCAGAATTTTTTTGGCATCATTGGGCAAAAATTCCATAATAACCTTTCAGCATATTGTAATTCAAGTGTTCTGAGAGAAAACTAGACTTCTGCAACTCGTCTTGGCTCTGTTTTCAGGCTTTAGAAAATCTAGCCTGAGACTTTGGCCAATCACAGATCATTTCAGAGAGAGAGCGTTACTATTGGCTGTTCTAAAAATACAGATACACGTGCACGTCCCTTAAGATAGTTAAAGCCTGATTCAACGGCGGAACATCCTGCAGGAAAAGTTGCTATTTTAGCAGCAACAACTGCCTACATTGCAAAGCCACCCAAAAAAGGACTTATCAAAAAGAGTCTGACAATATAGGCGAAGCATTTCAGAGATGGAGAGAAAACATTGCTTAGTTTAGCCTTCTGTTTACGGCTGCAGATAGCTCTGTGAGCTAGCCTCACGGCTACGGTAGCTACGGCAGTAGCTCGGGGAAAGCATCATTTTCTCTCCATCTCTCTAATAGTTTAGCCTTCTGCGTGAGCTCACCCTGACAGCAGAAAGCTAAGCTACCGGTATTAGCAACATTTTCTCTCCATCTCTCAAACGCTTCGGCGATATTGTAGCTCGCTAGGGCCTCGAATCACAGTATGTCATCTCAAAGGGCTTTACAGGCCCATAAGTATGCAAAGAAAACCACAAACAAGCATGAGTTTTCTGTTTCAGAATGATCTCTAGCTGGCTAACTCGGATTTGCAGGTCAGAGTTCATCTTTGTTGAACTTTGACCAAGTGGATGTGCTCAGTCGGCCAATAGAAACACTGATGGAGTGTGTTTGGAAGTGGCAAAGTAAGCGCAAAGCAACCATACCTTTATGAGAGAGGCCGCTTGCCTCTTTGTATATGTATTTGTGAACATAAAGTAAATGGACCACCAAATTATACTATACAGTCTCCATTATTTTGTCATTCTGTCCTTCTCCTGTAAAGGGACAAAAAAAAAAAACAGAATAGAGGAAGGGCAGAGAGAGGAAGTTAGCAATCAGAAAATCATTTTCGGTTCCAATTATGGAAAAACAAAAATAAATTCTTAGACTTCACTGTTCAGCACATTTGGAAGTGCTACTCAGACTTCCCTTCTACTACTATCAGCCAATAATGACACACCCAGTCCAAAATTGGGAAGTCCTAACAGTAGGACAGGAGAATAACAAAGACTGTGGGAGTGAAAAGGTCAACAGAGTTCACCAGGCCTTCTATTAATGAGTAGCACCACCTCAGAGTGGAGCAGACGGAAAGGCCGCCGATCATCACTGCTCCTCCAGCGCTCCTCAAATGTGTCAACAAAGCAGTGTGAGAGGAGCATGCTCCACTGCTTGCCCTCCCACACCTGACGATGATTGGATAGGTGGAAGAAAAGAGTGGAAGGGGAGAGGGTTGACAAAAAGCAGGAGTTAGAAACCCCCTCACCCTCCCACCACTCCTCCCTCTCAGAATAAAATCCTGTGCCATAAAATGTAAGAGCGGGCAAACAGCTCCTCCCCAGCTTGTCGGGGAGTTTGTTTTAAAGTGGAAATGAGGCTGATGGCGCACTGGGCGATTAGCCCCGCGGCTAACATGAAAGGAGAGGAAAAGACAGCCGCTAATTTTCTCCTTTGACCTTTGGCTCCTGCTGGTATTTCATACAAACGCTGATTTATGGAGGAGCCTAACAGCTCACTGCTACTGAAGGGATTACCGTAAGAGAAAGAGGGAGGGAGGAGAAGAACAAGCTGACCCCGAGGACTCACAGTATCTCAATTCATTCATTTCATCTTTTTGTTTCTATCTCTGTCCTTTTTACTTCATATGTCCTTCTCCTCTCGCCCATATCTCTTTGTCGATTTGCCTTTGTTTCTCTGTCTGCCTGCGTTAATGGATTTTCAACTCTTTATCTATTTCCATCTTTATCTGTAGTCTGTTTCTGTCTGCATTTGTCCTTCATCCTGCCCATCCTTCCACCCATGCTCTTTCTACATATCCACTGTGAAATAACAACACGGCAGCTCGTGAAATAGTCATGAAATTTAATCTATTTGATTTGTGTACATGGACACAAATTTCCACTTTTTCTCGTGACAATCAACTCGCACAGCTTTCAACAACATATTCTTCGTGCTATTTCATACGAATGTCCAGCACGTGTCAATTTCCGCTCCAGTCTTTTCAAAATAAAACTACTCAGTTAGGTTTAGGAATAGAACGACTTCATTAGGCTTAGGCAACAAACTACTTAGTTAGGTTTAGGAAAAGATGGACTTGGTTAGGCTTACACAACAAAACTACTTAGTTAGGTTTAGGAAAAGATCAACTTGGTTAGGCTTAGGCAACAAAACTACTCAGGTTTATGAAAAGATCGCGGTTTGAGTTTAAATAACTCCGGAAGTGGCGTAACTAAGTATGCAAGTTACGTGACAAATAAATAAACGTTGACTTGTGATTTCACACGGGACACGAACACCGGTCTCCTGGGCAAAAGTCCTGTGTTTTTTCGGCATTGCTGCTCTTTATACTTCCCGGTTCACAATTATGTGGATTACATACAAATTGATTTTGTGCTGACCATCACAACAACAAAAAAAACGTGAAATTTGTGTCAAGCTACACAAATTAATACATTAAATTTCGTGACTATTTCAAGAACTGATGTGCGACTGGGCTGGAAATAACCATTTACAGCATATTAGGTACATACTGTATATGAGGCTCTTCTTTGCTGTGTCACAGTCATTATCATTACAAACTGTCTAAAAAGAAACCCAGACATGCTGACGCCCTGTGGTGCAAAAATGAGAAAGATGACACCCTTTCTCATCCACTGTGCAGTGCCCAGTTGTGAATATGAATACACGTTGTGTCCCAGCACTTTAGCTGCAGGGAGATCCCATCAAAGTCAGTTTCATGCAAATCCCATTTGAGGAGGCCCTGAAATGCCTCTGGGGCAGCGGAGACCCAGGAAGTGGAGATCCGGCAGCACATTCCCTTCTTTCCCTCCTCTCTCTCTCTACTATTGCCCACCTATTGTTCCCTCAGTTTGCCAAAGGGGGAGAGAGGTGCAGGGGACAATTTAAAAAAAAAAAGCCAATCACTGGAAATCCCCACTTCAAACATTCTGGTTGGATATTAGCTTGAAATTACAGCATGATTTTTCCTGTTATGCATTTAGTGGAGTCATCCAGTGCCTATAAGATAAACAGTAACGTTAAACAAAAACTGTGTTTATATGAAGACCAACTGCTCCAAATCCATATAAATGTTTCACTTGTAGCAGCTGAAAATGATCCCAACAAGTCATTTAGCCTTCATGGCTGATTTGTCTTAAAACAAGGAAAAAGCTTGTTAATGCTGTGAAAGTGGCTAAAGTGGCTCACAGTGCGGCCACTTTGCCCTTTGTGGTTCAAGGTGCCCCTCTGGAACAAAACTAAATCATATTTTTTGTAACCATTGCTAGTAGAGTTGTCAAAGTTAACGCGATGATAACGTGTCAACGCAAATTCGTTTGAACGCCACTAATTTATTTAACGCATTAACGCAACTTGCGAATTTTAGGTTGTAGCGGGCTCAGTTTTAAAGCTAGAGTGAAGATATTGGTATCATGAAACTAGAAAACTTCCATCCATTGATACGATGAATCTCCCTTTAAGGTACATTTTGAAAAGATGAAAAATATTTGATTAACTTGCGATTAATCGCGAATAACTGTGGACAATCCTGCGATTAATTGCGTTAATATTTGAATCTATTGAAAGCCCTAATTGCTAGTTTTAGTGTTGTTGCCACTGCTGCTGTTATATAAACAAGCTGTCTTAACACGTTTCATCCACAATTCTAGTCTTATGTCGGTCCTAATGCCTAGTTCGCACTACATGACTTAAGCCCTGATTTTCCACTCGCCAACAGTGTTTGGAGCTCCCCGACAAAAGCGCTATGTGTGAACTGGTCAAAGACGCGAGCCAAGAGGCTTGCCGGTGCATTGCAGACACATTCCAGATATTTAGCAGGCTAAATATCTGGACCTGTCAGGGAGTCTGCAAGAGGGCTACAGCCAATGAGAGCGAACAATAGAGTGCTGCAGGGATGACGTATTTTTGTAGGCCAACCAGGAAGTTAGCATCGCCCCGGTTCCCTCGACAAAAAGCCAATGGGATTTTTCCATTGGGTTTTGGATTATTTCAGAAAATAAGCTCTGTGGCAAACACATGTTTATGATACTTACACATTTTGTTCAGCAATATAATTTCCACAAATGAACACCACTTTTACGATTTTTGAAGTGTGAATGCAATCGCCAGAAGTAAAAAGCTAACGTTAGGCTATAAACGAACTACACCACGGTCACGAGTATACACAACGAGGCTGTAAAGGCGGACGTGCTGACGTGATGACGTTTAGTAGTCTCATTTAACCACTTGTTAGCAACTGCCTTTTTTAAGACACATAAAGGTTTCAAAATTCACAAGTGGGATATTTACTGACGTATTTTATATTGGAGAATAAAACATTAAAATCTCTTAAGCTTGTGTTAACCAAAGACCTTATTTCAGGCATCTAACAAAAAACCCATTCAAAAGACTTCCAGACGAGGGAACCAGAAGTGCTAAAATGCTAACTCATTTCTGGGTTTTAGGACTCATTCCTGCAGCACTCTATAGGAACTTTATTGTATGTCTTGCATTTGCAACACGGACCAAAGTTGTTGTTGCACCTAGGGTTGGGTGTTGGATGTTTGCATGAATAAACATAACACAGTGACTGATCTACATAAAGGAAATTGTAAAGACGTGTGGAAACAGGCTATTATGTGAACACGTGTGCCAACGACAACATCAACGAACATGACCACGCCCATGTCACTTCTCGCGTGTCTTTTCGTGACAAAACGTAGTTTGGAGACCTCATCATGGATTCCTCCTGGTGAAAGATCTTGTAGTGTGAGACACTTCCCCTAAAATATCTGTGTACATCTCTGGATCTCAGTGCAGTTTTACTTGTTTTAAATGAGCATCCATATCTTGGAGCAAGACCGGCTAAGGCAGATCACAGCAAGAAAATCCACATGAGCGCTGGAAACAGGTATAATAATCTTACTTTTTTCACTTTCTTTAAGAAAATAAGACTTGAGATCTCAGTAATAGACAAAATATAAGTAGTAATGTAGCCAATAGAAATAGCTAATATTGAGTTATGCTTGGCGAAGGAATGGTTTATTTGTCCCACACAGAGAAATTCCTTTAACATTAAAATACAAAACAAAGCTCTATCAATACAATATTCAGAGCATTCAAATAGCAGCAAACAACTATTTGCTATGTAAGGGACAATACAGTCTCATGAAATTTTATCTATTTGATTTGTGTACATAGACACAAATTTCCCTTTTTTTTCGTGACGCTCAACTTTCAACAACGTGTTTTTTGTGTGTTTTCTTATGAACGACCAGCACATGTCAACTTCCGCTCCAGTCTTTTTAAAATAAAACTACTCAATTAGGTTTAGGAAAAGATCACGGTTTGTATTAAAATAACACCGGAAGTGGCGTAACTTAAAGCTTCAGTAGGCAACAATTTTTTGGCATCATTGGGCAAAAAATTCCATAATAACCTCTCAGCATATTGTATTTCAAGTGTTCTGAGAGAAAACTAGACTTCTACACCTCCTCATGGCTCTGTTTTCAGGCTTTAAAAAATCTAGGCCGTGAAGGAAGACTTTGACCAATCACAGGTCATTCAGAGAGAGAGCGTTCCTATTGGCCGTGCTCCGGCCATGTGAGCGGTGTTTGGTATTCCCTCAAGAAATCTCAACATGGCGGCTGGGTCACAAACTTTCTCAATTTACAGCTAAACATTACACTACAAGATGTTTCTGAAAACATTTGAGGTACGAAATAAGCGCTGCCAGTTTGACCATTTGGTCAGAGTTCGCGAGTGATTGACTTGTGGCTCTCATAGACGGAAGCTGGACGGCAGACTCCAGCTCGGCTCCGACTGGTTGTTTTCCTCCAGTCTGTGAAATCTTGCAGATGCCGTTATGAGCACCGGAGGACACCGGAGAACACAGAGGCACATGATTTTTTTCAGATTACCTGTCTCATGCACTACTGTCAGGATATAGCGACCGTTTTATAAAAATTACTTTTTTTAATCATATTTGCTCCAATCTCGCCTACTTCAGCTTTAAGTACGGAAGTTACGTGACAAACACTACTTAGCTAGGTTTAGGAAAGGATTGCGGTTTAGGTTAAAATAACTCCGGAAGTGCTGTAACTTAAGTACGGAAATTATGTGACAAATAAATCAACTTTAACTTGTGGTTTCACACAGGACACGAACAACGGTCTCCTGGGCTGTCCTGTGTTTTTTGACCCACCGATCCACCCCAACCTCCTCCCTATGCGGCGTTCGCCGCTCTCTATACTTTGTGGATTACATACAAATTGATTTCATGCTGACCATAACGAAAAAATGTGAAATTTGTTTCTTTGTACACAAATCAATACATTAAATTTCAAATTACAGCTGATAACGCCGTCCCGACTAACAGCGCCATTGCAGAAGCATAGCCCCCACCCTCCGGTTCATCCCCAGGTTAACACTGTTAGCTCTGTCAGCAGTCTTGCTGTTGTTTTCATGTTTATCGCGGTTAGCACCATTAGCTACCAGCTGCCGACTCATCCGTCGCCATGTTGAGAGCTGTGCGGAGTCAATAGAATGCCCCTAATCTCGTATTTAGCACCTTTAAGAGAAACCTGGCTGTGTTTTATAAAGCTACTTACTATTACTATTAACCTAAACAATTATATATTTCAGGTTAATAACAGTGGGCCAAACTGAATAATGAACAAGCTTTGCAGCCATGTTCACACACTGTATGGTTTCAACTGTATCTCTCTCCCTCTCTCTACCTTTTGTTCTCACCCTCTGGGTTTCATTGGAGTTCAAGCAGGTCATTAGCAGAGTGATTACAGTGGGAGAGAGGGCAACCATTAAGAAAATGTAAGTGTGTGTGTGTGTGTGTGTGTATGTGTGTGTATGTGTGTGTGTGTGTGTGTGTGTGTGTGTGTGTGTGTGTGTGTGTGTGTGTGTGTGTGTGTGTGTGTGTGTGTGTGTGTGTGTGTGTGTGTGTGCGTGTGTGTATGTGTGTGTGTGTGTGTGTGTGTGTGTGTGTTTATGTGCACATGTGCCAGTCTGTGATCACCATGTGAATGTGTGCATGCATGTGTGTGTCTAACTGTGATCACAATGTGTGTGTGTATCAATCACCCCAGTGTGGGTGACGACGAGGAGCTGTTTGTCTTTCTCATAAAAGGGAAAGGGATCAAAAGGGCTGGCCTACCAGCTGGACCTTCAATCACACTGGGACAACGTGACTTTAGAGCCCTGGGCAGCTGGAGCTCTGGGACTAATGGCGTGTGTATGTGTGTGTGTGTTGAACCCTTTTAATCACAATCCCTGCACATTTTCCATTTCCAGATTCCGCAATTACCCTATACTTTAAAGGGTAATTCTGGTTTATTACCGGCCGTGACAGCAACGCTGGTATTGTTTTCACCTTGTGAGGTTATGTCCTCATGGTAAAATGTGGCGGGAACTACCACAGAAGCAGTTTTGAGTACATTGCCAGTTGATATTTCTGTCTGTCTGTTGACAGATTTTGTCACCGTGATAGCGTCATAAATGTGCAAGATGCAGTCACGAAACTTTACAGGTGTGTAGTTGAGGTCAATGAAGGCAGAGTTTGAAGAGGTCCGTCCGACAAAGGGCGCCAGAAGTAGGGAGGTAAAGTAGGAAGTGATGAAGTTGCCATTAAAATTTAGCCAGATTAAATAATATATCTGGAGAGATAAATAGCACATCTGAAATGTTTTATTATCAAAACATTATTATTATTATCATCTGCCAATTATTATCAATAATTAATGCATTAATCATTTATTCTAAAGATGGTCAAACAATAGTGAAACAAGCTCATCATAATTTTCCAGAGCCCAAAGTGACATCTTCAAATAGCTTGTTTTGTGTGAACAACAGTCCAGAACCCCAAAAAATGTTTATATGACAAGAAAAGCATTGAATCCATTCAAGAAGCTGGAAACAGCAAAGTTTGATACTTTTGCATGAAAAATTACTAAAATGATTAATCAACCGATTAATTGACTAATTGTTGCAGCTCGAGGTCACAGTTAAACCAAGAAGTCGATCAGTAAGCTGTGATGGATGTTTAAAAATGGGCAGGTTTGATAATCATTCCAGTGTTCATCTTGTTTTTTCCTTCCTAATAAATTTGGCCAAGTTTGTTTAAAACGTTTCATCTCACAGTTTGAGGTTATCGTTCTGCCATGTTTTCATGTTCCCAGATCTCAGCAATAAGCTTGGTGACATCAACATAAAAATGGTGACCAAAACTATAAAAATAAGACCCAAGTTGAAATAAACTGGAATTATCATTTAATTGCATTCTGTATGTTTGAGGATAGTGGTTTGATAGTAGGACTATAAATTCCTAAGAATGTCCAGCAACACCTGACACAAGTGTCAATTTACGCTCCAGTCTTTTCAAAATAAAACTACCTAGTTAGGTTTAGGAAAAGATTGCGGTTTGGGTTAAAATAACACCAGAAGTGCCGTAAGTACGGAAGTTACGTGACAAAAACGACTTATAGTAGTGAGCTTTAGGAAAAGATCACGGTTTGGGACAATTAAATCAACTTTGGCTTGTGGTTTCACACAAGACACGAATACCGGCCTCCTGGGCGAAAGTTTGTGTTTGTGATCCACCCATTCACCCTGAGCTCCTCCTTACACAACGTTCACCGCTCTTTTTACTTCCCGTTTCACAATTACGTGGATTACATACAAATTGATTCCGTGCGGACCAACTATTTCACGTAACTATTTCACAAACTGCTGTGTGACTGGGCTGGATCACAGCATCCCAGGATCGAGTTTGGATAAGGACCTTTGATGCATGTCATCCCCCATCTCACTCTCCCCTCAATTCCTGTCACTTCTCTACTGTATGCTATCTAATAAAGATTAAAAAAAATATGGCCAAAAAATACTTGACAAAAAAGAATGACTGCAGAAGTAGTTAATTTATTCATGTACCATAAACAAGCTTTAAGGTAATCATAATGCAGATGTCTGAAAGCTGGAATGACAGTGGCAGCCTATCAAGTGACTCAGCCCAACTTTAAAGCCATAAACATGTACTTACCCACTGCCGCATGTCAGCTATATTCTAATGATGTTCCTCCAAAACATTAGCCGCCACCTGTAACAAACAAACACAAAAGTTGTTATTTACGAGTAGGGCTGTCAACGTTAACGCGATTATAACGTGTTAACGCAAAATTGGTTTGATGCCACTAATTTCTTTAACACATTAACGCAATCAATCTTTCGGAAGTTGTAGCGGGATAAGGTTTAAAGTTAGAGTGAAGATACTATTATCATATGAAACTAGACAATAAACTAGACAACTAAACAATCCATTGGGACAAACCATGTCATACTAGCTTGTCGGGAAGGAGGTTAAATAATGCTACAAAGTTACGCTAAATTTTGGCGAGGAAAAAATAGTATGGCCATTTTCAAAGGGGTCCCTTGACCTCTGACCTCAAGATATGTGAATGAAAATGAATTATATGGGTACCCACAAGTCTCCCCTTTAGAGACATGTCCACTTTATGATAATCACATGCAGTTCTGGGCAAGTCATAGTCAAGTCAGCACACTGACACACTTTGCCATGTTATGATTTGAGCATATTGTTTATGCTAAATGCAGTACCTGTGAGGGTTTCTGGACAATATTTGTCATTGTTTTGGGTTGTTAATTGATTTCCAATAATCAATATATACATACATTTGCATTAAGCAAGCATATTTGTACACTCCCATGTTTATAAGAGTATTAAATACTTGACAAATCTCCCTTTAAGGTCCATTTTGAACAGATAAAACGTGTGATTATTTTGTGATTAATCACGATTAACTATGGACAAGCATACGATTAATCGCAATTAAATATTTGAATCGATTGACAGCTCTATTTACAAGTAAACAAAAAAACAAACAAATTTCAAATTCTCTAATGTTTTATAACTTTTAGCAAATTGTGTCATCAACAGGTTGTTCCCATGCTGAAGCTCATTTGTTGCTGACTGTAACCCAGTGAACTGTGGCATAAGCTGTGATATGGCACAGACTTGAGTGTTTAAAAAAAACACTAGCTGCATGTTGTCAAATGAACGAGAATGCACAAGCTACTGCGTTCAGCGGCTACACAGATGAGGTGAGAGATCAACATTCTTGCCGAGACATTCCACAGACATAACTTATCATATTTCCTCTCAAAGCCCCCTGCGAGCTCCAAAGTTTCAAAATGTCACCCTACTTGCTTTTCTGAGCGGTATAAATCACCTCTCTGCTTCACAAAGGAGAGAGGATTTCACCTGGGTGTGTGTAAGTGCATACATGTGGGAGTGTATGAATGTGTGTATATGTCGAGGCAGCAAGATCAAAGTTGCAGGAGAGGCATGACTGCAGAGTTTTAAGATCTTGACACGCCTGTTGTACGTGCCATGTTGACAGTTTTTGTCTGGGGGCCTTGTCCGGACTGTCCCTTGTTCTAAGATCAATAGACGGGTTTCTTGTATACAGACAGTACTGGGTGCGTGCGCATTCAGGGGGCAAAGCCGCTTGTAATCAATATGGATTTCGCAATGTTTGTGCATTCTTGTTGACTATACTAGACCCCTGCAGAGTCCGACCACCAGATATCATTATCATAAGACATAACACAAGGCTTTCATCCAGGAGACCGCTTTTGTCCGGTGAGTCACGTTACAATCAACTGTTCGTTCGTGTCCCGTGTTCATAACGTTCAGTTTCATTTTCACTGTACAAACATAGTAGTTTTAAGCCCAAACATGTGTTTCTTTCCTAAACCTAATTATAGTGGTTTTGATGCCAAAAATAAAGTGACGCCAAGGGGTGGTATGTGATGAGTTGGGATGAGAATGTTTTGTTCATACTTAAGTTCCAACGGCCAAACAGAAAATGGATTGGATGGGTCAAAAAACACAGGACTTTCACCCAGGACACTGCTGTTTGTGCTCTGTGTGAATGCAAAAGTCAATGTTGAGTTATTGTAGCCTAAGTACATAAGTTAAGTTACGTTATAACTTAAGTTGCGTATGTAACGTGCTTAACTACATAACAAAGGTACTTATTTTAACCCGAACCACAATCTCTTCCTAAAGCTAACCAAGTTGTTTCCTGTGAACACAGAAGTTTATTTTGAAAACTCAGTGTATGCATATAATGAACAGAAACTGTCACATGCAAAACTGACGCTAGAGCGGTATACATCAGACTGGCACATATGGGTACTTCTCAAAATGTCAAGGCCACGCCCCCTTTTGGGGGAAAGAAAACCGAAGATCCCATAGACTTCAATGCAATTTAACGTATGTTTGGATCGTAATTTTCACAAATTCGTATGCATTCATCTCTTGTTATACAAACGTTTGTTTTATACACGTCTAATAAATATTTTGCAACCTTGCCTGAACCTGAGCATTCGCGATACCTTAATAAATGAAGGTTAATCGCCGCCATGTCCCTTTAGTCTTCCCCCATCCAACACAGCGGCCAGATATTGCTTATCCAGACATCTCACGTATTTGATTCCATCATGTTAGGCTAAGTGTTGTCGGTAAATAACCAACGTGTTAATAACCAACTGTTTGATCTATAGGCTGGAGATGACAGTCTGTTGCTGCTATGACGTTAATGTATGACTGTATTACTGCAGCAGCCTCCCACTCAAACTAACGTTAGCTAGCCATGCTAGTCACTGTCACCAGCATTTACCACACTGACAGTGAATATTCAGGTATCGTATGTGCCGCAAATCTCAGTGTGAAGGCCTCAGTTAACCCGCTACACAACAGCTTTTTGGCGTTTTCCATTTTCTCTCCTGTGACAGCAAGTTTCTTTCCCCCAAAAGGGATTACGCGATGCTGGTCTGGTCTTTAGCTTGGAGCCATAAAGCCTTTCTATTATATCTTTTTTAGGACATGGCAGGGGAACAAATCAGAGATCAGCATTTTTGGATTTATTTTTGGTATAACCAACTACACAGCAACTCTTCAGCATAGCGTTTTTACCGGTTTGTTTAAAGTAGAAGTTTGGAGACATGTTTCAACTTCTTCTGTTTACTCTGTTACCATCTATGAGGGACACGGGATTGTTTTACCCCAAAAGGGGGCGTGGTCATGCGAGCCTACTCTGGATGATGTAGTGCTGGTTTGATGTATGTAGAGCGTCATAGTTTGACGCGTAAGACCACTGATGAAGCTGCCGTATTTGACGAGTTGGGATCAAATATTCCCCTAAAATCGGACCAAATATTAAAAACACATGGGCCATTTGGAAGTCACTTGGAACATTTCAAATGTTTGTCTATTTCAACAGGCACACTAATTAGTAAAGTATGCTTGAGGAGAGGAGCTACGAAGGTAAAACCAACAAATCTTTGAGACATCTGTGTCTGTTTATTTGAACTGAGACATACTGAAGGTAATATAACCTGTTGAGGATACAGGGAGTGGGTGGATCTTTGTCTGTGTGTGTCATGACATCACCCTGTCTGTTCCCGGTCTCTTTCGAGGACTCGGTGGGTAAACAGGTTGTGAGACAAGGTTTAAAAACCACACATCAAAGGAGGAGGTGTGTTACAAATGAGGTGAATTACAGGAAAGGAAAGAGATAACCGGTGTGGCGACTGCACTCCTGCCAAAAACCTCTCTTATAAACACCTTCAAAGGTGGAAGAGAGGTTGATGCAACATCTAAATATGTTCCACTGTGTGTTTATGTAAGCGGCTCTGTTGTTACCTTGTATGTCCAGTTTTAGTGGAGGATTGAAGGATTATAATACGTCCTCTATGGATTTAGAACATTTTTGAAGTCAAGGCTCAGACAAACCTTTGAAAGCCTGTTGTGTAATTTCAAAAATGCATGGTCACCAAAGTAAAACCCAGAATAGTGAGAAGTTGGTGGAAGGTTTTTGACCCTGCAGCAGTGATAGCTAAATGCATGGAAGCAGCTTGGGAATGGTTTCAGACACATTCTTTAGGCAGCCTCAAAAAAGGTTGCTATTTTTTTTAGTCCCTTTGGAATCTGAATGATATTTCAGTCAAAAGGCGAGAGCAAAAGCCTGTGGTTGTGTGGGTGAAATTCGGATACCATCCAATGTTCAAAGCCTTGAAATACATATGCCACACAATGTTAAAGCATTCCTTTTCACAATTTACAATGCATAAACATGATGGTTTACAGAGGCCCAGGGTGATTATTTGCACAGAGGTCTAGTTTCAGCTATTTCAGGTTTTCTTGAGGCTGCCCCACGATGCCACCCCACAAAGTGATTCTTGAAAGTGTTAAACCACAGGCCCCCCAGCCTCAGTGAACACGAAACACTGACTGTTTAGACTTCAAATATCCAACACAGATTGTCCAGACAGCACAAGCTACAAAGAGCAACTCATGCCTGTATGAAAAGAAAATAAACTATTTGGGGATTTATGTTGTTTTATACCATAAATGCTGTCGTCCATTCCTCTAGCATTTCACATATTTCGGATTTTTATGAATGAGCAACACAATCTCACAGTAGTTTGTGAAATAGTCACGAAATTGAATCTATTTGATTCGTGTACATAGACACGTGCTACTCAACACGACTTTCAACAACGTATTTTTTGTGCTTTTTCCCACGAATGTCCAGCAACATGTGACACGTGTGTCAATTTCTGCTCCAGTCTTTTAAAAACAAAACTACTTAGTTAGGTTTAGGAAAATATTGCGGTTTGGGTTTAAATAACACCGGAAGTGCCGTAACTTAAGTACTGAAGTTTTGTGACAAAAACTCCTTAGTTAGCTTTAGGAAAAGCTCGTGGTTTGGGTTAAAATAACTCCGGTAGTACCGTAACTTTAGTACGGAAGTTACGTGACAAATAAATCAACTTTGACTTGTGGTTTTACACGGGGCACGAACACCGGTCTCCTGGGCAAGAGTCCTGTGTTTTTTGACCCACCCATCCACCCCATGACCCACCCATCCACCTTAACCTTCTCCCTACACAGTGTTTGCCGCTCTCTATATATCCCAGTTCATAATTACGTGGATTGCATGCGAATTGATTTCATGCTAACCATCACGGAAAAAAATTTGAAATTCGTGTCTATGTACACGAATGAATACATTCAATTTCGTGACTATTTCACAAACTGCTGTGCAACTGGGCTTGAATGAGAGAGGTCTGCTTAATATACAGTATAAAGGTAAGCACCACATCTGTTATTCCATGACAGCAATATATTGTTTCTCCCACAAGAAATGACATATAAATCACATACTGTGTAAGTTAAAGTCTGACAAGTTGCACCTTAAAACTCGACTTTGCTCTGGGTCATGTATTCATGGCATCGTCTTTCTGCACATACGGAACATGAACTTACTGTCAGCAGCTCTGATAACACAAGAGAGAATGCGCCAATTCCTCATTTTTCAAAAGTTGTGAAAAACCTAAGCAGAGCAGCATCTCCGCAAGGGCCCCACTGATGTATCTTGAAAGACTGTGACTTCTCAGTTTGCATTTGATACGGTGTCTTTTTAGCAGCCACGCGAGAAAGCCAGTTATGGGAAAACTGCAAAAGGGAGAGACAGGACGAGCTCCTGGGCCTTCAGAAGTCTTGTCAAAAGCCTTTCCTTTCTATGCTTTGTCCCACTGATATTCATCTTGCCAGTTGAAAAGTGAAGACGGCAAAAACTTCGGGCTTGAAAAGAACTTTTCAACTTCTAAGAGACACCTCGCAACAGGACTGAGTATTTGAAAAAAGAAAAAAAAACCTGAAACAGTAGGAATGGAAGGGACTTCCAGACTGAGAGGCATGTTAAAGAATCAGATACTGTGTTTGGAAAACGGAGCGACGATGAATATGGCATTGTCCTCTGGTGAGAAGAGGAACCAGGCACATACAGAGTGTGTTGATTCTGGCATGCTTTGTACCAACATCCCTAAAATCGATTTGACATAACCCAATAAACCAGCACAGCAGTTCGTGAAATAGTCACAAAATTGAATGTATTGATTTGTGTACATAGACACAAATTTCAAATTTTTTTCGTGATGGTCAGCACGAAATCAAATCGTATGTAATCCACGTAATTGTGAACCGGGAAGTATAAGGTCAACTGGACTTTCGCCCAGGAGACCGGTATTTGTGTCCCGTGTGAAACCAGAAGTCAAAGTAGATTTATTTCTCACATAACCTCTGTACTTCTGGTGTTATTTTAACCAAAACCACGATCTTTTCCTAAACCTAACTAAGTAGTTTGTTGCCGAAGCCTAACCAAGTCGATCTTTTCCTAAACCTAACTAAGTAGTTTTATTTTGAAAAGACTGGAGCAGAAATTGACATGTGTCACATGTTGCTGGACATTTGTAGGAAAACGCGCGAAAAATGCGTTGTTGAAAGTCGTTCTGAGCGTCACAAAAAAAGGGAAATTCGTGTCTATGTACACGAATCAAATAGATTAACTTCCATGACTGTTTCACAAACTGCCGTGAGACTGTGTTGAATAAACATGTACTCAAGCTTTCTATATATTCTCAGTCTGAGTGTGTGTGTGTGTGTGTGTGTGTGTGTACGAGACAGACATAGATAGATATAATAGAAAGAAAGAGACTATGTGTATGTGTGTGTGGTGATGTGCATGTGTCTATGTATTAGCTACAACCATCAGTAACACCTTGTTAGACAGAATTCTCCTCAGAACTGTCGTCCTACAGGGTGCTGTTAAAAGAAAAGTTTAATAAAGTTTGATCACTATTTATTTCATCTCAGTGGGGCCTTTCAAAATTTGCAGAGCAAAAACTTTCACTCCACATCTTTTTACCTCAACTCAAAAGAAAGCTGACTTCATCACTGCACCTCGAGAGTTTGACGAAAATGAACGCTAAGCTCTTGAATCCTCCCTTTCTTTCGCTCAATGGCAAAATGAATAAATGATACTCCTCCCTTTAATCGACGCACTCAGCGATAACAAAGAGACTTTGAGACACTTTGAGGACACCTAACGATCAGAAGCATCAGGAGGTGCTCTTCGTTTTCGTTGACGGACAGGCAGATCAAAAAGCAAGCCCCTTAAACGCTTCTACCCACTTTAGAATAATCTCGCCTTTTCCCTCTTTCAAGCACAAAGTGGGAAGAGAGAATAATCGTTTCATCTTTACTCTCTTCTCCAGTTTCAAAGTTATTTTGCCCGTGATAAAGCGCTCCGTATTGACGACTTCGAAGGTGCCTTGTCTCTTGAAAGAAGTGACATTTTATCTATATATAGTGTTAGAGTGTGCTTCAATTTAACTTTGTCTGGCGCAGAGCGTGTCTAGTGTTGATGTGGCTGACAGCTGCTGGTTGAAAGACACAGGGAAAGTACTGAAGATTCAAATGAAGTTTTGCCATGACGACAGGGGCTTGATGTATGCTAATCAATCGATGGGGTAGAAAATATGCTTGCTGGTAGAGAGAGAAAGAAGGAAAGAATGTGTGAGTGACAGAAACTTGTCAGACAGCGCTCACCGAGATATCAAAAAGTCACAAAGTTTACGTTGCCACACAAGAGCCCAAATCGCATGTGGTATGTGCTACAAAAGGTTTGACTTGAAACGCATTGCATTTGATATAAAGGAAGAGAAATTGGGACAATTCTCCATATGGTGTGGCAGCAAGCGAGAGTCTTCTTTTTTTTTGACAAGGGAGGGGGGCGAGCTTTGTCTCTGTGACACCTACGGTGAATTCCTGAGAAAATTCTCTGTCTAGGTCTGTCTGAGCCTCTTCGATCCTTCAAAGGACACGGGCTATAGGATGTTGAATTTACATCACAAAAGACCCTGAACTGTCTCAGCAAGTAAAGGTATAACAGATGATCAAACAGACACATCAGATCAAATATATCAAACATATATCTAATAGAACAGATTGTGGAAGATGGACAAGACATCTGCTTTAAAAAAACATTCAGTTAAGGCTAAAAATATCTTTCCGCTACAGTTTATCAGAGTTGTTTAGATGCTTAGTAATATCGCAGCCAGATGCTTACAAGTTTACCACCGTGGAGCGACTCTCCGGGCTACCTGACTCGGAGAATTTGGGTAAAAGCCACAGAGTGTGAGCTGCTGCTGTTCATTTTAGCTTTCAGCTCAGCAGCCGGGGATTTCGTACCGCTGTAAAAAAAAATCCAGTCCAGATGTGGATCCCTGTGGAATTCCAGGAAAACACACATCTCCACTCATCTGTTCATCCACATGTATGTCTCAACAACAGGTTAAGATGACTGAGACAGCAAATTCAATCACCAGCAGATAATGGCAAAGACACACCACTCTTAACTTCTCTCCTTTCATGCCTTAAATGTGGATTTATCAAAAGCTCCGTTGCCACCGCAGGAACTTTCCCCAAGAACTAGGAACCTTTTGAGGAACTCTTTGCATTTCCACCGCAGTCTAAATTAAGTTCCGGGGACATTTTACCCCCAAAAAAGGTCCTGGTCGGGGGGTAGTACTTTCTGAAAGTACCGGAACATTCGGGGTGGAGTCTGCTTCAACTGTACCGCTTCATTCATAAAACAAGGAAGTACTCCAGTATCAATTTAGGACCATTTTAGGATGAGGGGAGAACATTTCTCTTTGTTTGATAACATTGAGAGTAAATTTAGGCTCTGCTGTCGGCTTCCCGACTCATTTAAAAAAAGACAGAGAGAAAAAGAGAGCGAGATTGTGCGAGCGGTAGAAGAGGGAGACGTAGTGCGGCGGTGCTGTGAATGACAAAAAGAAATGTTCGGCTTGTTTCACGGCGTTAACCTTCTAAAGCGCAAATAAATAACCATCAACCACTCAACAGATGATTTACTGTGGAGACAGACACTCTTAGTTTAATTTTCCTCTGCTGCATTTCATTCATTACATCCAACGTGCATCAGTAAATATATGCAGCAGTAAATCTTGTTGCAGTGAGACAAAACCAGCATGTTTTTTAGATGAAACAGGCGGGCACACTGAACTGCAGGCTGCAGAGTGTGTTTACTGCTTTGACCACCAGCAGCCCTCGTCCCATGTCATGTTGCTTTTTCATACGTCAGCGGACTAATTTTCGGTGGGCTGAAGCAGCCGATTATAGCCGACTGTTGTAAGGCTATTAAATAGGCATTATCAGTCGCTATAAGCCCCATAGATGTGGGTCACTAGGGGCCTGCTGCGTCCACTCGTAGGTTTTATTTTCTATTTACATGGTAGATCACCGAAAGAAAGTATAAAAGAACATGTCAGCGACCTCTAGCAACCGTAGTAATTATGACAGGAGCAGAAGCGGAAGTCAGGTGCTTTCACCCAGAAGACCGGAGTTCGCATCCCGTGTGAGACCAACAATGTGTAGTTGTCTTTGTGTTCGTAGTTATTTTAACCCAAAACATGATGTTTTCCCTAAACTTAACTGTTTTTTGTTTTCTTTGCCTAAACCTAAAGAAGTTGCAGTTTTTGTTGCCTGACCTAACTGTTTCACTTTCACTTTTACAATGTAGTAGGCATAGTAGGCCCCTAATGACCCACATCTATGGTGCTTATAGCAACTGATAACGCCCAATTAATGGCCTGATAACAGTCGAATAGGGTGGCTAAAGGAACCTTTTAGTTCCTTGAAAAGTAGTTCCCGGGACTTTTGGTGGAAACCCAGCTAAAGTATTTCTGGGCTCCACTCTATATGGTGGGTTTTAATTGCATGTTGTTAAGCCATTAAATCATGCACCTCTGTGTTAACCAAAAGAGACCCACATCATTAAGACAAAACAAACATGGGAGTGTCATAAAATCTAAAGTCTGCAGAGGAGACTGAGGAGGGCCTTTTTTGTTGGACGTCAGAACCACAAACGCTCTTCCAAACTCACTGTTAGAACAATAAATCCTCACATACTAACAATCATGCTCAAATACACCATGTCTGGCTCATATCTACACATACAGAATAGATTTGTTCATGCTGGCACACACATATACACACACAGGGAGCCATGTTATCACCAAATGTGATTATCGCTGCAAAACGATTAACATCAGGGTATTTATTCAAATCTAGACATCAAACACATTCTTTCTTCTTTTCTATCTCCACAGATCACAGAAGTTACTGTCAGGGGAGAAAGGCGCCTTCCGATCAGCTCAGCGTCCAGCGCGGTCGGACAAACAAGGCCCGCGCATTCAGCATGACCCTTTAGCTCTCTTTCATCATTTACAGAGGGAGCGTGCCACGCCAGCGCCGTCCTCCGCGAGAACAAGGCTGTTCACTGTCGGGCGGACAATGGACAGTAGAGCTGGAGGTGGCAGTGGACTCATTGTGAAGGATGATGTCACCGACACTGCCAGACACCAAGCAGAGGGTCAGCAGGTCAAGAGCGAGGGCGGACGGTAAAATGGTAACAGTGGCACGTGGCTGTAGGGTCCAGGGGCTGGAGGACATGAATGATTGTGAACTCTAAATAGTTGCCCTGTATTCAGGGCAGTGCGCATAGATAATGTGCCTATGCAGTCACCCTATTCAACTCTCACTGCAGAGAGAGATCCAGACACGCAATATTCACCAATATTCTATTTATGAGCAACATCATAGCATACGTAAGGGATAATGTACAGCGAGCTGGTCATTGTTGTGAAATAAACCTTGACAGGGTGGTGGACCCGACGCCCTGAAGGGGTTTATTTCACAACAATGACCGGCTCAGTGTACATTATCCCGCTTATTACACGGCTACTTACTTAAGAAATCAATAATTAGACACAAAAAGTATTCAACAAAGCCATGTAATAATAATAATCTATAACAAACACAACGGATAAATTGTCAAAGGCAACACATATTTTTGTTTGCTGACTCCACCATGTCCTATCCGGTGTTATAACCTCTATCCATGTACATTGAGACAGTGATTCTCAAAGTGGGGTCCGTGGCACTCTGCCAGGGGGTCTGCGAAATAATTTGCTATAAATTATAAAATTGCGTTGTCATTAGAAAGTGCATATCCACAGATGGAAAGTCTGATATGATTGTGACACACAGCAATAAGTTCATTGTTTTTAAGTTGAAGCACTTAATGAAAGTCAGCTTTAGACTGGTAAGTTTAATTGTCTGGACCTATAAGGGCTATGCCAGCCTTGCTATTATTAATTACTTGAAATGTCCAAATGCACATTGAATAAAATGACCCTCTGTTTAAAAAAACAACAACCTTAAACTTAAAAAAGTATATAAGTGGTATTATCATGATTCAAATTGAATGTTTCTGTTTATCACTATCACACAGGCCTGGAGTATTTAAGTTTAAAAGTTTTAGAATACAAAGAGTTCCAATGGCATCTAAGAGTACAAATGGTAGTAAGCATGATGCTTAATCGGTGTTAGGATAATGAGGGCTCCTTGGAAAATGTTCTCCTCTGTTAGGGGTCCCTGGCCCCAAAAAGTTTGAGAACCCCTGCACTAGGAGGCAGGATGAGTTCAAAATGTATTTTTCCTTTTCCCAGTTTGGGGTCAAATTAAATTGTCAGATACTCTTGAGGACCACAAAAAGCATTTTAAATCAGACCATTAAGGGCCTCTCCTCAGATGCGGGCCCCCTAGTGGAAATTGACTGTACTTAAACTGTAATTTTGAGAGGCAGTAGAGCTGCTGACAATTATCATTTAACACTCTGGGTGTTTTACTCCAAGTTGTTTTTAGGAGTGATTATGAGAGCTTTCCTAGTTACCCTTTGCAGCTGAAGAAGTTCAATCTAATTCAATTACATGTTTATATAGCATCAAATCATAACAGAAGTTATCTAAAGATGCTTTTCACATAGAGCAGGTCTAGACCATACTCTATAATTTAGAGATGCACAGCAACCACAATAGCACTACAGCTATAAGTAGTAATACAAATAGGACTAATAACAATAATCAGTAGCGGTGGATGTAATAGAGTGATAATAGAAACATAGTTGCATACAAATAAGATGCGACATAGTTGCAAATGCTGCATAAGGTATTTCAACCATGGAGACGTTACTTGTGTGTATGTGTGGGAACATCAAAACAGTTTTAATTGTGGTTAATCCTGGACTAAGATTATTTCTAATGGGAAATCTTCAGTGGAGATGCTCCGACTCAATTTCCATCTGGGATTATTGAACTCTTTCATTCACAGGCTTATATCTCAGTGTGGATAATCAGCCCTTAGTGCGTTGGCTTGCCATTAAAAAAAACGTGGAAATATGATATATACGGTGTAAACACACACACTGGTGTGCACCCCCACATGCACACACACTTGTTTATCTACTGTAATGTGGTGATACTGTAACCTTGCTGGATGTAGCCTAGTGTGAATTTGAGATGTGTTCTTTTGCATTTTTTTTTTGAAGGGAACATGAGGCCTAGGACGCCCATGTAGGTCAAAAACAAATCCTGCGCCTCAAGCTGGGAAGCCAGAAACTTCTTTGAGCATCTGAGGGAAAGGAGCAGGAGCACTGAGTTTCTTCCAGGTGCTGCTTTTCACAGTGGTAATCCTGCCACGGCGTGACTGTGATTTTTACAGAAAATCTCTCCAAACAGGGCCCAGATGGTGGGAGGTAGAAGCGCACACACAGAAAACACATTCATTCACAGACGCAGACACACACACTGTATACAGACATGCGTACACTTAAAAAGTATAATGCTCGTGCACACACTCAGACTAAAGGTGAGAACTGACTTGTTGCTCCTGGGTGGTCTCTGTGTAAAGATAAGAGCAGGCAGGAATAAAGCCGGTGACGTTGAGGCACAAGTTTGGGACTGTTTTGTTACGTTCCTCTTTTATACACATGTGGAATGTCTGTGGCAGAGTTAGAGCTTGTTCCTTTCTAAGTTTAGCTCCGATTACAGAGGGCTTTCTTGATGACAATGAGTCAGGACTGAAGCTGTATAAACCTCCTCCTCGGCTCTATTTCTACGCTCTGTTTGTGGAGGAGTTCCATGTGTCCTAATACAGGAGACACCTCTGCTTTGTAGTGGTGTTGGTCAGGCGTGAAGATCCTGACAGTGGTTAGCATGTGAGGAAAAGTGGATATGGAGGACGTTTGAAATGAAGAGATAAAAGAGTTAATCTTCTACCGTTTCTAAACCGATTCCCTCCATAGCTCCCTATTTATGTACAAGGAAAGAAAAAAAACTTGCTCCATCTCTCCCTTTCTGTTTCATGTGGTTACTGGAACAACAATGTACATTCTGAGTACTAGGCCTTTGATGTTGTTGCATTCACCGAGCCGTCTTAAACCAGAGGAGAAAAGAGAGGGCGAAAAAGACGCAGGAGATATTCTGTGGTGTGCTTTCTCTCTCTCTCTCTCCCCTCTTTCCATCTCTCTCTCTCTCACTGGCAAGGCATCTGACATCTCCCGGCAAAAGACAAATTCGGTTTCGCCTGTTAAGTCGTCAGTCAAAGCTGCACAAGAGTTTTTTTTCCGTCTTTCTTGCTCTCTCTCTCCCTCTCTCTCTGTCTTTGCTTCATTTCCGTGGATGCGGTGTTGTGAAGGCCGCTTACACGCTTTTCAAACAATAACAGTTCACCCCCCCCCACACCGCAAGTTTCCTCTCTGCCAGAACCCTACACATGCCAGCACATCCTTTAGAGAGCCTTGAACCGACAACAAACGCTAAGCATTTTCACCGCCGAGAGAAAAGAGGGGCCCATCCGCAAGCGCCTGTGTAATTAAACTAGATCTAATACTGTTATATATTTCTCTTAGTAAGAGGGAGCGTTTCAGGGGCCTCTTTCTCACAGCGGTGAATAGCTGTTTCCAGGTCAACACAATGCCCTGCACAGAGAGGGGATAAAGCTATAGGAAAGGGACGTTACAGGTTTTTAAACTTGCTTTTTAAGGCCTCAGCAACTCAGTCTCACGGCAGTTTATGAAATAGTCCTGAAATTTAATCTATTTCATTCATGTACATAGACACAATTTTTCTCATTACGCTCTGCACAACTTTCAACAATGTATTTTTCAAACATTTTGCTACGAATGTGCAGCAACACGTGACGCACGTGTCAATTTCCACTCTATTCTTTTCAATTAAAAGTACTTCATTAGGTTGAGGATAGATCAACGTTGTAGGCTTAGGAAAAGATCAAGATTTGAGTTTAAATAACACCGGAAGTGGCGTAACTTAAGTATGGAAGTTACGTGACAAAAACTACTTAGATAGCTTTAGCACAACATCACAAAAAAAAATAACTACTAACTAAATAATTTCCTAAAACAGCTGGGCACTGTAGTTTTTAGCAAATGCTACTCAAACAGTAGGTAATAGAGCATTTGTTGGGGACGATTTTCAGCCGCGGAAGTCACCAAAACAGTGTATATGAGACTGACTTAAAATAAACTACAGTGGAAGTGTTCATGTTAATGAAGGACCATGTCAGCCAGTGAAACAATGTGGCTCATTTATGTGTTTTTTATAGTTTTTGGAAAACAATGGAGCTCCATGGGACAGAGCAATAAGCAGCCTGGTCTCTAAAATGATGTTCCCATACAACAAAACTGCATTGTCAATTACGTTTCAAGGGAACATATTTTCTCCCAAATTACATTTTGTTTTTGATTTATCACAAATATGTTTCTAATCAAAGTCGGCTGGTTGAATGGGTCATACAAACACGGGACATTAACCCAGGAGATTGCTGTTCATGTCCCATGTGAAACCAAAAGTAACGTACTTATTTTAACTCAAACAATCTTTTACTAATCCAAACCAAGTTGTGTTGCCTAAACCTAAACATAATTGAGAAGGTTTCATTTTATGAGAATGTAATTTGTGTTATACTTTCTATTGCCTAAAAACACCAATAGCACCACGAGCGGTTATACACTATAACGCTGACATATGTAGAAATGTTGATATGAAATGTAGCTTTGGTTCAGAAACGTCAAGATTCAACAGATCCGTGTTTTGCAGAAACGTACAATGGCAAAAATATACTGTATTCTGGTGACTGCGTTGGGAATAAGATATATCAGACTTTGGCTACACAGACAATACTTGTTAGTGTAAGATCAATTCATTGTTGGTTTTGGTTTTTCATGGGATTTGTTTGAAACTACCCTCTAATGGCACGTTTCCAGTAAGCAGGCCAGTTCAGTTCAGTTCGTTACACTCATATTTTTGCGTTACCATTAGCAAACGTTGTCGATGGTACCGATAGAGCCACTCCATTTTTGGTACCACCTAGGTCGAGGTTCCAAGGTGGAGTTAAAACACTGCAGACCACTGATTAGTGAGAGAGAATTGTCACTAGCACAACACAGGACATCCTGCACAAACCCGCCATTTTCAAATAGCCAAGCTGCCGTCAATAGCGGCCAAAATTTTTAATTCACTTGACCCATATTTCAAAAAATGGCAGCTTGCAAAGCTACACCGTAGACCTACACTACGGCGTACAATTGACAAAATGCAGACGTTTCTCTGTTTGGTTGCTGTTGAAATGATTCAACGAGTGTCCTGTTGAAGATGATGTCACGGCAGTTTCATGCGCCGCCGCTAAGGTGATCGGCTAAGAATCCCGCCTACACTGAGGGGGTATTATCTACAGAGCACGGCTAGAAAAAAGGACCTCATAGTGAGTTGAGTCAAGCGGAGCAACCCCTTCTCACTCCCAAGTCATCAAATACCACCGTTTGGTAAGCACCCTTCTCCTTCATAGGATACTATGCATGTAACAAGCGTATATTGACACGCCGTCCTTGGTCCGTCCAAAAGTAACGCAGCGGTATTTGACGGCGGCAGTATTTGACGAGTTGGGAATGAGTCGAGTTGAGCAGAGCTGTACCCTGCAGTGGAAACGCGCCTATAGTAAGCCAGCGCTTCTCTAGCACATACAGTATCATATAGCTCCACAGTGAAAGATTCCTGTCATGATGCTAATTGTACTTGACATAGTTTTGCCACCAGGGCCTTTTGCAGCTCTCTGTTACATATAAGAGACAACCTGGAGTGTCTGAAAACCAACATCCTTCCAGTGTCTCTGTTCATCACCTTGGCAGAAACGCGTCACATCTCAATCTTTCTCTCCGCTGTGGTAGTCCGCTAGCCATCAGTTCACCTCCACCTCGGCCTTGCCACTTATACTGAAGGCGGGCGGAGGACATGAGAGAGACAATCAAACACGAGGCATCAGAGCTGTCACTGGTGCCTGCAGAATGCAAAGTGTTATCAGAAATACAGCTGAACCTGATCCTCTGGTGCTCCGTCCTTCCCACAGGCAAAGTTATCCTTTCAACTCACTGTGGCTTTCAATAACACACAAACAAAAAAACAACGCCGGCGTCGTCAACTTCAGACATGGCTGGGTGCTTGAATATTCAGACAACATGAGAATACTGCTAATGGTGTGATATCTAAAATCTGTTCCGAGTAGAGCTGCTAAGGGAAAGGAAGAACAGATAAAATGATTATACTTTATTTGTACTTTAAAGCGCCCACACAGGCCTGCATTCTTATTATATCCTTGTTAATTTCACCTATAGAAGCATCCAAGTCACGGTCACACTTCTATATGACAATCGACTGAGCTGAAGTTGTTCACAGTGCAGCAGGGCTATAGCCTCCTTGAATCGTTGAACACAGTGGTACTATTGTCACAATAAAGGGGATGTGTGAGGATGTGCATAGAGAATACCCAGAAGCCTCAAATACCCCACTGTTGGTGCAGATGAAAGGGCCCACCAAGCCAAATCACTTTATCAGCCCAAACAGCCTCTCTTATTGTGGGATGCCTCTCAGACGGTGGGTGCTGAGATGTCACACCACTAATTGAGAGTCACAACAAGGACCCTTGTTTGGCCTGCTCCACCGGTTGTGTACAGCTACTGTAATCACCACAATAATTTGGCTCCCCGAAACATCAAATGGCATTGTGGAAGCTGCAGGAATTTGCATTGCACCCTTTGATCTGGGAAATTTAAACAAAGCGAGCTCTCACTCTGCGAAGGGTGTGAAGGTTACAATGTCCTGCCCTCCCTCGTCTGCCTGCCATTCCTGCCTCTGTCTGAACCGCCTCTATTGTCGTTAGTATTTTGGCTACAAAAGCAAGGCCGATACAAATCATGCATTAAAGACAAATATATCCCAGGGTTGACCAAGGGGCTTGTTTATCTATTACACAGAAACGGAGACAGACATCATTTTGGCGACATACTGTACCAACAACAGTCTAAAAGTGATGATGGCTTACATTTCAAAGGACTAGGAAGTTTTGCATATGTCAGTGTGAATTTCAGAACATACAGTATACAGTATATCTATATATCTATAGACAGTATATCTATATCTATATCTATATATACAGTATATATAGTATATACAGTATATATACAGTATATATATGTATATATATATACATATATATAAACAGTATATATATTTATTAGGGCTGTCAATCGATCACGAATAATCGCATGATTGTCCATAGTTAATTGTGATTAATTGCAAGTTAATCACACATTCTTTATCTGTTCAAAATGTACCTTAAAGGGAGATTTGTCAAGTATTTAATACTCTTATCTACATGGGAGTGGGCAAATATGCTTGCTTTATGCAAATATATGTATGTATTTATTATTGGAAATCAATTAACAACACCAAACAAAACAAATATTGTCCAGAAACCCTCACAGGTACTGCATTTAGCATAAAAAATATGCTCAAATCATAGCATGACAAACTTAAGCCAAACAGGCAACAACAGCTATCAGTGTGTCAGTGTGCTGACTTGACTATGACTTGTCCCAAAACTGCATGTGATTATCATAAAGTGGGCATGTCTGTAAAGGGGAACCCTGGGTACCAATAGAACCCAATTTCATTCACATCTTGAGGTGAGACCCGTTTGAGACCTAAATTTCAAGTTTGTAGCGTTATTTAGCTTCCTTCGCGACAAGCTAGTATGACATGGTTGGTACCAATGGATTCATTAGGTTTTTTTCTAGTTTCATATCTTCACTGGCTTTAAAACTGAGCCCAATACAACCTAAAAACCGCAAGTGGCGTTAATGCTTTAAAGAAATTAGTAGCTTTAAAAAAAAAAATTGCGAAAACGTGCTATTATCGCGTTAACTTTTCAACCTCCTAAACCTAATTCACGCACTGAAACAACTAGCAAACTGGGCTGCAGTAATCACACACAGAAGCAGATAACATACATCTACATGTTGCCTCATCTGTATTCCTTATCTGCCTCCAAACCAGCTAAACCCACCGAGGAGGAACACTTGACACTGATTTCACATCATTGTCTGTGAGCGACCTCATCCTTTCCTCTTCTCCTTCTGTGGTCCCCTCAGTGAGATCTGTTAGCTCACTCAGCCATGCGTACTGACGTCTAATCAACAGCAATTAACCCTGGCCTCGTTCATGGGCCGTGGAGCTAGGAGATAATGAAGACACCGCTGTGGTTTTTATTTTTTTTCACACCCTGCTTTTGTCACCCGGACGTTTCCCTCATGGCTGACTGACAATGGAATGTGATCGGCCGACTCGGGGAAAGTGCACCCTCAATATTGCTGTGGCTGCAGGGTCAGCGCGAGCACGGCTGTGATGTAGGAAATAAGATACTGTACAAAGTGGGAGGCTGTTTTGATTTTCGTAGTGGATTTTGTGCAGCGTAAGATATCATATACATTTGGAAGATAGGAGCCAGTGTGGCTGCTGTGTGACAGACCTTGTTTTGGGGTTTTTAATTCCATCTCTCATTCCTTGTTGTTGAGATAATGGAGTTCCTGGCCAATCCTTCGGCTGCATCTTTGGTCTCGCTCCAATCTCGCTGAAAGACTGTAGGACGACCTAGAAAACAAACAGGCACAGGACACATCCACGCAGTGTTATAGTCTTTTGTTTGAGACAAAGGTATTTTGCATAACAGAGATAGCGAGCAGATCTCAGATGGGGCTTTGGAAAGCGCCTTGTAATCTTGAGTAGAAGGACGATTCAAGTGTCAGTCAATCTCCCCTGTGAAAAGCCGTCAGGCTAGTTGGAGCCTTCGATGCAAAAATAGCATGGGAGATAGAGGACACCCCTGCTCTTCCCCCACAGCTGACCTTTAAGAAAAATGTCTACATCAAATACTCTGAATTATCTATTCAAATGCCTGGAAACAATCTTTAGACAATGACACATCAATCAAATGCTCCCTGAACCGGGGATGGTTGTTTATATAAACGCTGTCCATCTGGGGGAGAGATCTCAGCAACGTTGCATCTATTTTTTCTGTGGGGAGATGGCAGAAAAAAGAAAGAAGGAAGTTCATAGAAAAACTTAAAAATTCAGCTTTTCTTTCTCTCTCCTCTCCCTTTTTTTTTCTTCTCAAATCCCAGCGTGAATGTGTCGGCGAGCTCGTGGTATGCACCCAGATGAAAAGTAGAGGCCATCCCTTTGAAATCCTCCTCAAGTCAAAATTACCATTTCATTTCAACTCCAGCCAGGAAACGGAGAGCGGGGCCACTGCTAACTGCTTTGGGCATATCGTTATTTATTGTGTGTAAACTTTGGAGGAACATTGTTGCCTGGGAAAATGTGCTGTGTGGGTGGTGGAAGTGAGCAGTTGGAGCAACCACAAAGGGAGAGATCAGGCCTATTTTCTCTGTAGGAGGAACACATAAAAGTGAAAATAATGCCCATTATTACAGAAAAACAACATCAGACTTCTTTGCTCATAATTTTCTAACAGCCGAGAAGTTACCACCGAGGCTAAACAGCCAACTAGTTGACCCTATTTAGGTAACTGCATTATCTTTTTTTCCTGCTCTTTTAATTAGTAAGCTCTCTGTGTTAAGTGGGCCATTATCTGGGTTGGAACTAACTGCTTTTTCCATAATGGTCACATTAAGTCTGTCATGCCGTTTTATTTAGTTGGCTTTATTTACCTCTACACTGCAGGGGGTTAGCATTACCTGAACTACATACAGTGGACCTACTCACAGAAACCTATATGCTTTTCCCACAGTGATACTTTGATGAAGTCTTTTGAAAACAACTACAAATCAACTGATTTTCAAATTCATATCTTTAATTCAAACCAGATAAAGGGTGAGGAATATGGCATCTTTTCAAAACTTCACTGTCTCCTCATAGTGTTATCGCTGGTAGCTTATTTTTTCTTGTTTTTTTTGCATTTACTTCATGACATTAGGTGCATTTGTTGCAGTTATGTAAATATCTCCTAACTCCACTTGTGCAGCATAATGATTGATCTCAAATCTCACACATGACCCTGTCAAGCTTGAGTGGACACGTATGTTGTCCAGCCCGTTCTCATTTCCAGGTCGTCAAATACCAACGCTTTGTCATGGCTGTTGGCGTTCGATACCGCCACACCGGGTCAAATTGATCACTATAAGCGGATGATTATTATAACCAAATTTTAATTGTTATGCATCATTTCTCATGCAGATTCCCATCTAATTGACATCCGTATATTTATTACGCTGTCAACATTAATGCGATAATAACGCGTTAACGCAAAATTGCTTTAACGCCACTAATTTCTTTAACGCAATCAATCTTTTGGAGGTTGTCGTGGGCTCAGTGAAGTCAGAGTGAAGATACTGGCATCATACGAAACTAGAAAAAGTAAGGAATCAATTGATACCAACCATGTCATACTTTGCTTGTCGCGAAGGAGGCTAAATAACGCTCCAAACTTGCACTAAATTTTGGCGAGAAAAAACTGGCATGGCCATTTTCAAAGGGGTCCCTTGACCTCTGACCTCAAGATATGTGAATGAAAATGGGTTCTATGGGTACCCACGAGTCTCCCCTTTACGTACATGCCCACTTTATGATAATCACATGTGGTTTGGGGCAAGTCATAGTCAAGTCAGCACACTGACACACTGACAGCTGTTGTTGCCTGTTGGGCTTGAGTTTGCCATGTTATGATTTGAGCATATTTTTTTATGCTCAAAAGAGTATTAAATACTTGACAAATCTCCCTTTAAGGTACAGTACATTTTGAACAGATACAAAATGTGTGATTAATTTGCGATTAATCATGGACAATCATGCAATTAATCGCAATTTTAATTGATTGACGGCCCTATTTATTACACAAATACAAAGTAATGAAACGGACCGCTTTGCTATTTATTGTCTCGCAGCCAATTCTTCTGCCTTTTCTCTCACCGAGGGTGAGGCTTTGCCGTTTTTGGCTGTCTCTGCAGCAGGAGCGTGCATGCAGAACGGCGCCCCTTTGCCGGGGCTCCTCATTCTCTCACTCGGTTGCAGCATGGAGGGAGACGGGCGCCGGTCTGCATGTGTGCCGCAGAGCCAGTTGAGGATCGGCAGAGTTTCACTTTTGGGGCATTACGTGACCAGGCATTATCAATCTTGACCAAACTTGACGAGGAACTTTTGATCCATATATATAAGCGGTTGATCAATGTAACCGTGATCACTATAAGTGGTTTCCACTGTAAAATATAAACCCATCCGCAGCAACAGTAAGCGCACAGGGAAAGTGCTGTGGGGGTGACGTAGTTTAAAAAGGAAAAGAATCGGCTGATCATTCGTGTCCTGCGTTCACAACGTCCAGTCACATTTTCACTGTACAAACATAGTCATTTTAAAGGTGCTATTGATAACATTGATAACATTCAGCCACTACAGTAGATGTCGCATTCTCCCTCCCCCATTCCATTGCATTCACTTCACAACAAGTCGTTGCCAGTTATGTTGCACGAACTGCATATTTTATGGTTGAGTGGAAAGACACTCAGAAAGACAGTCATGTCAAGAGATGAATCTTAGTAGAGTTAAGTCATTTTCAGTCTCAGTAGAGTAAAAGTCATTTTCCAACATGTAGCTATAGGCCTACATAGAGTGCTGCAGGAATGAGTCCTAAAACCCAGAAATGAGTTAGCATTTTTACACTTCGTCTCAAGGTCAATGTTTCTTTTTAATTGAACTTTGGTTAGATGCCTGAAATAAGGTCTGTGGTTAACACAAGCTTAAGAGATTTTAACTTTTTGTTCTACGACATAAAATACGTCAGTAAATAATCCCAGTTGTAAATTTTGCGTGTGTCCTGCTGTTCTGTTTTTTCCACAATAACTGGCAACTTGATCGCTGATGAGAGAGAGCTGTTCATGTTTGCTAATATTTTTTGGACTGTCTTAGACCATAGGAATAACATGTATGAATTTTGAAAATGCGCGTTGTTCCCCTTTAAGAGCAAGATATATTTTGTTGTTGATAGAGACCAAGACAGAGCTAACACGAGAGTGTTAGTGTGAGAATGCTAATGCTGCTTTGTGGCTGCTGGATCTGTAAATATGCAACTGTTAGCTAACATGTTTAGTGTAACTAACTAATTTAATACTAACTTTATAGTGTAAGGTAATATGACAGTATGTGTTTCCAGCTTGATCTGCTGCCCCCTCGTGATCGAAAAATCAATTAATGCAGCTTGAAAGTGTGGATGATTCAGTATCATTTTAATAATTTCTAATTGCTATTCACAGAGGCTTCATACCAAATGAAAACCACATTGCAGTTTGGCCGCCAGCATTGTGTTGCTTTAGCTTAGAGCAAGAGGTTAATGTTAAGAGAGAGAGAGAGACTCAGATATTTGCACAACACATATGAGCATTCAATTTTACCTCATCCTGTTCTTTTAAGGTTATCCGCTGATTAAACGCATACATGTCCAGATATGAACACGTCAGTTAACATTAAGAAGCATATTCATTAAGATTCATAGCATAATTCATACTGTAAATGTGTTATTCTTCACTTGTGTGATGGCTGTTGTCATGTATTTAATAGAATTAAGACCACAAGGAGAGGGTGTGGACAGAGCCCAGTTGATTCATGACCAGCGGGGAAGCAGCAGAACTTTGTTGACTGTGTTCTCGTCTAACAAAAAAAGTACATCTAATCTTAAACATATGGCTGAAGCCGGGGATCCATGCATGACAGCATGCAGAGTGTGGAAAAATACTGCGTTTGTCTTTTTTTCTCTCCCAGAAATTTACGTCTGCTCCTTTACGTCCTGGATGTTTTTGCTGGTTTCAGAATTTTGGATACTACGAAAACCCTTGTTAAGTTGAAGATTTGAGAGATGAGGAATTTTTACTTAAATTGACATATTTTACTTTTGGTCAAAGTTTTCGCTGCTGCACTTTTCTGTAAGTTGGTCAGGATACTATAGTACTAAATACATAAACTGTACATTGTATATAGCAAAAAATAAATAAATTGAAGTGTTTGTTACAGAAAGCAAGCATTGTTTGGTTAATTCCCTTAATCCCTTACCATTCTGCCGTCTTTTTTAGAGGGACAGGGGTGGGGGACAGGGGATGTTCAGGGGTAGATAAATAGTCAACAGTAGATGTCAAATAGAAGTGTTGTACGTCATCTGAAAGCTGAACCTGATGATTAATTTGAGAAGCAGCTCAGCACTGTGTGTCAAGTTGTATAATAGCATAGAACATGATGATATACTGTAAGTTTGTGATGACATTTCTCACTCTCACCTATGTCTCATACTGTAAATTGTTGCAGCCATTTTTGGGTCGGTACCACATTAAGACACCACGACCTTGAGGAACATCATAGAAAAAGCAATGCTGTGATTTGGTATCAAAAACATTTGACATTTGGAGATTTCTGCAAAAATTGCATTTTTCAGTGATTGGATGGCGAACACTTCTGTTCTGGAAACTGCTCAGAACCTCTGAATGCTCGAGGTCTGTAGTTTGTGGTTGTAAAGTTTCATGAGGCCGTGATTATCCTAGAGGTCACCACAGGTCATTTTATACGATGAGGTCAAGTTTCAAAAATTGTCTCACTATATGAAATGGCTACTATGGGGACTAACATCATCACACATTAATACAATTGAGCTCATTGGATCCACAAGAGTCTCAGCTTTACAGTAATACCCAATTTATGTAATTCTAAGACTGTTTATGGACCCAAGTATGCAGAAATATTCAAATACACCAATTTAAAATAGGCGGAAATAACACAGTTGTACTTCACTCAAAACTGCATGGTTTTTGCCCCAAACTGCATGTGACTATCATAAAGTGGGCATGTATATTTATATTACTGGAAATCAATTAACAACACAAAACAGTGAAAAATATTGTCCAGAAATCCTCACAGGTACTGCATTTAGCATAAAAAAATGTTCAAATCATAACATGGCAAACTCAAGCCCAACAGGCAACAACAGCTGTCAGTGTGTCAGTGTGCTGACTTGACTATGACTTGCCCAAAACTGCATGTGATTATCATGAAGTTGGCATGTCTGTAAAGGGGAGACTCGTCGGTACCCATAGAACCCATGTTCGTTCACGTATCATGAGGTCAGAGGTCAAGGGACTTTGAAAATTGACATTCCAGTTTTTCCTCGCCAAACTTTAGTCGAACTTTGTAGCGTTATTAAGCGTTTCTTGCTTGCAAGCTAGTATGACATGGTTGATACCAATGGATTCCTTAGGCTTTCTAGTTTCATATGATACCAGTATCTAGCTTGAAAACTCAGCCCGCGACAACCTCTGAAAGACAGAATAGGGGCCGGGCCCGCCGGCGGAGTGTTAAGGGCTTAAAGACCTTTCAAGGCCTGAAAAAAGGTATGTGTATACTCTGTGCTCTTATGTCAATATACTGCAACTTCCCCAACTGTAATACAGATGAGAACTGTATTGGAATTTTATAATAAAGGTTCTGAGAATGTTTTTAGATGAGCACAGTGATCAAAGGTTCTCACTACGTTTTTTTCACGTCACTTGTTACAATTGTAGTGAATTGAATCACAATTTGTCTATAATGCCTTTGTCTAACAATCCTGTTCTGACTCAGTAACATCATACTGGCTGTCCTCAGAGAAATTGAGGAAGGAGTAGAAAAGCAAGCTGGGTGTTGCATATATATTTGGACTACGAGGGCTTGTTCATTTGTTTTATCTATCCCACTTTTTGTGTCCTTCACCTCAATTTATTTGTACTGGCCTTCGCGACATCGGACTTGGCTGCAACACTTATATATTTAAACAAGGACTGTTGAGGGTAGAGGGAAGTGTTTGACTAAACTGTAGTCGGGTCTTCTCAAACATTTAAACACGGTTCTGTCCGTGGGGGAAAGATGTTTACCTCAGCTGGTTCTGTTCCCGCTGCATAGGCCGCCAGTCTCTCTCAGATCTGCACTCTGGAACGGCAAAGAAGAACACAGAAAGTCAGAGAAGAAGAGTGTGTGATAGGTGTGGAGAGAAACAAAGAGTTGCAGGAAGTAAACAAACCAACTGAGAGAAACACAAGAAAAAGACAGATGGGAACAAAAGGGAGTCAGTCGCACAGGACTATCATCTGACAGGAAGCACACGCTCTGATACTTTAGCCACTGACCTCTGGTGTACAGGAGTGGGGGTGGAGGCGACAAGGGCTCTGCAGGCCCCATCTGCATGGCTTGTCCCTGGCTATGCGGCCATGTGCAGCACCTGGCCCCACGCCAGCGCCCAACGCCCCTTTGTGGTGGCCAGAGTGGTCGGTTGGGGTCTGCCTTTGATCCCGGGCCAAGTATTCATCTCTAAAGGAAGAGGAAGAGCAAAAAAAGAGAAAAGATAAACAGAAAAAAAGAGGGAGGGAGGGAGGGTGGAGGAAAAAAAAGTCAGCCTCTGCTGCCAATTATTGGAAAAACATCAAGGTCCTTCCTGTCTGTGTAAAGAGAAAGAAGAGAAACGAGGGATGGGGAGGTGGAAGAAGAGATAGCCGTTTGATGGCTTGGCTCAGCGTTAGTTGGGGGATTGTGGCGAGTCGGGGCAAGGCGAGGCGAGGCAGAAGCTGACCTGCAGGAGGTGATTACAGGTGAAGAGAGGTACTTGTCTGGCTGCTAAGACTCGTTTTTTGGTGTTTTCTTTCTTATTGTACTGTATGCCCTTTTTTTTTTTATCTTTGCCTCTTTCACCACTATCTCTCTCAGACTCCCTCTCTTCCTCTTGTTGTTGCCGTCCTTATCTGTGACTTTCTTTCCCTTACCGCCGTGTGCTGTTAAACCAGTTCACAAGGACAAATAAAGGTCATTTCTTTGTCTCTGTTGAGGTGTTTCTGTCTCTCTGTCTGTCTGTAGCTTTCTCTCTCTAGTCTTGAACCCCCACCACACACACACACACATACAAACTGAGCCCGCTACAACCTAAAAATCGCAAGCTGCATAAGAAATTAGTGGCGTTAAAACAAATTTATAATATAATGCGTTATTATTGTGTTAACCTATAAATTTGTTTTAATGCCACTAATTTCTTACACAACTTGCGGGCTCAATTTTAAAGCTAGAGTAAAGATATTGGTATCATATGAAACTAGAATATCTAAGGAATCCATTGGTACCATCCATGTCATACTAGCTTGTCGCGAAGGTTAAATAACGCTCCAAACTTATGTTAAATTTTGGCAAGGAAAAACTGTCATGGCCATTTTCAAAGGGGTCCCTTGACCTCTGACCTCAAGATATGTGAATGAAAATGGGTTCTATGGGTACCAACCCCTTTACAGACATGCCCACTTTATGATAATCACATGCAGTGTGGGGCAAGTCATAGTCAAGTCAGCACACTGACAGCTGTTTGAGCATATTTTTTTGTGTTAAATGCAGTACCTGTGAGGGTTTCTGATTTCTAATTTCCAAAAATAAATATATACTGTACATACATTTGCATAAAGCAAGCATATTTGGCCACCCCTGACAAATTCCATAAGAACCCACGGTGACACAGGTGTCACACGTCCTTTAAATGTTCTAGAAAGTTCCTTATACAGGTTTATCCTTGACTTTAACTCATGAAGTCCCTAAGTGACACTTACTGAACATCCTGGTGGGTCATATGACAGGTCATGTGATTTTATGTTCCCACAACAACATTTCCAAGATGTCTGTGTGCCAGGTTAAGACATGTGACAGAACTAGCGAAATTAAAAAATCTTGTTTTTTGTTGCTAAAGGTAAGATTCAAGCCATTTAAGAATTCTAATGCTTACATAACATGTCCTTTATTACATTTAACATGCTGTGAACACATTTGTTGAACAAATTGATATAATACAAATCAGATAGATATCGTTGTGACATATATGTCACATCGGGCCTTTAACCTTAAAATTGTCACGGAAAACCTCATATGACATATGTCTCAATGAGAATAATGATTGTGATCTGCTCAGCTAATTTAAGTGATTCAATGATATTTAGTTAATATATTTTATATTGTTCAATTCAGTACAGTTTTTGTTACCAAACACCAAAAGACTGTCAGGCTGTTTCATTTTCAAATGAGACATAAATTTACCGTTAACGGCCAATGTGACGCATATGTCACTTTAACACTAGGGGGTGGTATTTTTAAAAAAATTTCAGAAATGTCTTCTATGTGGTCTGTTTAGTCCGTTTTATATCCCCCATAATTTTCCTTGAAGGAGAAATGGGTTTGGGTTCTTATGGGTTAAGGTATATTTTGAACAGATAAAAAATGTGATTAATTTGCGATTAATCAGGATTAAATATTTTCATCAATTGACAGCCCTAATAAATCCACACACACACACACACACACAAACACACACACACACACACACACACACACACACATTAATTGGCAGGAAGCGAGCGTGAATGACAGCGTGTACCCTGCAGAAGCATGTCAGACCACTGATGGGGATGTCATGACAACAAACAGTGGAAAGGATTACATTGTTGTCAGTAAGCAAGACACATTTTTCAACCCGTGAAGAGCAGTAATAATCACATAAATGATGCAGGTTACACTTCCACAGTAACTCTAACTTGGCCTAACAGGCTCAAGGATCTTTCTTTTATTCCTTTTTTCTTATTTAGGCAAGTGTTTGGCTCTATGTCCACGTTCTTTCTCTGAATAACATCTGCTCCAAAGCACTAGTCAAAGCACATTTGCTCAACATAACTATACTCTAACTATACTACTGGCTCTATAGGATCAAATAACAGGGTTAAATGACTTGTTCGGGGTAGTTTTTGTTACAGGACAGGAGTCACAACCTTTTAACCCTTTTGCTCTGTCATCACCTCCAGCCAACACAAAGTTATTAATGGAGGACCAGCTTAAACTCTAGGATTTAAAGGATCATTTTGGTTTATTACAATATTGGTCTTATTATATGGTCTCTGTATGTATGTTGAACCCTCTTTATCAGGGTCCCTGCTCATTTCCATCCCCAAATCCCATGCTTATCCTATACCTTAAAGAATCATTTCCAGTTTATTACAAGTTGGGTCCTATTTTTTTAGTTATGCCTGTCTATTGCATATGATAATATTGTTCTCACCGACTAATTGCTGAGATCCAGGAACACGGTGACATCAGTCAGTAACAGTTTAGGTCGCCAGATTATCTAAGATTATCCAAACTACAGCCTGACTGATATACTTGAGGCCAATACAATATCAATATTTAGCAGTGGGCTGCTGTAAAGCGCCCGGGGAGCAACTTGGGGTTCAGTGTCTCGCTCAAGGACACTTTGACATGCAGACAGTAGGAACCGGGGATCAAACCCAGGGGTGCCTTAATATGACTTGAGGCCCCGGGACTACAGACATTTTGGAGGCCCTCCCCTCCCTTCACAATATGCCACGGCAACTTTAATTCAGAACCCCCCGTTAATGGACAGTGACAAATATTAAAAAGAATGCCCTCCTGATCTGTGAATAGAATATGAAAGTCATCATTATAAGACAATACGTCAGCAATAAGTCAAGAGAAAGCTAGGTTATTGAGTCAAGTAAGCCTGTGTGCACAGCGGCAACATGAGGCAAAGAACCGCTAAAAATGTGGGGTGGGGGTTTGGGGGTCCTCCCCCAAGAAAATTTGAAGATTTTTGACCTAAAACCATGCAATTTTACATCATTTTTGACCATTATTATTACTATAGATATAGCCCAAAAAGCTTGAATAGAAAACTTGCTATAATAATCATTTTATTATTTACACATATCAAAGCCTTGAATACTCAACAGCCTTCAATTCTGGCAACGTTTGCCCTGTGAAATGATATTCTGTAAATCAATAGAGCAGATTCAGAACATTTTTAAATCATGTTTAATTAATTATATTTATTCTAGCCTATAGTCTAGACCCTGGGTTCCAAGCTCCAGACCTCCAGACCCCTACCTGCCCATTTTCAGCTCTCTGTTCTAACACACCTGAACCAGCTGATGCTCAGCCCTGATCCAACAGTAAGGGCTGCTGAGTTGCATCAGGTGTGTTCAAAACATAACGCGATGAGTATGTTATTATTGTTGTGTTATTGATTTATTTTCCATTGCTCGTAGCCGGGCTTCAGCCCCGGTAAGCCCGTGCATTAAGGCGCCATTGATCGAACCGCAAACCCTGCGGTTAAAAGAATGACCCGCTCTACCCAAGTTGTCAGTGCCCTATTATCACTGTAATGGTGACACTGTTTGTATTACTGCATCTTGTTTCTGTTTCTGCAATTTCTTAATTTCTTCTTATTGGAGGTCCAGCGGACATGTGCCGATACCAATATATGTCATAAACTAATATCGGCTGAAAATTATGGCCAACCAGTCTATCGTCAAATCTGAACTACTTATTTTTAGCAATGTTACCATGGATGTATTAAGAGAACTGAATACAGCATTGGAGGCGGGGCCCCGTTCATTCCTATGAAAGTTGCTGGCGCATGAAGCCAAAATGACTCGACTTCTGAGTGGAAAAGTATCTGGATCTTCTGGCGATCTTCCGCATCCATTGGGCCCATGGAGCAGGCACAGTATCCCACTTCTTCTTCGTCCTTTAACCACAAGGTTGGCGGTTCGATCCCCGGCTCCTACAGACTGCATGTCGAAGTCACGGGGGGTCACGGGGTCACAGCCGTCACGGCGTCGTCCCGGCTTGCTAACTCCGCCTCCCATCCCTCGCTCCAGCCTCGGTCTGGGTCTCATTCACATGAACGGAGGAAGGGAAATAACTCGGGATTCGGCTATTAGTGCATTTTACAACTTTTATGACATAATGATTTAGCTAAGGGCTGTTCAAGTGTTCATACTGGGAAGTTGATTCACCTAAAAAAAAAATATCCGCTGAGTTACAGACGTCTCTTTCCCAATGTAAGTCCATGGGAAAAAGTTTTTGGGCCCAATGGCATCACGTGAGGGACACGGAAGTTGTAGTACTGCCGTTTGGCCACTACGAAAATTGGCATCAACGACCGGCGCTCATCCTGGGGGCTTGAATGTTACAGTGTTCCCAGATCTCATCAATTAACTGGTGATACAAATTTAATAACCTGTGGAAATGGCCAAGATTACAAATCCTATAGGATTACATATCCTATAAAGCTATGAGATGATTTACAGTGCCAGCATATTCATACATACAGTGTACAGTAAGTCCTGTAGTCCACACAGACACACCTACATGCTAGTAGCAGTGCAGTTACTTGTATACAGCTTGTGGTCAGACATTTGGTATAAGGGGCCTAAACACTGTTCATATGCACCACTTGCCTCCTCTCCTCTGCCTTCGTCCTTGTGGACAAAGAAGCAGAACAGACAATAGAACACGCATTGATCACCAAGGACGACTTTCTATCGCGCTCTCTCCTTCGGCCTCTCCCTCTCCCTCTGTCTGTCTCTGTAATTTTCCTTTCATGGCTGTTTTTCCCGCTGTCTCCCGAGACCTTCTCAGTCGACGAGAGAAAACACAAAATGAACATTAAAATGCCCTGCAGCCCTTTAAACACTTGTCATTTGTCCTTTGTACAAATCATGGCGAGAGTTGCTATAGAGACAGATCTTTTTTATTTCTATGTTTTTTTTTCGCCAATTCTTGTTTCATTTAGTTTGCTGGTGGGAGAGAAAAGTAGACAGAGAGAGAGAGAGAGAGAGAGAGAGAGAGAGAGAGAGAGAGAGAGAGCGAGAGAGAGAGAGAGAGAGAGAGAAAAAACACAGTCAATTATGAGTCCGGGGGAATGATCAAAAACGAGCCGTTTAAAAATCCAATTTGCCACAGGGGTGTAAGATGAGAGATGAGTGTGAAGGACAGTCAATGTACTGCGGATCTCTGGGGGCATATTGACCAATATACAGCTTTTTTCTGAGAGAAGACAGATAAAAGAAATGAGAGTTTGCTTGGATGTGTAGTCCACAGTTAAATCATGACGGATGAATATTATTTTTCTGTAATCAGGCTGTTTTCTTTCTTTATCTTTCCTGTGTCATGTTTCCGTATCATTTTTCATTGTCTAAGGGTATGAACTGTGTATGAATGCCTGTGTGTTCATTATACTCCCAGTACCTGCGTCCAGCCATGGGCGTTTAATTCAGCGTGCAGGGAGGGGCATTATCACACACTACCATCACTAATCCCCATGGAATGAAACACCGACACTTTGATGTCTGCCAAAGAACACTGCTGTAGTATTTGGAGGCATGACGGCGCATCACGTACAGACCATAATTAACAATCTATAGCTGGACTGGAGCCAGGCAGAGCGGTGGAGGTGCAGGGAGGGCGGGAGGAGAGAGAAAGAAGAGGGAAACACACTGGTGGTATAGAGCCAGAGGCAGGATGGTGCAGCTTGAAAGGATTTGCTATATATATGTGTGTGTGTGTGTGTGTGTGCGTGTGTGTGTGTGTGTGTGTGTGTGTAAATGTATATGAGGGTTGAGGTCAGTGGTGGAATGTAACGTAATGTAAGTACAT
This sequence comes from Sebastolobus alascanus, assembly GCA_916701645.2. Lineage (NCBI taxonomy): Eukaryota > Metazoa > Chordata > Actinopteri > Perciformes > Sebastidae > Sebastolobus > Sebastolobus alascanus. The sequence continues at coordinate 9,707,051 of CAKAOJ020000032.1, forward strand.
CTACTCAAGTACTGGAGCCTACTTAAGTACAATTTTTAAGTAGCCTATAGTTGCAAAATTAGTGATGCTTAAACATTAATGCATCAGTAATTATAATATGTTATTATTAGGGCTGACAAAGTTAAGGCCATAATAACGCATTAACGCCACTAATTTCTTTAACACATTAAAGCAACTTGTTAGTTGTAGGTTGTAGGCTGTAAGGTTGTAGTGGGCTGTTTTAAAGCTATAATGAAGATACAAAATTATATCATACGACACTAGTAAACCTAAGGAATTCATTGGTACCAACTATGTCATACTAGCTTGTTGGGAAGTAGGCTAAATAACGCTCAAAACTTGTGCTAAATTTTGGGAAAATTCAAAGGGGGTCCCTTGACCTCTGACCTCAAGATATGTGAATGAAAATGGGTTCAATGGGTACCCACGAGTCTCCCCTTTACAGACATGCCCACTTTATGATAATCACATGCAGTTTTGGACAAGTGAGTCAAGTCAGCACACTGACACACTGACAGCTGTTGTTGCCTGTTGGGCTTGAGTTTGCCATGTTATGATTTGAGCATATTTCTTATGCTAAATGCAGTACCTGTGAGGGTTTCTGGACAATATTTGTCATGGTTTTGTGATGTTAATTGATTTCCAATAATAAATATATGAATACATTTGCATAAAGCAAGTATATTTGCCCACTCCCATGTTGATAAGGGTATAAAATACTTGACAATCACGATGAACTATGGACAATCATGCTATTAATCGCAATTAAATATTTTAATCGATTGACAGCCCTAATTAATATATATATTAGTCTGAATTGGGCCATTCTGCATAATGAGTACTTTTTACTTTTGGTACTTTAAGTGTATTTTGATGCAAATACTTATACTGTATTTTTACTGAAAGGGATAGTTCAGGTGTTTTGAAGTGAGGTTGTATGAGGTACTTAAAAATAGTCAGTGTATTACCTACAGCAGATGACGGTCGGCAGGCCCCAGTTTGGAGAAACAGACAGGAGTACCGGCACGGTAAGGCCCACCTAAAAAAATCAATGTCAGTTCAAGTGTATGAAATATTTAGAATGTTTTCACCGCTTTATCTTGCCATCAGACAGCCCTTTCCAATGGGGAAATGAACTGAAAGTGAAACTTATTTATGCTCTCTTCAAAGCCACCAAACTCACTTGACAAAACAGTATAGATTAGTTTCACTTTCAGTTCAGTTCCACGTCGGAAAATATTCTAAACATAGTGTACACTTAAACAGAAATAGATTTTTTTTAGATGTGCTTTCCTTTTAGGTGTCTAGGGGGCAGCAGCAAAATGTATCTGCTGCTGCCCCCGTCTACAGCAGTATATTGCTTTGCTTCCGTGCTGTTTCTACAAAATGGGGGTAGTAGGGGTAATACACTGACTATGGATGAGTACTTCACACAACCCTATTTCATAACACCCAAACTATCCCTTTAAGTAAGAATTTGAATGCAGTACTTTTACTTGTAACATAGTATTTCTACACTGTGGTATTGCTTTTTTTACTTATGTAAAAAGATCTGAGTACTTCTTCCATCACTAGTTGAGGGAGCTCAAAGATATACCACCAAACATACCAATATGGAAGTATTTCTTCAGTGATCAATGCTGGACTCACACGTTCAAGTTACGCCACTTCCAGTGTTATTTAAATCCAAACCGTGAAATTTCCCTGACTGCGAAGTTACAGCACTTCCGGTGTAAACCCAAAACCCAAACCGCGATATTTCCCTAAACCCAACTAAGTAGTTTTGTTGCCAAACCAAGTCAATCTTTTCCTAAGCCTAACTAAGTAGTTTGTTGCCTAAGCCTAACCAAGTCAATCTTTTCCTAAGCCTAACTAAGTAGTTTGTTGCCTAAGCCTAACCAAGTCGATCTTTTCCTAAGCATAACTAAGTATTTTGTTGCCTAATCCTAACCAAGTCGATCTTTTCCTAAGCCTAACTAAGTATTTTGTTGCCTAATCCTAACCAAGTCGATCTTCCGTGCTGTTTCTCCAAACTGGGGGCGTGTCGACCGTCATCTACTGTAGGTAAAACACTGACTATGGATAAGTACTTCATACAACCCTACTTCAAAACACCCAAACTATCCCTTTAAGTAAGAAGTTGAATGCAGTACTTTTACTTGTAACATAGTATTTCTACACTGTGGTATTGCTTTTTTTACGTATGTAAAAGATCTGAGTACTTCTTCCATCACTAGTTGAGGGAGCTCGAAGATATACTGTACCACCAAAAATAGCAATGTGGAAGTGTTTCTTCAGAGATCAATGCTGGACTCACACTGACACACACACATGCTGTAACAACAATGTTGTTGTCTCAGTAACAACCTGCCGGGAGCTCAAACAACATAGGGGTGGTGAAGAAAGTACTGGACAACAAAATGAAGCTGAGCGGCCGGTGGGTAGAACACATCTTTTGTACTTGACGAGGACGTAGAATGAAAAATGTAGGCCCTCCAACGCCGACCGGCGCTGAGAAAAGTCCCTCAAACACACAGAAACACACAAAGCAAGATTCCTCATGCCACCTACTCACATTCTGGTGAGAAAATGATATCGCTGCGTGCCAGTGTTCATCACAACACGTGTGAGTGCGCGTGTACGCGTGCTGCACAGACTATAATACATACACCTCGTGTAAGAGGATAAAAAACACAAAAAAAACCCAAAGACTTTCATCAAAGCAAGTGAGAGAGGATGTCAGAGATTTTTTCTAAAGATGAAAGCGAGGGATATTCTCTCATTTCAGCTCATCTCTCCCTCTCTCTCTTTCAAAATCCTTGAAGTATCATCCATGTTTCTACGACAAAGAGAGAGGGAAAGGGGGGTAAAAGTTATTTATGTCCCACGCTGCGTTATGTGGTCTGTCACTTCTCATTTTCTCCCAGGGCTGTCCAACTGGAAGACTTCAGTCAACTCTCTCCAAGCCTGTATTTGCTGAGGTAATTACAAAGTGACAGCTTCAAATCCACTGACACACACACACACACACACACAAACACACACACACACACACACACACACACACACACACACACACACACACAAATATGCAGCCAAATATGGGTAAATATGGGATTGAGATACTGAGCTCAGTAAGGTAAAACCTGAGACGTGCATCTCTCGTTTCATTCAATCAACAGCTAACATAACTGCATAGATGACCTTTCCAAAGTGCACTCAGCAGAATCCCAAAAAAGTATTCAGTGATTAATAATCCTGATAATGATATAACATTGGGATGGAACGGATGTCAATGAAGCTATGTTGGCTATCTGCATTCCCCATAAAACATATGTGGGATACAAACACACACACCTACACGTCCACCTCCCGTATTCACTTAGAAGTGATTGTAAGAACATCTTTGATCTTTTTTTTCCCCTTTCTTCTTCAAGGAGATGCTTTGCCTGTACACATAATCCATGACAGACATAATGTGATTTGGTAGTATCTCTAAATGGCAGGGAAAACCATCTGACAGAAATTAATAAGTTACCGCGGCAATGAAGGGACCGCAGGAGGAGGGGTTGGGAGGAGATAGTGGAGGTGGTGGGCTAACCTGGCAGCGAAACACACAGATCATCAAATTATCTTTTGAGGCATATCGTCATGGTAAAAGTCGCATGCGTGCAGAGCTCAACTACCTGCCCTATCTGCAGCTGCACACAATGCTGGTCTGTCGTCTCCAGTTTGGATCATTACTCCAAAACAAATGAGGATGGTAGAAGTCACAGGCTCGATGTGATGAACAAGCTGGAGACCTGTGGGGACCTCTGTGCCTCCTTTCTGTCAGTTCAGTCAGATCTACACAGGGAGGGCTTCTCCTCAACACTTTGAGCTCACCCAGCCCAGTCGCACAGCAGTTCGTGAAATAGTCACGAAATTGAATGTATTGATTTCTGTACATAGACACGAATCTCACCTTTTTTTCCGAGATGGTCAGCATGAAATTAATTTGTATGTAATCCACGTAATTTTTAACTGGGAAGCATAAAGGGCGGCGAATGATGTGTAGGGAGGAAGTCGGGGTGGATGGGTGGGTCAAAAAAACACAGGACATTCGCCCAGGAGACCAGTGTTTGTATCCCATGTGAAACCACAAGTCAAAGTTGATTTACTTGTCACATAACGTCCATACTTAAGTTACGGAACTTCTGGAGTTATGTTAATCTAAACCATGGTCTTTTCCTAAACTTAACTAAGTCATTTTTGTCACGTAACTTCCGTACCTAAGTTACGCCACTTCCGGTGTTATTTAAATCCAAACGTGATCTTTTCCTGACTGCGAAGTTACAGCACTTCCGGTGTAAACCCAAACCGCAATCTGTCCCTGAACCCAACTCAGTAGTTTTGTTGCCTAACCAGGTCAATCTTTTCCTAAGCCTAACTAAGTAGTTTGTTGCCTAAGCCTAACCAATTCGATCTTTTCCTAAGCCTAACTAAGTAGTTTGTTGCCTAATCCTAACAAAGTCGATCTTTTCCTAAGCCTAAGTAGTTTGTTGCCTAAGCCTAACCAAGTCAATCTTTTCCTAAGCCTAACTAAGTAGTTTTGTTGCCTAATCCTAACCATGTCGATCTTTTCCTAAGTCTAAGTAGTTTGTTGCCTAAGCCTAACCAAGTCGATCTTTTCCTAAGCCTAACTAAGTAGTTTGTTGCCTAATCCTAACCAAGTCGATCTTCCTTGCTGTTTCTCCAAACTGGGGGCGTGTCGACCATCATCTACTGTAGGTAAAACACTGACTATGGATAAGTACTTCATACAACCCTACTTCAAAACATCCACACTGTGTTATTGTTTTTTTTTTTACGTATGTAAAAGATCTGAGTACTTCTTCCATCACTAGCTGAGGGAGCTCAAAGATATACTGTACCACCAAACATACCAATGTGGAAGTGTGTCTTCAGTGATCAATGCTGGACTCACACTGACACACACACATGCTGTAACAACAGTGTTGTTGTCTCAGTAACAACCTGCCGGGAGCCCAAACAAGTAGTTTGTTGCCTAAGCATAACCAAGTATATATTTCCCTAAGCCTAAGTAAATAGTTTGTTGCCCAACCAAGTCAATCTTTTCCTAAACGTAACTAAGTAGTTTTGTTGCCTTAGCCTAACTAAGTCGATCTATTCCTAAGTCTAACTAAGTAGTTTTATTTTGAAAAGACTGGAGCGGAAATTGACACATGCGTCACATGCTGCTAGACATTCGTAGGACAACGCACAAAAAATTTGTGTCTATGTACACAAATAAAATACTGTAGATTCATTTTCGGGACTATTTTACGAACTGCCGTGAGACTGTGTTGGCCCACCATTATGCCTCATAATTGAATGGATGTGTTGATTTTTGTATGGACACTGTGTGCTGGCCATAAAGGCTCTCAGACAGGACTATGCAAACATGTGCATGGGTGCCTATGTATGTGTTTAAAGGGCGATTTCACTCTGGCATTTTTGTACACACAAGCTTGTGACAAACATGTTTCCATGGATTAACTATGTTAACTTAATGTCCAGTTAGAGACGGAGAGCGCAAGTAGTCACTACATCACCGAGCTTTCCAGCACCACCTGTTTCACAAGGATTCATTAATGAATTTTGGTGTGCCACTTTCTGTTGTGACTGGACACTAAATCCAGACATAGTTCACCTAAAAATTCGTAATATTAATGCTTTTTCCAAACATGGGTATGGTGAGCGAAACCATATCCAAGTTCTACCTGAACAAGGTTGTCTGAGATCTGTTCCAGTCAAACTGCGGTACAGTCTGTGTGTGCAGTCACAAAGTAATCCATACTCCCACTGGAAGAAATCTAATTTGCCCATGTCACTACAACATCATTAGTGGCACTCTTGTAGATGATAAGGAGAGAAGTGCTTTCAAGCCTGACTTGATGCCATATTAAAGGGTAGACGATTTCACTGATTTGCGGACCATCCAGATGGGTACACTCTTATCAGTCATGCTCATGTGGCTTCACCCATTCCTACATTGTTCTCCATTTTCCCAGCGTAGGCCATCATCGTTTCCAGGCAACAGTGGTAAACAGCTGCACTTTGATGGGGAAAGTGTAGAGTAAATGTACCACGAATCGGAACAACAGTAAACAAGTGTGAAAGCAGAGCCGCATGGTTACGGGGAGGGGGGACAGTTGAGCTCTGGTGTGTCCAGCATGTGTACGCACATTTACATGCATGCCCATTTTATCTGCATACATGCCTGTGTGTGTGCATGTAGGTAAGCTACAATGTGTGTAACATGAATGCCTCCTGCACAAGTCAAAACATCTAGATTTGATTAATTTGATGTCAATCGATTAAAATATTTAATCGCGATTAATCACGATTGTCCATAGTTAATCACGTTTAATCGCAAATTAATCGCAAATGTTTTATCTGTTCAAAATGGGTTCATGGGAGATTTGTCAAGTATTTAATACTCTTATCAACATGGCAGTGGGCAAATATGGTTTCTTTATGCAAATGTATGCATATATTTATTATTGGAAATCAATTACACAAAACAATGACAAATATTGTCCAGAAACCCTCACAGGTACTGCATTTAGCATAAAAAAATATGCTCAAATCATAACATGGCAAAGTCAAGCCCAACAGGCAACAACAGCTGTCAGTGTGTCAGTGTGCTGACTTGACTATGACTTTTCCAAAACTGCATGTGATTATCAGAAAGAGGGCATGTCTGTAAAGGGGAAACTCCTGGGTACCATGGATGTATTAAGAGAACTGGATACAGCGTTGGAGGCGGGGCCCCGTTCATTCCTATGAAAGATGCTGAGTGGTGCATGATGCCAAAATGGCTCGAATTCCGAGTGGAAAAGTACCCGGATCTTCCGGCGATCTTCCGCATCCATTGGGCTCATGGAGCAGGCGCAGTAGTGTCCACTCGGTCACATGGCTCGGTCACGGGGTCACAGCCGCCACGCTGTCATCGCGGCTTGCTAAATCCTCCTCCCAGCCCTCGCTCCAGCCTCGGTCTGGGTCTCATTTACATGAACGGAGGAAATGAAAAAACTCTGGATTCGGCTATTAGTGCATTTTACAACGTTTAGGACCTAATGATTTAAATAAGGGCTGTTCAAGTGTTCATACTGGGAAGTTGATTCACCTAAAAAAAAATTATCCGCTGAGTTACAGATGTCTCTTTCCCAATGTAAGTCCACGGGAAAAAGTATTTTTGGGCCCAATGGCATCACGTGAGGGACACGGAAATTGTAGTATCGCCGTTTGGCCACTACGAAAATTGGCATCAACGACTGGCGCTCTTCCTGGGGGCTTGGTGGGAAACCCATAGAACCCATTTTCATTCATATATTTTGAGGTCAGAGGTCAAGGGACCCCTTTGAAAATGGCCATGATAGTTTTTCCTTGCCAAAATTTAGCGTGAATTTTCAACCTCCTTCCAACAAGCTAGTATGACATGGTTACTACCAATGGATTCCTCAGGTTTTCTAGTTTCATATGATGCCTTCACTCTGGCTTTAAATTGAGCCCACTACAACCTCCGAAAGATTGATTTTGTTAATGTGTTAAAGAAATCAGTGGCGTTAAAACAAATTTGCGTTAAAGCGTTATTATCGCGTTAACTTTGACAGCCCTAAATGAGCAGAAACTGTACGTTTTCTGTGGAACACGGGAGTTTATATTGAGAAGACACTATGCATATAAGTGGAAACTGACACACCGTCCCTGACACGTCTAAAACTAACGCTAGAGGGGTACTTAGAGCACCATAGTTTGAAGCGTAGGGCCATTGACCAAGCTGTAGACTTTGATGAGTGGGGAGTGAGAGTGTGTTGAATTTAAAGAAAGAAAAATACATGGATCTGGAGGATTGCACAAATGTTACTTCGCTATCAAAGTGCCACAGATGAGGGAAAGGATTTTCAAGGTGGCAGAGTTGTTCATGTCCAGTGGGGAGAAGTGGGCCAGATGTCGCTTTATGGGTTGTTTTTGGCTTGGATATGTGTGTGTGTGAGAGAGCATGAAAGAGAGACAGACAGACAGACAGATAGAGGGATGGACAGCAGAAAGAGAGAGTGTGAGGGAGGGAGGTATGTCATGCTCGCCAAACCACTCAGCAAGACTCTGATTTATTTGGCAACTGCTAGATGGTGGTCTGAGTACAAGAGGCCACCTACACCAGTGTCTGACCTCCGACCCGCTTCAACTTCTGAAATGAACTCAGCTGTCCTTGCTAAATCTACACCCAGACAGGAGGGATGAGCTGGAGAACACACACAGGCAAACATACCCAAAAACACACAAAGACACACAAGCTTGCATTTAGGCCACAGTGAACATATGTACAGGTGTGTGCGTATGTACCCACACACCCACACATGTGAATGCAACACATGGACATCGTCAGACAAGATGGAAAAAGACTTCACATGATGGAGAAGGAAGAGAAAAGGAAATGCCAAAGAGTCAATTTCACTTTTAAATTTTTTCTATGGTATTACAACCCCTGTAAACTGCGTATCCAATGTTAAGTATTTCTCTATAAAAATAAAAAAAATATATATGAATAAATAAACAAAAATGAAAGTTAAAGTTTGAAATAAAACATTCTCAGTAATTTATTGTTTAACACTTCACTACACTTAACATGCTTAACAACCCCTCAGCGTCACTTTTCGCTTGCAGAAACAAAACCAGGTTTTAGGATAAAACAACATGGTTGTGCTTAAAGTACTACGTTTGTACAGTGAAAATGTGACTTGACGTTGTGAACATGAGACACGAACGATCCTCTGATTGTAAAGTGAAAGTGAAACATAAAACACGGGACACGAACAGCGGTCTCGTGGATGAAAGCCTTGTGTTGTTGGAACCATCCACCTCCCCTCCTGTCCGCCCTATGTGTCTCTTTCGCTCTTTATACTACGTCACCACAGCACTTTCCCTGTGAGTTTACTGTTGCCGTGGATGGGTTGGCATAGAAAGCCCAGTGTGTTGCATACCGGCGCTTTAAGATGCCTTGTGCGGCGGTATCGAACTCCGACGGCCGTGAGAAAGCGTCGGTATTTGACGCCCTGGGAATACCAACAGGCTGGTTCATGAGAATGGGACGGACAAATGGACCGATTGATGGATTTGATGGACAGTGCTTACCTTGCACGGCAGCTGGATTCTCGCGATATCAGAAGATCACGTGATCATATATCACACGGAAATCCATTGTCCTTGTCAGTGACCGGACCAATCAGCGTCCTGTGAGGAGCTACTGGCAGCTACGGGCGTGCTTTTCAACATAAGTACAAAAAAGACTGCTAATGTTGTGAAATAACCACAACAACCCTAACTTTGGCAGAAAATAGTGTATTCTTCAACGTGATCTCACAGAATTACGTGAAAGGACCACAACATCTTGAGAGCGCATTACGCATTATGTAATTTTAACACATTCCATAATTTTAACACATTCTATACCACCACCACGTAAACAATTTAATGTAAGTTTAGGCAACAAAACTACTTGGTTAGGTTTAGGGGGAAAAAAATTATGGTTTGGATTAAAAGAACTGTGTTTGTAATGTAACTACTTTCATAGCTTAAGTAATTTAAAATAACTCAACGTTGACTTGTTGTTTCACACGAGACACAAACCCAGTCTCCTGGGTGAAAGTCCCGTGTTTGATCCACCCATCGCCTCAGACTTTCTCCCTAGGTGGACTTTGATTAAAACGTATTTCTGTTGAACCTGGGATTTTGTGTCTACCATGAAAAAGGATCATAATTGACTTTCTATTGGCATGGTTTTCGTGCCACCACCACGTAAAAATGTAGGGGTGTAACGGTACACAGAAGTCATGGTTTGGTTTATACCCCGGTTAGGAGACACGTTTGGTGCGAGTTCGGTACAGTGGAGAAAAACCCAAGGATCTGTTTCTTTTCAATTATTTTGAACAGACTAGTGCAAGTGTCAAAAACAGACAAAGTCCTCTTGCTGGAGACTGAGGAAGCATATTGTCCACTGGCAATTTTGGTACTTTGGATTATTTTCATTAAAAACTACAAAAGTGCACTCAGTACAGAGCAAATCTCCGCCAGGTGTGTCTGAAACAATCACTGCTGTAATGTTGATGAATGATTAGAAACCACAATTGTCCCCTGACTAGACCGCAAGTGTATCAGACTGAGCTGGGAGATGTGTTCGAGCGGGAAGTTCGCTACGTTCCACAAGCTCTCTTAGCTTTTTTGAGTCTAATAGATAAACAAAATTAACTCACAAAATGTCAAGAAAAGGAAATATTCTTACACTCATTCTCCTTTTTAAACAGAAAAATACAACGTACACCTGAATTCAAGTTTCTCTCTTTCACCGGACTAAGACTAGCTTAATTGCCTTGTTAATAGGGGTGTAATGATACGTTTTTACAACGATACGATACATTTTGGTTTCGATACGATTCAAGGACGATATTTGGCTCATCTAGAGCAATATGATACAATACGATTCAATGACTAGAAATAGATACAGTTACTTTTTTGCCAAAAATTCAATCAGTGTTACTGTGAAATAAATAGCTGGATACTGGACAGTGCAGGTCAGGATTCCTCAAAGTTTTTCTCGTAAGGGAATCAGGGGTAAATTAATTATGGATATAATTAAGTAAACAACGATTAATGGCAAATACATACACCTTTTATTTGAAAATAATAAAAAGTGCAACTTCAGGACCCGCTGCTTCAGTTCTCAAGATATAGGGCAGTGCAATATTTAACAAAAAATATAATAAACCGTCTTCTATTCAAGTTAAATTAACAGTGGTTTAACCTGCTGCTTCTGTTCTCATTTTCAAATCAAAAGGTAGAGCAATAATATTAAACAAAAAATAAAATGCAGCCAACTTCTCTTCAGGTTGAATGAACAGTGGTTTAACCTGCTGCTTCTGTTCTCATTTTCAATACAAACGGTAGAGCAATAATACAGTGATCAGCCGCTTATAGTGATCATTTTAAAATTAGAACTGCTGTGCGACTGGGCTGCTCCATTATAATGACGTGGATGCAGAAATCTCAAAGTTGGACAAATAAAACCAAAACTATCTGCAAGGACAGATACCGCCAGAAGAAAGTGAGAAAATATGTTAAAATTGTAATTTGGGTGAAATGACCCTTTCATGTATTTTAGGCCCTGTCCTCTTACTTTAATCCTCCGTCCCTCATTCTCCCCTTTCCCCATACAGATGGTTCTAGGCTGTGACCTTGGACACACACACACACATCCATCTGGTTGCACTTAGACTGTCATAACTCTTGTTCTCTCACTCTTTCCCACTCTCTCTCTCTCTCTCTCTCTCTCTCTCTCTTCCCCCAGTTCTCATCTCTTCCTCCCTTTGTCGGCCCTATTGTTGTTTTCATGCCTGTGAAACTTAAAAATATCCCACCCCGGTTGTGTTATGTACATTTTGTTACCATGGTGATTGCCATGTAGAGCAAGCAAAAGGAGTGTGTGTGTCTGTGTGTGTGTGTGCATGTATGCATGTATAATGTGTGTTCGTGTGCCAGCAACAGTGCTATCGGCCAAGCACAGAGTCTAAAGCTATTTTCTAAGGAAAGAACAACAAAAGGAGAAACACCCACCATCCCCTTTCTTTGGTTTTTCCTCCCCTTTTTTCTCTTCTTCTCATCTTTCTCATTCTCCATCTTTTTTTCTGGCCCTCCTCACTCTCCTTCATCCCTATCTTTCTCCACTGCCCCATCCCTTTCTCTCTCTCTCGCCCTTGTATCTCGCAGTCCCTCCCTCTCTGCGCCAGCCTTCAAACACCCTACATCGCCCTCCTGCACCCCATGGCAACAGCCGTGAGAGGGAGCGAGGAGGAGAAAGACGGAGGGAGATTGACAGGAGGTTTCTCAGAAGGTCTTGTGGGAGTTGTATTGTATGTGATAGTGATACTGAGTGTATGGCCAGACTCATCCGGCACGCACATTGCAGCCCACTGACGACAGCATGCATCACAACATAAAGGTGTCGGCTTATACCTCATCATCGCAGTGGCCTGAGAAACCAACACACACTACACTGTGGATATGATTTAATGAAGGGTACCCCTCTGCATGTGCAGCCCAGCAGTTCACGAAATAGTCACGAAATTTAATGTATTGATTCGTGAACATAGACACGAATTTCACTTTTTTTTCGTGACGGTCAGCACGAAATCAATTCGAGAGCAGCGAATGCCGCGGAGGAGGGCACAGGACTTTCACCCATGAGACTGGTGTTGAAAGTTGATTTATTTGTCATGTAACTTCTGTACTTTAAGGCAGGGTTGACGATGTTATCCAGTATACACTATTTGTTATATTGGTTGAAATGGTCTTGACACCCCAACAGCGATTCATTACTTATGAGCTCTGAAAAAGCTGTCATCTGTATCTGCTGTAATCCTGTAAAAACGTCTACCAATCACTGCCTCGAGGTCCGCTTGGTAAGAACCAATCAGATGCCTCCCTGCCTCCCTGCTCGTATTCTACCCTTGGCGTGCACCAGCCTGAACTCAAAGCGCGTCGCCGCAGCAAGTTTACTGGAGAATGGAAGAGAAAACTCAGCCAAAAGTAGCACTGCCGCGGTTACTTGTCATCAGGTAGCAGTGTTGAGTTGAGGTCCTCTCTCCGCTCTGTGTCTGTGAAGTAGTTACGATGCGGCGGTGCTCGTGCATGTGTGTGGGGGGCGTTGCCTTGGAAGAAGCCCCGAGGGGAGGGGATGGGTTTAGACGGAGCTCCTGAGGCGATGCTACTTTCACATTATGCTAGCTTTCCAACATCGTCGGCCCTATCTTTAAGTTACAGCACTTCTGGAGTTATTTTAATCCAAACCACGATCTTTTCCTAAAGCTAACTAAGTAATTTTTACCACGTAACTTCCATACTTAAGTTACGCCACTTCCGGTGTTATTTTAACCCAAACCGCAATCTTTTCCTAAAGCTAACTTAGTAGTTTTTGCCACATAACTTGCGTACTTAAGTTACAACACTTCCGGTGTTATTTTAATCCAAACCGCGATCTCTTCCTAAAGCTAACTAAGTAGTTCTTACCACGTAACTTCTGTACTTAAGTTACAGCACTTCTTGTGTTATTTTAACCCAAACCACGATCTAGATTCAAGATTCAAGTTTTATTTGTCACGTACTCATACAGGATGTGCAGTGAAATGTAAAGTGGCAGTGCTCACAGGGTTGTGCAAAACAACATCAACTATACAAATATATAAAAAAGAAATTGTGGGGACAATGGCATTATTTACAGTGAGAGGGGTCTATATACAATATGGAATATAAATATAAGTGTGTGATGGGTGTGTGTGTATGCTCTGTATGTAGCCCTATGTGTGTGTGTGAACGTGAGTGGGTAAGAGGGGCAGCGTGTGGCGCTTGGCGGGCGCCATGGAGAGGTCAGAGTTCACAGTCCTGATGGCCTTGGGAAAGAAACTCCGTCTTAGTCTCTCTGTTTTGGCAGCGTGGCTGCGGAGTCGCTTGCCTGACCGCAGCAGCTGAAACAGTCCGTTGTTTGGGTGGTGAGGATCCTTCATAATCCTACAGGCTCTGGTTCTGCACCTCCTGGTGTACAGGTCCTGCAGGGAGGGGAGTGTGGTTCCAGTAATGCGTTTGGCCGAACGCACTACTCTCTGCAGAGCCCTCCTATCCTGTGTGGAGCTGTTGCCAAACCAGGCAGTGATGTTCCCCGTCAGGATGCTCTCTACAGCTCCAGAGTAGAAGGACTGAAGGATCCTCAGGGAGACTCTGAATCTCTTCAGCTGTCGGAGGTGGCCTTTCTCACCAGAGTGTCTGTGTGTGTGGACCATGTCAGGTCCTCTGTGATGTGGACTCCCAGGTACTTGTGGCTGCTCACCCTCTCCACAGTAGTCCCATTAATCATCAGAGGTGTGTGCGTTGGTTGTTGTGCCCTCCTAAAGTCCACAATCAGCTCCTTGGTTTTTGTGACGTTCACGAGGAGGCTGTTGTCCTGGCACCAGAGTGACAGGTCAGCCACCTCCTCCAGGTAAGCCTTCTCGTTGTTATCAGACATCAGGCCCACCACCACCGTGTCGTCCGCAAACTTAATGATGGAGTTGGAGCTGAACCTGGCCACACAGTCATGTGTGTACAGGGAGTACAGTAGGGGGCTGAGGACGCAACCGTGAGGGGATCCTGTGTTCAGGATGAGGGTGTTGGAGGTGTGACTGCCACCCTGACCACCTGGGGCCTGGCGGTCAGGAAGTCCAGGATCCAGGTACACAGGGGGGTGTTCAGACCCAGCTCAATCAGCTTCTCAGTCAGTCTGGTGGGGACTGTGGTATTGAAAGCTGAACTGTAATCAATGAACAGCAATCTCACATAGCCCCTCCTACAACTGTCAAGGTGAGAGAGTGATGTGTGCAGTACCTGGGAGATGGCATCATCCGTGGATCTATTTGGACGGTATACGAACTGCATCGGGTCCATGGTACGAGGGAGGAAGGCACAGATGTAATCCTTAATCAGCCTCTCAAAGCATTTCATGACCACTGAGGTGAGGGCCACCGGTCTGTAGTCATTCATGCAGGCTGGAGAAGAATTCTTAGGACAATCGTGGATCGCTTGAAGCAGGTGGGGACCACGGACTTAGCCAGGGAGAGGTTGAAAATAGTGGTTAACACTGGGGCTGGCTGGTTAGCACAGGTCTTCAGTACACGCCCAGATATGCCATCTGGACCTGCAGCTTTCCCAGTGTTCACACTCACCAGAACCCTCCTCACATTGTGCTCTGTCACAGAGAGTGTGTGATCATCCCCGGCAGAACTCATTCCAGCAATGCTAACAATGTTATTGTTAGCCGGCGAGCTAGCGGTGCTTTGGCTAGGTTCAAACCGTGTAAAAAATGAGTTCAGATTATCAGCTAGGGTAATGTCAGCACTCACAGTAGAGGGGGGTCTGTCCTGGTAGTCCGTTATAGTCCGCAGTCCCTGCCATAGGCGTCTGGTATCGCGTAGCTCCATCTGCGATTCCACCTTGTCTCTGTACCTCCTCTTAGCCTCCCTCACTGATCTTCTCAGGCCGTAGGAAGCCGCCTTGTACTCGCCCATGTCACCGGATACCAGGCCAGAGTTGTACGCAGCAGTACGGTTGTTCAGAGCATCGCGGATCGATTTGGTTCGATCGATTTATTGGTTAGGAAAGGACCTAACTCTAACCGTGGGTACGATGGTGTCGGCTAGCGTTGCTACAAAGTCCATAGCTGTTTCCGCAGACTCGCTGATATCCCTGGAACTGGATTGGAACATGTCCCAGTCGACGTCACTCAGCGCGTCCTGTAGCTCCACTTTTGATTGGTCGGACCACCGCTTTACGTCACTACCACTTGCCGTACTATCCTTTGTTGATATTCTGGTAGTAGGAAAACGGTGGCATGGTCTGATTTGCCGAACGGAGGGAGAGAAACAGCCTTGTAGCCTCTCTTGAATGGTGTGTAGCAGTGGTCCAATGTTCTGTCCCCCCTGGTAGCACACGTAATGTGCTGGTAGAAGTTCGGCATAACTTTTTTAAGGTTCGCCCGATTAAAGTCTCTAGCCACCACCATAGCCGCATCAGGATGTTTATTCTGATGTCGACATAACACGTCGTGTAAGTCCGAAAGTGCTACGTCCGTGTCTGCCTGTGGTGGAATGTAGACGGCTGTGACGATGACTGCGCTGAACTCCCGGGGGAGGTAGAATGGTCGGCATGCGATGTCAGATGTTCCATGTTTGGAGAGCAGGAACGAGAAAGAGTCTTGATGTCCTTGGGGTTGCACCAGTTGTTGTTAGTCATGAAGCAAACCCCTCCACCTTTGGATTTGCCAAACTCCACCGTTCGATCCGCACGGAAAACAGAGAAGGACTCGGTTGGGCAAATGACTTGATCCGCCACCAGCGGGGTCAGCCATGTTTCCGTCAGACAGAAGATATTACAGTCCCGAATGTCCCGTTGGAATCTGATCCTCGCCCTAACATCATCCATCTTATTATACAGAGATTGGACATTGGCAAGAAGAATGCTGGGCAGAGGTGGACGGTAAGCATGGGCTCTCAGTCTGTTCCGTATCCCACCCCGTTTACCTCGATGTTTCCTCCGTGGTCTCCGTGTAAACAAACCATTGTTTTCATCTTGGCTCGCTCTAGTGATCTCAGCCGGCCACGCTGGGTCGATGGAAAAACCGTCCAAAAAACTTTGCTTTAAGCAGGTTTTAATGTCCAGAAGTGTATTGCGGTCGTATGATGTCAGTGCTGATGTGTAAGTAGCAAAAAAGATGTTCAAAATAAGTACCAAAACTAAGAAAACACACAATCTACGAGGAGCTCTGCCGACGGCGACCGATCTCAGCGGCGCCATCTTAGAAGAGACGATTCCTAAACTAACTAAGTAGTTTTAGTCACGTAACTTCCGTACTTAAGTTACGCCACTTCTGGTGTTATTTTAACCCAAACCGCGATCTATTCCTAAACCTAACTTAGTAGTTTTATTTTGAAAAGACTTTAGCGAAAATTGACTCGCATGTGCTGAAAGTCGTGCTGAGCGTCACGAAAAAAAGGGGAAATTTGTGTTTATGTACACGAATCAAATAGATTAAATTTTGTGACTATTTCACAAACTGCGTGAGACTGTCTTGGCATGTGTGTGTGTTGCTGTCTGTCATTCCTACTCTAGTTTTTGATGGTATGTTTATTTGTGTGCTCGTCTGTTTGTGATGAACGTGGATTCATATTTTATGTTTCGATGAGGTGTCTCCTTGAAACATGTGCATGTGTAACTACTTGGCAATGCGTTTGGACACACGCCTCAGTAAATGTGTACACACAGTCGGTGATGGATAGATATTTCAATTTGCGTGTATTCTTGTGTGTCATCAAATTAGATGCATATTATTCTGCCATGTGATGTTCCCTCCTGTTTTGTGTACATGTAATTGTGCTCATATGCAGCTCTCTGTGTGTTTGTGTACGTTTAAAGCCATGCAAGAGTTCATCCCTGTTGATCAAGGGAGCAATAGGCTCTTTTAATCTAAGGGTGGTCCCCATGTGCATCCACCACCCTGGGCTGATCAAGGGCAGAACAGCAAGGGAGGAGCAGCCAAAAAGGCCTGGTGGGTCTGTTCATTTGACTGAGTCAGCTTGTAGAAAAAGTGGATCTCAGCAGCCTATTACACTCAGGCAGGGATTACTGAAACCACAGAATGATATTGATTGATATATTTCTTCCTGGTTTCAGTCTGTTAGGTGATAATAGACACCCTCAGGGAGTTATATGAGATGGATAACAAAGTGCTGAAACAGAGAGGGAGAGGAGGGAGGGAGAGGCATCTGCCAAAATACAGGATCTAATGTTACGGCCCTATGGTGAAATGTCTACGTAGAGACACCTAGCTTGGGTGTTAAAGGATAATTCTGGTTTATTACAACTTGGGTCAATTTGAGTAATAATTCCCCCATTAGCCTTCATTTTCTTTTCCAAATAAGTTTGGCTAACCTGGGGGTGTGATTAAAATCTGTATGACTGTTTGTGTTGAACTACTTTTGGTAACACTTTATAATAACCTTAATTTATAAATGGTAAATTGAGAGTTAATTAAACTTAGTTATTTTACTGTTAACAAACAATGAAATGGTAGTTGATAATGTTAACTAGTTATTAGTAATGCTATAATTTATGTTATTTTAACAGTTTATTGTTGCACACATTATAACATTTTATATATTATATATAAAAGTATCTGTTAATGATTAAGAAATTATTTGTAAACCTTAAAGAAATTGTTTGCAAAACATCTATAAACATTACAGAGATAGATATTTGTAGCACTTTGTTCATGGTTAATAATTGGTTTGTAAACCGTTTATAAACATTGTTTGGATGGCTATTACAACGTTGCAACTGATGATTATAATAACTTGTTGAATGGATAATAAATACTTTGCAAAGCATCTATAAACATTATTTAGATAAATAGTTAATACTTTGTCAATGGTTAATAATTGGTTTCTGGTCCATCTATCTACGTAATGTTTATAGATGTTTTACAAAAGAATTCTTAAAGGTTTATAAATCAAATCAAATTTGGTAATCAATAACAATTACTTAATATAGCATATAAAATGTTATAATGTGTGCAAAAATAAACTGATAATAAATACTAATATAATCAGAATGTAATCTTTATCGTCTCTTATCAGCTATGATACAAAATAGAATTTATAAACTAATTATTTCATATTTCACAAACTAATGATAAAATAACATACATTATAGCATTACTAATAATTAGTACAGTTAAGTATGTATAACAATAACTATTAACAAAGTATAATTAACTATCAATTTACCATTTATAAATGATGGTTATTATAAAGTGTTACCCTTCTTTTCAATGATGTCACAGAACTCAGTAATTAAGTTGGTACATTCCTATTATTGACAAGAGCGATGGTTGAAACCATGAAAATAAGTTGTAGTAAACCGGAATTATTCTTTGAACCTGTGTTAAGTGCAGCTTAAACCAAATTCACACTACACAACTTTCAAAGTCATCAGATCGCTGTAATGTTCACAACTTGTCTTGTAATCGCGAGTCTTGAAGTTGTTGTGGTTTTCACACAACATGACTGACCGGTGACAGGGGGTCACACACTACAAAATCTTTCACCAAAAGGAATCTCCGATGAGTAGTTTCCTCACAAAAACACATGCGAGAAGTGACACAGGAAATGATGTAATACCATGCGTGAGACAAGATTTTTTGTTCAGGCAATCCGCATAATCTGCCCTGCTCCATGTTTTCCTTTGTTTCATTCATATCATTCATGTTTAGTGTTTCCTGTTTTATTTCATTACTCACCTCTCCTCTCGTTTCAGATCACTTCACTCCTTGCCTTTGTGTGTTTTCCCAGCAGTTTTGGATGTCTGTCCCGCTCCAATTGCGATATTACGAATCCAACTCTAGTCAAGGCATGACCCGCCCTACTCTGCCTCTCATTGGCTGACCATGATATTCTTACCTTAACCCTAACCAATCTCACTCCTCGTGCCTAAACCTAACCAATCCAACCAACGAAGGCAGCGAGTGCTAGCCAATCAGAGGCAGAGTAGGGCGGGTCATGTCTTTGCTATAGGATTTGTAATTTAGCACCCTGACTAGTTTCACCTGTCCCTTGTTAGCCCTGCACTCACCAGACCTCCTGCTCACCTGTTCTCTCTTCCCCTATCAGTCATTCACTATACCAGCGCAGTTCCTTTCTTTGCAGTTTGTCTTCGTTGTTGCATGAAGTTCTGTTTACCTGTAATCAGCCTGTTGTTCCTGCCTCTTTTTGGACTCTTGGCTTGCAAGCTTTTTGCTTGATAAAAGTATTTTCTTTGTCGTTTCAGAGTCTGCATTTGGGTCCTTCCTGGTTACAGCGTTGGAGGCTCCCGTTCATTTCTATGAGAGTTGCTCAGTGGCGCATGAACCCAAAATGGCTCGACTGCCGAGTGATAAAGTACCTGGATGCCTGGCAATCTTCTGCAGTCATTGGACCCATAGAGCAGGCACAGTAGCGTTTCCTTTAACTCCGCCTCCCAGCCCTCGGTCCAGCCTCGGTCTGGGGCTCATTCACGTGAACGGAGAAAGGGAAATAACTCTGGATTCAGCTATTAGTGCATTTTACAACTTTTAGGACGTAACGATTTAAATAAGTGCTATTCAAGTGTTCATACTGGGAAGTTGATTTACCTCAAAAAAATTATCTGCCGAGTTACAGACGTCTCTTTCCCAATGTAAGTCTATGGGAAAAAGTCTTTTTGGGCCCAATGGCATCACGTGACGGACACGGAAGTTGTAATTCCACCGTTTGGCCACTACGAAAATTTGCTTCAAAGCCCGGCGCTCTTCCTGGGGGCTTGGTTTCCACACGTTTCCTCTAGGTTCAGCAAGAACTGGTCCATGTTGCAAATGCAAATTGTTAAAGGCAACCCCTTCCCCAGGTTTCCCCTCGACCAGTGTGTCACATTCTGATTGGCTGTAGCTCCCCGACAGACTTCCCCAACAGGTCCAGATATTTAGCCTGCTAGATATCCGGGATATGTATGCGATGCATCAGCTTGCGTCTTTCACTTCAATCCAATCTGGGGCTTTTGTTGGGGAGCTCCAAAAACTGTTGACAAGAGCATAATCAGGGCTTAAGTCATGTAGTGTGAAGTAGGCATTAGCTGCTAAATGCTAACTTTGTCCGTCTTCCCTTTGGTGTTGGGCAGATATAGCAGATTTATTCTTTTTCACTGACAACAGCTGCCTGTTGCTGCTGGAAACAAGGTTGATGTGAGTGGTGAGATTGAACCAAAACAGTAAAGTTGCGAGCAGTAAAACCAAAATGATTAGCTCAAATATGCTAAAATGCTTTACAGAGCTGAGGGGAACTGTAGAATTGAGATTAATCCCTATGAGCGACGTCTTTCACAATAAAACAATCAAAGAAACTACAAAACCTAAGGAATCCATTGGTACCAACCATGTCTTTCTAGCTTGTCGGGAAGGAGGCTAAATAACGCTCCAAACTTTAAATACATTTTGGTGAGGAAAAACTGGCGTTGCCAGTTTCAAAGGGGTCCCCTGACCTCTGACCTCAAGATATGTGAATGAAAATGGGTTCAATGGGTACCCACGAGTCTCCCCTTTACAGACATGCCCACTTTATGATAATCACATGCAGTTTTGGGCAAGTCATAGTCAAGTCAGCACACTGACACACTGACAGCTGTTGTTGCCTGTTGGGCTTGAGTTTGCCATGTTATGATTTGAACATATTTTTTATGCTAAATGCAGTACCTGTGAGGGTTTCTGGACATTATTGGTCACTGTTTTGTGTTGTTAATTGATTTCCAATAATAAAAATATACATACTTTTGTCTAAAGCAAGCATATTTGTCCACTCCCATGTTGATAAGAGCATTAAATACTTGATGAATCTCCCTTTAAAGTACATTTTGAACAGATAAAAAATGATTAACTATGGACAATCATGTGATTAATCGCGATTAAATATTTGAATTAATTGACAGCCTTAAAATATACTGATTAGTACAGCTTTAAGAGGAATGGACGGACAAGGTGAGAAATAAAAAATGTGGCCATGTCTTTTTTGTGAAGAGAGAAAACCAGGTACCCAACTGTAGAGGGGATAATGTAGTTCTGTGATGTCGGTCCCAGCTTGCCAGTCACATTTAAGACAGTGGATGGTGAGTGTATTCAGATGAGCTTCTTCCAGGAAGTCCTGTGTTTCCGTGGTTAGTAATTACCTCTCCTGGAGACTGACCAGGGCGAGAAATAAAAGTAGATGTCTGTGGACTGGAGGGATGATGGCTTTAGCTAGTGGCAGAGGTGACACACACACACACACACATACACACACACACGCACATAAGCATGCACTCTCATAGAAACACTATTCCTCAATCTACCTAGCCACAAGCGGCGAAACAGGGATTTGAGACAGGAGCTTTCTCCTTAGCCAACTGATAAACACCTGTTAGTAAGTCCTACAGCCAAATAAAGTCTCCAGCCTGGCAGATGTAATGTATCCCCATTCTCTGCTTCTCTAATACTTTTAGCACTGTGCAGTCGTTGAGCTATTGGTTCTGATCACTTCTGATACTGTCTCTCTCTCCTCCACCTTCCCAATCCCTTCAAACAAACTTGTTTTAATGAAAATACATTCCTGGGTTTGGCGGATTTATTACGTTTTTTTTTTCCTCCACTCTTATCTCTCATTCTCTGTCCAGGATTTTTTTTTTTCTTGGAGCAAAAGTGCTGAAGCTCCAGCTGGAGCAGTGGTGGCAGCAGCCCATTTTAAGAAGTGCTGACGCCAGAGTGCTGAGCATTTTTGTGTGCATTCAAGGAATGAGGAATGCACCTCCAACCGGCTTAAAGAGGGAGGCAGAAAGAGGGGTAGAGGAAGAGAGTGGGTAGGTAGGTAGAAAGGATGGGGGGAGAGGAAGAGAAAGGTTGAAATGATGGTAGAGAGAAAGACATAGTAGTAATAATAGGCTAGAAATAAGTAAGGAAGACTCCAAGGCATAGACTGTATTACATCTTCACCATCAATGCAGCTCTACCCTGGTAAACAGCCGAGGACTCCCCAGGATAGCAGCTAGGGGTGTGACAAAAAATTGATTCACCTATGTATCGTGATTTTTTATTTTACGAATTTGAAATAGAATTTTTAATGCCAGAATCTATATATTTGCTTCATTTGAGTCTATGCACAGGTAGAAGGAAGTTACCGCTTTTATTTTTGTAATCTGAGTAACGTGACATATCTGTTCCATATCCATCAAAAACCAAAACAAATCGCAATGAGCCAAAATGAGAAAGTAGAAAACAGGGGAGGGTCCACGTGGATATGACCTGCAACCTCATCTTTTAAATCCAACGTGATAAACACTACACATACAGTTAAGTATAGAAACACTTTGGGTTTCACACATTGACAGAAAAAGCAGAGCTAGACATCATGGCTAAGGCTGCATGCTAACTCTGTCATTGACAGGTAACGTTATCGTATTGCAGTAACGTGCGGTCAAGCCAGCCGCCACTTGCATCTCTGTGGTCAAATCAGCTGACGCTGATGCATGCATTCAAACGGCCCCAATGGAGCTGACCATGGATGTATAAAGAGAACGGAGCTGATGGGATAGCTAGCGACGGACTTGGTGAAGTAAGCGGAAGTATACACGTGTGACTACGTCCACTTTTCAAAATAAGGTGTTAACAAAGGGAACTGTATATAAAAAAATACATATATGAAAATAAGATTGATTGGATTATACATGTATTTACAAGAAGTATAAAACATTACATGTCCCTTATAAATTAAAAAGAAAATACCATGTGTCTTTATTCTTTGATGTTTGGGTTGCTGAAAAAATTTTAATAAATAATTCCTGACAATGACTGATACAGTATATTTGACTTCAGGGCATCCCTGACTACATAAATGCTGAAAATCAAACATTTTTAATGTATAAATTTAGATATTTTCCAAATTAAAAGTCCCTAGAAGTGTATGATTCAACTTTTTCCCATGATCTAGTGTTTAAAAAGTTAACAAAAAATCGCAATAAATCGTAATATGGAATCACAATACTTATCGAATCGGCACTCAAGTATCGTGATAGTATCGAATCGAGAGATAGGTGTATCGTCCGAGCCCTAATAACAGCAAACTACTGAGTCCTATCTAGACACTTGTATTGAGCAGAGCATAAACCTGGTTTATTTGTTTTGCTTAATGTGAATTCAGAGCTTCATTTATTGCAAGCATTGGGGTGGCAGGTCATATTTCTTTTTGTCATGACTTATGGGGTGTTCCATCAAGGACAAGAAAAAGCTACTTTGAATCCTAATTTTGTTTCAGAATGGTCCGCAGAAAGAAAGAGTTAGTAAAAACTCATATTCAGTGGGTCACGCACACCATACAGAATATATCACAATTATCAAAAGGGTGTAAGGGGTGACATATGGTGACAAAATGGTGGGGGCCGGATCAAGCCACAGACATTCCCATACCACAATAATCCACAGCAGATGATGCCTGACACACACATGTGCTCCATGAGGACAGTCGCTTTAATGGAAAGCATCACGGCCACACAGCCATGATCCTGATTTCCTGCAAACTGTTTTACCGTACATGCATCTGTGATGCATTTATAATAACTGAAGTCATGGACTGTGAGTGAACCCTTCCCTAAATATGCTGCAAAATGTGAATGCACCTCATGGGTATTTTGATTTTAACGCAGAAAAATAAAACGTCACATCATACGCCAACTGGCAACGATGAGCCTTCTGGTTGGGTAATATGAGGAGTGACAGCGGCAACGGAAACAGCGACACGTCGGGCCAAACCACAGCTTTCTCACAGTACCTCTACAAACTCCACAGCATCCATCTATCCATCCATCCATCCGTGCACGCAGCGGCACTTGCCAAATCCTCAAAACCTCATTCGCAGAGATCGACATGTAAAAGTGTTGAACTCCTACACAGCTGTGAGTGGCGGTGGAATCCCTTTTCATGGATCGTTGAGGTACGCTTGACAGGCCAGAGGTCTGTCAGCAACCACTGGCATGAGGATACGACAGGGGGAACGGTCGGTGGTAAGACCAGTTATTGAAGGCAAAAGGTTCATGAAAAGGGAAATACTGTGGAGTCAATATTATAAATCATCACATTCTCACTTCCAACTTGTCAAATACCGCCGCTTGGTCAGTGCCCCTCTGCACTGGAGACCGACGCACGGGGTACCCCTCACCTCTCGTTACTTTTGGACGGACCAGGGACGGCGTGTCAATTTACGATTGTTACATGCATAGTGTCCTTTCAAATAAACTTCCGTCTTCACAGGAAGTTAGGTTTAGGCAACACAACCACTGAGGTAGGGTTAGGAAACGGTTGTGGTTGACGTTAACTTCACTGACTAGCGACTCACGTGACTCACAGTACTGACAAACCGATGAGTCACGTGACTAAAGACTGACGTGACAAAATAAGTCAACGTTACTTTTAGTTTCACACGGGACACGAACAGCGGACTCCTGGTTGAAAGTCTTGTCCCTCCGCCACCACTCTCGCCCGCCCTGAGCGGACTCTCGCGCTATTAAAACTACGTTACTTGCTCTGACCGTCGAAGAACGCCGCGGGTGGGTTTACATTGGAGTTAGTTGTGTCATGGTCTTTGGTTTTGGTTGTAGTTTGTTTCCTGTTTTATTTTGTAGGTTCCCTCCTCATGTGTCATGTTTTATTTCCTGCCTTTGTATTTTCCCGGCTTTGAGATTGGCTGTATCCGACACTGCATACTATACTAGTAGTACGTACTGATTTAGCCAAAATGTAGCATGTAGTATGCAGTAGGCAAACAAAAGCAAAATCTACAGTATGCCAAAAATACCCGGATGTCATACTGATTTGGAAAAAATCTCCAGTCTATCTCGCCTACTGTATCCCACAATGCAAAGCGCTCGAACGGTAAAGGCTATGGTCACAACAACAGCAGCCATAAAACGGCAAAACTCAACTGTGTATATTTTGAATATTGGCAGTTTTACGATATTAGATGGCGAATCGAACATTTACGAGTTTAGAAGACCAACAAACTTCTGTGACAGCTAGCTAGTGCCGTCGGGGTCGCTCCCTCGCCGGCAGTCACGCTCACAGACTTCTATGAGCTGGCTGGAGCTCTCTCAAGAGACCGGTCTGTACACAAGAGGCTTTTATTTCCCTGTTGACAGATGATTTATCTAAATATCACAATATTACAACATTATAAAATCAACAGAAACCTGTGGTTATCTGCCTTTTCGGAGTAGAAAAGCTCCACAATCGCCCGTGTGCGTAGCTCGCTCGAGAGCCGGCCAGTGACGCTCACAGACCGGCTACAGAGCAGCAGGAAGTGGCGAGGGAAGAGGCGAGGGAAAGAGCCGCCTCTGACGGGGCAGAGAGATACCTGCTGAGACAACATGACCCTTTTTAACATTACTCTAATATTTGTAGGGATATCAGTCCACTGTTTTGTTGCTGTAACTGAAAAAGCATTTTGAATAAATTTTGTCGAGTAATGTTTTATATTAACCGTCCCCCCTCGCTGATCATCCTGTTTGTCTTACTTCACCATGAGCTGTTAGAATAAATTGTTTAAACCTGCAGTATGTTATAAAGTAAACAAACATTGGTCACAAACCAAAAAGATAAAAGTTGTATTTTTCAATAATATTGCAATAGTGGTATGAGTTTTTTGTCCAGCGCTTTAAGAGCTCGTTTAAAGGCTAAAACCTGGTCTAGCATACTGCAAAATAAATCACTAACTGTTTCATACTACATACTACTGAGGAACGCAGTATGCAGTATGTACTGTATACTGCATACTGTGTTCCTCAGTAGTATGGCGTAGGCGGTTTCGAATACTGCCATTGTCTGCATCGTCCTGATCAGTTTCACCTGTCCCTAATTAGTTCTGCACTCACCTCACCTGTTCTCACTTTCACAGTTAGTCAGTCACTATTTATACCACCTCAGTTCCTTTTTTCTTTGTCGGTTTGTCATTTGTCATATATGGAGTTTTTTTTGCATGTTACCTGTCTGCATCTTGGACTTTCAGTTTG
The DNA here is from genome assembly GCA_916701645.2 of Sebastolobus alascanus. Taxonomy (NCBI): domain Eukaryota; kingdom Metazoa; phylum Chordata; class Actinopteri; order Perciformes; family Sebastidae; genus Sebastolobus; species Sebastolobus alascanus. The sequence goes on from CAKAOJ020000032.1 coordinate 9,733,265, forward strand.
TAAGCCCTTTTTTGTTAATTAAATATCTTTGTTGAATCTGGGCATCTCTGCATTTGGGTCCGTCCTGCCTTTTCTGCTCCCTGCACCGTGACAAGTTGGAAGCCTGGTTCGTCACATACTGTCGCTAAAGGGGGCCTCCGTGGTTTACGATGCCGAGGGGCACTTACCAAAGGGTGGTATTTGACAAGTTGGGAGGGAGAACGGGTTGTACAAATCATTATGAAATGAAAACATGGACATGTACAGAAAAACATCGACAGTCGGAGTGAAAAAAAGAGTCACATGCTTATGAGAGGCACTTGCAGTACACTCCAACATATATATAGAAAAACCCAAATACAAACACAAACGTGCAATGAGTCCTATCGGGGCTTTGTGATTGAACAAATGGGAAAGGAGAGGGCACTGAACATCACTTGATGTCTCTCACTGTTGACTGAGGTCCATAGTGTCTGCCTGCAGAGTGAAGAGTCCTTCGCTTCTCCAGCTGTCCCTTGTCATCCTTCAGCGTCCTTGACTCTCCACTTCAGGCAGCTCTCTGCCCCCCTGGGAGCCCCGGGCACTGCCAGCTGAGCCACCTTGTCGACAGCTCTTTCCCATGGCTGGCCGCTGCCGACGCCTCGCTTTGTACCCTGGAACAGACAGGAAGAACACATCACCCCCTGAAGATAAGCATGGGAACATTTCATCATAGGGAGCACGGGTGACAACGGTGGTCGGAGACAGGTAGATGTATTCTATTATTCACAGTCCAGCAAGGGCGTCAGATCTCCCTGGCGATCGCTACAGAGGCCTGTGTCAGAGGTGACATCAAAAAGACAAGGGCTCGGTGACAGCCGCTGACTACGCCATCGCCGAGGTAATTCCCAGGTGCCCCGGCAAGGGTCCCTACTCTGGAGGCACCAGTGGGATCAGGAAAGGTCACCTAGCAACACAGGTCAAAGCTTTGATCCAATCAGAGGGAAATCCAGCAGGTAAGGGCTTTTATGAGTGAGGGGTAGAGGGAAATGGTTGGCTGTCATTTTGTATTTCAGAGGCAAAACATGGAGTCAAAGGGAAGCAGGCAGCAGCAGCCCCATCATTATTTAATACACAGCTCGCTTTAGATGCTTCTAGACTAAAACACTGGGTGAAAACAAAAAAAGACCCATGATAACGGTTATTATTAATCTGCATATTTTATGAGGGCCCTCCCGATTAGAAAGTCAATTGGCGGTTATGTATTCACGCAGGCAGCGAAAAGGCACTGAGAGTGACCCTCAAGCTTGACCTCGCACGCTTTGAACTTCTTCTCCTCAGCCCCCCCCCCCCCCTCCTGTCTCCCTCTCTTTCTGCCTGCACTTGGTTCCCGGGAATGAGCGCTTTGGTTCGGGCCGTCCAGCTGCATAAGTAAACCACATTACATTTTAGGAATGTAAATAGCAGAAAGTGCTTTTGTGAAAAATTCATTGGATGCTCCCGGCTGGACCACATAATTATTTAGAGAGCATATTTAAATACCTCTTAGGATTATGGAGGAATGCACGCAATTTCCCCTTAAATGTCCTAACCGGTCATTTGGTCTAGAGATAGGAGGTCACAAAGACAGAATAGGAAACTATAGAAATGCTGTCCGCCATGGCAGTGAACCGTGGCGAGGGAGGTGATCTGTTCAAGAGTTCCAACTGCTCTTTGGACCCCGAACCAGTGTCTACAACTTGAGAATCATACACATCCACAGAGCGAGTGCTCCGGGCTGACGGAGCTGCAGTAATGCCGTATATCATTGCAATTGAATATGAAACGTAAAAAAAAAAAATGCAGTTTGCAATATTTCCAGCCAGGTCCTAGCTAGTCCAACCCGGTCTCACGGGAAGGCATATAAATACCACAACATTACACGGATATTCCGTGTCATGAGTACACAATTTAGCCTTTTTGTCATTTGTACGCCGCTTTTTTGCGTGTCATTTGTACGCCACGTAAACGACCGGAGTTAAGTTTAGGCAATAAAACCACTTAGTTAGGGTAAGGGAAAACGTCATGGTTGGACTTAAAATAAGTATGTAAACAAAGTAAAACAAGTACGGAAAGAACTACGGAAAACACGTCACAAACGTCAATAAAAACATGTGACAATCGTCACGTGATACACAAACAACACTAATGTAACTTACAAAACAAAACACCGGTCGTCAATGGTCTTGAAAATGGGTCAACTTGCTAAAAGTCCGGTGTTTGTTGGGCACATCAACCTCCCCACCCGCCCACCAAAAGAGGTCTTTCTTGCTTTTTATACTACATCACTAACTCTTACCGTAGCGTACCATGGCATACAAATGACACGCGGAAATCACGAAAGGCGTACTTATTGCACGCTAAACACCTTAAGCATTATCATGACATTTATAGGCTTTTTGTGCTTTGCTAATACTGTATCCCACTAAGCTAGCCTGGTTCAAGACCTCTGAATTGCCATCCACATCTCTGATTTGTTTTAGCTATTCATTCATGGAGGTCTGGTGTTGCACTCACTGACGCCTTTTCAGCCAATTATGGAAACAATCAACCAATCAGAGCTTTGTATGCAGGATTAAGAATGGGTATGTCATCTTTCTTCATAGCTAGCTAGCTGCCTCGCTACATCCAATAAAAAAAATTGCAAAAGAAAAAGATTCTACAAAGATGGCGACAAAAGTGGATCACACTGTAGACTACTTGATGTAAATCAACTTACAGACCTACTAACTCTTAAATCAACATACAGTATTTCTCTGCTCTTTGTGAATGATGTACACTGCAGCTTTTGTCATCTTCATCATCATTGCAATTGAATACCATTCGTCAGGGTTTTAAGAGACAATTTGTCAGGACCGTCAGCAGAATGCAGCGTCATCCAACCTCATTGGCTAAACAGACATGTTAAGCTGGAGAAACATACATGGGTTTGTGCATGTCAAATACGATTCCCGCCAAGATAACCCTGATACACGCATGATATGCTGAGCTGTGTATATTTTCGCAAAAGATCAAGTGTATACTTTACGCTGCACACCACATCTGCCATGTGTAGAAACATGGCTGAGCTCAGATCGGCTGCCATCGCTCATCACTTCCTCCCCTCTGCGAACTTCACACAGACAGGGCTGACTTCCTGTCTGTCTGGAAGACTGCCTGTCTCAGGGGGAAGGGGGACATGTCTCTGGAATGACAGGACTGCTCTGTGTCTGCAGTAAAATATGCAATGATTCTGCTTTGCCGAAGACAATCGCTTTCAAACATCGAGCTAAATCTCTCCCCGTGTCCTTCTCACGTCCTCTACCATATATTCTGTTGTTATGCAGACTAACAAAGGTACACACTCTGAATCCCCCCCCATGATCAAATGCAACAACACTGACAACCAAACATCTCCTCAGCCAACACACAACATCCCCAAAGGTAGGCTGATATGATATGAGTGAATATGTGGATAGCTGTGATCTCTTTCTCTGTCAAACATCAGTGTCGTCTCCCAAGACAAGAGATTGGTGACGAGACACGAAAACACACTCAAACAATAAACGGTGTTATTGAGGAGGTGATTGAGGAATAATAATTAATGATGAGCATGCAGCAGGACAAAGATGCTCTCTAAAGACTAGCCTGCTGTCCCCCAAGGGACAGAATGGGGCTTCAATTAACTGACAGGCGGGCGTATTAGAATTTCTATCATGGGCCTTGGTGGGCTGGGATAGATGCAGGGCTACAATGCTTTGAAAACCAGTGTGGTTTCCCCATCAAACACGTCCTCTAGGTCCTTTGATCTGCTGGGTGGTATGTGTCCTTGGAGATACGTGTCTACTTCCTCAAAGCTCTTTGTTGCCAGCACCTCATTTTCCTGCTCTGAGTTTTAGTGCTACAGCAACCGCAGGCTGAGCCACATTCATTCTCAGACAACAGAAAGAGCACATCCACATCAGCAGGTGATTTTAAACATGCATGATGAATACACCAGTGATGTGCATGTGTTCACACTGCGTGAGCATGCAGCTCATGAATACAGGTGATATAACCATCTCAGGAATGAACATTTTGTACAATAGATACTTCTATGTATTTTTCGATGTATACACCAATGCAAAATCTCAATAAATAAGCCACGTTCAAATAAAAATGCAGTTTGCAATGCAATATTTCCAGCCGAGTAGCTAGTCCTTTGCTCAACCCGGTCTCACGGGAAGACGTATAAATACCATGACATTTCACAGACATTCCGTGTGTCATGAGTACGCATTTTAGCGTTTTTGCGTGTCATTTGTATGTCACGCAAACATCAGCAGTTAGGTTCAGGCAAGAAAACCACTTAGTTAGGGTAAGGGAAAGCGTCATGGTTGGACTTAAAATAAGAATGTGAATGAAGTAAAACAAGTATGGAAACAACTACGGAAAACACGTGACAATCGTCACGTGACAATCGTCACGTGACAAGTCACTAACGTAACTTACAAAAAAAAACACCGGTCAACGACGGTATTGAACACGGGTCTGCTGGTTAAAAGTCCGGTGTTTGGTGTTTGCTTGACCCATCCACCTCCCCCCCCGGCCCACCATAAGTGGTCTTTCTCGCTTTTTATACAACGTCAGTAACTCTTATCGTAGTATAGCATTTATATGCAGATGCGTTTATGTTGCAGTCAGTACAGAATACATACATTTATACGCCTTTTCGTGCAAACGGGCTGCTTTGCTAATACTGTATCCCACTAACCTAGCCTGGTTCCAAACCTCTGAATTGCCACCCACATCTCTGATTTGTTTTACCTATTCATTCATGGAGGTCTGCTGCTGTGCCCAATTACGCCTTTTCAGCCAGTTGTGGAAACAATCAACCAATCAGAGCTTTGTATGCAGGATTAAGAATGGGGATGTCGTCTTTCTTCATAGCAAGCTAGCTGCCTAGCTACATCCAATGAAAAAATCTTCTACAAAGATGACGACAAAAGGGCGAATATCTGATATTTGTTGACCCGTCCACCACCCCGACCTTCTCCCTAAGCAGACTTCCGCGGACTATCATTACAAACAGATTTGTTATACGTCAATCAATTAAAATAGCTAATCGTGATTCATTGCAAATTAATCGCACATGTATTATTTGTTTAATATGTACCTTAAAGGGAGATTTGTCAAGTATTTAATACTCTTTTCAACATGGGAGTGGGCAAATATGCTGCTTTATGCAAATATATGTATATATTTATTATTGGAAATCAATTACAGACACAAAACAATGAAAAATATTATCCAGAAACCCTCACAGGTACTGCATTTAGCATAAAAAAATATGCTCAAATCATAACATGGCAAACTCAAGACCAACAGGCAACAACAGCTGTCAGTGTGTCAGTGTGCTGATTTGATTATGACTTGCCCCAAACTGCATGTGATTATCATAAAGTGGGCATGTCTGCAAAGGGGAGACTCGTTGGTACCCATAGAACCCATTTTTATTCACTTATCTTGAGGTCAGAGGTCAAGGGACCCCTTTGAAAATTGCCATGCCAGTTTTTACTTGACAAAATTTTGAAAGTTTCGAACGTTATTTAAACTCCTTCATCAAGCTAGTATGACATGGTTGGTACCAATGGAAGCGTTTACGCGTTATCTTTGACAGTCCTATGCTCAACTTCAAAATATCTCAGCTTCACTTTCGAATCCCCCAAATTTACGGAGGGGCATTACTAATAATAACTGCAATACTGTACTGGACTATCTCTGTAATGGATAGTAGCTGTGCTTCACAAGCAGCCAAAGTTCACTTAAACTGAACATTGACCCCAAATGATGCCTCCATGACGTGCATCTAATGTCATTCCAGCATTGATAAGAGGTGAAAGTTACCAGTTTCACTTGAGAAACAAATGTTATTTTTGTGCATCTTTGAATTTCCAGAGTTATGTAACCCCACTCTACTTGGTTAAAAAATCTCAGGACTGTCAAAAAATATGGAGATACCACATTAATTTGGGATTGTTCACATTCCAATGTAGTCCGTAGCACAGTAGGATGGGCATGCTTTACGCACGGCGCTTTATTATACACTCTACATTGAGCAACACATACATGCTTACGTATTTGATGTGAAACCAATGTTAGACTTGCTACAATCAACTGTAAAGTATCAGGAGTGAAAGCTTGTGGGGCAAAAGCCAAGTGGCCTCCCTGCCTCTGCCAGAAACCCCCCACATGATCACTGACGTCAGCAGGCGTTCTCACCAGCCGGCTCTCCCTTGAACTGCTGGGTCAGTTTCCTGTTAGGCCCTGACACAATATGCATGAATGCTCCATCTCACAGCGTTGCCTCCCTGTGAAGTGGTGTTCAGGTTACATTTCTCCAAGCTAAAGCCCTTGGCCCTCCCCAGCCACGGCAGATCTGTAAATGTTTACACTTCACTTCCCACACCTGGAAGAGGGCCAAGACAAACCTGGAACGAGGCCCACAAGAAGGAACCAGCAGATAGGCCCTTAGATTGCAGCAGGAGAGGAGTGATTGTGTCTTGGGCTGGAGTGGAGTATTGACTCACCACCAACACTAAAACCACCCCACTCTCCTTTCCTCTCTCCTAAAGGGAGCATAGAAGAGGAAGGTTGAACTGGAAACAGATCCATGTGTTCAACACTCGGCTGGCCCACAACTAAGATGCAGTGCTCTCATCCCATAAAGTCTCATAAGACTAACTATTTTTCTGATGTACAGTGACTAAACACAGGTTATGTGGATGCTTCATTCATTCTTTATTTATGTGGATGCTTTAAAGGGGACATATCATGCTCATTTTCAGGTTCATACTTGTATTTTGAGGTTCTACTAGAACATGTTTACATGCTTTAATGTTCAAAAAAGACATCACTTGTCTATCTGAATATACTGTATTCACCCTCTGTCTGAAACGCTCCGTTTTAGAGCCTGTCTCTTTAAAGGTGCAGTGTGTAGGATTTCAGGGGATACAATTACCTCCCAAGGAGGTTATGTTTTCACCGGCATGGTTTGTTTCCGCCAAGGCCAAAGGCTTTGGGCCAAGGAGGTGATGTTTTCACCGGTGTTGGTTTGTTTGTTTGTTTGTCTGTCTGTTAGCAGGATTAATCCAAAAGTTCGCAATGGATTTGAATGAAATTTTTTGGAGGGGTGGAGTGTAGCACAACGAACAATCCATTAGACTTTGGTGGCGATCCGGATCATGATTTTTAAGAATTCCGATCAGCCTGAGCATTAAAGGAGCTATATGTAAGAATCAGAAATTGCTTGTTCACAGCGACACCTGTGGCCGCAATGTCAACGAAAGTCAGCGTCCTGTTGCTCGCGCTCGCGCTTGTGCTCGCGCTACATTGACATGAACGAGCACCGGTCTAAACAGTGAGGCGACACACGTCAGCTAACACACAATATCACTCTGTATTTCACCTGCTTGGCAGTAATGTTAGCTGACCAGAGGAAGGTCTCTCCATGAATCAATGCTGATCCTAGTGTTGGCTTTTCCTCCCGATCCGGAGGGAACGGGGGGGGGGGGGGACAGCGACACCCGGTCGGGGGGGGGGAGACCGACACCCGGTCGGGACGATAACGTAACTCGCTGCGGAGCTCCGTCACTTCACAAGACATGGGAAACCTCTGTTGGTCTGGAGGAGCTGCAGCAGTTATTTCTGCAAAAACGTCCACTGCACATTCACCAGATATTCTCAGAGCTAAACTAACTCTTCTGCAGTGTGTAGTGTGCGCGCGTTCACGTGGAGGTGGAGCGAGCCGAGCGTGTGAGAACGAGCGCGGTGTGCAAACAGGCAGGAGCAGAGCTGCTGCGCGCTCGCGTACCCACACGCAAGCGCGCATGGGATACCGACCCGTTAAGATTTATGCGCGTGATAAGTTACAAATAGTCCCTTTAAGACCACAGGGGATAACACATGCGCAGTGTGACTGATGACGCGTTGATGACGCATGACCCCGCGTTCTTCCTTCTTCGAGCAGAGCGATACGTGTGTGGATGTATGTGCGGGAGCTGCTGGCCGTCCGCGGTGAGAAAGAAAAAAGCGGTAGATGACGGAAAGACAGACAACGTAGTGTAACATTATACAGACATAACAAGGCTGCTGAATGAGAGAAGCATCCGCCGTTACGTTACACGGAAACACACCTTGTAATAATAAGCCAACCACCTCACGGTACCGCCAGCTGTGAGGTGTGATCTGTTTTTAAAGTCAGGCACCTTGGCGGAGGTGTGTTTTCGTTACCTTAAAGTGACAGTAGGCAACAATTTTTTGGCATAATTTGGCAAAAATTCCATAATAACCTTTCAGCATATTGTAATTCAAGTGGTCTTAGAGAAAACTAGACTACTGCTCCTCCTCATGGCTCTGTTTTCAGGCTTTAGAAAACTCTAACCTGTGACGGCAGATTTTGACTAATCACAGGGCATTTCAGAGAGAGAGAGCGTTCCTATTGGCTGTGCTCCGGTCATGTGACTAGAACTTGGCTTCCTTCAACAGATTTTACAATGGCGGCTGCGTCACAAACTTTCTCATTTTACAGCTAAACAGTACACTACAAGATGATTCTGAAAACATTTGAGGCGAGAAATAGGCATTACAGTAACAGAATATTGATTCATATCTGATCAGCGTGGCCTAGTTTGACTGTTTGGTCGGAGTTCGCGAGTGATTGACAGCCAGCTCTCACAGACAGCAGCTGGGCAGCGGACCTTGTTTTCCTCCGGTAAGTGAAATCCTTCAGATGCCGTTAGGAGCACCGGAGGACACAGTATGACACAGAGGAACATGATTTTTTTCAGGTTACCTGTTTCATGTACTACTGTCACGATATAGAGTCCGTTTTCTAAAAATAACTTTTTGAAATCATATTTGCGCCAATCTCGCATACTGCAGCTTTAAAATGAGCCCTTCATATCTACATAGCGCCCGGGCCACATAGGATGCATGACCAGCGCATGTGCGTCGTGTAACCTCTTACTTTTTATTTTGGCGCCCGTGTTTACAGGTTAGAGCAGCCACACTGCCCGCGTGAGCATCGCGGCTCAGGCGCGGTGTGGCTGCATGTTATTATTCTCATGTTATTATTCTCTTCTAGAGATTCGAGGTTTCACCAATTATTTCCACGTGCTGCGTGGTTAACGGCAAAAATAGAAAGTGAAAATGATCTTTTCACCGTATATTGACATCATACCAGCAACATTACTACAGTTTCGATGTCCATATCTGTAGAATATGTCACAGACATGGAAAAAAGTAAAGATTTATTTTTAACTCAACACTTCCTGTTTTTGTTTCAAAATAAAAGCCCTCTAGTGTTTTTTTTTCTGTGGACAGAATCCCCAGAATCCACACAAGGGTTCTATTCTGAAATATTTGCAGGGCAGTGTGACTTGTACAGCTCCATAAATGAATAGAGTACCGGCTTTTAATAGATTATTATTATTATTTATGAATGAGCACACGCTTCTTGACCTTTTTCTGTCTAAAATAAATATAAATGAAATTTTTAATTAAATGAAATGGCCATTATGAATGGCAAACTCTGTATAGAAAGAAAGGGCTGGCAGTAGCTGCAGTAACAACGCTGTCAGTGTGGACACCACATACTTGAGAGACGCAGCAGTTTAGCGAGGTAACCGTCACGCGCAGATCACGCGTCCTATGTGGCCCAGCCAAAGGGAGCGGGTCCTCTTCATGGAGTCCGTCATGTTGCACCGCCATGTTTCTACAGTAGCACAGAACAGGCAAACCAAACACTGGCTCTAGAGAGAGGATTTCGCATTTTTACGTTATTGGCTTGCAAGAAAAATATGGTGCACCTTTGCAAAGGTAGTTGTCAAGCTGTGGGCGGGATATTCTAATGAGCCTGCATGTGACATAGGAAGGGGAGCCAAATCTGAATGGCTTGTTGAATCACATGTTTTCTGATCTAGGCAGTCCACAAAAAACAGTGTGTTGGTTGGAAGGCACTCCAGATACCCAAATGTATGTGCACAAGCACTGAAAAGGGGAGTTTTTCATGATATTTCCCCATTAAAATAGAAAACGTATGGGTTGTATTTGTAAATCGTGGTAATTTTCCTCTGTCGCCTCTCTTTCTGAATGTGATTAACGTTTCCTTGAAATCACAGTAGCAAATCCACCACTGATACACAGGTCCTCCGGCATACGTCACTGCTCGAGTACCTTGTGCTTAAGCCACACACCACTTCTGCCATGTCAGATTTTATGTACGCTACACCTCATGTAAATGCAAGTCCAATCCCTGACATATTCTGCAAGTGTGATGTAAGTCTAAGACAGAAAGAAATATTCTGTTCCCCTGGTGCTCACAGTGAAGCTCCAAGAGCATGGAAAACCGGCAACTGAAAGATTGAGGGAGGACCCGCCGTATGAGCTTTACGATTAAAAAAAAAAAAAAAAAAAAAACTGAATCACTTAGTGTGAAAAGGGCAGGGGAATTCAGAGAGTAGGGCACAGATACACACTGCAGGCAAACATTGAAATAGAAACTGGATTATGGAAAGATACTATGCAAAAATGTGCCATGTGAATACCAATTATTATGTTTGATGATTGTATTTACTACTGAAACTATGGAAGATATATGCACTGAGGGAGAGGGTGGGCAATTAGAGCGAGACCTACATTCTGTGTTATATTGTACAATAAAGCTTCCATGTAGAGACAGTCTTCTACAAAACCAACACATTCTCGCTCCCAACTCGTCAAATACCGCCGCTTGGTCAGTGCCCCTTGGCATTGGAGACCGACGCACATGGTACCCCTCTTGCATTACTTTTGGATGGACCAGGGACCGCATGTCAATATTTGCTCATATACATGCGTAGTGTCCTTTCAAAATAATCGTCCGTTTTCACAGGAAGTTAGCTTTAGGCAACACAACCACTTAGGTAGGGTTAGGAAACGGTTGGGATTGACGTTAACATGATTGACGATACCAACGAGTTACGTGGCTAACGACTAATGTGACAAAATAAAACAACTTTTAGTTTCACACGGGACACAAACATTGGTCTCCTGGTTGAAAGTCTTGTGTTTGTTTGACCCTTCCACCAAAGCTCCCACCCACCCTTAGCGGATTCTCACGCTATTATTACTACGTCACTTGCTCCAACCTTTGAATGGGACGCAGGTGGGTTTAAATTGGAGTTAGTTGAAAACCCGGTTTGTCACATACTGTTGCTAAAGGGTGCCTCCGTGCGTCGGTTTCCGATGCAGAGGGGCACTTACCAAACGGCGGTACTGGACGAGTTGGGACAGAGAAAGGCTTGGTAAAACCTACTGTAGCCAGGGAGGGGATACATCCAAATGTACTGTCTCAAATGATGATTTTATTTACTACTGAAACTATGGAGGATATACACATGCACTGAGGGAGAGGGTGGGCAAATAGAGCGAGACCTACATTTTGTGTTATATTGTACAATAAAGCTTCCATGTTGAGACAGTCTACTGTAACCCTTTTCCCTTGGAGGGGATACATCCAAATATAGTGGACTGTCTCAAAGCCATGCTACATAACAGAAATGAAAAATCAACAACATGGCAACCACATTTACAGTACAAGCCTGGCCCAGCCTATTAATGGCCCCTGTGTCTAATTTGCTGTCTTCTTTGTAAGTGACAGTGGCAAAGAAAGGCATTTTCTGACTGGATTTAAGAGAAGATGAGAGAGGGAGACATAGCAAGAGAGAGAGAGAGAGGGAGTAAGCCCATAGCCCCAAACTAGCATGTCCTGCAGTGACATGTATATTGAATACCAATCAGACGCATGGATGCTTGCCAGCCCCAGCGCAGCACTCATTTCCAATGCACACACTGTAGCTCAATCAGTAGGGCCCTAGTGGATAAAAAGGGATCGCTTGCCTGCTCTCTGGATATTAGCTAATGCCACATTTGCAAGTCTTCAAGAGCAAAGGGAGAGTGGGTGAGGGGGGAGAGATGAGGGTGATATGGAGGGACGGAGAAACATAGGGATACGAGAAGGGGAAAGATAGAAATAGAGCAAAAGCAAGAGAAGGAGGAGAGTAACATAAAAAGCAGTGCTCTGTTTGGGACTGTAGAAAAAAAAGATTTTTTCTTGCAATAAAAAAAAAGCTGTGAATGGCTTTGTAGTGCACAAGTGATGGAAGTGATGCCTGGATGGGGATTATGCTCTTTTCATCATAAAGCCCCATCTGGTATACTAGCAAGCCCACGTCTGTCCAGGCCCCTCGCCCTTTAAAGTGCCGGCTTGGGTTACACATCAATCCAGTCCAATTGCAGCTGTGCTGGGAAAAAGAGCGATGCTACGCGTACATGGCGGAGCACACGCTAACATGCACACACACACTTGCACAAAAAGAAATGCTCATCAATTACAAAAATGTGTGTACACATGCAAATAGACAGATGGGTGAACGGGAAGACAGACACACACACACACACACACACACAAACACACACACACACACACACACACACACACACACACACACACAAACCCCCTTGCCCCCATGCGTAAAGTCCCACAGAAACAATGGTTGAACACAAAAAGGACAGCTCTGTTTTTGAAGCATGCCTATTTCTAACTTGAAAGAGCCAACCATAATTAAAACCAATGGGCAGCAATGCGAGATAAATGAATAGCAGAGTGTTCACCAGACCCCTCCTCATCTTTTAACTAAACCACTGGTCCGATGTCGGACAGATGTTCCAGCTCCATTTGATGTGTGCATGTGCATGCCCATATGTGTGTGTGTGTGTGTTTCTATGTGTGTCTGTGTGTCTGCACTGACTGGCAGAACATTATCATTTGTCATTTCCTTCTACTCTTTCTGTGGCGATCCATCATGGCCGCTTACATACATAAACCCATCATGGGCTCAGATTTTGTATAAGACCCAGATTTACCGTTACTACATAGAGTCACATGGTACAGTAATGGCACAGTAAGATATGCTGTACTACACTACGGGACAGCACTTGGTGTGATGCTAGCATACCTACTGTAGAGTTATAGTATCAAGGGATCTAATTAAAATACATGCATCATACACTATTTTCAGCCTTTTATCATCTGAACCAATTCAACTTGCACCATGCTACATGTACCAACAGATTCCTTTAGACAGTGCCACATAAAACCTTGCATGCGTTTTGGGAATCTGTGAATTGGAATCATTAAATATTCAAACACTTAGAATATTTAAAAAGCATTTAGAGGATTCAGTGATTAATACAATGCAGAGAGCTGAAAACTACAGTAAATAATTAAAATTGCATCCCAGCTTAATTCCAGACAATAACGAACATGGATGTAAAGCACACTACACCATCAAGTCCTCTTTTTTACATACTAATAGTGTAAAGGAGATGAGATTGAAAGGGGAACTTTGGTGTTTTTGGCTGGATCGCAGAGGGCCAGCCCTACAAATGCTAAAGTCTGTCACTGAGTGACTGAGTGATGAAGTTACATGATTGGTCGGCCGAGTGTTGAAGTTTCTTCTTTGGCCATTGCTCTTTCAAAATGAAAAGGCGGGAACAGTCCGTTATGCAAATGAGCCCGTCCAGCGCGACGCATCCGGCTCACGAAACTTGGACCAAGCTGTCAAACTAGGCTATCTAGTTCTAAAATGAAACGAAATTCAGCAGTGGCATAGCCACTTTCTCTTGCTTAAAATGTTTTCAGAAGTAGATTTTGGTGGATTGTTTAGACAGAAGAACAGAAAGTTTATGAGCAGGCCGTCATGTTGTTTCCTGTTTGAAACGGCAAGCAGAAAACCAGGGACCAATCAGGTGCATTCCATGATAGGGTACCTCACCGCTTGAACAGCCAGTTGAATGGAGCAGCGCGTCCCCTAGTGTCCTCGCCAGACCTGCTGGACATTAGTACCGCTGGATTTAACATTATAGACATGAACACTGACTATTTGTATTACAATTTAGCCACAAATTCACAGACTGACCATACAAGAAGAAGTTTCATTCTGAAATCTGGTGAGGTGACGTGTTGCCAGAAGACAAAGGTGGAACAGTGGAATACATCCATGGTGGAAAACGCGAGTGGCAGCCAGGCAGAGTTTGTTGTGTTGGAGTACAGAAAGTGTAACTTTGTGTTCTCTAAAAGATTTTCAATGTCATGGCTGAATATTTATATGATTTCGACAATGTGGATGAGGTCTTTGAATTCGATGGCCCCCCGTATTTATTGGAGCCAGAGTATATGTATATTCAGATTTCACAACGAGACTTCTCCTTGAGCGGGACTTGGTAAAAAAATGTTTTTTTTTTCTCTGTAGGTTCCATTCCATAATACTTATAATAACAATCTGAGCCTGTCAGTGGCAAAAAACAAGCACTTTTATTGGACATAACTTCACTTGCCCTCGCAGCTCATTTCACCAGTTACAGTGTTCTCCCTCAATACTGAACCAATTTCAAAATTTGTTGTCCCCATTTGTCACTTGAAAAGGTCATAAATCGATACTATGTACTTGTTTATGAATGTAGCGGTACACGAGTTGAAGACGTTGAATCTGCGGCGCTGTGTGTGTGTTTCACCAATCAGCGACGGTCATCCCTGCGAACTCCACCCCGAAAGTTCCAGTACTTTCCGAAAGTACAACCCCCCCGACCAGGGCCTTTTTGGGGGGGGGGGTAAAAGGTTCCTGGAAAATGTCTCCAGAACTTAATTTAGACCCTGGTCCTTGTAGTCGAAACTCAAAAGGTTCTTAATTCCGGCGGAAAGTTCCTGCGGTCGAAATGCAGCTTTAGACACAAAAACATGGGAAAATAAGGTCCAGGTTGAAAAATACTGAAGTTACCCTGTAACTGATGGGCACATTTCTCCTGCAGATGTACAATTACTCTTTTTTTAGAAGGGACATCTGCCTTTTAGCCACAAATGATATTAGATGTCACACATTAACTTGAATGACGTGATTCACTTTCTAGCTATGCTAGACCTTTAATTCTCCTGTCTAAATTGGCTGATGAGGACGGTTCTTCATCTTTAGACCGTGTCATCCTCACATTGGGCCTCATCGCTGGAAGAAAGGCACACTATCATTATCTCCTGATCTGCCTATTCCTCGTCGTTCCGAGACCAATAGGAAATGAACAAAGAGGGTAATATTACAACTAGATGAAGATAAATGGAACTCAATTTCACTGAAATTTAGACAGGCTTTTGATTCGTTTGAAAAAAGGAACGATAATAAGAACTTTAATTTGATTTGTTTGGCATTAAAGGTAGTTTGGGCTCTCCTTTGACCATTCTGGATGAAGAAATTACCTTCTCTTTCAGTGTCTTCAAAATAATGAACAATGGAGAAAGAAGCAGAGAAGCTGAGATAGGGAGGGGGAATAACGTTATGACTATTGGAAATTATGCTGTTAACAAATTGGTGGGTCTCAGCTGTTTTCCGAGACTTCAGCCTCCAGGTGCATTTGTCTGTCTGTTTGTCTGTCTCTTGGTTTATTGTAGTGCTTCTTTCAATGCCGGACTTTCAGTCGTATCCGGACAGCCCAAATGACAATGCTGCCGGCAAGAGAGAGGTAGTTGACGGGAGAGGAGTGAATAAAAGGAGCCCAAATCACCGCTCCCCCGTCTCCGATTCTTCCCCCTCCTCCACTGTCAGCCGGTCTGGACAGCCCCGAGGAGATCAAACCTGTTTGTAATCCCGCTCTTCCTCTTCATGTCTGTGTGTTTACAACCTGACCACATTGCTGCTGTACGCTCTCTCACAGCTCTGTCTGTGGTCCACGTCTCTCTCTATTAAATCAGATGGAGGACGGTGGGGAAGGAATGGGATGCATTCATTGTCCTTGGCTGACAGCTTCTGAGAGTTTCACAGTGATAGTTTTTCTGCACTGTACTGACAAGTGATGGGCAATTAGTTTGCACCAACTGCTCCCCCCATCTTCACATGGTCATAATAGATATTTCCAGCCTGGGGTCTGAGTGAACGGTGAAGTGTCTGCTGTATGACTGTCATCAGATGGTTTTGTTGTATAGTCCTGGTTCTGTCATGGGAGGTATGCAGGCTAACTGTTAGGAATGACATTTTCCTCAGGAGCAGTCCGGGGTTTCTTTTTCGTCCATGCTGGGGTTCTTTTCAAATGTAGTAATTTGCGGAAGGGGACCCCAGCCATAGATCACAGGATCTGGATCTGTGGGGTTGGTTGGGCAGGGGGGGAACGGCCTTTGGGGTGCAACCCTGGAACTTCTTCAATGAAAACCGCATGGCTTTTAATGGGCAACTTCTGGGTGGTCCAATCAACCTCAAGATGACATTTAGTGACACATGTGTCTCTGGTGATTGATTGCAGCACATGAAACATCCGCTTATGATCTTTCTTTCTTAGCATGTTTCAAATTGTGATTTATCTGAATGACAGCAGCAGTTGATTACATGATCCCATAAATGAATTCCAAGCAGGTTGCGTTGGGTTTCCCAAATGCCTTTGTGGCTTCTTTGACATCTTCATCCAGCCAGCTTTTACAGCACTTATAAAGTGTAAAAAAGGGGACTTGTAAAGGCAAAACCAAGAATCTAATAAACACCAATGACATTTGTAAGAAAGGACTAATCCTGCATGTAAACATATCTTTGATTCTTTCACTACAACACATGTTAAAACTAAACCAGTCAGTCACAGTGAACACAATGCTCTTCACATCTTCCCAAGCCTCAAGGTCAGAAAGTAAACAGGACGGTGCAGAGCTCACCACATCTGACCCCAGTCACCAAAATGTTACTAATCTGCATCACAAGAACAGCAATCATCTTACTTCAGTGGTTTTCCTGCTACAAACCCTCTCGCTCTGCAACAATCTGACATTATTGTCCGCAGACTCTCCACAACATTTGTGGCGTGTGATTTCAAAGCGATGGGAAAACCCCTTCCCTCCAACTCGGAGGTGAGCGTGAATAAGCCACTTTTCATTGGGTTAGCTGGTTTCACATGTACATGAACAAAATGCTATCCACGCCCATTGAGATGCTTTAATGCATGAAGTGAGGCTCTTTATGGAGATAAGCATTAATATATATTTAGCAGATAATAAGCCCACATAATTCATATACAGTCCATTAAAACAATAACAGTAACAGTACTGTCAAAATCTGGTAAACAGGTCTATGACTTTATAAAACTCTACTTTTAGTTCATTCTCAGGGTTACTATGAGCAGTTGATCTCACTGTGGCTGCCACTGGCTTGAATTGTAGTTGACTTGTGGTTGCATGAAGGTTAAACCATGGATGTATAAAGAAAACTGGATACAGCATTGTAAGCGGGCTCCCGTTCATTCCTATGAGTTGCTCAGTGGTGCATGAAGCCAAAATGGCTTGACTGTCAAGTGATAAAGTACCCGAATCATCCGGCAATCTTCTGCATCCATTGGGCCCATGGATCAGGCGCTGTAGCGTTTCATTTAGCTTCCTTTAACATTTGCCTTTAGCGTTTCCACCGCCCAGCCTGCGGTCCAGCCTCGGTTTGGGGATCATTCACATTAACAGAGGAAGGGAAATAACTCTATATTCAGCTATTAGTGCATTTTACAACTTTTAGGACCTAATGATTTAAATAAGGACTATTCAAGTGTTCATACTGGGAAGCTGATTTATCTAAAAGAAATTATCCGCTGAGTTACGGACGTCTCTTTCCCAATCTAAGTCTATGGGAAAAAGTCTTTTTGGGCCCAATGGCATCACGTGACGGACACGGAAGTTGTAGTACCACC
The DNA here is from genome assembly GCA_916701645.2 of Sebastolobus alascanus. Lineage (NCBI taxonomy): Eukaryota > Metazoa > Chordata > Actinopteri > Perciformes > Sebastidae > Sebastolobus > Sebastolobus alascanus. The sequence continues at coordinate 9,751,022 of CAKAOJ020000032.1, forward strand.
GTTTGGCCACCACGAAAATTTGCTTCAAAGCCCAGTGCTCTTCCTGGGGGCTTGGGTTAAACAAGTAAAACATGTTTTCCCCGTGTTCTGGGCAGTACTGATTACCATCTCAAATTATATATTAGTTGAGCAATCAGCTTGTAGCAATGAGCTTCTTTTGGCATCTTTGCCTAAATCCAGATTCCCAGTATTAAGCTGCAACATACAGTATCTGCTCAGGCTTGAATATCTCAATTCAAACTGGCTACCCAGGCCTCATATAGAATTATTTAATGTAAGGTGAGAGTATGTTCACCTAGTTGGGTTTGATTATAAATGCTGAGTTAGTGGAAAAAGTGATGGTGTGTCTGACTTTAAGCTTGGCATCTCTGTGACTGGAGTCGACTTTCAGACTGCACAACTCTATTTTATCTTCAATATGGAATCAGAAATTGGGGCTTTTGCAACTTTATGCTGACTGACTGACTATTACCATGTAATATGGCCTGCTATTATCCTATAAAATACTCCAAAACTATTATGTATCTCATGCTTTATCCTAACAATGTAGTGGCTGAAATATCCATACACAACAACCAACATTGCATAAAACATTTTCTCAGTAGTGCTCATTGTCAGTGAGGCCAACATTCACCACAGATTTAAATTTCTGTGCACTGTGTGAAACCAATAGGTGTGATCTGAATTACCCAAATACAGATAAATAAACAGGTATGAGACAACAACATATACACGGTATACAAAATGTCAAAGTCCTCCCAGTATGACATATATTTTTACATTATCAAATCCTAACTGGTATTTAAAATAACTGGTGGTTCACCAGCCTATAGACCAACACAATGACCCAAAAGCCATCCCGCTGGGCTTACCATCTCACTGTGTAGCCGTCATTTGCAGAAACTGTCCAACTAAAGAGAACATTTCCAAAAGAAAAACATGCTGATATCCAGCCAGGAGCTAATAAAGGTGGTTTTGCCATGCTGACAACCTACATTTGATTCTCAAGTTTGAAGAGTCAAACACAACCTCTATTGGGGGTCAGTCTGTCGAATGGCATCCCACTGAGACCGAATGATAGAGGGACTGGAGCTGAGCGAGGGAGGGGTAACAAGAGGTTTGGTGCTCAAATGAACTGCTAAAAGAAATAAATGCAAATCATGATCATCTTATGAACAGGCAAACATTTGAAAAAAAAAATAGAATATTGAAGTTGCTACAATTTGATGGGTTGAAATAATAAGCTTAAGAGTGCGATGACCATAATGGCTACCTGCAGTGCCTGGAAAAAAAAAAAACAGAGCGCGCCCCCACCAAGCCCTCCATCTTTCATAGAGCTACAAACAGCCTCGGCTTCTCCTTTGGTCAGCCCGCAGCAAAATGAAAAGAAAAATCCTCCCCTGGGTTCTAAAAGGCCTGAATCAAACTAACACCATGAGAGTTTTTCGTTCACTTTGCTACCTGCAGTTTCTGCATATTAGCCTCTCCTCTCCTGGTCCACATCCCGCAGTGAAATGAATATAAAATTGCATTAAAGTTAATGATACATGACATTTCTCCCCTTTTCCCTTGCTTTTTGTTGTAGTTCTTGCGGCTGTTGCACATTTGTAAAAAACCACCTGCAGGAGTGATTTGCCCATTTGGTAAAGTGCACCTGAAGCTGTCCGATAGCTACGACCAACATCCCGAAACACCATATAAGCCACATTAATGGCAATGTTCATTAACTGCATGCCAACAGCGAAAATAAACAATGCATTAATACTTTGTATTGATAGCAGCAAAGAATCGCGGCGCTAACAGCTTCAGACATGATAGAGACCCCCTACCTGGCAGCCCCTGTATCCACGACCCCCGCTGTTTGTGTATTGTCGAACCATGGCAGCCCATTGACAGCCTCCCCCGGATTGCCAATTTCCCGTTGGTGGTCCAGGGTTTCGCCTGTCCTTTCTCAGCATTGTGCAACTGGAATAGGTGCGTCCTCCCCTGTTCACGCTGCGGTTGTAGCTCCACGATCTGATTGGACAGCGCTGAGCGAGACTTCATCAGGAGAACATCCCTGTCGTCATGACAACTTGCCAATATCCCAACAGGGGTGTGTTTGTGGGAGGGTGGGGTTGCGGGGAGGTTGCTTTCTTGCCTCCGACTGGAACACGACAACGATTCATTTTACATCACCGTTACCTCTCTGCTCGCTTCCCCCTTGTCAGTCCTACCGGGCTAAGCTAATCTGTCCAGTTTGCGATCTCGGAGAATGTATGGGCTACTCCGCCACAATCTGTGAGTCTAAAACCAGCTGTCCCATCAGGGTTTCTCAGCCCAATGTCTCGCACCACAGGATGCCAGATCAGCTTAAAACGATGGCCGTAATCACTATTCCGTCACATGAGGTTCAGGATGGCGATAGCAAATACAAAGAGGTACTTCTAACTCTAACAAAAAAAAGTTTGCTCTTCAAATGTCTTAAGAGCAAAAACCACACAAAAAAAAAACAATTTTTCAAAGGGGTTTGAAACCATAGTAACTCGAGAGAAACTTTAACTTTGTATCCTGAAATGGCCTTTGTCGTTGTACCCCAACACTTCTCACCCACATCCTTCCCGTGAAAATCCAAGGAATTTACGCTAGACTAAAAAGACTATTGTACCAGTTTATCATTCTGCTAACTCAGCATACAGTTTAGTTCAAAGAGAAAAAAACAAAGAATTGGGCTGGAACAGAGCAAAAGAGATCAACAAAAGATGGAAAGAAGAGAGAAAAGAGGGGGAAAGTGAGAAGAATGTAAAAGCAAGGCATTATCTTGTTGTCAGCCATGCTATCAGTGGCACAAACAGATGAATGTTTGGTGGGTGAGACACCTGCTGTGCTGCTAGCCTGCTAGCCTGCGATTAGCACAGAGCAGGCGGCCGGTTCCCAAGGTTCTTTCCCAGTTACCTCCTGCCGAGCTGGAGATGTTGACCTTGACCACTGCTGGAGCTCTCCTCCCCTGCTAGGAGTGAATGGCGGGCCGGGACGGAGGGCCCTAGCCTCCGCACTCCTTTGATTGCTAATCCCCCAAACATTGTGCTCCACCCGGCACCCTACCTGGCCTTCTAGCCGGAGGCGGCTTGGTGGCGGCCATTGAAAGCAGGTGATGAATGGGGTGTAGCTGCTGGAAGCCAGGCTCCCTGGGTAGCAGATGTGCTCTGCAGGCCCACAAAGCTGCTTAAAACAGTCCAGTGCTCATCTGTTTTGGTGGATTTCAGAAGAAAGAAAGACGCCCCCGCTTAGTCCTTGTTATTTTAGGTTTTGATAAGTGGAAGACATTTTCCAAAAAGTAGCCACATGAAATGAATATTGGGTATTCAGAAAATGTAAACATCCCCCACATGGAGAGGGCAGACTGTTCTACGAGATACCCATCAACAGATTCATGTACAAAACTGAGTATGGAAACAGAAAAGCTGACAACTGAAAACAAAAATCATAATCATGCTGCTAACCAGAGGATCCGGCAAAAATTTATCGAGCGTGGTTTGGGACTTCTTAAAGTGATAGCACCCTTTTTTCTGACCACCGCCCAGCATGGGTTAGAGCTTGAGTGTATCCCTGTGTCAATGCAGTGATAGTGTGTCAGTCCGCAGCCTTTTATTCTGTTTGTAAAGTCACTGACCGTGCTTTGACCATTGCGATGGGGACTATTGCAGGATATAATCTACGGAAATTCCAAATGACATACATGAAAAAGCGATTTCCCATGAAAAACTTTTCAAGAATATTCCTTGGGACAGACAGACAAAAGCTAGATATTGTATAGAATTCACCATGACAGCAACAGAAGACACCAATACAATAACACTTCTCACAGGCGGTAACACTCAATTCTGCCAATTCAGATTTCGCCCCAGTGACAAGGAATCCCAAATTGTTCCCAAATACATTTCGAAGGCGGCGGCAAAAAAAAAAGAAAAAAAAAAAGAAGAAAAGCGATGCCACAGAGTGAAAAAATGAAAACACAAACCTTCTCATTGTAACGTCAGCAGCATGTTCAGGAGAGACTGCTGGATGCCAGACTCTTAAGGGGACCGGAGCTGAATTCAATGCCTCTTGTCAGGGGAGCTTGATGTGATTATCGCCCCCTGCTAGGGCAGGGATAGTGAAGTTGTCTGGCGCTGGCAAGGACGCTCAAACAGCACCGCGGGATGCCCTCTCCGCTGTCCCCACTCCAGGAACATCGCTCCGGACGCAACAGGGGGGCGGGAGGCATCCACCATCTTCACTAAAGAGTCTGTGTGTACATGTGGCTGCGGGTGTGCGTGTGCGCATGTGTGAATTCACGTTGTGTTGACATTATTGCTCTGCAGTTTTTCACCGTTGTTACTGCTGATGCTATAGAGGCAAATGGGGGTGTTGAGACAAGACGGGCCCCTTTATTGCCCCAAAAACTTGTGTTCAAGGTCAAGGTGCTGCCACTTATGGGCTTATTACTTTTTAATGCATTTATGCCTCAGTGTGTGAAACAATTTTAAGGTACTCCCTAGCGTGTGTACACATTTGTGTTTGCCTGCGAGTGAATAAAAATCATTGCTTGGTCCGCCTAAGGAATATTCCCCTCCCCCGTCTTTCCACTGAGGAGTCCGTCCCTCCCGGCTCATATCGACAGACCCTCTACTGACTATTGATCTATGAATTTGTACAATATGATGATAACAATATGTCTTTTTCAGTAGTGGGATTGTGATGTGTCTGTTTAATTTTTTTCATCTCTTGTGTGTGTCTGTTTTTGGATGCTTGTGCAACGGCAGTCAAATACAACAGAGAGTAGGACTAGACAGCGATTTTGAAGTCTTTTCCATACGCTGTAGTTGTTGTTGTACTGTTACATATATGACTACACAACTCTAGGTTTAAAGCGGCAGTAGGCAGAATGTTTTTTGCATCATTGGGCAAAAATTCCATAATAAACTTTCAACATATTGTAATTCAAGTGTTCTGAGAGAAAACTAGACTTCTGCACCTCCTCATGGCTCTGTTTTCAGACTTTAGAAAATCTAGCCCATGACCGGAGTCTTTGGCCAATCACAGGTCATTTCAGAGAGAGCGTTCCTATTGGCTGTTCATTCAACGGAGGCAGCTGTCAATCACTCGTGATCTCCGGTCAAACTAGGCAGCGCTGATCAAATATAAAGTAATATTCTGTTACTGTAATGCTTATTTCTCGCCTCAAATGTTTTCAGAAACATCTTGTAGTGTACTGTTTAGCTGTAAAATTCGAAAGTTTGCTCCGGCTGGTGGGCGGTGCTTGGTATACCCACTGAAGCTTTAAAGCTATAAACTAATTCCATTTCACTTAAGAATTAACTGTTGCATGCACCACCTAGGGATGAGATCAAGACAGAAGTGCCTTTTGGGTTATCAGGGCATTTTGGCAGATTTCCCCACATTATACCTCCCAGCCCACCCCCCCCCTTCCCCTTTTTCTGTGCTGTCCCCCTGCAGGCAAAGGGGGCAAACTAAGACTTCAAAGAAACACCAAAATAGTCCTGACACAAACTCATTTCCTCATGTTACATGAAGGGGGCTGGCAAGCTAGCCAGACTGCTCAGACTCTGGTATGTCTCAGCCTCCTACTCTGCGCTACCTCATAACAAGCGGTGGTGACGGGATGCCATTTTGACAGAGCGATTATGGACAGTCTGACATCGACTTAAAAGGAGCCAGATGGGGGGAGAATTTACAAGGGCCTATCTGTGGGTCATGCTGGGCTCAGATGAGATGAGGAAATGGGAGCTCATTTAAGGGGATGCTATTAGCAGTGAAGGACCACAAATGACTGCAGCTTGGAACTATATTAAGATGAAGCAGGGAAGGGTAGCTGCACATTCAGCTGTTAAAACTTATTCTTCACATTTTGGCCACAAAACGTGTTAGGTTCAGAGGGAGGGTTAAAGGGTCAGTTCACACAGAACATATTTTTTTCACTTACCTCTATTGGTATCCAGCTGTGCAGATAGTTTTGGTTTTATGGACTCAGGTTTTGAGATATTTGCTTGTTAAAGTTCTGCCGCTGCACCAATATAATGGAGGTGAAAGGAATTTTATTTGTGCTGCTTAACAGGAAGTCGTTCCTGTAAAATCTGCTGTCAGCTAGGTTTGTAGATTATTCACAGTAATCGGGAAATTTTGTACTACATACTAAATAATCTCTATAAACAGATATCTGCATATTAATGTAGAATCTGTAGGCAACGGGACAAGATTTTGGTTGCTAATCGGACTGTAAAAAATGATGAGATAAGATAAGATATTCCTTTATTAGTCCCACAGTGGGGAAATTTGCAGTGTATAGCAGCAAAGGGGATAGTGCAAATAACAAGAAGCACAGTAAAAAAAAGAGCTAAACAAAGTGAAACAAAATATGAACCATTTAAATAGAAGGAAGTATAGAAATAGGAGCAGTATATACAGTATTGACAATAACCAGACTGTTAAAAAATTGCACAAGTGGAAAAATTATATTGCACAGTGTGAATGAGATGAAATTCCACCTGAATATTGCACAGTATGAATTACACCTGAGTAGTACTGATATTGCAGTCAGTATACAGTATAGTGCAGTTATTGTCAGTTTTTGGTGTGTAAGTGGTCTACTGGGAGCAGTGCTGGTTGTGGTGTCTGACAGCTGCAGGAAGGAAGGACCTGCAATAGCGCTCCTTCACACACTTCGGGTGGAGCAGCCTGTCGCTGAAGGAGCTCTCCAGTGCTGAGATGGTGTCCCGCATGGGGTGGGTGTCGTTACCCATCATGGATGACAGCTTAGCCATCATCCTCCTCTCTCCCACCAACTCCACTGGGTCCAGGGGGCATCCCAGGACAGAGCCGGCCTTCCTGATCACTCTGTCGAGTCTCTTCCTGTCTGCAGCCGAGATGCTGCTGCCCCAGCAGACCACTCCATAAAAAATGGCTGATGCCACCACAGTGTCATAGAAGGTCTTCAGGAGTGCCCCCTGCACTCCAAAAGACCTCATTCTCCTGAGCAGATAGTCTGCTCTGGCCTTTCTCGTAAAGTGCAATTGAGTTGTCAGTCCAGTCCAGTTTATGAGGACAGGAGAGGAAGTCTTGGCCGGGATATTAGCAGACTGACGCACGGGATAGCCCTCTTGCGTTAACTTTTGAACAGACCAGGGACTGTGTGTCAATAAACGCTTGTTACATGCATAGTGTCCTTTCAAAATAAACTTCATTTTTCACAGGAAGTTAGGTTTAGGCAACACAACCACTTAGGTAGGGTTAGGAAACGGTCGTGGTTGACGTTAACTTCACTGACTAGCGACTCACGCGACTCATGGGGCTGACAATACCGACGAGTCACGTGACTAAAGATGTGACGTGACAAAATAAGTCAACGCTACTTTTAGTTTCACACAGGACACGAACACCGGTCTCTTAGTTGAAAGTTGTATTTATTTGACCCATCCATCACCCCTCCCGCCCGCCCTTAGCGAACTCTCACGCTATTAATACTATGTCACTCGCTTCAACTGTAGAATTACGCTGCGGGAGTTACTCCATTGGAGTTAGTGAAAAGCCCGGTTCGTCACATACTGCTGCTAAAGGGTGCCTCTGTGCGGCGGTATTTGACGAGTTGGGAGTGAGAACGGGTTTGGATCCGTTCCGGATATCCGGATATCCACTGGATACACAGAAATCCCAGAAATATTGGCTGTTGCTCCCAAAGGCTGAATCGTCGTTAGACCGATAGCCGATGGGTTCTGAGATTGCATACTGAACAATTACAGAGGCCATAGACACTTGATATTTTTATTTCATAATTATTATATAGGCTTATTAATTCTGTTAATATCCATTTAAAACAACAAATAAATATTTTTTAAATAAAAATAAGGATGTGTCTGTGAGTGTGAGTGAATGGCCCATAAAGCTGCACAGATGTACACGGCCCTGAACTTGTCTTGGCTGAAATGCAATCAAGAATTTGACACACTTATTACAAAAAAATTATAAAATGGCTTCAGATCAGACGTATAATTTGGAAGGAGACTACCCTCCCTGGACCTCTTCCTATCAAAGGGACTTCTTCATTTAAAAGTTTCTAAATGATATCACTCTTCTTCATTTTCCTCACCAAGTGTGTGCGGCTGCAGCAGGCTCACAGAGCAGTGAGGGATATTCTGTCAGACGTGCTGTATTTGATGGTTAGGAAGGAATCTGCAGATTGGAATAGATGCCAAAAAGCACTATATTTGGCCAACAGGTATCGAGCTGTTGCTAGGGACTCCCTCCTGCTGCAGCGCTCTGATGGTGATTGGTTAATGCACTTTATCCAGTGTGGCTGCTGCATTGTATACATGTCCAACCGACCACACAGATAATGCATCGGATAGGATTTTAATAAGGAGTTCTTCCTTCAAAAGAAACCATTTACCCCCAAACAATAGAACTGCTTTCTGCATATATTACACAGAGTCATCTGCATGATATATTTCAATCACAGAGCAGAATGAGGTAAGATTATTAATCAAGATTAGGTGATACTAATATCAGATAAGTCCAGGATGTAATATATCTTGTGTAATGAAAGTAGGAATGAACCTAGGCAAATGCATGAGATAATAATTGGTACAATCTGCTCAGAAAATTGATACCGTCACATTAGCATAAGCACCACCTCCCCCACAACCTCCACATAAACACACCCAGGCCTATGCATATACATGCCTGAGTTAGATGGAAAAAATATGCATTAACAGAGTTATGATTCATAAAGCAAGAGTTCAGGAAGTAATGAATGATGAATGAATGAATGTGGAAAAATTGATCTATCTCGCAAATTGCAGCAGGGCAGACTGAGAATCTCTACATTACTCTGCACTAAATATAGATTCTATGAAAGCTATTGACTTTTTTATTGCTTGAGGATACATTGATTTTTCTCTTTGATTGTGTTTTCCACAGACGCAGGAAGAGGAAGAGCAGCTTCAAACTGACGTTTCCACAAAGAAAGAGTCCAAAAACAGATACCTGGCAGGATGGAGCAGCCAAGGACGTGGCGCGGTGAAAAGCTGCAGAGTTAGAGGAGTGACTAAAACCTGTTGAGCTACTCTTCCTCCCTCCTGCTCAGCTGCTGGGAGGAGGACACTTGTTTCTCGCACAGAGGGGTTTTGATCTTTTTGCAACGGCATCCGCTTCCTCCATCTACAAAGGCCATGAAAGAGAATGAGTAATTCATCTATCTGTGTGCATGTGAGTGTCTGTGTGTGTGTGTGTGTGTGTGTGTGTGTGTGTGTGTGTTAGGCTTGACCTATTTCTGCTGCACTGACATGAGGTTGGCATTTCAGCCTCACAAGTAGAACTGCAGACACACTGGCGCACAGTTGCATGAGGAGCTTGTTTTCCACATGTTGAAAAAGCTAATGTTAATAGTCATTTGAAAACACTAAATATTTGAGTGAATGTGCATGCCACTTCTAGATACAGTAGGCCTGCTTCTCTAGCTATCACCAGTCCTGTCACACATAAACAGGAAATGCTTGATTAGTGCTGTAAATACTGTATTTGTGGTATAAATTATTAGCGGAGATTTTGAGCCTTCAGCATTGGGCCCATTATACCATTTTCATTTATGAGTTTTTTCATATTTTCGGATTTCTCTGCTCAAGAGAAAAGACAAGGTAAATGCATTTAAAAAAAGAAAGAAAATAAATAACCAACACAGTCTCACATAAGTTCGTGAAGTAGTAATGAAATGTAATCTATTCGAGTCGTGTACATGGACAAGAATTTCCCCGATTTTTTCATGATGCTCAGCACGACTTTCAACAACGTACTTTTCTGCGTTTTCCTACGAATGTCCAGCTACACGTGACGCACGTATCAATTTCCTGCCCAGTCTTTTCAAAATAAAACTACTTTGTTAGGTTTAGGAATAGATCGACTTGGTTAGGCGTGAGGCCCTGACACACCAAGCCGACGGTCGTCCGTTGGACAGTTTGGGGCCATCGGTGAGCGTCCGTCGGCCTAATTTTTGTGGTGTGTCCCGCATCGTCGGCTCTAGTCTGCCCTTGTCTGAGGTTTTTCGGCCGATTCAGTATGTTGAATCGGCGGCGACGCCCGTCGGTGAGAGAAATCACTCTGATTGGCGGTTCAGCTTAAACGGATCAGTGCACGAGGAGAGAAACGGAAGTGAGGATAGCAACCAAACAAGTAAAGTCAAGAGGAAAAACACAAAAGGCTCTTCTCATTTTTCATCTTCATCTCATCTGATCATTCCAATACACTGATATTTTCACGACAACATATCATAACAACAACATAATGAAAATACAACATAGACAATCCATGACAAAAATTAATACATATAATGTGAATATATGTGAGAAGGTGGATCCAGGAGGATGTCAAGCAGCTTCCAGGCGTCGCCAAACAGATAGAGCCAGAGCATCACGACCTCCTCACGACGTCAAAACCGGTAGAGCCAGAGCAACACGACCTCTTCTCCGCGCCAACAAGATAGAGTCTTAGCAACATAACCTCCTCTCCGAGCCATATAGGTAGAACCAGAGCAACACAACCTCCTCTCCACGCCAGATCGATAGAGTGAGAGCAACACGACCTCCTCTCCACATCAAGATAGATAAAGCCCGAGCAACACGACCTCCTCTCTACCATGAACCTAGAGAGAGGACAATATTTTTGTTTTTAATTGACAGTTGCTTACTAATATAAACGTATGTTACCCATGCCAATAAGCCCCCTTGGACTGAGGTAAGATGTTAGAGAGGCTAAATCTCCTGGAGAACGGAGCTCCAGGTCTGTCTTGTAGAATGAGGCACCACCAGAGAGGCAGAGAGACGTCACAGAACGACTGATGGTCCAGCACGGAGAGGCCTGATTCGAAGGAGAGAAAGGGGAGAGAGAGAGCGAGGCACACAGCAGTGCTTGTGGGACATAAACAACAGAGGGTTATTGAGAGGCAGTGGCTTAAAATTAATAATGTTCTCGTCGGCAGGTCTGCTAGGCTGAAATTATACATTGAGACTGAGACCCACCAGCTAACTAATTGAAAGTTAGGGCAAAAAGATGGGTTTTGAGTTTGGATTTAAAGACATCCACAGAGTCAGACTGTCTGATGTCTATAGGGAGGTTATTCCAGAGGAAAGGCGCTCGATAAGAAAAGGCCCTTTGGCCTGCTGACTTCTTTTTCACTCTTGGGGCAGACAGGAGCCCTTTATTCTGAGAGCGGAGAGTCCTGGTTGGAGTATAAGATTTAAGTAGATCAGACAAGTAGGAAGGGGCGTACCCATTTACAATTTTATAGGTTATCAAAAGCACTTTAAAATCTGATCTAACATGGATCGGGAGCCAATGTAATGAAGCTAAAACTGGTGTAATATGGTCAAATTTTTTGGTTTTAGTTAAGATTCTTGTTGCAGTGTTCTGAACCATTTGAAGGCTTCTGGTACTAGAACGAGGCAGATATGAGAGAAAAACATTACAGTAATCCAGTCTGGATGATACAAAGGCGTGGATTAGGATCTCTGCATCAGTCATGGATAAAGAAGACCTGATTTTAGCGATGTTGCATAGGTGAAAGAAAGCGATCTTTGTGATGTCTTTAATGTGCTGATCAAAAGAAAGAGTTGAATTGAACATGACGCCAAGATTCTTAACTGTTGAACTCTGGGAAATCACACAGTTATCTAGAGTTACTGTTACCTGATCAAACTGAAGTCTATGTCGAGGAGGGCCAATGACCAGCATCTCAGTTTTATCCGAATTTAGGAGCAAGAAATTACTTGACATCCAGTTTTTCACCGCAGACAGGCAGGCCTCTAATTTAATAATTTGTGATCGATCCTCCGCTTTTATCGGCAAATACAGCTGTGTGTCATCAGCGTTACAGTGGAAATCAATTCCATAACTACGTATAATTTGGCCAAGAGGTGCGATGTATAGGGAGAAGAGCAGAGGGCCAAGAACAGAGCCCTGAGGTACGCCATATTTCACCTCAGAGAATATTGATGTCGTATTATTAAAAGAGACACACTGTGTTCTTTCAGATAGATAAGATTGTAGCCATGCGAGAGCAAGCCCAGGGACGCCACATTTGTTCTCTAGTCGGTCAAGGAGTATACGATGATCAATAGTGTCAAAAGCTACACTTAGATCCAGTATTAAAAGTACCGAGGTGGAATCTGAATGCATATTCAGGAGCAGATCATTAACGACTTTAGTAAGCGCAGTTTCGGTGGAGTGGCAGGCCCTAAAGGCAGACTGAAAGGGTTCGAAAAGATCACTAAATAATATATGGTCAGAAAGTTGTTGAGACACCACTCTTTCTAGTACTTTAGAAATGAATGGGAGGTTTGAGACTGGTCGATAGTTATTTAGAGACCCTGGGTCCAGTTGTGTTTTTTTAAGTAGAGGTTTAACAACGGCTGTCTTGAAACTAGTGGGAACAATACCAGTCGTAAGAGACAAGTTGACAATATTAAACATTGTAGGTCCCAGCCATGGCGATAGATCTTTAAAAAGTTTAGCTGGTAAGGGGTCGAGGAGGCAGGTGGTAGGTTTAGAAGCGGAGACCAGCTTAGACAGTTTCAAGAGAGACAGTCTCAAAATGTGTAAGGACAGAGACTAACTGGAAATCGACGTACGGAAATTGCACTGCAGAATTTACTGATGTAGCTGGGAGTGACGAACTAATTTTATATCTAATCTCATCTATTTTTCTGCAAAAGAAATTTAAGAAATCATGTGCTGTAAAGGATGAGCTGTTAGCAGCCAGCTGTTTTTGGGTGAGTTTGGTTAAAGTGTCAAAGAGAAATCTAGGATTGTGTTTATTCTTACAGATTAATCGAGAGAAATATACTGTTTTGGCAGCGGACAGAGCATGCTTGTAAATTAAGACACACTCATGCCATGATAGGTAGTTTACTTTCAGTTTTGATTTACGCCATTTGCGTTCCGATCTCCTGCAGGGCTGTTTAAGAGCACGTGTTTCATCATTAAACCACGGTGTAGACCTCTGTGACCGTCTGGTTTTAGTAATAAGAGGTGCGACTGAATCCAGAAGATTAGAAAGGGCCGTGTTTAAGTCACCAGTACAGTTTTCGACAGGACCTGTCCCTGTAGTGAAAAGAGCCAGAACCACAGGTAATCGCTCACCAAGTTCAGTTATAATCTGGCCATCTGGAATGAAGCGGTGAGTGAGAGTGGTGTTAAAATGTTCAGCAAACTGCGCTTTGTTTCATGTACGTATCATAACAACGGCTTGTACAACAACTCGTCAAATACCGCCGCTTGGTCAGTGCCCCTTGTCATTGGAAACCGACGCAGGGGTACCCCTCTTGCATTACTTTTGGACGGACTATGGATGGCGAGTCAATATACTGTACTCTCATTACATGCATAGTCACTCACTCAACTCACTCACTCATCTTCAACCGCTTATCCGGGGTCGGGTCGCGGGGGCAACAGCTCCAGCAGGGGACCCCAAACTTCCCTTTCCCGGGCCACATTAACCTGCTCTGACTGGGGGATCCCGAGGCGTTCCCAGGCCAGTGTGGAGATATAGTCTCTCAACCTAGTCCTGGGTCTTCCCCGTGGCCTCCTCCCAGCTGGTCATGCCTGGAACACCTCCCTAGGGAGGCGCCCAGGGGGCATCCTTACTAGATGCCCGAACCACCTCAACTGGCTCCTTTCAAAGCATGCATAGTGTTCTTTCAAAATAAACCATCGTTTTCACAGGAAGTTAGGTTTAGGCAACACACCACTTAGTTAGGGGTTATGAAATGGTCGTTGTTGATGTTAACTTCACTGTCTAGCGACGTGGCTGATGATACTAAACGACTCACGTGACTGACAATACTGACGGTTCACGAGTTAGTGGAAAGCCCGGTTCGTATAATTGTTGCTAAAGGGTACTTCCGTGCGTCGGTTTCCGATGTCGAAGGGCGCTTACAAAACAGCAGTATTTGACGAGTTGGGAGTGGGAACGGGTTGTATTAACAACTGCATCGTAATTGACAGAAGTAGTGATTAATAATGAACAGAAAGTATCTTAAGTCATGTTTTGGCCATCTCAGTCTTCTATACACACATCACATGCACATGTAGCCAACTCCTCTCCTTGAGCAGAGGAAAGAGGAAGCCTCTATCAAAGCTTTGATGTGGGACTGGAGACTGAAGGGAGTTCAAAGGGCATATCAAGGAAGGGAGAAACAGAGGGAATGAGCGAGAGATGGGGGATGGGTGGTGACATGGGAAGACTCACACCGGGCTTCTCCAGGGGATAGCAAGGAGACTCTTAATAAGGACACAAGCTAATGAGGTCCAGGGACATTCAATACACACAAACGCTCCCAACAGTCTCCGTCACAGCTTTTTCTCTGTACTGCTGATATTCCTGTTTTATCATCAAGAGCAAAACGATGCCTTCTCCATGATCTGATGAATAACAGGTTCTGGACTTGATATAAAGACCTCTAACGGGAAAAGCAGGGCCATGTGAGGAGCGTATTGTTGTTTACCAGTGTGCAGTTTCCTTCATAGCACAATGTTATTCAAAACAGGATGCTTTTTTGAAATAATTATGCAGGGATGTTTGCAATTTCATCTGGCCATACAAAAACAATCTCTCCTTGCAACCAGATGGAACATATCATTTCAGAAAGCTTATGGATGGAAAATTCACTGTCACGGGAGTAATTATCACTGCAGTAAAAGCGTGGAAGATCCGCGTACATGATCGGGAACTGATTTGGGAAGTTTGAGATGTCAGTAGGAATTTCTTTACTTTTTTGCACAGTTGAAAGGTTTGGCTGCGAGGTGCCACGCTAGATCATCAGCCGTATTATTTGGCCACAAGAGATGGAAAATGATGAAAAGTATGCATTGTTTCCTCCTTATCATTCTGTAAAAAAGCCTGCAGGGAAAAGGTGTGGGGTGAGAACCGACATTCCTGCATGTAGCCCTCATTAAGCCAAGTGTAGAGGGAAAGACTGGTTTAGATTCATGGCCATTCCCAACCTCGGCTCAATTGGTGCATCTGAAAAGACCTTGTGATAGAAACAGCATGCCAGAGGAAATTGAATGCAGCTGCATCTCTGTTGTTTGTTTCAGTATTACGGGTCTTTTTTTCTTCTCTTCTGTTCTGCTTTTTCACACCTTTTTTTTAGGAAATGAGGTGGAAGAATTAAGACATTTTATCGCATACCATCATGATCCTGGGCTGAAGTAAAGGTTTTCTGCATGTACTGTAAACCCAGGGATGTTTTCATGCATCTGATTGGATGCATGATTGCCCCCCCCCACCCCCCCCCACCAACCTTGAGTCATCTGTGGGATTTTTTGCAAAATTTCTTTGTCAGCCATTGCAGGGAAAACCAGGAATTTCGCAATCGCAGCCGGGGTCTTTCGAAGTGGATGTCAGGCTTGCAGTCAATCAGTGGTGCCTCGGTTTGATCTACGGAGCAGTGTGAGACAGCTTCACAGTGTGACTAACGCTGCTGACACATTTCCTCGTTGCCCCCATTATATCTCAACCAAACCGCTGGAAGTCTACTTGTTTATGTCAGATTTCACAAGTGGAATGTTTTCCGTATCTATATATCCTTTTACTCGAAACAGATGATGCTTGTAGAATGGCTTAGAGAGAAAAAATGCAAAACAGACACTTGGGGAAAAAAACACAAAACAAAACAAAATATAACTTAACCACTTGGATATCAACTTAAGAGTATTTTTAAAAGGACTGTCAATCGATTAAAATATTGAATCGTGATTAATCACAAAATTTTTTCTGTTCAAAATGTACCTTAAAGGGAGATTTGTCAAGTATTTAATACTCTTATCAACATGGGAGTGTACAAATATGCTGCTTTATGCAAATGTATGTATGTTTTTATTATTGGAAATCAATTAACTATAGGGCTGACCCGAATGCTTCAAAGCTTCGACTGTTGCCATAGTATTCGACCTCCAAATCACTGTTCGAATGCTTAGTTTTACATTTTTTTATTTTTAAGTATTTTAGAGCTGAAGAGATTGGAGCAAATATGATTAAAAAAAGTTATTTTTATCAAACGGTCGCTATATCGTGACAGTAGTACATGAAACGGGTAACCTCAAAAAAATCATTTGCCTCTGAGTCCTCCGGTGGCCTCCGGTGCTCCTAACGGCATCTGCAAGATTTTACAGACCAGAGGAAAACATGCAGTAAGAGCTGATCTGAGGTCTGCTGTCTATGAGTGCCGGCTGTCAATCACTCGCTAACTCCGACCAAACGGTCAAACTAGGCAGCGCTGATCAAATATGAATCAATATTATGTTACGTTAATGCCTATTTCTCGCCTCAAATGTTTTCAGAATCATCTTGTAGTGTACTGTTTAGCTGTAAAATCAGAAAGTTTGTGACGCCGCCGCCATTGTAAAAACTGTTGAAGGAACGCCAAGTTCCGGTCACATGACCAGAGCACAGCCAATCGGAACGCTCTCTCGATGAAATGACCTGTGATTGGTCAAAGTCTCCCGTCACGTGCTAGATTTTCTAAAGCCTGAAAACAGAGCCATGATGGGATGCAGAAGTCTAGTTATCTCTCAGAACACTTGAATTACAATATGCTGAAAGATTATTATGGAATGGCAATATTAATTATTATTAGTTATTCACAGACGGATATCACTGTTTGTTGTGTGTAGAAGTGTGTGTGTGTACAGTAGTGCGGCAGCGGAACTGTCCTGGGCACTAAAACATGGAGATGGAGACCGACAGACAGAAGAACATGTCAGCCTGCACCGCGAAGCTTCGAATACCTTCGAATATTACTCACCGAAGCTTCGAAGCCCAAAAAATGGTATTTGAGACAGCCCCACAATTAACAACACAAAATTATTTAGCCTCCTTCGCGACAAGCTAGTATGTCATGGTTGGTACCAATGGATTCCTTAGGTTTTGTAGTCTCATATGATACCAGTATCTTCACTCTCACTTTAAAACTGAGAAAAAATCGCAAGTTGTTGTAAATGCGTTAAAGAAATTTGTTGTGTTAAAACAAATTTGTGTTAACGTGTTATTATCGCATTAACTTTGACAGCCCTAATTTTTAAATTACCTTGCATTTTCAAAGTCCCCCTCTACTCAGCCTATTGTTACTTTACTTGGATGTTGGACCTTCACTGTGCAGAATGATGTATGTGCAGCATTTGAAACCAGGCAGACTAGTCTGTTTTCATATTCATCTGCTGAAGGGAGAAAGTTTCTCTGTGCTCACCTTAAATCCAACACCAACAGGCAGATTTTTGTGACATCACAACTAGTTTGGAGGCCAATCATGGTCTAATATACAACTTACACAAGTGTGATGTGAAAACATAAAACCTCCAGCATGCATACACTGACAATGAACTCAATGGTCAATGGTCTCCCATCACGATTTTTTAAAGCCTGAAAACAGAGCCAAGAGGAGGTGCAAAGTCTAGTTGTATCTCAGAACACTTGAATTACAATATGTTGAAAGGTTATTATGGATTTTTTGCCAAATAATGCAAAAAACTTTCTGCTTACTGAAGCTTTAAGTTTGATTTGTATCTTTCTGTTTTAGATACATGTTTCAAGAAGACAATAAATATGTTAAACAGGTTATATGCCAAGAAGAAAATTGTATTAAACAGTTTATATATATTCAGTTTGAATGTTCAACATTGTTTGACTTTTTACACTTACAGTAAGTGGTGTAGGGTCAGCCCAAGCAAACAAATAAACATTTTCCCCACATTTTAGAAAAGTATTTAAAAATGTATTTCCCCTCCAGTAAACTCCATCAAGTTAGTCTGAAGAATATATTCATGATTAAATATTCATGATTAGTCTTTATATAAATGTAGCATTTTGAAAAAAGAAAGAAGTGTATTTGTTGTGTTTAAAGTTTTATACAGGACTTTATCATCAAAGTGTATCATAAACACCCAGAGTTCTTTGTGTCTTTGAGCAGATTCAACAGTGAATACCAGCAGGACATTGAGGATAAATATATCTTAGCTTTTAACCTAGATTTGTCATTAGTCCATGAAAGGACAGAAGTGGTCAAGGTGTGAGAGGTCATGATGTTAAAATGGACCGGGCTGTGTCTGTCTGCACCCTCACAGTTAAGGCCTGGAACTTCTTCTTTCCCATCTGCTGCAGCTCGTCAGCTCCCTAACCGCCCAGCGCACACACCTGCTGCATGTGGTTTCACTGCTGCTCCTACCTGCTGAGTGAACAGCTGCCCACACCGCATGTAAACGCACTTACTTCCCATCAACACTGCTACCTAACGCCAGCCCCGTGACTACGGGTGCCATCACACCAAGCATGTCTGGAGTGTTTATTTGAGCTTTTATTTTTGGAGTTTAGTCAGCTGGAACAGTACAGTTGAAAGTCAGGAAAGCACCAAATTACCTCACTGATACTGCGTAAAATGTGGGTCTTGGTCCGAGTTGGTTCAGCGGTTGGTTGTAGCTGAGGGTTTTTTTTTCTGTTTACAAAGCATAAGTGAAAGGATACAACCAAACTGGCCCTGTTCAGACCTGGTATTAACATGCGTGATCGGATCACAAGTGGACAGCTTTAAGTATGTCTGTTCACACCTGGCATTAGAATGTATCTCCACATGCGTCTTGAGTGGCCACTTGTGATCCGATCTCACTTCCCAGCTCTATATGCAATAAACACGTAGTAAACACACGGCCAATACAGCAGCCGTTGTGACGTACTATTACATGAATGTCAGTAGTAATATTCTAAATATTCGTGAATTCTAGTACATTGTATTAACATCAAAATAAAAGGTTATTGTACCGGCGGTCCCTGGGGACCTCCGCGCCGCCGGCACCGCTGCTTTTGCCAGACAACAGCGGAGCACATAGCTCCAGAGAGCCGGGGAGAGGAGAGAATAGGCGGGTGGACGGATGGATGGGTGGGTGTCAGCTCCGTGCAAAGCAGCGGAACAAAAACACCGACACATCTCCGATAATATGATAATAATGCACTTTGCATGCCTAGTCTGATAGTTTGTAGATATGTAGCCTATAAACAAGATATATATTTTAATACTAGAATTGCACTCGGAGAGCGCAGACCTCCGCCAACGCGTGACTTTAAAAACAGATCACAGCTCACAGCTGGCGGTTACGTGAGGTGATCGGCTTATTATTAACAAGGTGTGTTTCCGTGTAACGTATCGGCGGATGCCTCTCTCATTCAGCAGCCTTGTTATGTCTGTATAACGTTACACTACGTTGTCTGTCATCCCGTCAGCTACAGCTTTGTTCTTTCTCACCGTGGACGGCCAACAGCTTCCGCACACACATCCACACACGTATCTCTCTGCTCTCAGAAAGAGGCGGGGTCATGCGTCATAAACGCTTCATCAGTTACACTGCGCATGTGTTATACCCTGTGGTTTTAATGCTCAGGCTGATCGGAATCCTTAAAAATATTCCTGAATCCGTATCATGATCTGGATCGCCACCAAAATCTAATGGATTGTTCATTGTGCCACACCCCAAACAAACCAACAAACCAACGCCAGTGAAAAGATAACCTCCTTCCTAGACTTCGGCCTTGGCGGAGGTAAAAATACAGTTGTACCAACAGGATACAGTAGAGCACAGAGGCCATTTCCATGCTGACAAGCGCCCGTGTCTGCCTGTTTATACACCTGAGGAGCACAGTGAGCCCCCGTTAATCCCAGCGGGACATCAGTTGAGTAGGCGGTCCTTAATGTGGCCAGGATGCATTCGCGTACACACTGCTAAAAGAATGTGGTCATATGTGGCCCGGACCACCTCTGAATGTGTTCTGAAAGATTCGATCTCAATGCGTCCTCAATGCGTCTTGAGTGAGTTCACACCTGTACTAAGAGCTGTCTGAGGACACATGTTAATACCAGGGCTGAACAGAGAGGTGGTCTGGGCCACATATGACCACATTCTTTTAGCAGTGTGTACGCGAATGTGTCCTGGACCACATTAAGGACCGTCTACTCATCTGATGTCCCGCTGGGATCCGCAGGATCACTGCGCTCCTCAGGTGAACAGACAGGCGAGCGCTCGTCTGCCTCGCAGCATGGAAACGGCCTCTTTGATCTACTGTATTCTGTCGGTACATCTGTATTTTATTAAAATATACCTTATCTATAGGCTACATAGTCTACAGACTTTCAGACTGGGAACAGGAAGTGCATCATACTGTCGGAGATGTGTCGGTGTTTTTGTTCCGCTGCTTTGCGTGGAGCTGACACCCGCCCGACGGCCTGCTCGCTCTCTCTCCTCCACGCTCTCTGAAGCTCTGTACTCCGCTCTTGTCTGGCAATGTCAGCGGTGCCAGTGGCGCAGAGGTCCCCCGGGGACCGCCGGGCCGGTCCAATAACCTTATATTTTGATGTTATAAAAATGTTAATAAAATGTACCCGAATTCATGATTTACTACTGATATTCCTGTAGTATTACGTCACAACGTCTGCTGTATTAGCCGTGTGTTTACTATGTGTTTTACGTGCATATAGTATATGCATATTGCATATAAGTGAAATCGGATCACAAGTGGCCATACGCATCTTGAGACGCATTCTAATGCCAGGTGTGAACAGACGTACTTAATGCTGTCCACTTGTGATCCGATCACTGAGGACGCATCTTATTACTAAGTCTGAACAGGGACATTGACCCTCAATGCTATCATGACAGTCCTTAAAGTAGCATTAGGCAGAATGTTTTTGGCATAATTGGGCAAAAATTCCATAATAACCTTTCAGCGTATTGTAATTCAAGTGTTCTGAGAGAAAATTAGACTTCTGCACCTCCTCATGGCTCTGTTTTCAGACTTTAAAAAATCTAGCCCTTGACGGAAGACTTTGGCCAATCTCAGGTCATTTCAGAGAGAGAGCGTTCCTATTGGCTTCATTCAACGGAGGCAGCTGTCACTCGCGAACTCCGATGAAACGGTCAAACGAGGCAGCGCAGATCAGCTATGAATTAATATTCTGTTATTGTAATGCCTATTTCTTGCGTAGTGTACTGTTTAGCTGTAAAATTAGAAAGCTTGCTTCGGCTAGTGGGTGATGCTTGGTATTTCCTCAACTGATCTCAAGACCTCAGAAACGGCAAGGCTCCAGCTCGGCTCTGATTGGTTGTTTTCCTCCGGTCTGTGAAATCTTGCAGATGCCATTAGGAGCACCGGAGGACACAGAGGCACATGATTTCTTTTCAGATTCCCTGGCTCTACTACTGTCATGATATAGTGACCGTTTTATAAGACTGTTTTTCAAATGATATTTGCTCCAATTCTACCTACTGCTTTAACATCAACAATGTCACCGTAAACAGAATGGCTCACTATTTAAACAAATGAAAAAGAGAAGATGCCATTTTTAAAAGATGTGCTCAACTTTCAGGAAGTTCTAAAGCTCCCTGTTTTCATAAGTTGTAATTACTTCCTCTAAAAGACAACAGCCTATCATGGTCCTGGGTTTTGGTTTGTTTCCTGTTTTATTTTGAAAGTCACTCAACTCTTGTGTCATGTCTGGTTTTACTTCCTGTCTTTGTGTTTTCCCGCCTTTATGATTGTCTTCCCCGCCCTGATTTGTTCCACCTGTGTCTAATCAACCTGCTCTCCTGGTGTATTTAATCCGTGTGCTTTTGTTGTGCCCTTAAACGGGGGAAATAGTGAGAGAGAAAGATGAAGAAATCACACATGCAGCTCTTGCCTTCACTCGTCTCTGTATTGAGTAACATTTGAAATGATATGCTATGTAAACAAAACTCATACATTTAGACATCACAACTCAGTTTCAGGACCACAGTGATCATGACTAAATTACATTTTTAACTTTCTCTAAACCATTTAAATTATCTTTTTAACTGTTTCTAAATGTTCTTAATTCTAATACAGCATGAAGTCTCTCTTATAAAAATGTATTTTAACTTTTTAACTCACTCGACACATGAATTCACCTCCAACAGTTTTAAAATTAACAACTGCATACACATATATTAATGTAACAGTGCCTAGCTTGAATGCCAACGACAAGGTAAACAGACAGACTCTACAACAGGACCACGAGGCCTCCGGCAGCTAGCTTACATATCGACAGCGTTAGCTAGAAACTTTCAAACACAATACAGAGTACAAAATGTGCACTTTTCCTCTATAATGATCAACAACGTACTACAAATTCGTAACAACATGTGTTTACAACATCATAGTGCTTTGTCGACGTTATTTACCTTAAACAGGGGAAATAGTGAGAGAGAAGGATGACGAAATCACACACTCAGCTCTTGCCTTCACTCGTCTCTGTATTGAGTAAGGAAGATGAGCGCGATCCCCCTACTGGAGCCCCGAGGCATTATCAACAGATCAATGCACACACAACCCACACAGACAAGGATCTGCATCACCTATCTGCATTATTCCTCTTTCTGTTTCACTGCATATGTGCTGCATAGTCTCAACAGTGACCAGTATGATGCACATTTACATCTAAAAATTAAATTGCATGCCCTGAAAATTATACAGTAATAACTGAGGCAAAAAAAGAAATTATCTTTTCTCCAAATAAATGAATTGAGCCTGATAATTAATTATTCTTGTCTGTCACACTTTCCTTCTTTCAGTGTCAGCTCGTCTGCGTTGTTACTCTTCATCCTGCCTGTATTCCTCAGTTTGTCCTCAGTTTAGTTTTGGGTGTTTTTCCTTTGTGCTTTGTTTTACAGCTCTCTCAGTTTTTGTTTCCTGTCATTTTTTTTTTTTTTGCCACCAGCTTTTGCAATTGAAGCCTTTTGTTAATTTTACCTGTCTGCCTGTTGTCTTGCATTTGCACCTTTGGAACTGAAATCATAACACAGCCTAAGTTTAATGATTGCCTCCTTAGCCCTGCAATCAGAACCGTAATTAGTTTTAGTTTAAATATGGTTATTCAGTTTGAACAATTCCTACAGCTGTTATATTTTAGCACTTTTTGTGGGCTGATCAGATTCAACATTACAATGACAAAAGAGGATGCAGCCAAAACATTGGTAGCTATATGGAGCAAATTTCTCTTGGATTAATCCACTACATCCCAAATAATAAAATCAACAGGGCTAATATTAATAGCCATGTTACACTTTAAAGTTTCAAGTTCACACTATGAGCGACAAAAGCAACAAAAGCTTCATGTAGCCAGCTACATTGTCGCCGTTGAAGTGTTGCTCAAGTGCTTGTCTACGTCGTAATGTTGATAAATAGCACTGGGAACTGGCGAACGGCATTTTTTTAGATGTAGAAGTGTCGGGCATCAGGTTGTAGTTTCATGTCACCGGCTTCCATTGAAAATGACTTGTAGCCTGTTGCTGTGTCGCTCGTAGTGTGTGTGTTTTTGTCAGTTGCTGTAAATAGTAAAATGATAATTGATACATGCTTAAATGTAGTCCCCTGATTGCTGGAACTTTAAAAAGACTTTTAAAAAGACAAAAAAGTGGGGAAGCAAAACTATAACTTTGCTCCCCCTAATTGATTAATGGGGATGCATTTGCTCCATTTGCTCTACTTGCTCCAGTGCCAACCCAAAAAATGTTGGCATTTGACGTTTCTGCAATCCACGGATACATTGAATGGCGACGTTTCTGAACCAAAAATACGTTTCATAATACGTTTCATATCTGCCTGGTATCACGCTTGCAGAAACTCAATGCCACGTGGTTAACGTTGTGAAATGATTGGTTAGGTTTAGGCAATAAAACTACTTGGCTAAGGTTAGAAAAAAGATCATGGTTTGTGTTCAAATAATAATGTAACAACAGACCAACGTCACACAACAACAACATAACGTAACAACGTACTGTAACGTAACAATGCAAATAACAACGCAACCTAACAACGTAACATAACAACGCAACGCAACACAACGTATCGTAACACAACGTATCGTAACACAACGTATCGTAACACAACGTATCGTAACACAACGTATCGTAACAAAACGTATTGTAACACGAGATAACAAGATGTTAAAATCTCTGTAGAGATGAAGGGAACTGAGGAGTTGGGTAAATATTCTCTTTGGGTTCGTCACTTTGAACAACACCTTTCACTTACACAGTCATTTTTTTTTCCATTGTTGATATGAAGGTAGATTTTGTGCAGCTTAAACCTCAACATGTTAACAGCTGTGATGTTTTTAAGTGCAGAACAGATACAAATGTCATGTCTAATTTGTGCGATTGGCTCATCCTTTTATTTGTGGTGAACTCACTTAAATTGAAACCACAATACAGGTTGTGCTCATTTGACAAAATGTTCTGACAGTGTGTTACAAAAGGAGATGGGCACTGACTTCTGATAGGAGCAAGTTATTGTTTTTAGAAGTCCTGGAACAAAATGAACCCAAAGGCAAAACACTGTCCCTGCTAATGCTTATATGCAAAGATTTAATCAGTTATCCTCAACTGGTATAAACTCCAGAGATGGTAAAGCAAGCGCCCATCAGAAAAAAAGGTTAACAGAATCCTGTCTATTAAAGAAACCCAAATTGGGTCATTTGAACGTAAAAAAATGTGACCGGAGCCTGTAAGTCATTTTTTTTTGTTTATTGGGTTTTGCATGAACATACAATTGTGTCATCAGTGCATTTATAAAAAGTGAAAAGGTATACATTCCCTTTATACAAAGACATAAAAAGTGACAATTGACATATTTCTAAACACCAAAAAGCTTACAAGAGTCATCACATGTATTGACCGGGCATTGACCCAGAGCCTGTACTTAGTTTCTGTTTTCCACCAAGCCAGTGATGAACCCGTTCACCTACATCACAGATTGCAATCAGATGGACTCCATATGACAGGAGGTTCCAATATACTTATGTTGTTGTTGGTCTTAAATACAAACAGATATGGTCAAAAAAAAACAGAAGACACATCAAAACTGCCACAGCCTCTCCAGATGGCTGTTGTGTTTTCAGCAAATACTGTACATCTGCGATGACGAGCCAACATCCGTCGAACAGGGAGCTCGCTGTCACGGTTCTCAAGTACAATGTGGCCTTTCCTCTGAGTCGTCTTAACTTCGACGCCTCAGTTCCTGTTGTCACGGTTAGCACACAGTGTATCACTACCGAGGAAAGAGAATTCTTTCCATACTGGCACCAGAATGACCAAATTCACTGCTGTACATCCTGAATATCTGCAGTGGAGAAGCTAGAGTACAGCAGGTTTAACACTGATAATGGCAACACTGCCTTCTCTCTCACCTTAAAAACTCGTTGAATATGATTGTTGATGATTATGAATGTCTTGAAATATATGAGTCAGAAACTGTGGATTCTATACAGTTTATTGGTGAAATCTGAGTGAAATGATACTGTGCCTGTTGCTCCTGTGCTTGTTCCTATGACAAAATACAGTATACTGTATATCAATTCAACCTCCATAGCACTTTGGCCATTAGCAGTGTCTGAAGAGCCAGCCCAGTCGCACAGCAGTTTGTGAAATAGTCACAAAATGTAATGTATTGATTCGTGTACATAGACACACAATTCTATTTTTTTCGTGATGGTCAGCACAAAATCAATTCGTAAGTGATCCATGTAATTGTGAACTGGGAAGTATAAAGAGCTGTGAACGCCACGTAGGGAGGAGGTCTGGGTGGATGGGTGTGTCAAAAAAGTCAAAATTGATTTATTTGTTATGTAACTTCCATACTTAAGTATTTTAACCCAAGTTTTGTTGCCTAAGCCTAACCAAGTCGATCTACTCCTAAACTGAACTAAGTTGTTTTATTTTGAAAAGACTGGAGCGGAAATTGACACGTGCGTCACGTGTTGCGGGACATTTGTAGGAAAAAGCACTAAAAATACGTTGTTGAAAATCGCGCTGAGCATCAACAAATTCGTATCTATGTACATGAATCAATTCGATTAAATTTCGTCACTATTTCAAGAACTTCCGTGAGACTGTGTTGGAAGAGCACAAAGAATTAAAACGTGACAAGTGAAGAGGAATTATGAATTTTCACTCCTGAGATGTGAATCTTCACAAAGCTCACCAATTCTTCCCCTCACATTAAAATCAAATCCCTTGATATTTGGAGTGCATGTAGGCCTACTGAATATACAATATATCACACATATGTTTGTAGTATATATGGAAATAGTATCTATGCCATACGTCGCCATAAGTGACCATATTTGGACGAGAGAGTGGAGCTGAAGAAGAGCAAGGCCCGGGGGGCCAGGTACCGTTAGTATAACAAACACCAAGTTACCAGCTAACACTAGCTGGCTTGGTTAGAAAGGTGCATTCATAATTTATGTCAACTGTGTTTTTAACTGGGATGATAGTTTTGGCTAAATACAGGCTTGTTTGTGTCATGATTCCATTCATGACGTCAGCCTTCCTATTGTGTCTTTTCCCTGTGTGCCCAGTTCCCTGTCTGTCTAGTGTGGGCGTGTCTGGCTGTTTGTGTGTGGGTGTGTGTGGGTGTGTGTGAGGCTCTTCTCCCCGGCAGACACTCTCTCTCTCACTGAGGCAATCAACCCACCTGATCAACATCTCATCATCCACCTCAGCATAAATACCCCGGCTCTCCAGTCATTCGATGCCAGATCGTTGACTCAACCCAAGTGGTAGTTTCGCCTCTGCCTCTTAGCTTGTATCTGTTGGAAAGCTTGTTCATAGTTTTTGATCTCGTTTGTGTTTTCTAACGTTGTGTTCTCCTGTGCCTAGGATCACCGTCTGCCTGCCCTGCTCATTCCAACCTCATCATTCATTCATCCCAGTCATTATTCCTGCTTTTGGCTATAAAGCCTTTGTTCAACTTCCCGCCATTGTCTGTCTGCGTTTGGGTCCAAACTACACTGATCGTAACAGTTTGTAATGTATTCTACTTCCTTAGAGTGTCTTTTAGTACAACAAACTTGCCTGCCGTGCTAACATGAAAATAAAATAATACTAGAATTTCACTCACCGAAAAAAAGCACAAACTTCTTGGACCATCCGTTAGTACAATTAACTGCACAGCTAGCCATATTATTTCTCTGATATTCACATGAAAATTTTCCAAAAGGCACCAACATCACAAACACGGTCAAGAGGTTAAGTTAAGTGACTCCAATTAGCTGAGGTGACGCCTAGCAGACAGCTTGTGGCTAGCCACATGTGATGGCACCCATCTATCACTCAAAGTGGCAACGCCCTTAATTATACATAACTTTAATATAATTTAAACTAAAGAGTTATTTAAAAAAAATTCAGCCCCTGAGGTTGATGCTTGGGGAGGACCAACAAAGTCCAAAAAACAGTAGGTAATTGGAGCTGTAATTATTATGAAGGTAAGTAAGTTGATTAAAATCATACACATTTTGTTCTGGACGGGGTTATAGTCCCTGACCAGAACATGTAAAATCAAAATCACACCACCACCCAACCCTGTCTGAATTGGGCTTCACTGTTACAGTACTGTACACTATGGGTATGCACTCATTAAGCAGTTTATTATATACACCTAGCTAACACTAATGCAGTCTAATATGGAGGACGGAACCTGCCGAAATCAAAAATAAATGAATTATTTATTTATTTATCTTTGTATAATTTCCTTATTTATTTACTCTTCTGTTTAATTTTCCCCTTTTATTTATTTATGTATTAATTTTTAATATTTTCTAAATGTATTTATTCATTTTTGCATTTATTTTTAATTTATTCATTTATTTTTAATTTATTCATTTATTTTAGCATTTATTTTTAATTTATGTATTTAACGTATTAAATGCCACCATGGGAGCGCATGGAACAGAGACTTGCTCTACCAATCCATCAAAAATCAAGAAAATGGCATGACATCCATGCAGTAAGAAAAGTTTACAGCTTTATAAGAAAGTTAAGTTTCAATCTGCAGGACTATTTTCTGTTATTTTTGAAGTTTTGGGAACTTTTGATGACATGTGCCGAAATGTGCTGATGCACCTGCAATC
The DNA here is from genome assembly GCA_916701645.2 of Sebastolobus alascanus. NCBI lineage: Eukaryota > Metazoa > Chordata > Actinopteri > Perciformes > Sebastidae > Sebastolobus > Sebastolobus alascanus. The sequence continues at coordinate 9,779,017 of CAKAOJ020000032.1, forward strand.
AGCAGTATTGGATTTTTTTGGAATTTCTGTGTACTTCCATAACTAACCAAAAAAATGGCTACTAAGAAATTAGCAGAAGAAATTAAAAAGATGTTAAAAAATCTCTGAACTTCATGTCAGATGAGCTAAGTAAGGTAGCCAAACAGCAGATGAGCCTACTTGACTTGATTGATGAAGTGCAACAACTGAAGACCGTGATTAAAGAAAAGGACAAGAAAATTGAAGAGCTTGAAAGAAGAGTAGAAGATTTGGAACAGTACAACAGAACAGTATCAACAACCTTGTGATATCTGAACTTGAGACAACCCAGCGCACCTATGCACGGATCACTGCAGATGACAGGGAGGGTGAGAATGCACCCAGAGGTGAATTGCACTCACTTGAGCAGCAAGTCATTAAGTTCTTCAATAGCAAAGACATTTCTATAGACAGTAAAAAATTATAGCTGATTTTCGTACCATGCCTCAAAAACAGAACAACAGGCCGAACATCATCATTCGATTTGTGAGTAGAAAACAAAAAATTGAAGTGCTAAAGCTTGCAAGGAAATTGAAGGGCAAAAGGGTCTATGTAAATGAGCATCTCACAAAGAGAAATGCTGAAATTGCAAGGCAAGCCAGAATTCTGAAAAAAGAAAGCGAATTCAGGACACTTGGACAAGGAACTGTAGAGTAATGATAAGACTGAATGGGACATCAGAGCAGGCTAAAGTAATAGCCATTAGAGATATAAGAGAACTTGATCAATATACTGTAAGTGAAAATGAGGAACATTTTGGTAGAGAGGTGGATTCTGGTACAAGAAACATTAGTGGAAAAAAATAAAATGTCATGCTTTATTTTTTTTATGTTGTGAAACATTGTTTGTGCTTGATAAATCTGGTATAAGATAATGTGTGAATATACAGACTTCAAGCCTTTTGACTTTCAAGATCCCAAACTTTATGAGTAAAGTAAAATAAAGAGATTGATCCAGAGAACCACTTCTACCAGAACATTAACATGGATTGTTAATATTACTCTGAAGACAAGTTCAACGCAAATGTGAAAATGGTGGGGTTTTCAGTGATTCACTTTAATAGTAGGAGTCTCTACAGTAATTTCTCCAAAATTAAAGATTACCTTCAACAGTTTCAGCAAAAGTTCAGCGTAATAGCAATATCAGAGACTTGGCTGAGTGATAGCAAATAAATACAGGATGGATTAGAAGGCTATGAAATGTTTTGGCAAAACAGGGTTAATAAAAGGGGAGGTGGTGTGGCCTGATTTGTGATGTCTGCTCTTAAATGTAAGGTTATTGGTGATATGACAACTGCTATTGACAATTTGATGGAATGTCTAAACATTGAAATTAATATTGAAAGATTCAAAAAAATATTAATTAGTTGCATTTATAGAACGCCAGGGTCATGTATTGACCAATTTAATAAGAAGGTTTCTGAATTATATGATAAACATAATGATAAGGTGATTTTGGTTTTTGGTTACTTAAATATTGATTTACTGAAATATAATGATCATACAAAAATGACAGAATTTCTTAATATTATGTTTAGCTTGAGTTTCTATCCGTTAATTGGAAAGCCAAGTAGAATAACAAAGGATAGTTTAACATTTATTGATAATATTTTCAGTAATGTAATTGATGGGAAAATAAAAAGTGGACTGTCAGTGACTTTGCCTCTTTTTACAGTGTTGGAGATTAAACATAAGCCAAAATTAAGAACAAAGAAACAGAACAATTTGATTAGAATAAAATTACCAGATGCAATTATAGCTTTCCAGACAGAACTCTTGAATTACGACTGGCAAGAAGTTTATGTAGATGATATTAATGAAACATATGAAGCATTTTTAGAGACATTCTTGACAATTTATGACCGACATTGTTCATTGAAAGAGTATAGACAGAATTCCAAAAAGAGGGGGAAACCATGGTTAACAAAGGGGTTGGAAAAAGCTTGTAGAAAGAAAAATAGGCTTTACAGGGAATTTATTAAATATCGAACAAAGGAAGAGGAGGACAAGTACAAAGAATATAAAAATAGAATGACATTAATTATGAGATTACAAAAAAAGAGATTATTATTATCAAATGTTGCAAAAACATAAAAATAATATTAAAGCTACTTGGAGTGTACTTAACGATATAATTAAAAATCGTAGTGAAATGGATTTTCCAACATATTTTGAAAAAAATGACAATTCAATTATGAAAATACAGAGGATATTGCTAATGAGTTCAATGATTTTTTTGTTAATGTAGGTCCAAATTTGGCAAAGGAATTTAACCTTCCTAGAGATGAAGACATACATTTTGATTTTGCATCTAACAACAGCAATTCAATGTTCGTTGTTGGAGATCTATTTCGACCTCACTCAGACCGTCACCACGGTCTTCACCTTGAGTGAAGCCATCCTTCTTCCTATCTGCGAGACCATAACATCGACAAAGTCATGTGACTGACCTTAAGAGGCTGGCCCGTAAGCTATAAAGCATCAGGAAACCATGCCTCTTCCTCTTTGCCTTTCTCGCCTAATCTGAGACCGGTAGGTATGTCGGGAAGCCAATAGTCCGTCACTTTATTGTGCAGGCGCATTGTGTCCCTGAGGATTTGTTTGGTTTTTCCTATGATTTCTGTATTTTGTCGGCAGGGTGCTTTAGAGTTATCCCCGCTGCCGTTGTGTTACCTGTAAGTAACTTTTGTTGCAGGTAAGATAAGTGATATCACCTGCTGTTGATTACTCCCATAGCCTGTTGGCATTTGGGTGAGTAGCCTGTTGCAGTATTATTTTCCTCTTGGAACGTTATGGAAAGCAGTTACATAGTTACTTCTTTCAGCAGTTTTGCAAGTTAAGTTTTCTTTTTTCCCCTCGTACATGCGCGTACAGGAAAGGGTTGATTTTAGTTTGCATGAGCAGTATTTTGTTTATATCTTGGAGCCAGGGAGTGCATATATCCCTATTGACCACTGTCCGCAGCAGGAGGAGTTAATTTGAGTTACCTTTAGTGCAGTTGAGTTTCCACTGATGGCTACCTGGTAATATCATGGCTCCCCAGACGTGTCGTTTCTGTGGGGCAGCCATGGACGTGCGCGACGGTCACTGTGAGTATCCCTCTTGTTTGGGTAAGGCTCATTTACTGGATGACGTGGATCGTCCATGTCCAGCTGCGGTTGATTTGCCCCTGGAGGAGAGGGCCCGAAGAGCTGGGCTAGGGGGGCATTCCCCACATACTGCAGCAGCTGCTCCCCCTAGTAGGGAACAGGAGCATCACACTGAGAGCCGTTCGCGCAAGCGCAAACAGGGGCAGTCCCATGGGCATAGTAAAAAACGTGCCTCAGAGGCTACTTCTCCGCCACTGCATAGTCCAGCGCCACCCGTAGAAGGGGCAGGGGGGCAGGAGGATACACAGTTGCAAATCGCCATTCGTGGTCTGGCAGACAGCGTGAGCAGGATGGAGGCTCAGAGTGAAGCTCCATCGATTGCGGATTGTTCGGCTGGAACCTCCTCTAGGGACCTGCCGGCGTATCAAGAACCTCAGGCAGATCACGCTGACTCTATTTCGCTCTATACACAGGGTTCTCTATTGGAGGATGAGGGTCACCCAGAGATTGCTGATCTCACACAGGGGGTCTGCGTCCGTAGACGGTGGTACTGGCAAATCTGTTCCCAGTGATGTGGTTTCCAAGGTTTTGAGTGCGGCTAAGATTATGGGCCTTTCAATCCCAATTGAAACCCCTAGCTCATCGGAGGGAATGTGGGCTGGCATCCCACAGTCCCGTACCTCAGTGACTATTCCTGCAGCCGAGGATTATTGTCAGATGTTAAGGAGGTCATGGAATACTCCTGGCGTCACCCCTCAGTTTAATTCAGGCTGCAAGAGGCTAGCCAAGGCACAGTATCCCCGAGTCTGGCTTGGGGGATATGCTGCCTGTAGAGAGGGAAATGGCAGCTTTAACCCCTCTAGCCCCAGATAGAGTGACCGCTAATCCACACTGTCCTCGTAAGGAGTGCGATAAGACAGACCGCTTGGTTTGTAGGACCTATAATGCAGCCACCCGTGCGGCGCGGGCAGGAAATGTACTCGCTATCTTGCTAGCAGCTCTCAGGAGGACCGCTAGTGCGGGTGATCAGGACACCAGAAACCTAATAGATGTCCACACACTCTCAGCTTACACGTGACATCGGTCCCGCCCTGTCATCAGCCATGATGGCCCGCAGGCAGATCTGGCTAGCTCAGACAACCCTCCCCGAGAACATCAGGAAGGAGCTTACCAACATGCCGGTCACTCTGCCGGGTAGAGTCTTTCACTCTGACACGCAGGGTGTCTTGGACAAAGCTGAGCAGTCTCTGCGTACTTGAGAGTGCGTGCAGCGCACATTCAGTCAGCCTGCAGCGACAAGGCAGAGACCAATGGGCCAGCAGCACCAATACCAGGCTGCTTGGAGTCGTCCGGAGCCCTGGATGCGTGGCAGGCACCAGGGCTCAGGTGCACAAGGTTTGGGCAATGCTGCAGGAAGACTGCAACCGCAGCAGCAAGGGTTTCAGCCCTGGCCTACAGCAAGAGGGGCTCCCCAAAGGAGACGCAACCCCAAGGGTCCAGAGACCCAGGGGGCCTCTGCATAGGAGTGGTGGGGCAGCCGCCGAGGTTCCCTCCCAGCTACGCCTGGCCAGCTGGGAGAAGGAAGTTTCAGTCCCCTGGGTATTGGCTACTGTTGCAAGGGGATAGAGAATTCAATTTCAGCGGCGGCACCCACCTTTTTCCAGGGTCCGGAAGATGTTGGTCAATGACCCAGTCCAGGCAAAATTTCTGTCCAAGGAGATCGCAATGCTCCTACAGGAGAACGTAATTGTGAAGGTTAGGCCCATCGAACAGCAAGCTGCCTTTATTCAACATATTTCCTTGTTCCCAAAAAGGATGGTGGGCTACATTCCGTCCTGGACCTCCGGCACCTAAATGCATCCATACAGGTTCTGCCTTTTCAATATGCTGCACACACACATTATGGAGTCGATAGAGCAGGGGGAATGGTTCACCACTATTGATCTAAAAGATACGTACTTCCACGTCCCCATTTGTCGGGAACATTGGCAGTTTCTGCGGTTTGCCTTTCAGGGGCAAGCTTACGAGTTCAAGGGCCTTCCGTTTGGTCTCTCCCTTTCTCCGAGAGTTTTCACCAGAGTGGTAGCAGCCGCTCTGTCACCACTCCAGAGGGCAGGCTTAAAGATTCTGCCATACCTGGACGACTGGCTGGTCTGCGCTCCATCTCGCGAACAGGTCATGCAGCATACCTGGAGGGTCTTAGCCCATGTCCAGTCCCTGGGTTTCAATGTGAAGTTAAAGAAAAGCAACCTCGAGCCAAGGCAGGAAACAGTCTTCTTGGGGCTTTGCCTGAACTCACTTGTGATGAAGGCGTCCCTTACCCCTCAGAGGGTTGCAAGAATTCAGGCGGTCTTGTGCATCTTTCTACCGGGCAAACGCATAGAGTTGGTTCACGTTCAGAGACTGCTGGGGTTGATATCAGCAGCAGTGGTGGTGATTCCACTGGGTCCTCTCAGGGCTCGGCCCCTGCAGTGGTGGCTGAATGCGTTCAACCTCCATCCATGGAGGGACAGGCATGTGAAGCTCAGAGTTACTCGGTCATGTCAGCAAGCTCTGCACCCATGGAGGGACTGCAAGATGCTCACATGAGGGGTGCCCTTGGGCAATCTGCCTTCAAGGAGGACGTTGGTGTCCACGGATGCCTCCAGGAAAGGCTGGGGAGCAGTCTGGGAGGGCAGAATGGTGAGAGGTGTTTGGGAACCCCCATGGGACATCGAATACATCAATGTGCTCGAGCTGAGGGCTGTGTGTCTGGCTCTCAGGGCCCTTCTCCCGTTCATACGCGGCAGGCAAGACGTTGTGAGTTCGGACAGTTCTGCCGCAGTTTACCATGTCAATCATCAAGGGGGCACAAAGTCTTTGCATTGTCTCAAGGTTGCACAGAGGCTTCAGTGTTTGGCCTTTCCACGTCTGGCCTCACTCAAGTCTGTCTATATACCAGGGGTGCTGAATCAGGCAGCAGACTTCCTCTCCACATCGGGGCCTCTCCCGGGTGAATGGAGACTACACCCGGAGGTGGTGGCGAGTTTGTGGACTCGTTTTGGCATAGCTCAGGTAGATCTGTTCGCGTCCGAGGAGACGACCCATTGCCAGTTGTGGTTTTCCCTGAGGCATCCAGGTGGTCCTCTGGGCCTGGATGCTCTGTCTCACGGATTCGGTAACCCAAGCCAGCTGTCATGCAGCTGTGGGCCTGGCCCCTTCTCAGTCCGAGTGAAGCTGTTTGGGTGACCATAGGTAATGCCAGAGCACCCTCCACATGCTACAAATACAAGCAATGGTGGAAGTTGTACTCATTGTGGTGCCACGATAAGGGGGCATATCCCGTCACCTGCCCGGTGGCTTTGGTACTTGACTTCCTCCAGTCACTGCTGGATGCAGGTAGGGCAGCTAACATCCTGAGGGGCTACACTGCTGCTATTTCTACCTTCCATGACAGTGGGCAGTCTTTCGGTAGGGAAGCACCCCATAGTGTCCCAGTTTCTGAAAGGTGCTAAACGTCTACGCCCAGGCAGGAGTCTGCGGGCTCATCATGGGACCTACCTTTGGTGTTGAGGTCCTTGGCTACAGCCCCATACGAACCACTGGAACAGTCAGATTTGAAGTTTCTGTCACATAAGACTGCATTCTTTTTGGCCATTTGCTCTGCCAAGAGGGTGAGCGAGCTACACACACTGTCTGTGAGTAGCGAGTGCTTGAGGTGGAAAGCAGTGTATGCAGGGATGTCCCTGTGGCCGAACCCGTTCTTCCTCCCTAAGGTGGTAAGCCCTCAGACAGTGAATCAGGCTATTGAAATGGACTCATTCCAACCAGATCCATCTTGCCAAGAGGGAGCGGCTCTTCATACATTGTGTCCAGTCAGAGCACTGAAGGCCTATGTTGATTGTACTCGGCCACTGTGGCCGACACACACTCAGCTGTTTGTTTGTTATGGTGGCAAGGAGTTAGGTCACCCCTTGTCTAAGCAGTGTCTGTCCCACTGGTTGGTGGATACAATTTCTCAGGCTTAGTCAAGCCAGGATTTCCCAGTCCCAGAGCTCCAGAGCTCTATTGTGACGTCCGCGGCAATCGGCTCCACAGTTCTTATGTTGGCTGCCGAGCGTGTTTGCGAGGTCATGGAATCTTCGGTTCCTCGCGACAATGTTGATATTACTCATCCAAGGTGAAGACCGTGGTGACGGTCAGAGTGAGGTCGAAATAGATCGTAAGTTATGTCCATAAGTTATGTCCATAACTATGGATCTATGAGACTGAACGATGACCGTCACCATCTCTTGTCGCTCGGGCCCATGACTTTGTTGATATTATGGTCTCACAGATAGGAAGAAGGATGGTTTCATTCAAGGTGAAGACCGTGGCGACGGTCATCGTTCGGTCTCATAGATCCATAGTTATGGACATAACTTACGTTAGTAAAAGTGTTTGGTTAGAAGTAGTCAGAAAGTTTAAGGATAAAAAAATCAACTGATGGTAACACCATTGATATGTCACTTATATAAGAAGTAATTGATTGTGTCCTTGAGCCCTTTACCTATACAGTATATGCAATAAATCCTTTCTAACTGGTGTTTTTCTCTCTCTACCCCCTCACCGTCCTTATGATTGCGCTATTGATCTCCTCCCAGGCGCCTCCCTTCCTTCCAGCCGCTTGTTCAACTTGTCTCGTCCGGAGCGAGAGACAATGGAGAAATACATTCGGGATTCCGTGGCTGCAGGCATCATCAGACCCTCGTCATCTCCAGTGGGAGCGGTTTTTTTCTTTGTATCAAAGAAAGATGGATCCCTACGCCCTTGTATTGACTATCGGGAACTATGAGATCTGTGCCCGCAGTAAATCCTCTCATCAACCTACCACTTGGTTACCCCGCCCTCTTCCTGTTCCCAGTCGGCCTGGAGTCACATTTGGCTCGATTTTGTTACCGGTCTCCCAGCATCACAAAGTAACACCACCATAGTCACTCACCATAGTAGACAGATTTTCTAAAACCGTGCATTTTGTGCCTCTGCCGAAACTCCCCACAGCATCAGAAACAGCGGATCTCCTGGTGCAGAATGTGGTCCGGTTGCATGGAATACCCGATACACCTCAATTCACGTCACAGGTATAGAGGGCTTTTTGTCGTGCATTGGGAGCATCTGTCAGTCTTTCCTCTGGTTATCAATCTCAGACTGACGGACAGACGGAGCGGGCCAATCAGGACCTGGGAGCGGCACTGCGCTATGTGACCGCCAGGAATCCCGCTTCATGGAGCACACACCTCCCATGGGTTGAATATGCTTATAACTGTTTGTCGAGCGCAGCCACGGAATGTCTCCATTTGAGTGTTCTTTGGGATACCAACCTCTGCTTTTCCCAGCCCAAGAAGAGGAGATTGCGGTTCCGTCCTCTCAGGCCCATCTTCGCCGTTGCCGGAGGATTTGGAAGGATGCCCGCTCCGCTCTGCTCCGTTCCACTGACTTCTGCTGTTAAACTGAAGTTGCCTCCATCTTTGAGAATTCATTCTACCCTCCTTGTATCCCAGCTTAAAACTGTCTCTTCGAGTCCATTGTGCCCTCCAGCCACTACCCCACCACCATACCGGATCATTGACGACCACCCTTCCTACACGGTCCGACGGCTGTTGGATGTGCGCCGTCGAGGCCGGGGTTTTCAATACCTAGTGGACTGGCAGGGTTTTGGACCTGAGGAGAGGAGTTGGGTCTCTCGGCAACTCATACTGGACACTTCCCTCATTCGAGACTTTTATAGAGACAATCCTGACAAACCGGGTGGTTCGCCAGGAGGCTCCCGTTGAGGGGGGGGTAATGTCATGAATTCATTCATGACCTCAGCCTTACTAGTATGTCTCTTCCCTTTTCCTCTTGTGCCCAGTTCCCTGTCTGTCTTGTGTGGGCGTGTCTGGCTGTTGGTGTGTGTGAGGATCTCCTCCGTCATTCATTCCATTCACCATTCCTGCTTTTTGGCAAATAAAGCCTTTGTTCAACTGCCCTCCATTGTTTGTGTCTGCATTTGGGTCCAACACCACACTGATCGTAACATGTCATACAAAATTGGTTGGGAAGTTATTTAAGTAATAGGTTTCAGTATGCAAAAATTAATAATACTGAATCACAGTTTAGAAGAGTAACCTGTAGTGTTACACAAGGTTCGGTACTGGGACCAAAGTTATTTATACTTTATTTAAATGATATTTTTAAAGTATCCAATATGTTGAAGTTTGTTACGTTTGCGGATGATACGAATGTATTTTGTTCAGGGAATGATATAAAATAATTATTGAAAAGAGTAGAAAGAGAATTGATATTGCTAAAAAAAATGTTTGATATTAATAAATTATCCCTAAATGAAAATAAAACAAAATGTATTGTGTTTGGTGGTGGCAGGGTTAATTGTGAAATAAAATTGAATCTAAATGCAGTTGAAATTGAAAGAGTATATCAAACAAAATTCCTGGGAGTGATTATAGATCAGAAACTTTGTTGGAAGCCACATATAGAATACATCAAACGAAAATGATCCAAATCCATCGCTATTCTTTACAAAAGAAAGGATCTGTTGAATAAGAAGTGTTTGTATATTTTGTATTGCTCACTTATAATGCCATATATGTCATATTGTGTTGAGGTCTGGGGAAATGTATATAAAACAAATATAGACCCTAATTAAACTCCAAAAAAAAGAGCTATTAGAATAATACATAAAGCTTACCGTGAAACTACAAATCCATTATTCATAAAGTCTGGTATCTTAAAATGTTTGGATATTGTGCATGTAAAGACATTAGAAATAATTTTCCAAATTAGGAATAAAAGCCTTCCTGTTAGTATTGAAAAAAAAAAAAAAATGAAGAGAAGGACATTATAATTTAAGAGGATTGTGTATTTTTGAAACAGGTAAAGTGAGAACCAATGTAAAATATAGATGTGTCTCAATTATGGGAGTCAAATTATGGAATGGGCTTAGTGATGAGTTGAAATTTTGTAGCTCTCTGTTGCGCTTCAAAAAAGCCTTGAAATGTAAAATAATTAAGGATTACAGTGTAAAATGATTAAAATGTGAAATAAGTAAGGATTACAATTTAGAGTAAATTTAATTGTTTTCTTTCCTTTGTAATGCTGATATTCTGGGTTATTTTATGGATTGTATAGGATAGGCAAAAATGAGCATTGGGGCTTCAGCCTATTCATTTTTCGGTCATTGATTATATGAACGTTGTTGTGTGAAATGGAAACAGTGTTGGTTTATATTCACACAGATTGTAAAGTTTTGTTCTTTTTGATGTATGACCGAAATAAAACTATTCATTCATAAAACTATTCATTCATTCATATGTATTTATTTATGTATTTATGCATTTATTTATTTATTTCTGCACAATTTTATCCTAGCATTTCACCCCTTATTTATTTCCCCAAACTTGTTTATTTCTTTGTTTATTATTTAGTTGTAATTGTTTAAAAAATATTATCCACTGAGTAATCATTAGTGTTCTTAGTGTTGTGCAATAATTGTGAGTAGCTTGTAATTCCCTTACTATTGGATCTAACTACCAATAAAAAGTGGCCTCACATAGCTACAGTTTAGGCTTCCCAACACTGCCCATCACTCAACACACAGCGATAACATTCCTTTATATTTTTTGGTGTTATTGGGTGCATTTTTAAGAGCATGGCTAGGCACTAAGTGCTAGGTGTTGATAATCCCAAAACAAGCTGCAACTACACGAGGAGAACCAAATACGGAAGAAGCACAACCTCAATAAACCCAAATTAAGGGCTGACTTTTGTCAGGAGGGATTTTCAGGATCTCTCAGGAAACATGTTTGAGTTTCAGTTGTGGTTGTGGTCGCTTTGTTTGGGATTTGTTGATATTCATTCAATATCATTATTAAAAGGGGAGAGCAATCATCTTTGTTTGGACGGCCACCCGAAGCCAATCATTCTGTATTAAACGAGACAAAAAAAGTACTGGTTTGGTAAAGTACAAGACAGGAGAGACTGTAAATTCTCATTCCAATGATCCATGGCTTTTTCAGTTAGAGGGAGTTTCATAGTGAAGCAAAGGAAAGAGCACCCTCAACCTTTCAATTACAGCCCATAATCATAACTCAGGGCCACGACAGCTCTGTTCTCCTATATTTTGCCCTGGTTTCTATTTATCCTAATGCAACACAAAACAAACATCTCATGAGCTTTCTGATGTGCCCAAACATGTAAACAGATGGACCAAATCCTATGAAACATTATATATAGCTCCTTCTCATCTTCAGTGACACTGTCACAAAGAATAGTTGCCATGCCACTTCTCAAATGTGGCCCGGGGCAGACGCCTCTCTCTTTTAAGTCCTCCTTAATGTTTTTAATGCACTGCGAAACAGTAGAAAGCAACAATAACAGGAAATACTGCCGAGGGAGGGAGACAGAAAGAACGACCATCTTTCAAGACCTTTCCTCGTCATCCTTTTTTTTTTCTTTGTAATTTTGGTTTCTCTCATGTTTGACATCAAAGATGTTGAAATTGTTTTCCCCGATGTTGTGTACTCTGTAATTATTAATCTGCCTTGCAAGACGACTGCCTTTGGGGCAAAGTCAGACACAAAAGGCCCCTCTCTGGATCTCTGATGTGGAGCAACACACAAAGAAGAAAGGAATAAAAAAGAAGGGAGAAGACAAGAATGTGCAACGCTGCCACCAAACTAAAAGTGTGAACTTTCAGACAATAGTTGTAAACTTTGAAAGACAGAGAAAGAGAGTGCCGTAGAAGGCTGAAAAATGAAAAGCACAACGTGAGACACGCAGAGAGAGAGAGAGAAAGTGAGGCAAGGCTTTAAAAGTTCAGTGTTGTTATGACAGCGCCAGGTGATGGAATAGTGACTAGATGCAGTAATGAGGTACTCATTTCTTCCAGGCTCACTCAGCTCCTACACTCTTCTTAACAACTTCAACTGATTAGTCACCATTCACTAAACCTCAGCCTGCGGATTGTGTGGATGTGGCAGCCAAACACTAAAAGACTGTGGCAGCCAAACACTGTTGTATTTCAATATTTGTACACATGAGAATGCCAACCGGCACCGCTCACAATCTGTTACTTACTGTAGACTGCAAGTTATAGGACATCCACCACAGTTTGACAGGAAATAGAAATGATCTGCATCAACAGCAGGGGCGATTCTAGGATCACACCTTTCGGGGGGCTCATCCCTAATGAGAATGTGACGTGTACAGTTAAAGGTGTTTTTTTTTTTCTTCAACATTCGGGGGGATACAATTTTGAGCATCAAACACTTCATTTCCTGCATTCTTGTGAATTTTTATGCACCAAGTTCTGGCTTTTCTGCATCAAGTTATGGTGGAAATGTCTTTGTTAATGTAAAGGAAAACAACAAAACTCAAGCATCAGGTGAAAATCAAATCAAAATATAAACAAAAACATAATGGAATATAATGCAGTAAGGTTCTCAGTTATTCTGTATTGGTTTCAAATGTATATTCTCCTGTAGATAAACTTTTTTCATTTAATGTTATCCCGTTCAGCACTGTGTCAAGTTGTTCTAGTCATAAATCAGACATAAATCCGAGAAACAAAACTGCATGGGATTAGAGTATTACGTAGGCATGTCTGTAAAGGGGAGACTCGTGGATACCCATAGAAATCATTTTCATTCAGATATCTTGAGGTCAGAGGTCAAGGGACCCCAAAATTGCCATGCCAGTTTTCACTCGCCAAAATGTAGCCTAACTTTTGAGTGTTATTTAGCCTCTTTCTCAACGGGCTAAGACTGAGCCCGCTACAGCTCAGGGTCTCAGAGGGTTTGATAATTATTTTTTAGGGGTGCTGAGATGAAAATTAGGTGTTTGAGCACAATGATCAACAGGTTACCAGACAGCAGTGTTGGGCCAGTTCCTTTAAGTCACCCTATTCCCCCCCAGATCTTCTGCTACATTATGAACCATCGACAGGTCTGCCTTCTGTCCCCAGATTCAAAACTAAAAATGGAGAAGCAGCGTTGCAGAAGCAGCGTTGCGGAAGCAGCGTTGAGATTTTAGATTATGCACCATATATCTGGAACAAACTTCCAGAAAACTGCAGGTCCGCTGCAACTCTCACTTCCCTCCCTCAAATCAAGACTTTCCTGTTTGCAGCTGCCTTTTATTAAATCAAATAATTATTAATTTCTGACACTGCACTGTAACTTTTATTATTGTCTTATTCTATTTTAGCTTGTTTTTATTTTCTATTCTCTTGGCTCTTTAATGACTGTTTTAATTGTATTTGAATGTCCTTTTAAAATGTTTCCCTTTGTGCTTTGTCTCGATGCTTTTAATGTTTTATGTTTTATGTAACATGCTTTGAATTGCCTTTTTGCTGAAATGTGCTATATAAATAACTTGCCTTTCCAATTTAAAATTTAGAATCAGTATTCAAACTTTTAATAAATGGTTTATATCACACTATAAGGTAAATGGTAAATGGAGTTGCATTTGTATAGCCCCTTTCTAGTCTTCCGACCACTCAAAGCGCTTTACACTACATGTCAGCATTCACCCATTCACACACACATTCATACACTGATGGCTGCCATGCAAGGTGCCAACCTGCCCATCAGGATCTAATCTAAATTCTCATTCACACACCAATGGTACAGCCTTCGGGAGCAATTTGGGGTTCAGTATCTTGCCCACACTTGAGCCACAGCCGCCTTAATGTAGTTGTGCATACTAGCTAACAGCCAACAGCTAACATTAGCTTAGCCCAGGTGACTGACCACATGCAGCACCAAAGAGAAGTTCCGTCCTCGATTGACGGCTTACCAACTGAATTTTAAATCAACACATTCTCACCTCCAACTTGTCAAATACCGCCGCTTGGTCATTGCCCCTGGGTATCGGAGATTGATGCACGGGGTACCCCTCTTGCATTACTTTTGGACAAACCAGGGATGGCGTGTCGTTACATGCATAGTGTCCTTTCAAAATAAACTTCCGTATTCAGGAAGTCTGGTTTAGGTAACACAACCACTTAGCGGAGTCTCACGCTATTAATTCTATGTCACTTGCTCCGACCGTCTATTAACTTTGCGGGTGGGTTTACATTGGAATTAGTTGAAAGTTTGTCGTCATGTACTGTTGCTAAAGAGTTCCTCTGTGCGTCAGTTTCTGATGCCAAGGGGCGCTGACCAAACGACGGTATTTGACGAGTTGGGAGTGAGAACGGGCTGTTTAAATTGCAGTCCCTTACACTACTGGTTACGGAAAAAAGGAATCACACATATAACTGTAAATTATTCTGCTAATTAGTGAGGCGTTGCGCTGCTGGACAGGTTGTGATATAATACGGTGACCTTGACAGTTCACTTACAGGTTGGTTTATTTCTGGGCCCCCTTTACCTCCATTGCCTGTGAGTCACTATTTGCTTTCCAATGTCTGTTTTGAAAACTGCATTATGTTGTGTCGAACGTCTTACGCCTTTCACAGTCAGTCTTCAGCAATCCGAGCCGAGCCGTTTTACCTTGCGTGACTGTGCGTAGCGCTACAGAGGAGGGAGAGCTGACATGGTGGCTACACTTAGGTGCTGATAGTGAAATCCCATTAGCTGCCCTCCCACTGACGCCGAACTGACATCAATAGGAAGAGCCAGAGCAGGTGGGTGGTCTGTCATTCTCTCCGAGCTCACTGGCAGGAACAACCTGCTCGTACGCACACACACAGCTGGGAGAGCGCTAACACATCGTTGCTGTTGTGCTGTGCCTGTCACTGATAGTGTCTGTGTGTGTGGAGTGGCATTGATGGCGTTGGTGGTGGTGGGGTTTTGTGTTTGTACATGAAGCCCACAATTTAATATGATGGACAATGATACGGCGCAGAAATAAATTTGCTTTCTAGTTTCAGCCAAGACAGAGGTGGAAGGAGACAGATAGAAATAAAAGAGCAACCGAGAAAGAGCCGCAGAAGTGAACAAACCATTAAAAGAGGAGGATAAGGGGAATGCCAGCGTGGCCACCAATTTAAAATGGTTTCTGGTCAGGGGAAGTGGCAGGAGTGGATGCCCAAATTAGAGAGGTCCCGGTCGGATCTTAGGAAACCCTGTTATCCTCAGCGTGCCGGCATTCCAGCGAACGAGAAGCATGGGAGCAGGAGCAACAGGGACAATGTTTGGTTCAGACGAGATGAGGCCCCGCTTCGTGGCGGATTTTCGGAACCTCCAAAACCACAAGGCACTTGGGAAGACAGGGGCCGGGAGTCTATCGATCACAGTCGGGGCTGTTTGCTGTCAAACACGCTGCCAGGGAGGTCCCCATCAACAGTCGAAAGTAATTGTCGCTTGCAGAGATGAACACATTCCTCGCCCTCGTGAAGTTTTTTGATCTGCATTTACACAAATGAAATGCTGCAGGGCTTGGATTATTTTCTTTGGATGAGTGCATTCTTTTGAATGAGGGCGACAGTTTTAATCGCACAATATATTCAACAGGAATTGTGAAGGTCTTTTCTCTGTCAGTGTTTCTTGCCTCATATTATAGTGTCACAATACATAGTACTGCACAGTATTCTCGAACATATTAGGCCGCTGTGTAGAACTAAAAGCATCGCTTCCTGTTTGTTGGACCCAGTTTTTCCTGTTAGAGATACGATCGCACTGCTTATCATAGTGAGTAAGTGGGAGTGAAATGCAAGTGGTTTAAAGTAAAGCACATGAACATATGGAATTATATTCATTATATATTTATTTGAGCGTTTTTGGAGAGATTCATCCAGAGTGAACTCATCCAGATGGTATGACATTCAAACCAAAGCCAGATCAAAGGAGCTAAAGGGAAGAGAGAGAGGACTAAAAGGCAGACAGCAGAGAAAAAAAAGAAGAAAAATAATATAAAAATTATATATTCATCGCCATCAAAACAGGCTTCTTGCTTCGACCCCATGAGACTACAGACTATACCACTGTCAGCTCTGCGAGGCTTTCACTTCAAGGCCCACGTGTGTGTATATATGCACGCATACATTAGCCAAATGACAGTCACAATTATAAACAGGAGTGGAGAACAAAACCCACAACAACCGCCTCTCATTGTGCGCCTGACAGTGAAGGTCACGCGAGTCAGGATGAAATATGACGCAAGCGTAAAGCGACGAGACAGCTCGCCACAGATATTATATATCAGATGAAGAAAACAACTCCCCTTGTAATGAGCCAAATCTTCTTCCTCTTGTTTACAGCTTGATATACCAGTGGAAGGGGACGAGGGCTGGTAATGGCGAGTGTGTGCGGGGGTGATTCGGGGTGGTTTTGGGAGGGGGGCAGCGGAGGGGGCTTTTGTTATCTGTTAGGCTTTGCCTGTCCAGTGCATTACGAGTCCTGCATCGCTCATTTCATGGCAAGTGTACTGGAACAGATTATCACCGGCTGGAGAGAGAGAGCGAGAGAAGGGGGGGCTAGGGGGAGGCCGGGCCTGGTTTTGTAGTCAGAAGATGAGCAGCAGAGTGAGCAGCCTCCAAATCCCTGATTATGCACACCCCTACAATTGCTTCACATTATCCACCGATTTATTTACCTTATTTATTTACTCTGGCATTCAGCAGGTTTCTCTCTCGCTGCCGTCCACGCTCCAAAATCATCTCTTTCCGGCTGTGCTGCTTTACAGAGTAAAAGTTTTCTTTGTCTGAATAAACAATCTAACTTACACATTATCAAAACCACTGAGACTGATTCATTTGCTTGGATTTTGGAGTTGCACCATTAACCCCTTACCATTTTGCCCTCATTTATTAGAGGGGTAGGGGACATGGGATAAAAAGTCAGGAGTATATGTTACATAGAAGTGGTGTACATCATCTGAAAGCTGGGAACCTGAAGATTAATGAGGTGCAGCTCAGCACTGTGTGTCAAGTTGTTCTAGTAATTAATAAGAAATAGAAATTAATTAATAAATAAATAAATTAAAATAAATAGTGAAAGTGTAAAAGGGTTTAGAACATTATGATATAAGTATGTGATAGCCATTCCCATGCTCTATTATGTCTCATAAATTGTTGCAGCGATTTTTGGGTTGATACCATTTGTTACACAGATTTGGTGCTAAATTTAATCATTTTTAAGACTCGAGAATTGATAAAAACTGATCAATAATCCCTCCAAAATACCACATTAAGACACCAAGACCTTGAGGAAGACCATAGAAAAAGCCATGCTGTGATTTGGTATAAAAAAACTATCACATTTGGAGATTTCTGCAAGAAATGGTGAGCACTTCTGTTCTGGAAACTGCTCAGAAACCCCCTTATTGTCAATCTACATAGGAAAGCAATCCATCCTCTGAATGCCCTAGGTCTCTAGTTTGTGGCTGTAAAATTTCATGAGGCTGTGATTATCCTAGAGGTCACTATAGGTCATTTTATACAGTGGGGTCAAGTTTCAAAAAATGGTCTCACTACAATGAAACGGCTACTATGGGGACTAATCATCACACATGAATAAATTGGATCCACAAGAGTCTCAGCTTTACAGTGATACCCAATTTATGTAATTCCAAGACTGTTTAGGGTCCCCAGTATGCAGAAATATTCAAATGCACCATTTTAGTATAGGCGAAAATAACACATACTGCATGCAAGAAACTGTGTGGTTTTTGCCCCAAACTGCATGTGATTATCATAAAGTGGGCATGTCTGTAAAGGGGAGACTCGTGGGTACCCATAGAACCCATTTACATTCACATATCTTGAGGTCAGAGGTCAAGGGACCCCTTTGAAAATCGCCATGCTAGTTTTTCCTTGCTAAAATATAGCCTAACTTCGTAGCGTTATTTAGCATTTTTCCCCAACAAGCTAGCATGACATGGTTGGTACCAATAGATTCCATAGGTTTTCTATTTTAATATGATATCAGTATCTTCATTCTACCTGAGCCCCCTACAACCTCTGAAAGACAGAATAGCGGCCGGGCCTGTCGGCTGGCCATCGGAGTTTTAAGGGGTTAACAAATCACACTGTGCACTCCTGTCACACCTCAAAGTGCCAGAGAACATGGTATTGTGTTGTGTGTTGTATGTTTTGGGGCTCAAAAGTTTTACGATCGCAGAAAGCCACATGGCCAGCTCAGGGGGAAGCCATTTTGTGGCTTTCCTCTGCATCTGCTGATCCCCGTGGATACTTCCTGCCTCTTGTGTTCTATGAAAGATGAGATGACTGTAGACCACCGGGTAAGGACGGGATGCCTTTGCCCCGAGAGGCAACAACTGGAGTCATCTGGTGGCCTAAACTTGGCCAAAGGGCCTGGAGAGGTAATACAGTTGTTTGGGGGCAAAGGCAAGGATGACCTCTCACTCTGTGGCCCATCTCATTTAGTGTCCCATTTCTCAGATCTCTTACGTCTTCAGTGCTCGGGTAAACACACAATGTAAGTATCACAATCAAGTATTCTTTGTGGCTATGACACAAAGTATTTGGGTCAATCCTTACAGCTCCTTGGTGTGCTGTGATCAAACATTAAAATATAGAAAACCTACTGTGATCACCTATCTCAATGACAGCCTAATACCCTGTATGTTCAGTTAAATTGTTTTCTCAACATCTCCCACTGACAAATTAACTTCTCATTAGAGAAGCTTCAGTCAGTTAAAGGAATAAAGGCACACTTTTTTTTCTTTAAACTGAGAGGTGCTCAGATGACAGCTAAATCTCTTTTTTCATGGCTCTAAAACAGAACTGAATGAATTCATAAATGTTCTATGTAAAGACAGTGTAGGCTGAAGATGAATAAAATGATTTAACATGCTGTATGAGGTAAGAGTTTAGAAAATGTGGTCCAGAAGGTACAAATGTAACATAATTTCCAATGTATTGTTAGATAGACTGCCCAATTAGAAGGTCCTTAAAGATTGGGAGCATTTCTATTGACTCCGCATGGCTCTCAACATGGCGACGGTGCTAACAGCGCTAACAGTAAAAACACTGCTGACAGAGATAACCTGGGGGGGAACCAGAGGATGGGTGCTACGCTTCTGCGACAACGGCATCGGTCGGGACAGCGTTATCAGCTGTAACCGCCGTATGAGAGCAGTGCAGAGTGGCGGCCGTAAGGTAGCCAGTGGGCTATCCATATCCATAGAAAACAAAATATGGTGAGCGCAAGTGCAAAGAAAGAGATGAATTCAAAAGCCTTGTGTGTGTTGTGTATGCTTTTTTTTTTTTTTTCTGCTTGTCCTTCTCATCAAAAGAAGACTGATGGTTTGACCCTGCCAGCTCCAGCTAGATGACCAATGACCTGCTTGATGAAACATGGATCCTGAGAAGCCAGGGCTCCCCGAAAATCCTCTGGATTTATTAGAGACATAAATGGATATTTCACTGGGAGCTAGGAGAAGAATTATGAGACATTATCATGTATGTATACCATGGTTACAGAAAATAATAGTTTTTGATTTTCTGGCATATGTCCGTTACACAGGATAAGTCAAACCAGTTCCAGGCAACTGTTTAATCACAGTTTAATATGTGTGCATTAAAAATGCATGTAGCCATAGCAACAATCTGTCTTTATGATGCATTGGAAGTTAACTCTACAAACAGTTTCTGATGATTTAGACACAGTGCTAAGCAACTGTGTTTAATCACAATAATGCACTCCAAGGTGTCCTGATGTAGAATATAGCGGACTTGGCAATATATGCAGCCCAGTCGCACAGCAGTTCATGAAATAGTAATGAAATTTGATGTATTGATTCCTGTACATAGATCCGAATTTCATATTTTTTCCATGATGGTCAGCACAAAATCAATTTTGTATGTAATTCTGTTCCAGGAAGTATAAAGAGTGGCAAGAGCCATGTGGGCAGGAGGTCGGGGTGGATGGGTGTGTCAAAAAACAAAGGACTTTCGCCCAGGATGCCGGTGTTTGTGTTCCGTGTGAAACCACAAGTCAAAGTTGATTTATTTGTCACGTAACTTCCTTACTTAAGTTATGCCACTTCCGGTGTTATTTTAACCCAAACCACGATCTTTTCCTAAAGCTAACTAAGTAGTTTGTTGTCTAAGCCTTACCAAGTAGTTTTATTTTGAAAAGACTGGAGCGGCAATTGTGCGTCACGTGTTGTTGGATATTCGTGGGAAAACGCACAAAAAAAATGTTGTTGAAAGTCGTGCTGAGCGTCACGAAAAAAAAGGGAAATTCCTGTCTATGTACATGAATCAATACATTAAATTTCATGATAATTTCACGAACTGCTGTGCGACTGGGCTGATAGAGCAGACTTGACAATTTATGATAATATTTACTAAATGGATAATAAATAGTCCAATAATAAGCCTCTCATTTCCGCTCCATATCTCTCTGGTTTGGTGTTTTGGTTTGGTGCTGCTGCAGAGTTATGTGTTGATTCTCAGTGGGCTCGACAGGAAGAGCAACACTTGACACTACAGGGAGTCATTTCATTCAGTGTTACTATAAAACTATCCTTTAAAGAAGCTTTAAATGCCCAGTAGTAGCGTTGTAAATGAAGCTCGCCTCCATAGGCTAGCATTATCCATTGTTCTCTCCCTCTGTCTCCTTTTGTACGAGCACCCACCACAGGGGTGTGCCAGTAAGACAGCTCTCCTCTTTCTTCTCCCTTTTCCCCCTGATCTGGCCAGAAGACAAAGCATTCAAAGAAGAAGAGAGGTTCTTATCTGAGGCGGGGAGAAGGTTTTAACCCAAGAAGCCAGAGCAAAGAAACTCAGAGGTTGTTCAGCTTGTTCCCCTCCCTCTCTCTCTCTCTTTCTGCTTCTCCCCTTCTCTCCCTCCTTTAGTGCTCCTGAGGGGAACGCGCAGTGGGCCGCATATTTGTGTTGCTGTGTGCCCACTTTATACCGTGCTCCCCTGCCGAGCGTGGCTACGCAGCATGGAGTGAAAGGCCATGCTGGAATGCCGATAATGCACTGTGGAAACTGTGACTGCTTTTGATTTAAATGGTTTCAGATGCGCCTTTTGGAGGTGCACAGTGAGAAACAGCTGGTTGCTGTGGCTATTGATATGCACAAAAAGAGTGTTGGGGCTGTTAAAGTAGCCCCGTAGGCTGGATACAGGATCTTGCCAAAACATGGCTCGTACCCTTATGTATCATGTTTTGTTATGTAAATAGATGTTTTTAGTAGATTGTCGTGATACTGATTTGCACGAGTCTTTTCACAAAAGCATGTACCCAACACCCTGAACTGATATATATTATATTGTCAAATTACTATATGAAAATTACAGTTGAGCTTTGAACTGCAACAATGAGCATCAGCCTATCTGCTGCTCAATTCCTTTCAAGAAATGTCTTTGAAAAATCTTCTAAAAGACTGTAGATTGCTTTTGATTAAATGGGTTTTTAGTAGATATCCCAGAGGACAAAAAAATCACATAATGGCGACTCGGAAACACATTCTAGCAGGATTCTATGTTTCCAATGCACTTGAAGCAGTTTGATCACAAGAAAAGTTTGTCACTGAGTTTAAACTTTCTTGGCGAACAAATACTCTATGACAAGAAGAGTCTTTTGTCTTTTGGGGGGATTTAGGATTCAGTTGGTGGGGACAACATATTCTCACTGCCAAGTCATCAAATAGGCTATCGCCCCTTGGTATTGGAGACCGAACCATAGGGTACCCCTCTTGCGTTACTTGTGGATGGACCAGGGACGGCATGTCAATATACGCTTGTTACATGCATAGTATCCTTTCAAAATAAACTTCCGTTTTCACAGGAAGTTAGGTGTAGACAACACAACCACTTACGTAGGGTTAGGCAATGGTCGTGGTTGACGTTAACTTCACTGACTAGCAACTCACATGCCTAACAATAAGCTACTATCAAGTCATGTGACTAACGAGTCACGTGACCTGGGGACTGACGATACTGACAAGTCACGTGACTAAAGACTGACTTGACAAAATAAATCAACGTTACTTATAGTTTCACACGGGACACGAACACCGGTCTCCTGGTTGAAAGTCTTGTGTTGCGCTACTAATACTAAGTCACTTAGTCCGACCGTCGAACAACGCTGTGGGTGGGTTTACATTGGAGTTAGTTGAAATCCCGGTTCGACACAAACTGTTCCTAAAGAGTGCCACTAAAGGGGCACTTACCAAACGGCGGTATATGACGAGTTGGGAGTGAGAACGGTTGGTGGTGAGCTCCAGTGAACTTCAATTTCCTTCTGGGTCCTTTGGCTTTGTTCGTGGTTGGACTGACCCAATGTGTTCGCCCTGACTCAGAGCATGTAAAGCAGCCAACCAGGACGTAGTCCCACTAGATCACCTTTGATGGTTCTCCGTCACACGCTGCTCAGCTCAGACCATCAGAGCTCAGTCAATTTCAGCTCCCGACTGAGCTGAACTAACTATTGACTAAGCATAGAGGAGAGGTTGAGCTTATCATCACCGACTGAGCGTCTTCTGAGGGGTCTTTTAATGCTCATATGACATCTTAAGAGAAAGAAGAGGTACAACACTATAAAGCTATATTTGTCTTCAGATGAAAGACTGTATGTATGAGCGCTCACTTTCAGTGATGAAGGAAACAGATTTGTTGTCCACACTTTGTGTGATTTGAACATATTGTAAGTGCATATGTAGTGTCCGTTCTAAAAAATACTACACATGTATATATTTTTTATAAAGATAATTGGGTTTATTATTTTACAATTTTGAAAACAATTGTGGTTTGAAATGTGGTATATGGTGGCTGCGGTTTAGTAAATTTACCTAAAACTTTAGACTGAATTGCCATTTTGCTTCACTTCATTTATTTTGTCTGGCATTGTGATTATTTTGCTCTATCCAGTCAGTGTTGAGTGACACATCCGTCCCACCAACGACATTTTCAGTTGACACGGAAGCTAGCGATGGATAGCAGCAGTTATGTTTTTTATACACGATTGTCTTCATTTGCTAACCCTTTAATTAACAGGCTGTTAATTACTTAGTAATGTGAAGAAATTGCCAGGTAATAAGAAGATGACGTCCCATTCTTGATTCTGCCTACTTAAAGGTGCTAAATACAGCACTGGGATTATTTCTATTGCCTCTCAACGGCTCTCAACATGGCGACGGCTGAGCCGGTGACTCACAGCTAACAGCACTAACAATGAAAACAACGGCGAAAGTGCTGACAGAGATAAGAGCGTTTACCTGAGGGGAACTGGAGGGTGGGTGCTACATTTGCGCTACAACGCCGTTAGTCAGGATGGCGTTATCAACTGTAACCGCCGTATGAGAGCAGTGCAGAGCAGCGGCTGTGAGCCAGCCAGTGGGGCACGCTCACATGCACTAAAAGCATGTATTCTCATACAATGGTTCGTATGATATCTCACAAAAAAGTTATTCCTCCTTTTTTTGTTCATTTTCCTACGAATGTCCAGCAACACGTGTCAATTTCCGCTCATTACATGCATACAGTCTTTTCAAGATAAACTTCCGTCTTCACAGGAAACAACAACGTTGACTTCTGGTTTCACACGGGACATGAACACCTGTGATTACAAGGGAGAGAGACTTCATTCTCTGCTCAGGTAGACATTACTTTATATATACATATTCATATATTATATCTTTACACAACAAATAGTTGTTTGATGCTATGTTAATTATCTGGATATCGTATCTTTAACTAATAAGGTGAAAAACAGTCGTGAATGGGGACAACATCAGACCTATTTGAATTGCAGAACAAATCCGAGATGTTGGTGCTGACTTGGAAGTCTGGATCCTCTGGTCTACTATAGCTGGAGAAATAAAGGAGAACATATTTCATTGCAATATCTGAACATGTGACATGTTTCCAGAACCAAAAACTGAACTAAACAATTCTGTAGATTTCATTTTCAGTCTCCTCAGACTCATTTCAAACTGCTTTTCTTTCTTTTTTGTCTGGCACACAAAAGTAATTTAGTTCATGAAGAGGAACTATTGTTATGTTTCACACGCTGTGAGAGAGTGTTGGTGCTCAGCGCACATACATACAGCCGCAGACACAAACACACACACCTCCCTTGCCTCTGTATACCTGCAGACAGTGTGGAGAAGAGATAAGGCTGCATCAAATGCACAACGCAGTATTGATTTCCATGCCAACCAATCTCACCCAATCAAAAAAGGTCACGCTGTGTAGAAATCAAAAAGAGGCCTCTTTGTTTCAGAATTGCATGCTGGGTAGCCTTCAGGCAGACAGATTCAGTGAGTGAGACAGTTTGAAGCGTAACGTTTTTCATCTGTGGCTAACCACCTCGTGCAGGAGGCAAAATTGGAAAACAATATTGATATCTGACCAATGTAATGGCTCAGATACCAGTGTGAGAAAAGGCAATTTTTTCCTTTCTTTGCAGAAAAGTAGTCTGGGCTCGCTGTCATGCATGGCGAAAGTACACCCATTACACACTGGTGTTGGTGTTGAATCGAATCCTGGCAGCTCCACGCCATGCCTTCCAAACTCAATCTGCAGCCTTTGTCTGTCTCTGCGGCTCGGTGAGACACGATAAACAAGACAACAATTCAAATGTATGGAGCTGGTGGGCGGATCTCACAGCCTTCCTATGGCTCGGCGCGATGACGGTCAAGACGGGGGCTTTGGAAGGCGTTTTTGATGTGTTTGTGTTGTTCCGTGCTGGGTCCGGGTCACCCCTACATGCATTAATGAGCTGATGTGGCGTTTGATGTTGGCCTTCAAATCTCCTTTGGTGCTCTGGCCCCGGCGTCCACCCCTCTATCCTCCCTCTTTTCTCACACACGAATGCACTCTTTACACACACAGTCAACATCACAGAGACTCGCTCATTTACATCGCCGGTAGGAAACACGTCGTTTCGTTCTGCTGCTGATGATGAAATGAGGAAGGATGTGCACCTGTGTTTGTGTTTTTGTATGTTTTTACGAAAGAGGGAGAGACAGAATATGTGACAAGTTTGGGTGTTTACAGTCACATGTATATGTATGTTGACAGGATGACAATGACACAAACAGTAAGAACAACGAACTAGACGCCATGAAACCTTTTCCTGGCAAAACTCTATATTCAACAAACAATATAAAGTGGTCGCGCACATCCAAAACTGTATGCCGGTGCTGGACCAGTAGAGGACATCTATGAAAAATGTAGAAGAAGGTCTGCACACTGTGGCTCCCTTTAAGTACAATTTATTGGTACATCTTAGTTAGTGACATTTCGATCAGATGCTCTTCTTCAGACTTAAAGCCCCCCTCCAGTCTATTTGCCATTTCTATGATATTTCATATTTATTTGAGTCATTTCCTGACTAAGTTGATTAGCCACACTGTCACACACACAATCTTGTGCTCAAAGTTTAAACAAGACTCGGTCAAAACCGAGTATATGGCTGGACCGTATGGTCAAGTCTGTGAATTTGTAGCTAAATTGTTATACAAATAGTCAGTGGTCATGTCTATAATGTTTTGTGAACAGATTTTTCCACTTATATCTTAATGTTTGATTGAAAGCCAACTTATAATGAAGCAAATGGCATTCAGTAATAGTAAATGGTAACATTTACTAGTCAGTATATTATACATTTTATACAAGGTGAAAAGGTATTAGCATGACATACAGTATGCAAGGTTAAAAGTATTTCAGTTTTTTATTAAAGCATGTGTATCAAAAGCATTCATCATATAAGTGGTGTTCAATATACATACGTTGAGAAAGTTTATCAGCGTTGAGATATCCCCGCTGTCATCACTGACGTTGTTGTTGCTGTATTTATTCCTAGATGGAGTGTTAACGTAGCCTGCCACTGATCAATCCGAACTCCATTCAGAAAACAAGCATTTTAAAAGTTGTTTGCTTGTCGTCTTGCGGACAGACCTGACAAAGCATGAATTCAGACTTTTTACTAATCAGCATCGTTATGTAGTTATTTCGGCACACTTTGATCCGTTTACAACAACGTCGCTGCCGTATTTATGCCTAGATGACGTTATGTTGAGTGTTGACTGAGAAGCTGGTATTAGCATAGCCTGGCATTGATCGATCCCAACTCCGTTCAGAAAACAAGCATTTTAAAAGTTGCTTGATGTTGTGTTGCGGACAGACTTGACAAAGAATGAATTCGGTCTTTTTACAAATCAACATCATAATGTCGTTATTTCGGCATTATTTTGATCAGTTTATTGCAATTAAATCACAGCACAGTCTGTTTATTTTGGGTTCATACCGCAGTAGCGACGTGTGGCTTGCTAGATACAGTCAGTGCAATAGTCCCTGTAATGGAAATGGAAGAAAGCGAGGCGAAAATTTCCTTCGCGCTTGGAGTGATGCACGGTAAGACAATACGAAGCACAACATAACGTAACTTAAACGAACATAAACAATAGCACATGCACAACAACAGCACGTATGTAATTGTTACATTGAACCGCTGACACGCTCCCCAGAAAACGTAAACACAGAACTATTCTCCGCCTTTTCATTTTGAAAGAGCAACGACCAATGAGGAGACTCCAGCAGTCTGCCAACCAATCCTGTAACTTCATCACTCACTCACTCAGTGACAGACTTTTGCGTTTGTAGGGCTGGCCCTCTGCGGTCCAGCCAAAAAGAAGGTTGTTGCTAAAATGGGATTATGCCGTATGACTATAGTAGAAGCTACAATTCATACGTCATCCTCCAAGCTTGCGAAGGCGCACTCTGCTCGTTTGTTTCTGAGCGGCAAACTGATAAATCTCTTCATCTGTCAGTTTGTCTTTCTAGTTAGTTAGCTAGCCCAACTTGTTGCATCAGCTAACTGAGGGTTTTCATTTTATTTTCTAGTTTTCTCCACCTTAGTTTAGTACGTTAATTTTCACAATGACATTTGTGTGTGGTGAACGGGTACAATCAACGCATTGAATAACACAAAATTCTACCGGCAGATTTAACACAACACACTGACTGTCTCTCTCACTCGCTCTCTTCTTTACCGTCTCCTCCTGCTGGAGATAAATTAACGGAAAGCAGCCGATACTATTTTAGAGAGTTTGTCGGCCTCTAACAGGTACGGACGACAGGAGCGCACAACTTTCAGTTCAAGAGAAAAGCCCCGGTAGAGAAATAAACAAATCACAGTGCAGCCCGGTGTGGTATCGGAGGCGAGAGTGGTCGGTGCTGGTAGCCGGTGCACCTCCAAAACGTCTCGAAACTCTCTTTCAAACGCCGGACCTCGGCAACATGTGTATCCATCCTCTGGTGCGCTGTGGCCGGCATATGGCAGACAGTCGCCTTGCCAGGAGGAGACGGTAAAGTGGAGAGCGAGTGAGAGAGAGTCGGTGTGTTGAGCTAATTCTTATATCATTTGTGGTCTGATAAACAGTAAATTAATCTAAACTGGTTTCATCTAAACTGGGTTGAAAAACGATGCAATCTGGTTGGTAACCATGGTAATGAATTATGTCTGACTATTAACCACACCCCCATTCTCTGTTTGACAAAGAACGTTAACTAAAAAGCAGGAAGTAAAACTGGCTGGAGGGGGGCTTTAATAAATCAGTTTCAGTAAGTATTCAACCATTTCTGTGATGATTATTTGTTTGGAATATGTATGGACTTATTCACATCATAATATGACTTTGGACTCTGTATATCTTTCATGTGATCAGTGTTATGTCAGCAATATTGATGATATGGATGCTTCGCCTGGGTTGAACTGGACTATTCACTGAGTGATATTATGGCCATTTTCTATGATTTGTATATGCATACTGTCAAGTGATATCGTGATCTTGTGTGAATTTTGCTGATTGTGCTGATTATGTATACACCGACTCCAGTTGTAGATGTTGTTCCCTCCCTCGTTTTATATTCATGGGCTCATGTGTTTAGATTCCTGCTCCTATATATGTTTGAGGTACATCCTATTTTTTGATATAGAGGCGCCTCTATTTAATTCTAGCCATGTAGAAAGTATGACAGCCATGGGCTTGATGTTATTCTTATGAGATGTGAGGTACTTACCTACATTATTGATTGATACATGTTTGTAAATGCATTTTTGTATATATTGTTGTACATTATATATATATGTGTGTTTTTCTTTATTTACATGTAACATTACCTGTGATTATATGTAGGATATTTGGGACACTGGCGTTATCATGTGACTATCATGTGACCAGAGAGTTTACTTTTTAAGATGGCGTCTCTGTGCAGATGTATTAACTCTGAAGAAAAGCATATGCTCGAAGCCTCACTAACTAAGATGTGCCAATAAATTGCACTTAAAGGGAGCTACAGTGTGCGGACCTTCTTCTACATTTTTTAAACTCTATATTCTCCTCATGATTATTTCCTTTTTTTCGGCGTGATTTTTCCCACTCATTCGCCAAGTCCCCACTCCCCTAAAAAAAACTATTTTTGTTCAGGCAGCCAGCGCGGCCTTCCAAATGCACAATTGCTTTCTTCTGTGAGCTCTCCTGTTTCCCGGTATGCTAATTTCCTGTGATGATCAGAGGGACGCGGGGATAAAAGTGCTGCGCTTTAAGCACTTTGTAGTTTTTATATTGTTGCCATAGTAACATGAAACTGGAGGCCAAATCAATGTGGCTTCTCTCATTTGCATGGAGAAATAGAAACCTTAAACGGAAACAGAAGGGAAAGAGAGAGGGAAGAGTAAAAGAGGCAGAGAGAGGGGAAAACAAATGTCATCCCACACTGCAGAGCATCACCCTTCCTTCAGTACGAGCTAGTTTAACAAGAACAGCCACTATTTATGCATGGCGAACACTTCCTCTACAACAGGCCAATCGCTTATTAAAGTGTACTTGCAAGAAACTCTTTCTCCTATCTGTGAGCTGGTCTCTACTGTACAACACCCCCATGTAGCTCCCATGCTGCACCGTTCACTTGATATGCACCCTGCATGCTGTTCCACTTTGAAGTTGTTCACAGGGCTACGGAGCTCTGATTATCCTGCCCCTCGCAAACCTTCCACTCCTGCTCTGAACTGTGTGCTGCCGACTGCAGGAGCCACGGCGCTACAGCTACGAGTGCCGTCCAAGCCTTCCCAACCAACCGTAGCCCATTCTGATTCAGTCCGTGAATGCTTAATTAGCTGTTAATTAGTTCAGCTCCTCCGTGCGCCACTCGCCCTATCTCGTCATTTATCAGCTTTCCAGACTGGGCAGCTGTTAATGAATGGTGTAATTTATTCAGCCCAATCTTTTTGTCCTCAGAGTGCAGCGCCGTGTAAAGACTGAGCGTGGGCACATGCATGGAGTGATTAGGAAACATCTCGCCGCACTATCAGAGCAGTCAAAGTGTCTGCAGGTAGCGCAGACCTGACCCTCTTTCCCCGGGTATTAACGCTGAACCCTTCAGTCTAATTACCATTCAGACAGACAGATTGGAGGTGGCACCAAATACACACCTTCTGTCAGCAGTCTCCTCCCATTCGTCTATCACTACACCCAGCTGACTCCGGGAGATGTTAGTTATACAGAACAGTTCAACTGCACCGGCTTTATAATTCATCATGCAACAGTTGAGGTTATAGTGACACAAGGAGGTTGATGTCAGATCAGCATTCGAGGAGCTCCCACCCATGAAGAGAGCAGGAGGGAGGGGATAGATGTGAGAAGAGGTTCTTGTGGTGGGTGGTACATGTAGCAGAACTCCATTGGATCTCATTGTCTCCATGCATGGTCAAGAAGTAGGGCTGTCAATCGATTAAAATATTTGATTGCAATTAATTGCATGATTGTCCATAGTTAATTGTGATTAATCACAAATTAATCACACATTTTTTATCTGTTCAAAATGTACCGTAAAGGGAGATTTGTCAAGTATTCAATACTCCTGTCAACATGGTAATGGGCAAATATGCTTGTTTTATGTAAATATATGTATATATTTCTTATTGGAAATCAATTAACAACACAAAACAATGACAAATATTGTCCAGAAACCCTCACAGGTACTGCATTTAGCATACAAAAATGCATGTGATTATCATAAAGTGGGCATGTCTGTAAAGGGGAGACTTGTGGGTACCCATATAACCCATTTTCATTCACATACCTTGAGGTCAGAGGTCAAGGGACCCCTTCGAAAATGGTCATGCCAGTTTTTCCTCGCCAAAATTTAGCGCAAGTTTGGTGCGTTATTTAGCCATCTTTGTGACAAGCTTATACGGCATACAATGTATGGTAATACAATATGGTTGGTACCAATTGATTCATTAGATATTTTAGTTTCGATGCCAGTATCTTCACTCTAGCTTTACATCTGAGCCTGCTACAACCTAAAAATCACAAGTTGTGTTAATGCATTAAAGAAATTAGTGGTGTTAAAACAAATTTGCATTAATGCATTATTTAAGGGATTATGTACAGCGAGCTGGTCATTATTGTGAAAGATTCCCGACAGGGCGATGCTGCACCCCGACGCGGACTCTCATCGCCCTCAAGGGGATTATTTCGCAACAATGACGCACTAGCTGTACATTATCCCGCTTATTACACGGCTACTTACTAAGAAATCAATATTTTGACACAAAAACGGCCCGCCAGAGTCCGACATCAGAGCTGTGCCCATAGCAACGGTCTGTTATACATAGCAACGGTCTGTTATAGAGAAATTACAGACCGCAGAACGCCGTGATTGACCAATCAGAATGGAGTATTCAACACAGCCGTGTAATAATATCGCATTAACATTGACAGCCCTATCAAGAAGTCATGCTTTCTGTTGATTCTGGCATCTGATAGGAAAGAAAGTCATTCAAATTCAGAATCAACAAGATACTAATATTGTAGATATTCTAAAGAAAGAGTCCGGTGGCCTGACATTGGCAGGGATCACATACTGTATACCCCCCCCAGGTTGCAGCCCGGGGTTAAGTCAGTTCAAAGAGGAAAACTAAAGCAGGTTTGGCTGCATCCCAAGGAAACGTGTTGTTCGTAAGGCTGCCATGTAATTACCTCCCAACAGCCCTCTGATTCCACTTAGCACTGGGCTTAATCTTTATAGGCCGCTATAATACATGGCAGCCATTAGTCACTTCACATAGGTTGTTTGTCATCTTGCAGCAACATGGAGCGTTCAAGAAAACACAAGGAGAGGGGACGCACGACTGGAATTCTTGTGGCAGTAACGGAATTCCAGTAATCCCAAGAGGGAAACCCTGGGATTTTTGTAGAGACAGAGTCAAAAATGTGTGCTGAAAAGGGGTTTGGGAATGGAATTCAGAGATGAAAGCCAGGTCCCCTCGCCATACTTCACACAAGGGGCCAAATTACAGATGACGTCGTCATTGTTTTCCACGGCCAAACAGATTAAATGAGGCTCTAGCTCGGTGACTGCGGAATCCTCTCATCAGGCCCAAGTCCACGTGGTAGCCTGGTGTGATATCTCTCAGGCAGGAGCCGAGTAAACACAGAGTAAACACTGACATCATCTATGGGAACAGATCAAGTGTTACATCAAAGAGCAATTCCTCGTTTTAGGCCGGACGCTGTGTTCAGTCTTAGAATTTTAAAGGAAAGAGCTGCATGTTTAAAAAACGAGTTTGCATTTTGACATTTTGATGTAGCTGATGGGAGTTTGCTTGTGGTAAAAGTGGTAAAAACATAAAGTGTCTATAGCCAAACAATAAAACCTTGAAGGTGCTATTGTCATTAAACAAAACATTAATTTTGGATCCGTCAAAATTTTAAAAAAATGATAAAAAAAAAAATTAGGAAAAACCATACTTTTATTTGGCTTTCTAAAGGCTCTGTGGATGTATTATATATATTTTTTTATTATTAATCTACAAAACCTTTTATCAACATGTTGTTTAATGCATAAAATGGTAATAAATAAAGAAATAAAACAAGATTTCACATCCATCTGCCGAAGGGGGGAACTTTCTCTGTACTCACCATAACTCTGAGTTAAAGACGAGTACATACGAGCAGGGTTTTGTGACATCACAGCTAAGCCAATCATATTCCAGGATGCAACTTACACAAGTGTGATGTGATGTGGATGTCCAGTGCACATACACTAAGAATGGACTAGTAGGAGACATCTTAAGTCCACGTCCAGCAGTTAAACTAAAATAAAAATATATATTTACATATTCATAGATTCTGTATTTTTCATTGAGGGAGAAAAAGTAGATGTCATTGACTGAATTTTTTTTGTAGAATCAGAAACAAAATATTGTGTTAAAATTAGAGCTGTCAAAGTTGACGCGATAATAACACGTTAACGCAATTTGTGATTTTAAGGTTGTAGCAGGCTCAGTTTTAAAGCTAGATACTAGCATCATATGAAACAAAAAAAATCGAAGGAATCCATTGTTACCAACCAATAATGAATGAACGCTCCAAATTTACGCTAAATTGTGGCATGGAAAAACTGGCATGGCCATTTTCAAAGAGGTCCCTTGACCTCTGATCTCAAGGTATGCGAATGAAAATGGGTTCTATGGGTACCCATGAGTCTCCCCTTTACAGACATGCCCACTTTATGATAATCACATGCAGTTTGGGGCAATTCATAGTCAAGTCAGTACACTGACACACTGACAGCTGTTGTTGCCTGTTGGGCTTGAGTATGCCTTGTAATGATTTGAGCATATTTCTTTATGCTAAATTCAGTACCTGTGAGGGTTTATGGGCAATATTTGTCATTGTTTTGTGTTGGTAATTGATTTCCAATAATAAATATACACATACATTTGCATAAAGCAGCATATTTACCCAATCCCATGTTGATAAGAGTATTAAATACTTGGCAAATCTCCCTTTAAGGTAAATTTTAAACAGATACAAAAATGTGTGATTAATTTGTGATTAATCGTGATTAACTATGGACAATCATGCGACTAATCGCAATTAAATGTTTTAATCAGCCCTACTGACTACACTACTATCTGCAGTGGAAAACAAAATAAAGAAAAGGACCTGGTACCAAAAAGTGAGTCAAGCATGCAGTCGTACCATGCAGTAGAAACACGTCTTTAGTAGAAATATTTAGTACTGACAGCCCACAGTTGTACGTGATAACCTGTATTTTTGCTCTAACAATGACAGCCCTGCAGGTGGTGCAGGTCACACATTATTTTTGCTCAACAGAGTCTTGAAAATGAAGTCCTAAAACACGATGTTTCAATCATGTTTTAGTTTTCCTGCATTCTGCAAGAAAAACATTGATTAAATTGTGATTATATTTTTTGGCCAGCCCCAGTGTTGATCACAACCATAACTAAAGTAAATAAATAAAACCTAAATTGTAAAAAAACAATTATCCTTTAAATCATGCATACCAAGAAGGTGAAGGGTTGTTGCAGGTGTCCTCATTGAAGGGAAAAGGCAGGTGTGTGAGTAAGCGCTCACACACACTTAGACACAAACACACTTCTCAGTTACAGCTTAATTGACACACTGCACCCCTGGACATTGACCAGGTGTTGCCTTCATGCTGTTCACATACCTGTCTCCTCTCAGCCACCTGACTGGGGAGAATAAAAGGCCTGATTAATTTAGGCTGTAGCTTCTCTTTTCAAACCGGCCCACTGCTCGCTTTGATCTGTTTGCACTGCATTTGATCTTTAGTGAGGTTGTTAACAGCACCACTAAATTAGACCATTGGCCCCAGACTTAGTCCATCCTAATTACCGTCCCCTCTACTTAACAAAAGGCCCGGGGCCTCAGGAATAACAAGTACGCCTTCTTCAACAGACACACACACACACACACACACACACACACACACAGCTTCACGTTCATAAACTCAGAAGCAGCAAGGCTTTCAAACGTGTAGAAATACAAAGTGTGGCCACGTGAAAAACACATCTGATGTTGTGGTCATTCATCTTTAAATGTCTGTATATTTAGATTTTCATTACCTCAAAAGGGAAACTTATACTATATGCTGTATGTATTTATTTAGATAGATAGATAGATAGATAGATAGATAGATAGATAGATAGATCGATAGATAGATAGATAGATAGATAGATACTTCATCGATCCCGAAGGAAATTTAGGATTATTATTTAATTTATTTATTTAAGATCATGTTCACTCCATCGCCCCGCTGGCGGGCCCGGCTGCTATTCTGTCTTTCAGAGGTTGTAGCGGGCTCAGTTTTTAAGCTAGAGTGAAGATTCTGGTATCACATGAAACTAGAGACACGAGACCTAAGGAATCAATTGTTACCAACCATGTCATACTAGCTTGTCAGCAAGAACGCTAAATAACGCTACGAAGTTTCGCAAAATTTTTGCGAGGGAAAAACTGGCATGGCCATTTTCTTTTTTTTAAGATTATTTTTGGGCATTTTAATGCCCTTATTGATAGAGAGAGAGTTAGTAATGAGAGGGGGAGAGAGAGGGTATGTCATGCAGCAAAGGGCCACAGGACGTTTTCGAACCCCGGGCTGCTGCGGTACATGGGGCGCCCGCTCTACCAGGTGAGCTACAGCGGCATCCCATGCATGGCCATTTTCAAAGGGGTCCCTTGACCTCTGACCTCAAGATATGTGAATGAAAATGGGTTCTATGGGTATCCACAAGTCTCCCCTTTACAGACATGCCCACTTTATGATAATCACATGCAGTACGAATGTGTTATTTTTGTCTTTACTAAAAAGGTGTGTTTGAATATTTCTGCATACTGGGGTCCCTAAACAGTCTTGGAATTACATAAATTGGGTATCACTGTAAAGACTCTTGTGGATCCAATGGAACCCAATTACATTCATGTGTGATGATGTTAGTCCCCATAGTAGCCATTTCGTTTAGTGAGACCATTTTGTAGAACTTGACCTCACTGTATTAAAAATGACCTGTGGTGACCTCTAGCATAATCACAGCCTCATGAAACTTTACAATCACAAACTAAAGACCTAGGGCGTTCAGAGGATGGATGGCTTTCCTATGTAGATTGACAATAAGGGGGTTTCT
Organism: Sebastolobus alascanus; assembly: GCA_916701645.2. Taxonomy (NCBI): domain Eukaryota; kingdom Metazoa; phylum Chordata; class Actinopteri; order Perciformes; family Sebastidae; genus Sebastolobus; species Sebastolobus alascanus. The sequence continues at coordinate 9,814,022 of CAKAOJ020000032.1, forward strand.
GAGCAGCTTCCAAAACAGAAGTGCTCCCCGTTCAATTGCCGAAAAATGCAATTCTTGCAGAAATCTCCTAATGTCTAAAATTTGTAATACCAAATCACAGCATGGCTTTTTTTATGGTGTTCCTCAAGGTCTTGGTGTCTTAATGTGGTATTTTAGAGGGATTATTTAGCACCAAATCTGTGTAAGAAATGGTATCAACCCAAATATTCGCATAACAACTTATGAGACATAATAGAGCATGGGAATGGCCATTATATACTTCTAGCTTAATGTTCTAAACCCTTATACACTTTCACAATTTATGTTGATTAATTAATTAATTAATTTATTTTCTTTTGTCATTGTCATGAATAGAACAACTGGACACACAGTGCTGAGCTGCATCTCAAATTAATCTTCAGGTTCCCAGCTTTCAGATGATGTACACCACTTCTATGTGACATATACTGTTGAATGGTAAGGGGTTAATAATCTTTGGTGTGTTTTTCATTCCTGGACTTGATATTTGTCTGATCATTTTATTGCAAAAAAATGTTGATCATCCTAAACTAACACTGACAACTGACATTTATGCAGAAACAAGGAGCATCAGTGTATAAAGTCCGTAGAGTTATAGACACAGTCTGCTGAGATGTGTGTTTTAAGCAATAATATCATTCAGAGGCTGTTTCTTCTATTGCTGAGATAATGTATAATTTATGTGAATGCATGTATACCACATCATACCACTACTACTCCATTGAAATGTAAATTCCCTCTGGGCTGTCTATAATGAAGCCATTTGGGAATTTCCATTTTGGAAATCTTATCATTTCACCCGGAGGTGTAATTGTATTTCTTTATAGGCTGATCCAAACAGAGAGATAATGCAGTGTATTACTCAGATAAAACCTTATCTGAAAATCGAAACCTAATTAAATGGCAATAACTGTGGAGTGAAATCAGCATTATGATGTACTCATATACAGTAGACATACCTGATGTACCTTGACATTAAAACATATCAGCTCTCACACATCCTGATTTCCTTCTTACAATGGAAACCAGTATTTATGTTAAAGACGCCGTTCTAGTGTCAGTTAAGAATAGCTGGTGCTTTTGGTCCAGCTATAATAAGCAGGCATGGCCTCTTAGTTGAAACCTACACGTGTGAATCATGAATCTTGCTCACAGATCACAGGCATGCTCTGAAGGCCTTTTACATCTAATCTGATTTTCTTTTTTAAACATGGCCTTTGATGACTCTGCACAGTAAAGTTAGCTCTGAAATTCCCACGACACATCATGAGGGCAGTTGAAAAGGAGTAGCACAGTCCCACGGTTGGGCCCACATTGTCTGTTAAATAGAAATCCCCCACGTTCCTGTGTTCCTCTCACAACCTGAAGACAATGGGAGAGCTGAAAAAATTGACTTAAATTAACTTCTGTATCTGTATGTAATTCTCAAAATGCCAGTCTGGTCTCATACAGTACACTGTTCGTAGCTATACCTACAAAAAGTAATGCACAGTAATTCGTGTATATCCCATACAAAATGAATTTGTGTGTAATTCACGTAATCGTGAACCAGGAAATATAAAGAGCGGCAAACGCCGTGTAGGGAGGAGGTCAGGGTCTATGGATGGGTCAAAAAACTCAATGTTAATTTATTTGTGACGTGACTACTTAAAGCTGCAGTAGGTAGAAATGGAGCAAATATGATTAAAAAAAGTTATTTTTATAAAACGTAAAAATCCTGACAGAAGTGCATGAGACAGGTAATCTGAAAAAAAACATGTTCCTCTGTGTTCTCCGGTGTCCTCCGGTGCTCCCAATGGCATCTGCAAGAGTTCACAGACAGAGGAAAACAACCAATCAGAGCTGATCTGCAGTCTGTTGTGCAGCTGCCGTCTATGGGACCCGGCTGTCAATCACTCGCGAAGTCCGATCAAACGGTCAAACTAGGCAGCGCTGATCAAATATGAATCAATATTCTGTTACTGTAATGCCTATTTCTCACCTCAAATGTTTCAGAAACATCTTGTAGTATACTGTTTAGCCTTAAAATTTGAAAGTTTGTGACCCGGCAGCCATGTTGAGATCTGTTGAGGAAATACCAAGCACCGCCCCCTAGCCGCAGCACAGCCAATAGGAACGCTCTCTCTCTCTCTGAAATGACCTGTGATTGGTCAAAGTCTCCCGTTGGCTAGATTTTCCAAAGCCTGAAAACAGAGCCATGAGGAGGAGCAGAAGTCTAGTTTTCTCTCATAACACTTGAATTACAATATGCTGAAAGGTTATTATGGAATTTTTGCCCGATGACGCCAAAAACATTCTGCCTACTGCCACTTTAACTAACGCCATTTCAATTGTTATTTTAACTCAAACCACAATCTTTTCCTAAACCTCACATAGTAGTTTTGATGCCTAATCCTAACCAAGGCAATCTTTTCCTAAACATAAGCAGACAGAGAAAGTTACAGTAGCAACTAGCTGGTGTATAGCTAAAGAGACAGACTTTTTTCGGGAGTTGGTGGAGACCAAAAAAAAAGAAAACTCATGTTCATCAGGTGGGCAGAAACACCACATAACAACTTCATGTTTACAGCATGTTTCACCGCCCCCAAGAAAATATGAATCAGTTCAGCTATAAAGGCCATTTAGTATTCATGAAATTACATCAAAACACCTTATTAGATTTATAAAGGACCAATTATCTGCAAAACTACAAATTACATTGCAAATCTGTGTTTCACCACATCTAAATAAGGCTTCAACACAGTTACTAAGATTTCTTTTAAGACCACCTCATAGAAAAATAACCTTTTAGAGCGTACATATCATTGTAATACATGTATGAAGTACTTTACTTATGTGTTTAAGGTAGTTCTGTTTCACATCGACACTTGTTTAAGCACTACTAAAACTGTCACAAATAATACATTTGGATAAATAGACATTCTTTATTTATTGTTGTTTTGTTTTGGGGAGAATTACTGTATGTCAAGTTATAGAGTTTCTTTTATTTTTCAGAAGTAAAGCTGGTCATTTCCCTCCTGTGGTGTCATGCTGAAGACACGCTGCTGTACAGGTATGAAGAACAGACTCTCTGGTGCATATATTGTTCCAGTCAGTTCTGCTTGTGTTTTATGTTGCTGGAGCCAAACTTGCCTGAGAGCTCTTTGTGTGGCTAGTGAGGAATGTACTGTATGGACATATGGATATGATAGATACTGTATACATATACTGTGAACAATGAGTGCATAGACTCACACACAAACACACTACTGCACACACATACACGCACAAAGGTAGCATGCTGGGACGCTGAAGGTGCAGGTTTATACCCCTGATGATGAAAGACTCATTTGATTATGGCTTTAAAGTCCAGAGCCAAGAGTTGATGTTAATGGACGGTGGTGATGGAAGGTGAGCGCTCCTCTCTTTAAAGGAAAATCTTTCGTTTTTTTACAGCCTGGGTCTTTTCAGTTTCAATTTCAGTATGACTTGGTTGCTAATGGATTCCTTAGGTTTTATAGTTTCATATGATACCAGTATCTTCACTTAAGCTTTAAAACTGAGCCCGCTACAACCTCCGAAAGATCGATTGTATTAATGCGTTAAAGAAATAAGTGGCACCAAAACGAATTTGCATTAACGCATTATCGCGTTAACTTTGACAGCCCTATTGGAAATCAATTAACAACACAAAACAATGACAAATATTGTCCAGAAATTCTCACAGGTACTGCATTTAGCATACAAAATATGCTCAAATCAAAACATGGCAAAGCCCATAAGGCCACAACAACTGTCAGTGTGTCAGTGTGCTGACTTGACTATGACTTGCTCCAAACTGCATGTGATTATCATAAAGTGGGCATGTCTGTAAAGGGGAGACTCGTGGGTACCCATAGAACCCATTTTCATTCACATATCTTGAGGTCAGAGGTCAAGGGACCCCTTTGAAAATGGCCATGCCAGTTTTTCCCCGCCAAAATTTAGTGCAAGTTTGGAGCATTATTTAGTCTCCTTCCCAACAAGCTAGTATGGCATGGTTGGTATAAATGGATTCCTTAAGTTTTTCTATTTTGTCCGCTACAACTTAAAAATCACAAGTTGCATTAATGCATTGAAGAAATTAGTGGTGTTCAAAAGAATTTGGGTTAACGTGTTATTATCACGTTAACTTTAACAGACCTAATAGAAATATTGTTTAGTGCAGCTTTGAAATATTCATTGTGTTATCATTTAGATAATTGGCTAAGCTTGAATAGTTATAAATACATGAGATGACGACAACCTGGACAAATTTCCACCTTTTGTGGTTTGTTTAACATCTCTCTACATGATTAAAGTCTTCTGTTGGGACAAGATTATCTCCTCAAATTAATGGGCGTATGAAAAAAATTCCAAATACTTTTTGAATTGACTGTGGCTTACGTTGCTTCTGGGTTCATACCTGGTCCTTGTGTATGAGGAATATGCAGGTCTCTTGATTAAACCACTTTGTCTACATGCCCTTGAGGAGCTTTCGGCACTGTGCTTTATTTTACTTTCAACTCATCATCATCTGCATGTGACATCACCGGCACTCTTGCATACCTTTGTTGCGTTTTCCTGCACGCTTTAATTCACAGCCACAAAAGATAAGAGGAACCCACAGCATACCAGTCAGCGAGAAGAAGAGTGCTGAAGAAAGAGCAATGCCAAGGCAAAATAAACAGATTTCAAAGTACTTTTATATCGAGACATCAAACGTACCATACGATGAAACAACGTGCCGTGGCTCGTTTTAATTGACACATTGACAACCTCAAACTTATGATAAGAAGAGGGGAGTGGGGGCAAGAAGGATGGTAGGAAAGAGGTAGGGAGGGAGAGAGGGGCTGAGGAATGAAAGAGAGATCAGCCTAAACTAACAACAATAAGGGAGTGATAGAAGGGCTTAATTTTGCCTGACAGACGGCGCTTTCATCAGATTGTGTGCCTTGAACTGCACCTTGATTAATTATTAAATAAGGCGGCCTGCTCCTCGGCACTGGCCCTCATTTGATGCTCCCGCAAATGTGTTTGTGCTGACAGATAGAGGTCCACTACTGGCCCCTGTTTACACATACCAAAATAGAACAGCAGGCAAGTCCCAATACCGTGTTATAGAGCATGACTGGAGCTTTGATTGTATTACAGCCACCTTAGGGAGGTTTTCATGATCCGTTTTCAACCTTACACATAGATATTCTTCATCGCCACTATGTTGAATATGTTGATTTGTTTATGCACATATGGGGCAATCTGAAATCAGTAAACCTTTTCTTATTTTCTCCAACACTATATTCACTGTTTTTCACAAGGTATTAAAGAATGTTTTAATCATAGACTACAAAAACTGTGTGAACCTACTCTGTATTCATACAGATAACAATTTCGGTAACACTTCCATTTACAGGTCCGCAAATTTCATGGTAATAGGTGATAATTAGGAAGTAACCTATTTGAAATTTCTTTGGAATTACTGCCAAATTACCCCAATATTTACCTCAAAATGTATCGAAAATTACTTTATTTTAAACATTATTTAATAATTATATGCTAAAATAGCATATAATCGTTAAAATAGGGCCCTTAGGCTTGAGAAGCGGCTGTGCGCTGCTCTTCATCGGAGGTGGAAAACCAAAACTAATCGAAGACACTTCTGATCAGGCACAAATCTCACCATTGTGTGACTTATTGTCTACACAAATGTAACCTGGTAGCTGATGTAATGATTCAGGGAGTTTTTTAATACATTTCAAAGAAGTTATTTGCTAATTATTATCTATGTATCAGCAGACATGGGAATACAGCATATCAATTAACTTTGTATTCCTTTCCTGGAAATGCATTAAATAAATTACCAGCTATTGGGAAATAGCGGAATATAATTATTAAATAATGTACACATACTGTACATCAGCATGATAAGAACTACCTAAAATGACAGAAACCATCTTTGACAAACATTTATTTGACGTGTACTTTGGCTTTTTAGTTTGGCCCAAGTCCCAACCGCTAACATGGAGGGGGCGGGCCTTATGACCTATACTGCAGCCAGCCACCAGGTGGTGATGGAGATGTTTTCGCTTCACCTTTGGGGAGCTGAAATGTCGTCCATCTTTATGTCTATGGGTCATGTCATGAAATGAAAAGTCAGGCAGTATCCGTCGAAATCAGTGACAGGAGCAGCTCAGTAACATCGGTACCCAACATGGCTGTGACAACAACAGACATTGTTAGAAGTCACGTGACTGCAAGGCATCTATAGCCTATAGAGCCTATAGAGATTTTAATCTCAATGAGTTTTTTTTACCTGGTTAAATAAAGGATATATATATGTATAGCCGTTAGGTGATGTGTGCTGCTGTCAGCTTGCTTAGTTGTGAAGTAAACACACAAGAGGGGTTCGTCAAATATTCACATACTACACAAAGGTATAATGTAAAAAAGAGATTTTTTAACAATTTTCATTGTTGCAAAAGGAGGCAAAACTAAATGTCATTGTGACATTGTAAGATTTATGTATCTGCAACATGTGTGGTAAAAGGGTTTTCAGTTCCTAATTTACAGCCACAAACTCATCCCATGTGGTGCGAACATTACCAGCAGAGACTGCTAGAACTGTCTCATGCTGTGACTGAATGCAGATACACTATGCTATCTTCTAATAAGTGCTCAAAAATGGGCCGATACTCACCGGTACGCAGTGCCGGCACTTTTTCATTTTACTCCTTGGCGTACTGTGACTTTTTCTTGTGTACCGAAACTTCTCTCAAGCTGCCGGTAGTCTTCTCTGCCCTCTCCATATCAGGTTCTGGGAGATTCATAATGGAGTATCATAACAGCGCAGCGCCAGCGTATTTGCGCCGCGCCTCATAACATCTCTTCCTAACTGGACGCGATGCGAACGAGCGGACGTCAGATTATTTCAGTTTTTCCCAATGAAGATGTCCTAACCTGCTCCATGCTTCAGTGAACAGGCTGAGTGATGTGTCGCTTGTTTGAAAAACTGCTCGCCCTGGCTCTATTTATGTGAAATTTTGCGCACCTCCAACCTATTTTCACTGGTTATAATCGACGCTGACAGTAACTGACAGTAAATCATCGCGCTCTCTATGTAAGAAATTGACATCGCTCGTAGTGTCTGGACAATTTTTCGCACTCCATTCGGTAGAGTTCGCTCAGTCGCTGCAGGAAGAGTTGTAAGCCGTATGAACATAAAAACTTTGTGGGGAGCATGTGGACGAGCCGATGCACGGTATGTCCTGATAAACTAATGAAACATTATTTAAAAGATTTCTGAATCTGCTCTTCTGCATTATAGAATATGATGTTACAGGGCAAACATTTCCAGAAGAATTGAATCTTCAGATGAAGGCTGTGATAAATGATAAAAATAATCAATTAATTAGTAATAATAATGGTCCAAAATGATGTAAAATTGCATAGTTTTAAGTCAAAAACCTTGACATTTTCTTGGGGGAGGACCCCCAAACCCAATATCTCCTGGTATCTATTATTCACTGTAGAAATTCAGAATGTGTCTCTGTATAGTATGTAGGAGCATCCAGACTGGGACACTGCTCCTAAAACCTGAATGAATAGCTCACACACCTCAGCTCTATACCTGCCTGTCTGGCTGGCTGCTGTTGATACCAGCCTATAGACATTCTATAATATATTACAGAGAGATATAGGCTACAAATAACACAGGAAAGCACTTCAACCATTAGCACTTTGAGTAAATATGCAAACACACCACCTTAACCCTATAATTTTCCAGTTGGAATGTTATTGGAGTATTATAGGCCCACTATAGAAGATGCATAACCCAAGTATAATAATAGCAATAAAACCAGAGCTGATTATGACTGACACAGTATAACCTGCTTAAAAAAATAATGAATAAATTGGAAAAAGTTGCAAGAGATTGCTGATCCCGGCCAATACACACACCAATATGTGAATAAGAGAGTACCTGCACTTATTTTTTTCCACTTTAAGCACTGCTTCTGATGCAGACTGCTTGAAGTTAAACGTTGTTGGGCACATGTGCTGTAGGCTACCGCTGCAGTGCAGAGATGGAGGACGATTTATGGACGTCCATAAATAACATCAGACTGCATGCATTTTGACATGCTCATAAATGCTCCCTCCAAATCAATAAGACATGGGAAACAGTAACCCAGCCCATCATTCGACAAATCGAAACCTCATGATGTTCCCGGAAATGGTCACAGCCTTCTTTACGCCCTGAAATCCGTGCTTGGCCTCGATCAGACACCAGATTAGAGGAATAATGGTGCGTCGACCTTCCCTTTCTCTCTTGATTCGGGAGCCCTCTGTGTGCAGCCTGTGTCTTTTCAGCTCGCCTTGTTTGGTTTGGGCATATCTGGCATAGCTGCGGTCTTGTTAATACTTCCCCCGACTCAGTGCATCCGTAGAACCTCCCACACACCTCCGTAGTTGTATGAGACAACTAATGCATTCAATGTACATACAATACATACTCTGAAATGGGCATACGTCTACCTCCCTGATGCAGAGTTTGTCCTCAGATAAACTGTCTGGCTCTCATTCTTCTGCTGATTTCAGGTCTGTGAGGACATCTCCTTCCCATAAACTCACCCTTATACTCAGCTGAGAAGAAATTAGCCGACAAAAACAAGTCTTCTCAGAACGAGAGGTATAGTAGCATTCAGTGAAGCCTTTGATCCAGCCTTAACTAGATCGCTTTGACAAGTCCAATTTACGGCTGCTTCTCCCCACAATAGCTCATTGTGTAGAGAGCTGGAGATGATCTAATCACCGCTGCCCTCAGAAGTCTGAATGAGGAGATGAAGAGGAAACACAGTGGAAACATCCGTCACTTTTGATGTGAAAACACATGATGGCTTCACCTTATCTGATTCCTTATTTCAAATTAGTACGACCAAATGAAACGAAGCAGATCAAACGAGATGAAGGAGTCGTTTAATTGCATTACACACCCACACTCCACTTCCTGCTGTCTCTGTCCTCTTTGTCTGCAGGAATGGACATTGTGACGAATAGACGGAGAACAATGCTCACGCAGATGGTGGTTTATTGAATGGTTCACGGGGGTTTTTATCACTCCCTGTTCACACAGCTACAAACCATCCCCAAACACATATCTCACACACGCATAAAGTGTTTCACACACTGATTTCTCAATGTTCAAATAAACCTGGTCACCAAAAAGACAATCAATAGCCCGTTATCGTCAGCAATCCTGCAAAAACTCCCTTCGCTCCGGTGAGAGTTCAGATGTTAGATACACACCCAAAGACTGAGCTGAGCACAGATATGGACTCATCCACTATCTATGGCACCAAAAAACAAGACAGATTCTGAAAATGCCACCTCGTGACTTTTCGGAGGAGCTAATCTATTCTATTTAACGTAGTTCAGAGGGGCCCCGGCACCGCGCTGAAGACACAAGGCAGGATTAGTCCTCGTATAGCGGTGGCAAGATGAAAGGAGATAAACCACTTAGCCTGGTTCTTGGATGACTTTATATATTTATTTCCCTCAAGTCTCTTCCCGACGTTTGAAAAGGGATTTAGCGGCGAAGACACTTAAGTCTCTGGAAGTTAATCTTTTTTTCTTCTTTCAAATAAGTTTTTTTTGTGCGCTATTGAGTTTTATGAACTTAGTTCAGGGAGGGTTGAGAGACAGAACTCCCTGTGCTAACTATGACCTTTGTAATAAAATGAAATCTTAAAGGACCAATATGTAATATATTTACTGTAATAAATCATAAAATAACCATGATATGTCATCAGAGATTAAGGAAACATGCTATATTGAAATACTAGCTTCTCAGACAACAATGCTACAGCCAGTATGTTCTCATTTGAAATATCCATTTCGGTCCGGAACGTCTGTTTTTGTTTTGGCTGGTGTGATCCCGTCCACTGCCCATTTCAACACCCTGTTGCCACATATATTGGCACACAAACACAGCCTTCTGCAGCCATGGAAGCAAGTAAACAGACTTTTAAACTAACCATTGTCGATCCAAAATAAAGACAGATTCAGCAACTGCATGGCTTATTTCTCGCATAAAATGTTTTCAGAAACACATTTCGGTGAACTAATTTCGTGATATAAGAGAAGTAATTTTCCAAACAAGCCGCCATGTTGGTTTGAAAGCTGGGAGCAGCAGCCCACGAGCAACGAACGTACAGTATATTGATACTCTTTGCCACAAGGGAAAGAGTTCGTCCAATCAGGTGCCTCATGCCTTGTGTCTAGAGGCAGCCCATCAAGCGACCAATGCTGGGAAGCGAGGCGACCGCTGAAAACGTAAACAAAGGCCTGTTCCCACCTTTTCATTTTGAAAGAGCAACAGCCAGTGAGGAAACTCCAAGACTCGGCCGACCAATCGTGTTCCTTCATCACTCAGTCAGTCAGTCAGTGACAGAATTTTGTGTTTGCAGTGCTGGCCCTCTGCGGTCCAGTCAAAAAATCTCTATAGCTATAAACCAGCTAGTTGCTACTGTAACTTTGTCTGCCATTTGGTGCTACAATGCTACAGCCAGTATGTTCTCCTTTGAAATTTCCTTTCCGGTCCGGAACATCTGTTTTTGGCTGGACCGCAGAGGGCCAGCCCTACAAACGCAAAAGTATGTCCCTGACTGACTGACTGACTGAGTGATGAAGTTACAGGATTGGTCGGCCGACTGCTGGAGTTTCCTCATTGGTCGTTGCTCTTTCAAAATGAAAAGGCGGAGAACAGTTCTGTGTTTACGTTTTCTGGGGAGCGTGTCAGCGATTCAATGTAACATTACATAGCGCTGTTGTTGTGCATGTGTTATTGTTTATGTTCGTTTAAGTTACGTTATGTTCGCAAATTTTCGCCTCGCTTTCCTCCATTTCCGCCATGAACTGACTATCTAGCAGCCACACATCACTACTGCCTTATGAACCCAAAATAAACAGAGTGTGCTGTGATTTAATTGCAATAAACGGATCAAAATTATGCCGAAATAACAACATAATGATGTCGATTTGTAAAAAAAAGAAACGTAATCCATGCTTTGTCAATTCTGTCCGCAACACAACAAGCAAACAACTTTTAAAATGCTTGTTTTCTGAACGGAGTTCGGATCGATCAATGCCAGGCTATGCTAACACCAGCTACTCAATCCACACTCAACATAACGTCATCTAGGCATAAATACGGCAGCAACGTTGTTGTAAACGGATCAAAGTCTGCCGAAATAACTACATAATGATGATGATTAGTAAAAAGTCTGAATTCATGCTCTGTTGGGTCTGTCCGCAAGACGATAAGCAAACAACTTTTAAAATGCTTGTTTTCTGAATGGAGTTCGGATCGATCAGTGGCAGGCTACGTTAACATTGCAGCTGCTCCATTAACACTCCATCTAGGAATAAATACGGCAACAACAACGTCAGTGATGACAGCGGGGATATGTCAACGCTGATAAACTTTCACAACGTATGTATATATTGAACACCACTTATATGATGAATGCTTTTGATACACATGCTTTCATAAAAAACTGAAATACTTTTAACCTTGCATAATGTATGTCATGCTAATACCTTTTCACCTTGTATAAAATGTATAATATGCTGACTAGTAAATGTTACCATTTACTATTACTGAATGCCATTTGCTTCATTATAAGTTGGCTTTCAATCAAACATTAAGATATAAGTGGAAAAAACTGTTCACAAAACATTATAGACATGACCACTGACTATTTATATAACAATTTAGTCACAAATTCACAGACTGACAATACGGTCCAGCCATATACTCGGTTTTGACCGAGTCTTGTTGTTTCAGATCTGTGTGATCCCGTCCCTGTTGCCACATATGAAACAAATTGGTACGCAAACACAGCCTTCTGCAGCCATGGAAGCAAGCTAATGAACTGGATCAACAGAGATAACATAACGTTAGATTCTACCCGACTGGAAAAGCCTTCGCACATCACTCTGTGGTCCGTGTGCAGCTGGGTTATCAAGGCAGCGAGTATTTGAGACACACAGCTGATGAATTGATTCCGACCACTGCTGGCCAGAGGCTAACATGGTCGTCTCTAGAAGGTAACCCTCAAATTGTGAAAACGTGCACTGCTATCAGTCACACCGGAGGAACGAACGGGTCATGGCTCCAATGTTTTGAATTTGGACTGCTGTTACCCAATTTAAATGCTAGCTGTCAGTCTCGTATATTGTTCCTTATGCGTAATGAGAGTACGTTTTTTCTGCTGTTGGATCAAAAACACTGTATGTGATGCAAACTGGTTTGACATTTCAATGTATATCATAAGTCACTGAGTGTGTGTTTCTTTCTGAATCGGACCTCTAAATAAATTCACTTGAATAGAGTGCTCCAGGAATGACATATTTTTGTAGGCCAACCAGGAAGTTAGCATCGCCCTGGTTCTCTCGAGAAAAAGCCAATGGGATTTTTCCATTGGGTTTTGGATTATTGCAGAAAATAAGCTCTGTGGCAAACACACGTTTATGATACTTACACGTTTTGTTCAGCAAGATAATCATCCACAAATGAAAACCACTTCTATGAGTTTTGAAGCGGGAATGCAATCGGCAGAAGTAAAAAGCTAACGTTAGGCTATAAACAACTACACCACGGTCGCATGAACGTGAGTATAAACAACGAGGCTGTAAAGACGGACGAGTCGGCGTGATGACGTTTAGTAGTCTTATTTAGCCACTTGGTACCAACCGGCTTTTTAAAGACACACAAAGGCTTCAAAACTCACAAGTTGGATATTTACTGATGTGTTTTATGTCGTAGTACATAGGGCTGTCAAAGTTAACGCGATAATAATGCGTTAACACAAATTCATTTTAACACAATCGATATTTCGGAGGTTGTATCAGGCTCAGTTTTACAGCTAGAATGAAGATACTGGTATCATATGAAACTAGAAAACTTGTCGGGAAGGAGGTTAAATAACGCTTCCAAACTTGCGCTAAATTTGCAGAGGAAAAACCGTCATGACCATTTTCACAGGGGTCCCTTGACCTCTGACCTCAAGATATGTGAATGAAAATGCGTTCTATGGGTACCCACGAGTTTCCCCTTTACAGACATGCCCACTTTATGATAATCACATGCAGTTTGGGGCAATCATAGTCAAGTCAGCTGACAGCTGTTGTTGCCTGTTGGGCTGCAGTTTGCCAGGTTATGATTTGAGCATATTTTTATGCTGAATACCTGTGAGGGTTTTATAATTAAGATCTCTTAAGCTTTCTTTCCATTAAAAAAACCCATTGACTTCCAGACGAGGGAACCAGAAGTGCTCAAATGCTAACTCATTTCCGGGTTTGAGGACTCTTTCCTGTAGCACTCTATAGCCCTCATAATGCAGATTTCCCTGACCCAAAAATGTGTTGCGTAGCCTTCATGTCTGGCTGAGAGTCTGACCCGTCTGCTCTTCAGTATCTTCCCACTCCTCTATTGACTCTGCAGACCCGGCGCTCCGAGCCGAGCCCGCTGAGGGGTGCCGACCCCGGGCTCTGGCCCCCGCACATCAAAGACTCCTTATGGAGGATGTTAATATTTGCTCAGGTGCATCTCGCGGGTCTCCCTCTCTGAGTGGAGACTGCTCCAAGCATATAAATATATCAGAGGCCAAAGGGATGTCTGGTCACGCTGTCCCAGTGTGTGTGAGAACAGGGGAGAGGAGGGGATGACATTGTGTGCTGTCGCAAAAAAAACACACACACATGTACGCAGAGTCCACCCCTCCTCCAGACTCCTCCGGTCTGTAGCCTGTATTTGAACCCCCTCATCTCTCTCTTTGCTTTCTTCTTGGTGGCCTTTTGACCTGGGGCTGCCCTTAGGTCAAGGGGGGGGGGACATGGACAGGACAGCTGGGGACAACAAGAGCCCTGTAAAAAAAAATGTAACAAATAAGAACACAGTGACATGATTAGATATAACTTTCCTCAACCCTTTGTTTACGGCGCAAGACCTCCATCTCACATCTGCACCGACTCCATCTCAGAGTCACTGATTACGGAGGCTCGCAGAGAGCCTGGGCTCCATCTCCCGACGTTGCTTACACTCCCGTTCTTTGGATGTCAGTTTGACTTGGCTCGCCGCGACCGGCTTGTTTACGCAGAGCTCCACAAATAAGATCTAAGCCACGGCAGCCTCCGTCGTCAGCCAATGCCGATAGACAGACGTGGAATCTAGAAACTCCAGCGTCACATCAAAGGAGCTGGAAGCCAGTCAGCCCCACATCTGGGGAACAATCTGACTGTGAGACTGGTGTGTTTCGTAACCGGCTCGCTGACAATACACAGACTGTTGAAGATCTGCAGAACTGTTGCTGCTGCTGGAGCCCAGTCTAACGTACACTACATGTCTGGAGTTTAGGATCCCAGGCAGCCATGGAGTCCTGGTGCAGGATGTCTCACATGATACCAGAACCGGCTCTAGCCCTTTTGGTGCCCTAGGCGAAATTTGGATTTGGAGCCCCCCATTGGGGGCCGCTCTAGGGTTAGGGTTCAACCCCCCAGAACCTTAACCCTAGCCCCGTAAACTGTAACACACAGACAACACAATGGTTTAAGACAAAAGTTAAGATATTTATTTTCATAAATAACTGTTTTTATTTTAATATAGATAAACAATTGGTCCCTGATATTGTTGGCTTAAAAGTGTTTATTCAGTTTCACTACAATTTACACTTTTATTAACAAATAAATGCGACTGGGCAGATGAAATAGTGCGAAAAAGAGAGTTACGGGGGTGAAAGTTTATTTCTTTCTTTCTTTATTTATTTGTTACCTCAATGCAGGTAGTGCATTTGCATGCAAATGCAATTTACCAAGATAATCTTTCTAAGTTCCTTATTTTTTTTCCATCTGTGAAACAGGTGAAAAGAAAGTTTTGTCAGGATAATTTTTCTAAGTGTTTGTTGTTGTAATACTCATTTCGGCCACAAGAGGCTGAAGCGCACCACTACCCCATGCTCTAAATAGGACTCTCCCAACTCATCAAATACCGCCTCTTGTTAAGCGCCCCTCGGCATCGGAAACCGACGCATGGAGGCACCAGTATGTGACGAACCGGGCTTTTAACTAACTCAAATGTAAACCCACCATTATTTGACGGTCGGAGCAAATGACGTAGTATTAATAGCATGAGAGTCGGATGAGAATGTGTTGGGTACATATATTGTGTGTTACATCACTTTCATGTCATTCTTTTGGCTATTTTAATCAGCTCTAATCTGAATCATGATTGCTTTTAGTCCTATTAGAACATGGTGGTGCACTTCAGCCTCTTGTGGCCAAAATGAGTATTACATCAACAAACACTTTATTCCCACCTGTTTCACATTTAAAAAAAAAATGGAAGGAACTTAGAAATAATATCCTGACAAAAGTCATAAACACAGTAGAGAAAACAATTGAGATCAGACTTAGAAAATCCATCACCAGAATTTGTTTTTCTCACTTTCTCTCAGGGCTTCTAGATTCTTGACATGATTACAAAATATAAACGTTTAAGTAGGATGGAAGGTGACACTATGTATTTCCCCTTAGAAATAAATATGAGATACTTGAGGCGAGGCGAATTGTATAATTTTGTTAGAGCAAGGTCAATATACACACTTCCAACAGCAGGGAATTGTCTTTGTATCACAGTTATGCACATCATCCTTCTGCCCAATGCCAGTGGCAGAAAATCCATTAGAGCTGTGACATCGGTTCATCATCGATGTGGAAATGAAGAAAAAAAGTCTTTCACAATGACTTTGTCTGTCTATCTAAACTCCAAGGACATGGGCTGAAGGAGATGTCATTCTTTGATGGCATTTTCCTATATTGCCTGTGAATGATGATAACATTACTGGGCAAAATCAAACAGGAGCGTTAAATTATATAATATTGATCATCTGTCCTTATTAGTCAGGCCCGGGGCCCGTTCTTCCTGCTCACATTGTCCTCTGTGCTGCTTGCAATCATTGCTTTCTCCATGTTAAAGTATGAGGAAAGTATTTCAGGGCATTCATTGTGGAAGTTTAAGGCTAACCCAAATCACAAAAAAACACAATTTTCACCTTAACTTACTGTAGCCATGGAGACAAGACTGGATTACCAACCAAGCGAAGTGGGCAGCTGCCCCAGACCATTAGGGGGCCCAGCTTCACTGGCTGGTGTTTGTGGTAATTTGATTAACTGCAAATGTACAGTATTCAGTAATACTGAATGCAGCACTAATAGCACAATGTCAACTGAAAAGACATTGGCCTTAAAGTAATACCTTGTTAAAATATAGTCTCACTTTATGTTCTACTTAAAGTTATATTCCTTTCATCATATCAAACCCAATTTTTGATTTGACTATTAATGGCTTGCATTTATTAAATGTATTTACTAGGGCTGTCAAAGTTAACACGATAACGTGTTAATGCAAATTAGTTTTAACGCCAATAATTTCCTTAACGCATTAATGCAATCATCTTGCGATTTTGTAGGTTGTAGCGGGCTCAGTTTTAAAGCTAGAGTGAAGATACTGGTATCATATGTAACTAGGAATCCATTGGTACCAACCATGTCATACTATCTTGTCGCAAAGAGGGCTAAATAACGCTCCAAACTTGCACTAAATTTTGGCGTGGTAAAACTGTCATGGCCATTTTCAAAGGGGTCCCTTGACCTCTGACCTAAAGATATGTGAATGAAAATGGGTTCTATGGGTACCCATGAGTCTCCCCTTTACAGACATGCCCACTTTATGATAATCGCATGCGGTTTGGGGCAAGTCATACTCAAGTCAGCACACTGACACACTGACAGCTGTTGTTGCCTGTTCGGCTGCAGTTTGCCATGTTATGATTTGAGCATATTTTTTATATGCAGTACCTGCATAATAGAATAATGCAGTACCTGTGAGGGTTTCTGGACAATGTTTGTCATTGTTTTGTGTTGTTGCTTTCCAATTATAAATATATACATACTGTACATTTGCATGAAGCAAGCATATTTTTCCACTCCCATGTTGATAAGAGTATTAAATACTTGACAAATCTCCCTTTAAGATACATTTTGAACAGATAAAAAAATTTCAATTAATCAGTGATTAATCACGATTAACTATGGACAATCATGCGATTAATTGCGATTAAAGATTTTAATCGATTGACAGCCCTAATATTTACACCTCTCTCCACATTGGTACATGCACATTGGTGCCTTTAAGTGCAATGTGGTTGATAAATGTGTGATTTCAAACAGATATCTAGGACTTATATAATATATTTTTTTTTCTTAAAGTTGGGTGAACTGATCCTTCAATCTATTATTTTGGCTTAACCACTAATCAGTGATACATTACATCACAGAATAATGTACTGTGTCAGTGGTTAAACAAAGTCTCTCTTTTCTCATTGGAATGTATGACTTCTCCAGCTCATGTGAATGTGAGAAACCGTAGATTACATCATTACAGTGAGTGTTGCACTTTCATTCATTCTGTTTTATTTTACTACTTCATGCAAATGCATGAATACGTATATTGTTTCCCCCCATATATTACTGGATGAAATGCCATAATAGAAGTCACGTAATTAGTACAAACTACGCCCCTCAACTCGTATTCAAATATTCTCTTTAGCATACCGAATATAGGAGTGTGGGGATTTTCCGAGGGATTTTCTACCACACTTGCTGATATCCAGTTAATGAGGGTACCACTCAAGAGTCAAAGCTCTAATAATATATTCTTCAGCACTTTTTCCCTGCCGAAATTCAGGTGGATGGTAAGAGGATGACCTTCCAATGAGAGCACAAAAATACTAATACAACATTCTCAGTTTCTCAAATTAACATCATGAGCACCCTTAATAATACATCAGGATAAATAAAGGAATAGATAACAAACAATTGAAAATTGTTGCAGGTTTTGCCATCTTCCTATAGAGAGGCGAAGTCCCGCCCCTTCCGGTGGACCACCACGGGACCTTATTTCGAAAAAGTATGTACAGTAGTCAACGACGAGAGACAAACATTTTTTGATCCCGTTTGAATTGCTCCATGAATCACACATATGATGTTTGTCCATTTAAGAGATTATTTTGCAAGTCAAGAAAGTCACAGTTTGTTGTAAAACTGTTGAAGTATTAGCCTGTGAAAATACGTTATTAGAAAGACTACACACCCAAAAGTCACGTAAATGACGTCTCTCTTTCTGCAGCTACAAGTCTGTGTCTTTCATACTGGGATGTACTCACACGAGCAACGGGTATTGCTCGATTTTTCACTTCCCGGCTGATGAAAAGACCAGGAGTTGCTGGATAAAACATAATTGTGTGTGGACCATAGCTAAGTTAGCTAGCTAGCTAGTGTTGGTGACGTATATTGTGCGAGACGAGAGATGTAGTTCACTGAGCGGTTTCACAGAAAACTATATAATACTACGACAAACTGGGACTTTCTTGACTTGCAACATTTTTATTGTGTGATTCATGACGCAAATCAAACGGGATAAAAAAAATATTTGTCTCTCACCGTTGACTACCGTACATATTTTTTTCCGAAATAAGGTCCCATGGTGGAAGGAGCGGGACTTCGCCTCTCTATGGAACGAACCACCTCAGCTGTTCCTCAATCAGCACTAAAAGTGGGTTAACTGACAATAATTAGTAAAGCATGGACGGGAGGGGAAGACATTTTTTAAATCATTACAGGAAGGTGAAGACTGACCTTGTCAGTGTTATCAGTCCGATGTGTCACCGTGTGGGGAGAAACATATTGAGTTGACTGGAATTAACAAAGACTCCCAGAAGGAAATAGTAAAGTGAGGGGACAATCTGTTCAGCAACATTGGGGCAATTAATTCCACATAAAATGAGGCCGATAGACACGCAGTGGGTGAATCTATATCCAATAATATTCGACTATTCTACTCTCTACTATCACTATCACTACTAGATAACAACCCAGCTGTGAAAAAAACAGCATATAAATGTATGTTTGCAACTATCTAACCCTTGTGACCTCTCATATTTGTTTAAATATGCAGTTGAGAAAATTCTCTCTGCCGTTTGTGTTCATCATGTGCCTCTGTGAGCATGTGTAGACCACTTTAAATGAAAAATCAACCCACAAAAACAACTGGTAAACTGTCTGCAAGGGATTTTTTGTTAAATTAATTTAAAACTGTTACAAAAAAATCTGTGAGTTTTTTTTATCAACCACCACCGAAAACAGTCATAAGACAGCACTGGGGTGTTTGTGGATAAAAGTTGATACTGATGGCCAAGTACGAGCAAGATAGTTTTTCCAGTCAAGAGTCTTGCAGTGTTTACTCAAAACAGTTTGTCTGGAGAAACTGGTAATGCTCTGCTAAAACCCTGCTGCATTTATCCCCTTTTTACATTTGAACTTTGGTAAAAAATGAGGAATTTAGCAAAAGGCTGTCACCTTATGACTGCGAGAGCAATCTTGACATTTGTCGCTATTATTAACACCTGCGATGACTGATTTCTTGGCCACTTGGGGGCAGCAGATACAACATATTGACATACGTATAATGAACCTTTTGAGTTGATGGCAAACTTGTTAGCAAACTAGGGCTGTCAATTGATTAAAGTATAATCGATTAATCGCATGATTGTCCATGATTAATCACAATAAATCGCACATTTTTTTATCTGTTCAAAATGTACCGTAAAGGGAGATTTGTCAAGTATTTGTCAGGAAGTTCACAGAGGCCGTGAGGTCCATGGCAGCCATGCTCCTACTGCCCCTCCAAAAAATGATATGCCCTGAGGCCAAAGTGGCCTTGATGCCCCACCGCGTTTTTTAGGCGTGTTTTTTGTTGTTGCTCGAATTCAGAATCACATCACATAACCAGTGTTGGGTTTGATTTCGTGCCCGGTATGAACAGCTGGAAAACTGGGCTATTTATGACGATAGTTTGACACAAATGTTACCCCTGGATTCCAACGGGCGCAGCGGCGCCGCGGCCGCCGGAGGTGAATGTGGCCACTCCAGACAATGCTTGTTTCCACCAGACACGCCGCAGCGCGTTTCAGAAGCTCCGCTAAAAATACACGCCTAGTCTATTCGTCCGCGACGTGATGCACCGAGTTTGCTGGTTGAGGGGATGCGCCTCAAACCGGCTCCTTCTCCTTCTACCTCTCTCTGTGGTTTTTCAAGTAGGAGAAGAAATCGAAGAAGTGTTCTCTGGATGAGAATATAGATACAAAATAATTATGTGGATGAATGTATTTTTAACAAATAAAACACAGCCACAAGTCTTTGATCCATGTCGCTCATAACTGGACTTTTAACATTATTGACTTTGTCCGTAGGATGCAGCACAACAAAGTAGAAAGTAACAACAATTATCACAATTAAAATAGACAAAAAGAAACCATTTAATTACATGTTGTCATGTCTCGTCCTGCTCCCCTTACAAAAAAGAAGTTTATTCAAGTATACTATTAGTATACTTCTTTTAAACTTAAATTAAGAGAGTAGGCTTTCAGATTACTTTTTATGTTCTAATCAGAGTTAAACTTAACAAAATTATACTTAAGTATACTTGGCTTATACCGACAAGTATACAGCAAGTCTAAGTGTACTTGGCAAGTATACAGAAAAGTCCAAGTGTACTTGGCTTACACTGAAAAGTATACAGAAAAGTATAAGTATATCTGGATAAGTACTATAAGTTAACTTAAAGAAAACTTACAAGTATACTTGTAGTAAAAACTATTAAAGATAGGGCCGGCGATCTTGGAGAGCTAGCATAATTTTAAAGTAGCATGCCTCAGGAGCTCCGTCTAAACCCACCCCCTCCCCTCGAAACTCCTTCCAAGGCAACACCCCCCACACACATGCACGAGCACCGCCGCATCGTGCTGTAACTACTTCACATTTTTCGTAGCTATTTCATCACTAAATTCACTTCTGAAAAATGTTGAGGCGAGAAATCAACTGTGTAGATTTAGAATATTGACAGTTTTACGATGTTAGATGGCGAATCAAACATTTGCTCCACTGTTGTCGAAGTTTAGAAGCTCCACAAACTGCGGCACAGCTAGCTAGCTCCTGCTGGGATCACCACCTCTCCACCCGGGCATTCACTCACACAGACCCCGCTATGAGCTGTCTCGAGCTCTCTCAAGAGACCGGTCTTGTAGACGAGGGGCTTTTATTTCCTTGTTGACGGATAGTTTGTTTAAATATCACAACACAAATATCCATTATAAATTAACATGTGTTTATCTGCCTTTTTGGAGTTGAAAAGCTCCACAATCGCCCGCGGGGGTAGCTCGCTGGAGAGCCGGCCACAGAGCAGCAGAGTGGCGAGGGAAAGAGCAGGCTCTGAGGGGGCAGAGATACCTGCTGAGACAAAACGACCCTTTTTAACGTTACTCTAATATCTGGAGGGAGATCAGTCCACTCGTTTGTTTCTGTAACTGAAAAAGCAGTTTGAGTAACGTAAATTTTGTCGAGCAATGTTTTATATCCGCCGTCTCCCCTCGTTGATAATCCTGTTTGTCTGACTTCACTATGAGCTGTTAGAATAAATAGTTTAAACCTGCAGTATCTTATAAAGTAAACTAACAGATAATAAACAACTAAATCAAAGTTGTATTTTTCGGTAATATTGTAATAGTGGTACGAGTTTGTGCTCGTTGTCCAGTGTTTTAAGAGCTGAGTTTTCTCTTCCATTCTCCAGTAAACGTGCGGCGGCGACGCGCTTTGAGTACAGGCTTGTGCACGCTAAGGGTAGAGTACGAGCAGGGAGGCAGGGAGGCATCTAATTGGTTCTTTACAACTGAGCGCAGAGGCACTGATTGGTAGACGTTTTTACAGGATTACAGCAGCTACAGATGACGGCTCTTTTCCGGTCTTTTTTCAGAGCTCATAAGAAATGGATTGCTGTCAGGGTGTAAAGACCATTTCAACCAATATAACAAATAGTGTATACTGGATAAATCGCAAACCCTGCCTATAAACTAGTGGTTTACTGAGAGTATACTTTAAAGCTTACTTTCATAAACTAAAAAGTGGGCTACAAGAATATAACTAGTAAACTAACACTTTCAAGTTCACTTGAAATAGTTTATATTATAGTTGCAGTACAAAATACAAATTGGATGTAAACTAGTTGTGTACTCAAAGTTTCTACTCTTACATTGAAGGTATACTTAAAAGTATACTTTTATAAACTAAAAAGTGGGCCAATTTAGTCCCAAGAAGTATTGAAGTAGTACACTTACAAGTACACTACTAGTACATTGATATTAGTATACTTATTACATAACGTATACTTGGGAGTATACACTTAAGTTTACTTCATAAAATAAACTTGAAGTATATTTCTTTTTTGTAAGGGTCCTTAGGGTTATGTGTTTTAATGTTTATTATATTCAGTTATTATTTCCTGTTTTATTTTGTTACGTACCTCTCCTCTGGTTTCCGAAACATCACTTCCTGCCCTTGTGTGTTTCCCGCCTGTATGATTACTTACCCCGCCCCTATTGGTTTCACCTGCGCCCAATTAGCCTCACCTCCCCAGTGTATTTAGGCTGTGTTTCCCTGTCTCTCTGTCAGTTTGTCTTTGTCCCCCAAGTCAAGCGTTCCAGTGATTTCCTAGTGATAGTTATCTTGTTTTTTCTAAACTCTGCCTGTTTTTTCCTGACCATATTTTATCCTTGTCAGCTCTGGTTGCCTTTATCTGACTGCTCACCTGTGTCCCGAACCTGTTTTTGGCTAAAGACTGTTTGATTGCACCTGCCTTGTTTTGAGTCGTGCATTTCCTGCCTTTTTTTTTGTGGGTTTACCCATCGTAACAAATATAACCTACTTAGGCTATGGTAGAAGCACAAATATCAAGGAATAATGACCAAATCAGCAAAATTGGGCAGCTTCTGAAACGTAAATACCAATAAATTATTTTGTGAAATAAACAGCCTTTTTATTTTTATTTTTAATTTCACTGATAATATTGTGCATTTAAAATAAAGTCATCCTTAGCCCTTAAAGCTGCAATGGGTAGAAATGGAGGAAATATGATTCAAAAAAGTTATTTTTATAAAACGGTCACTATATCCTGACAGTAGTGTGTAATGCCGGTAATCTGAAAGGAATCATGTGCCTCTGTGTCCTCTGGTGTCCTCTGGTGCTCCAAATGGCATCTGCAAGATTTCACAGACCGGAGGAAATCAACCAATCAGAAATGATCTGGAGTCTGCCGTCCAGCTGCCGTCTATGGGAGCCACGAGAGAATCACTCGCGAACTCCGATCAAACGGTCAAACTAGGCAGCGCTAATCAAATAAGAATCAATATTCTGTTACTGTAATGCCTATTTCTCACCTCAAATATTTTCAGAAACATCTTGGAGTGTACTGTTTAGCTGTAAAATGATAAAGTTTGTGACCCGGCAGCCATGTTGAGATCTCTTGAGGAAATACCAAGCACCGCCCACCAGCCGGAGCACAGCCAATAGGAACGCTCTCTCTCTGAAATGACCTGTGATTGGTCAAAGTCTCCCATCATGGGCTAGATTTTCTAAAGCCTGAAAACAGAGTCTAGAGGAGGTGCAGTAGTCTAGTTATCTCTCAGAACACTTGAATTATAATATGCTGAAATGTTACTTTGGAATTTTTGCCCAATGATGCCAAAAAATTGTTGCCTACTGAAGCTTTAAGTTAAATTCATTATTTCCATGGATTTAAAATGATTGTTTTATTTGATGGCCTTGCTGCCCTGGCATTTAGCCTTTGTGCCCTCAAAAAATTAACAACACCAAAGGCCAAGTGGCCTTGCCCCTAAAATGATGAAATTCTAGGCCTGATAGTTATTGTGATATTATGCCTCCATAGTTATCAAAGATTATCTATCTACTTGATGGAGCCTCTCAAGTGACCAGCCATCATAAAAGATAAATGGAAATCAAATATTTTAACAAGGCGGGGGTCACAAAACAGCTCCTGAAAGGACGAGTGACATAAGCTCAGCAGGGTAAAACTGACAGTCAGGAAACCTCACTGACATAGTGCACGTCACAAACTCTCAAATATTCATCACATCCCTTTTCCCACCCTGTTTCAATCCAGCTTCAATAGTAATACATACATTAGTGGGTAAAAGAAAATCAAACCAGCTCTAAGCAACTAAAGAATCAATTAAAAATGTACAGCTGCCATAGATTTATTATTCATACGAACATCATTTTCAATTCATCGATGAGCTGACACATGTATTTGTCAGGCGGGTAAATACATGAGCAGTGGGGGGGAGGGGGGGGTGGGAAAAAGCTGGAAAATATGGAGGACAAATTCTGCCAAAATCAAACCAGACAGCGTTAGCTAGCTAGCATATAGTTGATCTATGCACTCTGACCCCAAGAGACACGTTCAATGACAGCCCCCTCATTTGCATAATGAGGCAGAAATGCATAAAGAAATGTATACAGAAATAAACAAGTTTGGGGAAGTAAATAGGAGGGGAATGCAAAAGGGAAATCATGCAGAAATAGATAAATACAATTTAGTGTGTGTGTGTGTGTGTGTGTGTGTGTGTGTCCGCGCGTCTGTGCGTGCATGCTTGCATGCATACGTGCGTGTGTGTGTGTCATTCTCCTGTCTTAGATTTCTAACCTTTTAGGGAGTAATGAGTGTCCTTTTGCTCAATGTATCTTTCAGAACACTTTCTTTCTCTTTGTTCTCTCTCTCTGTCTCTCAGACTCAAACTCAGGTTTGTTCAGGTGCTCAGGTGGAAACATGGATTATTGACCGGTCCATTTTTTTGAATTTTGACAGATTCTTATCTGATATTTTATCATTTCATCCTCACCCATCTGCCTGCCAGTCAGGTTGCTGGTGCTATAGATCCCTTATGGCTCAGCCAAAGAAACCATTGAAGCTCTGCTATGCAACCTCTCCCCCTGCGCTTTGCTTATAGGATCCACAAGCAGACCTACAAAGATGCGATTGAAGTGAAAAGAGTCAAGTCAATCTGAGCTCACTCACTGGCACGCACACGCACACACACAAACACATGTGGGTGTTTCGTCTTGTAACATCTGAGATTCTTCAAATGCGCTTTTAAAAAAAGTTTCTCGCCAACCACATCAGTAGAGGCGAAACTTGTGAAAAGGGCTGCCAAGTAAGACACAAACACACACGCAGTAACACACCTACCTCCAGGTTTCTCCTCCATGAGAAGAGTGTCCTTTCCATCTCTTCCTTCTCCTTCTTTTCTTTCACTTCATTGCGTTTTTATTAAAAGCATCAATCTGTGTGATGCTCGCCTGACATCTGTTCTTGGGAAAGATGTGGAGCCTTAATGGGGGATCAATAGAAGCAAAATTACTCATGCTCAGGTGGAGGGGTGAAGAGTATAGTTTAGCAGATGTCCCATACAAAGAGGTTCGTGCATGCGTGCATATGCATGTGTTTGAACGTGTGTGTGTTGTGGTATGTGTGAGATAACAGATATAGAGGATTCCTGACGGAACCCTCTCCCTGAGAGCTTCATCCTTCAGGCAGAAAAGCTTTGGAGGAAGCATTTCATACCTTTAAAAATTACAAACGTCTCAGACTGATAGAGAGCAGCATCCAGGCTGAACTAACACCTTTGTTTAGCCTTAATGTGTTGCCCTTCTGTGGCTGGATGTCTCTATCATGTCTCCGACTAAACTCGATGGTGGAGTGTGTGCACACATCTTCGCCCGTCTGCTATTTAAATGTTCCTTTTTCATCTCCGAGATGTGTTGCCTCTAAGATAAGATGAGATATGAGATGGCTTTGTCGAAATCCCAAATAAGAAGCACGAGGGTGGAAAAAAATCTTGATATGTTGTGGATATGCTCATCTCCTTCCTCTGTGGTGGCACCTGCTGTCATTCCAGCTCTCCACCCCTAGAGGGCTAATTCAGTCAGAGAGCTGAGCATGTGTACAGGGACACAGGATATTTAACAGCAGGCTGCTACCATCAGAAGATAAAGTGGTACGTTTTAACTGTGGCAAGACTGAAACTATAGATGTAAAATATGATATTAAAGCAGCAGTCGGTAGAATTGGAGCAAATATGATTAAAAAAAAGTTATATTTATAAAACGGTCACTATATCCTGACAGTAGAAATAGTTGTAGAGACAGGTAATCTGAAAAAAATCATGTGCCTCTGTGTCCTCCGATGTCCTCCAGTGCTCCTAATTGCATCTGCAAGATTTCCCAGACCAGAGGAAAACAACCAATCAGGGCCGAGCTGGAGTCTGCCGTCTCTGAGCGTCTGTCAATCACTTGCAAACTCCTATCAAACGGTCAAACTAGGCAGTGCTGATCAAATATGAATTAGGCTTCAGTAGGCAGAAAGTTTTTGGCATCATTGGGCAAAAATTCCATAATAACCTTTCAGCATATTGTAACTCAAGTGTTCTGAGAGAAAACTAGACATCTGCACCTCCTCATGGCTCTGTTTTCAGGCTTTAGAAAATCTAGCCGATGATGGGAGACTTTGACCAATCACATGTCATTTCAGAGAGAGAGCGTTCCTATTGGCTGTGCTCCGGCTGGTGGGCGGTGCTTGGTATTTCCTCAAGAGATCTCAACATGGCTACCGGGTCACAAACTTTTTCATTTTACAGCTAAACAGTACACTACAAAATGTGTTTGAAAACATTTGAGGTGAGAAATAGGCATTACAGTAAAAGAATATTGATTCTTATTTGATTAGCGCTGCCTAGTTTGACCGTTTGATCGGAGTTCGCGAGTGATTCACTCGTGGCTCCCATAGACGGCAGCTGGACGGCAGACTCCAGATCATTTCTGATTGGTTGTTTTCCTCCGGTCTGTGAAGAAGGACACCGGAGGACACCGGAGGACACCGGAGGACACAGAGGCACATGATTCCTTTCAGATTACCGGCATTACACACTACTGTCAGGATATAGTGACCGTTTTATAAAAATAACTTTTTTGAATCATATTTCCTCCATTTCTACCCATTGCAGCTTTAAGGGCTAAGGACGACTTTATTTTAAATACATAATATTATCAGTGAAATTAAAAATAAAAATAATGGCAGTTTATTTCACAAAATAATTTATTGGTATTTACGTTTCAGAAGCTGCCCGATTTTGCTGATTTGGTCATTATTCCTTGATATTTGTGCTTCTACCATAGCCTAAGTAGGTTATATGTGTTACGACTGGTAAACCCACAAAGAAAAAGGCAGGACTCAAATGCACAACTCAAAACAAGGCAGGTGCAATCAAACAGTCTTTAGCCAAAAACAGGTCAGGACACAGGTGACCAGTCAGATAAAGGCAACTGACAAGGGTAAAACATGGTCAGGAAAAAACAGGCAGAGTCTAGAAAAACCAAGATAACTATCACTAGGAAATCAACTGATCTCAAATGTTGAGATCAGTTGAAGAAATACCAAGCACCACCCACCAGCCGGAGCAAACTTTCTCATTTTACAGCTTAACAGTACACTACAAGATGTTTCTGAAAACATTTGAGGTGAGAAATAGGCATTACAATAACAGAATATTGATTCATATTTGATCAGCGCTGCCTAGTTTGACCGTTTGATCGGAGTTCGCGAGTGATTGACAGCTGCCTCAGTTGAATGAACAGCCAATAGGAACGCTCTCTCTCTCTGAAATTACCTTTGATTGGCTAAAGTCTCCCGTCACGGGCTAGATTTTTTAAATCCTGAAAACAGAGCCATGATGAGGTGCAGAAGTCTAGTTTTCTCTCAAAACATTTGAATTACAATATGCTGAAAGGTTATTATGGAATTTTTGCCCAATGATGCCAAAAATATTCTGCCTACTGCTACTTTAATTTTGGGATAGAAGGATCTTTGGGAACTATCCGTGACTTGGCCCGTGACGATCCTTCTCTCATCAATCAGCTCATCTCCTCACATGCAATGATGGTTCTGAAAATTTCAGCGATAGTAAAATGATTGTGAGACAGATAGAAAGGAAAAAGAGTGAAAATACACAATGACCTGCTCAAGCTGCTTTCTGACACAGTTCCTTTTGGCGCTTTGCCACAATTTCTCGCTGCTTCTTTTCCACATCTGGCGGTGGAACATAAAGGGGTTTTTGAAGGCTGGAGATACTGTAGGTTACTGGTTGTTCCTCCACCTGCAGGTTGCTTCAATCACACACACACACACACACACACACACACACACACACACACACATACACGGTAAAACAAGCTTCATCTGGTATGTTAAAAGCACATCCCAGACACAGGAGGAGCAGCTTGGATGTTTCCAAAGGCGCTGTTTTAGAGAGACAGCAGGAAAGGTGTGTGGAGGAAAAAATATGTGGCCTTTGACCTCAAAGGAAGTGATTTATACAGGACTATAAAGCAAGCCCCCAGGATCAGTGCTGGGCTGTGATTTTGGAGTAGTGGCCACAGTCAGAATTGCAGACCAGGAGATTTCCCACAGGCCCAAGACTACTTTTTCCATATACAAATTATTGTCTCAGTATTATCACAGTTTTAACCACTAGGTCCAACAAAAGTCTCAAGTGCTGTATTACTGTAAAGTATTTTCATTTCATTCATGTGTGCAGGGAATCAGCAGTAAATCAGCCAGAGGAGAACTCTCATGCTCTATGGGACAAAAAACATGGCATACTGAGGAAGCCGGAAGAACTTCTTCAGCATAACGCGTCCAGCAAGGAACTCTTCATCGTTTTCTTAATTCATCCATACTACAAAGTCAAGTATGGTTGAAAAAAAGATTTAGTTAAAGTGACAATTTCAATATAAAGCTATTTACTCTAAAATATATGATCTTGCTATGCATAAATGTTTTCTTAGCTTACTACAAGATATTCTGGCCCTAAATAGTTAATTTCACTTTAGTTACTCATCAACATTTATCGGTGGCAGTGTTGTAACTTACTTAAAGGTGCTCTATATGATATCCAGAGTATTAATATAGCAGCAAACAATTATTTGTTATGTAAAGCTATAGAGGAGTAATGTCTACCTGAGCAATGAAGTCACTCTCCTGACTGACGGGCACTCCTGACTGACGCTGACAGGCGGGAAGGGTGGTGGATGGGTCAAACAAACACAGGACTTTCAACCAGGAGACTGGTGTTCGAAATCTGTGTTTTGTTTTGAAAGTTATGTTAGTGATGTTTGTCACTTGTTTTTCATACTTCTGTTACATTGTTTCGGTATATATTTTACTTACTTTTGTACTTATTTCAAGCCCAACCATGAGGGTTTTCCTAAACCTAAGTTGTTATGTTGCCCCCTGCTGGGACTGCACCTTCATACACATATAATATTCACGCCTCAGCGAGGCAAAACATGACACTGACACACTATCCTCTGGTGGACAGGCAGGTCTATTACACGCTTTGGTGGGATATCGGGTTGAAATATTCCATACACAAAGAAAGTTAAAAGTGCTAAACATTTTATTCAAGCCCATTCAAAAAGTATAACTGCACCATAACAGTTATATTTGCTTAGTTGTCTTCACAGCTCCAAAGTTTTGGACCTGCAGTCAACCTGAACAGGTCCTAAGAACACCAACACCACAGCAATGTAATGCAGCACCAACTAGTAGCTGTGTTCGAAAACAGTAAGACTACATGTGACTTTTCCCTGCACTTCACAGGTCACACAACACATTTCTCTCCTGATTACAATGCACCACATGATCGGAACTGAAAGCCAGTCTGCTCGGTTCCACTCGGGTATTAGATACATAGACCCAGGACCCATGGCAACACAAGAGCACCCTACCCAGTGGGCAACTCTGGGGTCTGAGAAGTGAAGCCAATGCGGAAGTGCCATAAACTTGCATTCTTTCTAATATCCAGCTACTCCTCTGGTTGCTACTGTGGCATTGTCCGGTCTGGGAGTTGTCCGTGTTTTCATCTTAGAACTTTAACAGTTTCACAGTGCGTTTTCAATTCATGAAAGTTGATTCTAACTTTTTGGTCACCTAAAAATGTCTTATTCAGTGTTCGGTTGTACTTAGCTCCACCCTCTCGTGTCACTTCTGGTTCCAAAAAAACAAGATGGCAACGGCCAAAGTGCTGAACTCGAGGCTTCAAAACGGCAGTCCACAAACCAATGGGTGACATCACTGTGACTATGTCCCCTACTTATTTACAGTCTATGACCCTACCCAACCCTATTATACTGAATATAATTTGGACCAGGAGACTAGGAATCCAGTGGATATTGGATATTATTACACGGCTTTGTTGAATACTCTATATTCTGATAGGTCAATCACAGCATTCCATGGTCTGTTATTTCTTTATAGCAGACCATTGCTATGTATAACAGACCGTTGCTATGGGCGCAGTTCTGATCGCGGACTCTGGCGGAAAGTTTTAGTTTCAAATTATTGATTTCTTAAGTAAGTAGCCGTGAAAAACGAGGGTTAATGTACAGCTAGCCGGTCATTGTTGTGAAATAAACCCTTCACGGCAATGCAATTGTTGTTTATTTCACAACAATGACCAGCTTGCTGTACATTATCTCTTACTTATTGACCACTACAGTTGCTGTATTAGTCATCCACAACATTTAACATGAAAACTACCAAATGGAAATGCTGCCAAGACACTGAAAAATCCTGGATCTTATTCATGCAGATATAATGTTGCAAGTTGCTTTCACAGATGTTTGACTGGTTCCATTGCCAATAGGTATGATTCGCACATGAACACCACAACACACACACACACAAAGCAATTATAGAGGTATTTAGGGAAAAATTGTCCTCCTTAGCTTGTTTTCTTTTCACAGCATCAACCAGTAAAGCTGAGAAAGCCTGCCTTTCTCTCTCATTTCCCTCTCTCTACGTCTCTCTGTGTCCTGCCCTTGAAAAAGAATAGGACAGGCTCAGACAGCCTGGGAACGGCTAACTACAAGAGGATCCGAGCAGCGCTACATCAAAGGCCACCCCATTTGCACAGCAGCTTACGCACACCCACACATACACAAACACCGGCTTACATATTTGGGGTTGCTTTCTCTGAAGTCCATTACGAGTGGCAGGACTATTACCCTCTTTGACAGCATGTGTGTGAGTCAACTACAAGAGGGGAGAGTTCAGCTCATAAACAGGCCAAAAAAAGTTGGGAACAGTTCCTGCATTATAATTTTATTTCTGGATTGAGAAAGCGAGTCGGCTGCCTGCGTGTGAAATGTTTTTATCCACAGATGTTAGCAAAAATGTGTCGTGTACAGTAAATAGCTTTGTCATTTTCCTGTGACTGGTGGTTTAAGTTTGTGTATCAATCACAAGTAGATGGATTAGTGGACATCTCCTCCCTCATCCTCTGGTCTTTTACTGCAGCCTTATGAGAAGGAAGCCCCCTTCCACAGTAATCTAGTACATTTAATCTGAAGTGGCAATATTAGAACCCTGAGCCGGTGCCAAGACAAAGCAGCCAGCACACACAACTGGCTGCTCAATAGTTCCTGGTGTACCATGTCGAAGAAAGGAGAGGAGGGGGGGATCTCACATGAGCGAATGGCTGGAAATGAGCGAGGGAGGAACGGGCAGATTAACGTGAGAACAGAGGAGGAGTGTATCGTGTGTGGGAGGGACAGATGATGGATGCAAGATGTGTGAAGATCCTCAGGCAGGATGAAAGAGTTCGAGGAGTTGTATTGAGTTATTGGACTAAGACTTTGAGCAATATGATAATAACAGCAGAGAGTGTGAGTGGAGGACACCGTGACATCATTAAAAAGGGGATTAATATGCAGTTTCACCTTAAAAGTTAAGGTGGAAGTGGACTCTAATCTCCCTGTGTTATGCTGGAAAGGCTTCATTTCAAGGCAAGGTCTGGTCAAAATATGAAATTTGTGTGCAGATGAATAGGAGCTCAATCAGGAGCGAGGCCACGGTGGTTAAAGTGGACAGAGGAACTGACTTTGTTGTAAAGTTGAGCTCGCATTCCTGCATCCACGGGCAGTTGGATACATCTCACCACATGTTGGAGCCATTACATGATGTCATGGTGGTACAATTTCCCACCAGCGCCTGTATGTGTGAGAGGAAGTGATGTCACAGGCTCAGGCTGAGCACTGCAGATGGCACTCTGATAGAGAAAGGAAGATGCTATCTAAACCGTGTGTGTGTGTGTGTGTGTGTGTGTGTGTGTGTGTGTGTGTGTGTGTGTGTGTGGGAGGTGGGGTTAATGAGACATGTCAACAGATGCACAGATCAGCTGGTTTATTTCCAAAACACCAACCTCGCTCTAAAACGGCATTTCATCCTTTCTTCTTCCAGTGTTCAGATCTGGGATTAGCTGTTGCTAGCAAGTTTTAAATCCAAAACAGTGGAGCTGTTCCTTTAAAGCTGCTCTGATCAATATTTTGACATCAACAGTGGATGAAATGAAAATATGTAATGTGAAAGGGGTTACACATTGTGACAAACTTACAGAGAATTATCACCCAACACAACAGTACCCCTCGGAGTGCTTTCAGCTCATGTTTTTTTTTTTTTTTTTCATGGTCCACAGCTTTAAAGGGAACATATCATGCTCATTTTCAGGTTCATACTTGTATTTTGGGTTTCTACTTGAACATGTTTATATGCTGGAGCAAATAAGAACAAAATATTGATTCTTATTTGATTAGCGCTGCCTAGTTTGACCGTTTGCTGTCAATCACTCGCGAACTCCGGTCAAACTAGGCAGCACTGATCAAATATTAATTAATATTAATTCAAATTTAATATTGTTACTGTAATGCCTATTTCTCGCCTCAAAAGTTTTCAGAAACATCTTGTAGTGTACTGTTTAGCTGTAAAATGAGAAAGTTTGCTCTTGCTGGTGGGCGGTGCTTGGTATTTTCTCAACTGATCTCAAAAGGGCTGCCGGGTCACAAACTTTCCCATTTTACAGCTAAAGAGTACACTACAAGATGTTTCTGAAAACATTTGAGGCGAGAAATAGGCATTACAGTAACAGAATATTGATTCATATTTTATCAGCGCTGCCTAGTTTGACCGTTTGATCAGAGTTCGCGAGTGATTGACAGCTGCCTCCGCTGAATGAACAGCCAATAAGAACGCTCTCTCTCTGAAATGACCTGTGATTGGCCAAAGTCTCCCGTCACAGGCTAGATTTTCTAAAGCCTGAAAACAGATCCACGAGGAGGTGCAGAAGTCTAGTTTTCTCTCAGAACACTTGTATTATAATATGCTGAAAGGTTATTATGGAATTTTTGCCCAATGATGCCAAAAATATTCTGCCTACTGTCACTTTAATGTTCAAAAACATTATTATTTTTCTCCTATTGTCTGTCTGAATATACCTGAAACGCTCCGTTTTAGCGCCTGTCTCTAAAAGCCCAGTCTGCTCTGATTGGCTTGTGAGAAAAATATGGTACACCTTTGCTAAGGTAGTTCTCAAGTTCTCAACATAGGAAGGGGAGACAAATCTGAATGGTTTGTTGAATCACATGTTTTCTGATCTAGGCAGCCCACAACAAAACTGACTGGGTTGTCCTATTTTTCAGTTTGTGGGTTGGTATAGTACGTAGGCACTCCCAAATGTAATGTATGTGAAGAAACACAGAAAAAGTGAGTTTTTCATGATATTTCCCCTTTAATGTGTTGGTTCACTCACTGCTCTTACGAACATCATTTCCAGCAGCAGCAAGCAGCTGTTTTCAGCAAAAAGTTCCGGTAAACCCACTGTAGGCCACACTACCTGCTGAACACTAAATGGCAGACTGACAAAGTTAGCAACTAGCATTAGCATTTAGCAGCTATAGAGCCACATATTTGGAGGCCTGGTGGAGACAAAAAGCAGAGCTAAAAGGAGAGTGAATACGGGACTTACATTCAACCGGTGACCAGACACACAACTCAAAATGGACTTGCATTTATATAGCACTTTTCTAGTCTTCTGACCACTCAAAGCGCTTTACACTACATGTCAACATTCACCCATTCACACACACATTCATACACTGGTGGCAGAGGCTGCCATGCAAGGTGCCAACCTGCCCATCAGGATCCAATCTAAATACTCATTAACAATTTTGGGTTAAGTGTCTTGCTCAAGGACACATCGACATGTGACCGGAGATTGAACCGGGGATTGAACCACCGACCTTCCGATTGGTTGACGACCTTGCTCTACCCTCTGAGCCACAGCCGTCCTGTAATGCTGTTGTAATGTTGCTTTATGTCTGATGGATTTGTAAATAAGCACTGCTATGTGCGCTGCCCCCAAGTGGATGGAAATTGAAGTTGAACAGTTTGCATTAGTATATCCAGTCTTCCTGCTCAACACAGTGTGATTTATTGATTAACTTTTACTGCCCAGAATATGTGACATAAGAAATAGCACTGAAGCAAATTAATTAAAATTAATGAATTAATTAAATGACATATAATTACTATAAATGAATACCTACTGTAATACTTTCAAATATTATGATACACCTTAATTCATCCTGCAGAGGCCTGTACTACGAAGCAGGATTTGACGTTATCGAGGTAACTTCAGGGTTAACCCTGGGTTTTCCATCCTACGAAGGTGGATCACTTCTCACCGGGGTAGATCACCATGGTAACTTATGCTGAACAGCTAACCTGCTCCGGAGCAGGTTATGTTCCAGATAAGAGATCAACTCGTATAAAAGCACCGCCTACTGACCAATCAGAGCTCGGTGCGCAGATCGTATGGTAATATTACACAAATACGAAGAAGTTTAAGTCATAATCCAGGCTAAAAACAACACAGTTTACACTGACAAATGCAGGAAGGACAGCTGGATTTATGCTGTGGGTGTTGACTGCTTTGAATTATATTTTTACACTTATTTTTTTTACTTGCTCTTGAATCCGTTTCACACCGCCTGAGATGGAGACCAAGCTGAAAGAAGGTTTATATAGTCATACACGCCCTTTATGTAATAATGGGTATAATGACGTGTAACCCATCCGTCCACACTATTTCTTATAGCTATTTATTGCTAGACGACTTTATCCAACTTTTGAGTGTTCCGTTAAATTAATAAGTCTGTTAATTTACGCATTCACACATCGGGAGTTTTTTCTTTTGCCAGCTGTCCTTCCTGCATTTGGCAGCTTCAACTGTGTTACTATTAGTCTGGATTATGTGTTTAACTTCTTCGTATTTGTCTAATATAGTTTACTCTTCCTTTGTAATATGTGCCGCTCTGTCTGTCTGTCTGCTGACAGTAGACTTGTCCATGTTAGTTATTGGTCAAATGTTGCAAACACCGCCCCGTTCATGTGAATGCGCTCATAACCAGATAGAGAAACCCTGGGTTGTATTACCGAGTTGTTGATAACCACCGTCGTAGGACAGTTTAGCGGGATCTCGTTTGTTAGGGTTGGTTAAGCCAGATAACGAGAAGATACCCTGGGTATGTTGAACTCGCTTCGTAGTACAGGCCTCAGGTGTAAATGACCAAACTATTCATTCTATGTTTTGCTGCATTGTATTTTCTAACAGACTTTATTTAGAATATCATTAAACTGTCGTGTTGTTGTCAAATATATATATATAAATATAGTGCTACACATGGGAAGATACAATTATCACTGCCTACAACCCTTTGCATTTACATACTGATGTAGTAAATTGGAACTAAATACTGCCACAACAACTCCTGAAACAATATACACAAGTCCCAGGTGTTTATTTGTTTGCATTTCAAACACATCTCTCTTTGTGTGTAAACTGGTTAAGCACTTAATCACTAGTTTCAGGGTAAGGGAGAGAGGAAATGGAGTGGGACGGTTAAAGTGGATTATTTTGCAAGAGGGAGAAAAATTGGGGGTGGAAGAAGGAAAAAAGAAGAGGGAGGCTGAGCAGCAATCGATGTTTTTTTTTCCCCAGAGCTCCGCGGGGATTTGCGTTGACTGATCTGAAGTGGCGCCCCGCTGTGCAAACCTGAGTGCTTTGACTCCACATAAAACCATTCAATCACAGAGCACCATGTTCTACTAAAAAGCCCCTTATGAGATCATTACCAAGGATGAACAAACAGGCACTAATGAAAAAGCCAGAGCACTTTGCTTGTGTGAAGGATATGGGAAACAAGAGGAAAGTTGGAGTCGGAGTTGCAGATTCATGAGTTTGATTCTTCCTGTCGCCAAGCTAAGAGGTTACAGAGGCTTTTAAACTGATGTCCTGCAGTGTGAAATACTTTAGCTGGAAGAATGCAACATGTTGTTACTCAAGTGTTTTCTCTTAAAGGTACAGTGTGTAGGATTTGGCAGCATGTAGTGGTGTGGTTGCAGATTGCAACAAACTGAATACCCCCAATACCGCTCACTCCTCCCTTTCAAAACTGGGATGACGTGAGCCGCCGAGTGCAAAACCATGGTAACAGCGTTCACCTCACTCAGAGGCCATCCTTACCATAATAACACTACTTTAGGGGCAACTGAAGTCAGACGGCTGCTGGCGGTACCACCTGAAGGCTACCGTAGTTCTCCGACACGCTTGTGAAACTGTGGTAACATGAGCCCCAGAGTTCAAAACCTTGGTGCCGGCAGCTGCTGTCTGACTTCCGTTGCTCCTAAAGTACTGTTATTCTGGTAAGGATGGCCTCTGAGCGAGGTGAACGGCGTTACGACGGTTTTGCGATCAGCTGCTCACGTTACAGCAGTCTTGGAAAGGGAGGAGTGAGCGGAGGAATGGTCAGTTGGGTGCAATCTGCAACCACACCATTAGATGCTGCCAAATCCTACACACTGTGCCTTTAAAGAGTGAAAAGACACACTAAGGGTGGGCGGGATTTGGCCAACAAACACAGAGCTTTCATCTAATGTTAAGTTTCACGTTACAATCAGCTGTTCGTTTGTGTCCCGTGTTCACAACGTTCAGTTTCATTTTCACTTTACAAACGTAGTAGTATTAAGCTCAACCATATAGTTTTTTCCTAAACTTAACTATAGTGGTTTTGTTGCCTAAACCTAAAGTGATGCCAAGGGGCGTGATAACGCGGCGGTATGTGACGAGTTGGGATGAGAACGTGCAAGATTAGGTACAATGCTGGTTTGATGTAAAAAGTTCTGTTGTACCATTGATGTCAAGAATTACTTTTGGGAAAAAGAGGTTTTGGTGGTATTATTGATGTTTTAATCAACTACTTGTTGTAGTTATAGCAGAAGTAACACGGATGATTTGAAATGCCAATTTAAGTACTTTGAAGGCCCAATTTGTGATTAAAGCATGGCACTTCTAGAAACACTGTGTCCTGCAGGTAAAGCAAATCACTCAGTATTACGTTAACATGCATTTATGAGGGGCCCTCATATGCATTTAATGAAAGGTAAGTTATGCATTGCATTTATTTGTTGGCAATGCCACTTAGTCGATTGACATAAAATTAATAGGAAACTATTTTGACAATAGTCTAATGCCCCGTTTCTACCGCAAGAACTTCCCCCCGGAACTAAGAACCTTTGAGGAACTCATTGGGAACCAGGGTCTAAATTAAGTTCCGGGGACATTTTATGGGGCCTTTTTACCCCCCCAAAAAGGCCCTGGTCAGGGGGTAGTAGTTTTTGAAAGTACCAGAACTTTGGGGGTGGAGTTTGCAGGGATGATCGTCACTGATTGGTCAAACACACAGCGCCGCTGCTACAGCGGCTTCAACTCGTGTACCGCTTCACTCATAAACAAGGAAGTACTCTAGTATCGATTTAGGACCATTTTAGGATGAGGGGAAAACATTTCTATTTGTTTGATAACATTGAAAGTAAAGTTAGGCTTTGCTGTCGGCTTCCCGACTCATTAAAAAAAAGAGAGAGAAAGAGAGAGATCGCGAGGGCGAGCGGTAACGTTAGAAGAGGGAAACAGCGTGGTGGTGCTGTGAATGAGAGAATGAAAAGTTATTTTCTGATTGTTTCATGGCGGTTTCGTTCTAAAGCACAAATAAATAACCACCAAACACTCAATAGATGATTTACTGTGGAGACAGACACTCTTAGTTTAATTTTCCTCTGCTGCATTTCATTCATTACATCCAACGTGCATCAGTAAATATATGCAGCAGTAAATATCGTCACAGTGAGATAAAACATGTATTTTTTTCCAGCGTGTTTTTTAGATAAAACAGGCGGACACACTGAACTGCAGGCTGCAGAGTGTGTTTACACAGACACACAGACAACAGTGGTCTTTTAGTTCCTTGAAAAGTAGTTTTCGGGACTAACCTGGCTCAATTGTGAAATAGTTTAATGTTTAAAGCATTTTTCAAGTATTATAGGGTTTGGGATTGTTGGTCTTTCAAAACAAACTATTTCAGGATGTCACCTTGGTCTCAAGGAAATTGCAATGGGTATTTTTCTGACACTTTATAGACCAAATGCATTATCGATTAATCGAGACAATAATCACCAGTTTAATCAATAATGAAAGTTATTGTTAGTTTCAGTCCTAAGGGTCTATCTGAAGCATTTACTGACATACTGTGTGATTAAACATTACATCAGTGAAACCTCATGTGTATCCTTAAGCATTCGAAGAGAAATGATTCATTTGCTGTTCACTATTGTCAAATTCATCACTACTTGAGACGCCAGCCGGACCCCGCCAACATCAAACACACCAGGGGGCCCATTACAAATGAGCCTCAACAACTCCCGACCAAAACAAAATTCTTCTTTCTCTTTGTGGCTCTCGGGACCTGGGAACATGAAACCCGAAACGGTCATATTGACAGTTCCTCCTGTTAGCACACACAATGTTAGGATAATGATGCAATCCATCAAGCAGAAACAGTAACACAGGGCAGCCCATATGCAAAGTGATACCGCCGTGTTTTAAGGCCCCCTATAATATGCCTGCTTGTTTCCACAACACAACACTCACATTTGTGAGCAAATGGCTCTTTTTACACATTGACCTTATGGCTCCCAACTCTTCCCCACTTGGTCATACTCAAGTAGACTGTGGCTGCTCAGGAGGCAACTTCACCATCAAAGTTCTTCTTTTATGTTTTGTGCTTTAGTTGAAATAGTTTCTGATATCTAGGATTACATGAACAATTCTTTCATCTTTTCTAATAACATTAGGCCTGTACAAGAATAGCCTGAGAACAAACAGGAGCAGAAATTGTTTTAAGTCAGCTGCCAGTTGTCGTGGACAGGTGACAAAGAATTTCTCAGTTTACGTGTCTCGAACAGCGAAAGCAATACACATGTCACTGGTGGATTAAGTGGCCACGCCATGCACAAAGTCCTGCGGTTGCAGACATAAGCGGGGTGGAACCACATGAAACGGCCAGCAACAGCAGCAGAAACTATATCACAGGTCTGCCAGTAAAGAGTTCTTGGTCAGTGGACAGTGTCCCCTGTTTTAGAGCCACATGCCAAGATGAAAAGCCGAGGAACATTAAAGGGGTTGACCACCTGTCCCAGTCCTCTCTCTCAGGCCTGAATGAGACCACAGGGAGATCCTCTTCCTCCAACACACCACCTGCTACCACTACCTCCCCTTTAATGTTGGGCAACTCTTTAAAGATCCCACAATGGCACTTTGTAAGAGTGCCCAGTTCAGCATGGAGACTGCTTGCAAATCCACCCCACACTGTGCTGTGACTTGCCTTAAAATACAAAGTAATAAAGAGTTTACAATTTCAGATTTTTGTGTTTTATTCCCAAAATTAACCTCAGTGGGATATTATACCTTGTTGAAACTGTTCCTGCAAATTACAAGAAATAAAACAAATATCTGTTGCACATGTGATCATGGTTTTGTAGCTTTTCATACCTCACCTTCAGTCAGAATATCAAAGTTTAAAAGGTATTTAGTATTTAAGAACATATTCTGTCATCCTGCCAATATTAACTAAATACATATTTTTAGGGCTGTCAATCAATTAAAATATTTAATCGCGATTAATCGCATGCCGTAGTTAATCACAATTAATTAATTAATTAATTAATTAATTAATCACACATTTTTTTATCTGTTCAAAATGCACCTTCAAGGGAGATTTGTCAAGTATTTAATATATTAAAGGTCACCTATTATGTAAAACGCACTTTTCCATGTCTTTTAAACATCAATTTCTGTCCCAAGTGTGTCTACAGGTCACCATAGTGTCATAAAAGACCATCCTCTCTCTTTTTCTCCTGCACCACCCCTCAGAAAATGTGTCTGAAAAAGCACTGATCAGAACTTCCTTCTCCCGGTGACAGCAGCGATTTTTTTCATGCCATATAAGGGGTTCTAGGTGGAACCTGGGTGGATCAGTAGAACTACCTCCAGCTAGGTGACCCCGCCCATGGAGTGGTTGCTGAATCTCTGGCTGTCCGCCATTGTTCTTCTCGCTATAATCACGGACCTGCTAACAGCACAAGCAAAGCATGCTACTACTTCTGTTAGTCTGCAAGAACCAGCAGAAAAGTCTTCATGTACTCCCACCATCTGAGGACGTGAAGACCCAGTGGATTCACTTTATTTTTTAGGTGTTTTAGGTGATTTTTGACTGAAATGTCCTCACAGTCACAGTAAAACACACGGGTCAGTAGACTACACAGGAGGATTCACTTCAAACATGAGAACTCTATTACCAGCTGACACAACTTCACCCGACAAGAAACCCCTTTACACTGAAGGATGACATGATCTGGACAGTTTACATACAAGTCATGGCTTTGCTACTTTTGGAAATATGTGTACCCAATTTATAATTCTGTGTTATTATTGTGAATAAAGAGCTGTATTTTTAAGGAGGGTTTTTGTCATTTTTAAATTTCGATTTAAAATCTTGTGGTATTAGATAAATATAACATGTTCTTTCACCTCTCCGGGAACCATCACCTTAACGTGGTGGAGAGGTGTGGGTGTCCCTATGAACCTGAGAGCTATGTTGTCTGGAGCCTGGTGCTCCTGGTAGGGTCTCCCATGGCAAATCTGTTTCAGGCGAGGGGCCAGACTAAGAATGGTTCATAGTACCCCAATGAATAATCGAGGTAGAAGAGAAGTGACCCAGCCCGGATGAAGCCCAGGGCCCACGTCTGGAGCCAGGCCAAGATGGATGGCCCATCAGCGAGCGTCTGGTGGCCGGGCTTGCCACGGAGCCCGGCCGGGGATACCCCGAGGAAGCGACGTGGCACCCCCCTCCTCTCCATCATGTGGGCTCACCACCTGCGGGAGGAACCGCTGGGGTCGGGTGCGCAGCCACATGGGTGGCAGTGCGGGCCAGGGACCTCAACGGACCAGACCTGGGCGGCAGAGGCTGGCTCTGAGGACGTGGAACGTCACCTCTCTGTGGGGGAAGGAGCTGGAGCTTGTGTGGGAGGTGGAGCGCTACCAGTTAGATCTGGTGGGGCTTACCTCTACGCACAGCCTCGGTTCTGGAACCGTACTCCTGGATAGGGGTTGGACTTTAGTCTTTTCTGGAGTTGCCCAAGGTGCGAGGCGCCGGGCGGGTGTGGGGATACTCACAAATCCCTGGCTGAGTGCCGCTACGTTGGAGTTTACCCCGGTGGACGAGAGGGTCGCCTCCATACGCCTTCGGGTTATGGGGGGGAAAACTCTGACTGTTGTGTGTGCATATGCACCGAACAGCAGTTCAGAGTATTCAGCCTTCTTGGAGACCCTGAATGGAGTATTGCATGGGGCTCCAGTAGGGGTCTCCATAGTTCTCCTTGGAGACTTCAAAGCGCACGTGGGCAACGATGGAGACACCTGGAGAGGCGTGATTGGGAGGAATGGCCCCCCTTATCTAAACCCAAGTGGTCGGTTGTTACTGGACATCTGTGCTAGTCATGGACTGTCCATATCAAACACCATGTTCGAACATAAGGATGCTCATAAGTGTACGTGGTACCAGAGCACCCTAGGCCGAAGGTCGATGATCGATTTTGTTATCGTATCGTCTGATCTGAGGCCGCATGTTTTGGACACTCGGGTGAAGAGAGGGGCGGAGCTGTCAACTGATCACCATCTGGTGACTCTGGACAGACCTGGTAAGCCCAAACGGGTAGTGCGGGTGAACTGGGAACATCTGGAGGAGGCCCCTGTCTGAGAGACCTTCAACTCACACCTCCGGCGGAGCTTTTCTGGCATCTCTGTGGAGGTTGGGGGCATTGAACCCAAGGGGGGATGTTCAAAGCTTCCATTGCTGAAGCTGCAGCAGTGAGCTGTGGTCTAAAGGTCTTAGGTGCATCAAGGGGCAGCAACCCTCGAACACCGTGGTGGACACAGGTGGTCAGGGAAGCCGTCAGACTGGAGAAGGAGGCCTTCCAGGATATGTTATCTCGGAGGACTCCGGAGGCGGTTGCAAGGTACCGACAGGCCTGACGGGCAGCAGCCACTGCCGTGAAGTAGGCAAAGCAGCAGGTGTGGGAGGAGTTCGGAGCAGCCATGGAGAAGGACTTTCGGTCTGCACCAAGGTGCTTCTGGAAAACCGTCCGGCACCTCAGGAGGGGGAAACGGGGAACCATCCAAGCTGTGTACAGTAAGGATGGGACACTGTTGACCTCAACTGAGGAGGTAATCGGGCGGTGGAAAGAGCACTTTGAGGAACTCCTGAAAATCCGACTAATACGCCCTCTTTTGTAGAGGCAGAGCTAGAAGCTGATGGGGGATCATCATCAATTTCCCTGGTGGAAGTCACTGAGGTAGTCAAACAACTCCACAGTGGCAAAAACCCGGGGATTGATGAGATCCGTCCAGAAATGCTGAAAGCTTTGGGTGTGGAGGGGCTGTCTTGGATGACACGTCTCTTCAACATTGCGTGGAAGTCGGTGACAGAGCCTACGGAGTGGCAGACAGGGGTGGTGGTTCCCCTCTTCAAAAAGGGGGACCAGAGAGTGTGTGCCAATTACAGGGGTATCACACTACTCAGCCTCCCTGGTAAAGTCTACTCCAAGGTGCTGAAAAGGAGGGTTCGGCCGATAGTCGAACCTCGGATTGAAGAGGAACAATGCGGATTCCGTCCTGGCCGTGGAACAGCGGACCAGCTCTTCACTCTCGCAAGGATCCTGGAGGGGGGCCTGGGAGTATGCCTATCCAGTCTACATGTGTTTTGTGAACTTGGAGTAGGTGTATGACCAGGTCTCCCTGGAGATACTGTTGGGGGTGCTGCGGGAGTACTGGGTGAGGGGGTCCCTTCTTAAGGCCATCCGATCTCTGTACGCCCAAAGCGAGAGCTGTGTCCGGGTTCTCGGCAGTAAGTCGGACTCGTTTCCGGTGGGGGTTGGCCTCCGCCAGGGCTGCGCTTTGTCACCAATCCTGTTCGTGATATTCATGGACAGGATATCGAGGCGTAGTCGGGGGGAGGAGGGTTTGCAGTTCGGTGTGCTGAGGATCTCATCGCTGCTTTTTGCAAATGATGTGGTCCTCTTGGCATCATCGGTCTGTGACCTCCAGCACTCACTGGATCGGTTCGCAGCCGAGTGTGAAGCGGCTGGGATGAGGATCAGCACCTCTAAATCTGAGGCCATGGTTCTCAGGAAACCGATGGATTGCCTACTCCGGGTAGGCAATCCATCACCCCAAGTGAAGGAGTTCAAGTACCTCGGGGTTTTGTTCGTGAGTGAGGG
Source organism: Sebastolobus alascanus (assembly GCA_916701645.2). Taxonomy (NCBI): domain Eukaryota; kingdom Metazoa; phylum Chordata; class Actinopteri; order Perciformes; family Sebastidae; genus Sebastolobus; species Sebastolobus alascanus. The sequence goes on from CAKAOJ020000032.1 coordinate 9,857,619, forward strand.
AACAATGGAACGTGAGATTGGCCGGAGAATCAGAGCAGCGGGGGTGGTACTGCATTCGCTTTACCTCACCGTTGTGACGAAAAGAGAGCTGAGCATCTAACGGTCAATCTTCGTTCCTACTCTCACCTATGGTCATGAGGATTGGGTCATGACCGAAAGAACTAGATCGCGGGTACAAGCGGCCGAAATGGGTTTCCTCAGGAGGGTGGCTGGCGTCTCCCTTAGAGATAGGGTGAGAAGCTCAGTCATCCGTGAGGGACTCGGAGTAGAGTCAACACATTTCTGTTTCACAGTCAAACTTTATTTGAGTAAACAGATGACAATATTAATTATACACAGTATTTTGAACGTGAACAGATAACCTGCAGCTTTGACAAACATTTCACAGCAGAAACATGGCAATAACTGTCTGACAAGTAAAACCGTTTCATGTGAAAAAATCCAAGTTACTCTGAAACATGGACACAGTAACCTATAACGTAAGTCCTCCAGCTGCTGATACTGTGGTTACTGAGCAGTTCTTATATTTATACGATCAGTAATTCCACCTTCAGTTATGTTGACACTACAGGATAAAGTGTATTCCAGCGTAGTAAACTACGGTAAGTGTAGATTTAACTGGTCTGTAGTCATGATAACACACAGAGACAGCTCCTACTGTAAATAATATACCATTACTCTGATTACTTTCGTACGTTTATCAGGTGTCTTTTACCAGAAGTTAAATTAACTGACTACTGTTTCACATCTTCTATTTTCCAGACTGATGTTCGCTGTGTTTACACACCGTTACATGTAGCTACATGCTAACATGTTACCTCTGTATCTCCCATGTAAATAGACCTATCTGCTCACAGCAAATGTTTTCTTCTTCACTGGGATGATTCTGTCGGTCATTTCTAACAAATGGACCTGTAAAGACAAATGTAAAACAGAGTGTACGTTTACAGTTTACAGAGTTTATGCATAACGTAAATACTGAGCTAACGTGACAGAGTTAAAAAATAGCATATTTACTGGAGCAAAACTTTCAGGAAAATCTGGAATCTTGGCCGCAGATGTTGTTAATTTCTCGCCGATTTCAGATCAGATTCCTCCGGGAACGTGCGCTGTGTGAAGTTTCTGGTTTATAAACTTTTAATTAGTTTATTATTCACGGTCTGACGTCATGCACACGTGGGCAACGATAACCTCACGAGAACGAGGCGGCCGCAGTTTTTAGAGCCAGGCGCCGCAGTTGCTCTCCACCGACTGCAAGACCCAGGGCATTATGGGAAACGCCTGGCTCGCGCCTGATCAACGGGCTGATTGGCTCTTAGTTTTGACAGCAAACACCACGTGAAAGTCATAACTTTATGTGTAATTGTAATATTTAACACTAGATTGTAGGATATTAGTCTCATGTTGTGCAATGAAGGTTTCATCTGTTAACAAACATATCTTGTGTGGTTGATAATAATAATTATTATAATAATGAAGGTTATCTATATATAACACTTATCAAAACGAGTGCTCATTATGTGCTTTACAAGGCGGACATAAAAATAATAAAGGATAGAATCCAATGCCAGATACTCGCACATTTCCACATAGATTTACAAACAAATATAAAAAAATCCCAACATGGTCTGAAAACTACAAGTGATCTACAGATCGGATCTAACAGGATGTCACTTTTTCTGTGACTTCCTTTAAATTCTTTGAAGGCTGCTCGAAACGGCTGGAAACTGTCCGACTTGACCGCAGCTTGGCCTGGCTCATCTCGAACGAGCCTAATATCTCTTCCTGCTGCTCTCCGGCTGCAGGGCGGAGAAGAAAGTGACGCTGTGTTGAGGGCGTTTGATTGAGAGCAGAGACCCGGAAATACTGACCAATCAGAGCAGACTGGGAGGAGACAGGCTCCGAACCAGAGTTTTTCAGACAGAGGGCGAAAGAGGCTTTATGCAAGCAGAAAGTATGAGAAGAATAAAGGTTTTTTTGAACATTACAGCATGTAAACATGTTCTAGTAAATACATCTATGAACCTGGAAATTAGCATAATATGAGACCTTTAACATATATTTACATAAAGCAAGCATATTTGTCCACTCCCATGTTGATAAGAGTATTTCAATCAGGAGAGACCCAGTATCGATTGAACAATAATTTATTACATGATGCATGATGAGAAGAATAGTGCAAAGTCTTTGGCGATAAGACTCCATCGTGACGTAGGGGGTAGTGATGCTGTGATGAGATTAGGTATATTACCCCCTTGGAGTCTAGACACTGGTGGTGGTGGTGAAGGGAGTACTGAAGATCGAATGAAGGGATGTGGAGCAGGCCTGGGCACTGAATATGAAGAAGACTGGAGGTGATGGGGTGGAGGCGGGTTGCATCGAGCCGCTCTGAAATGAGAACTGACGCAGCAGAGAGGAGAATAGTTTTAAAATTTGATTGCAACGATATGATTGGCTCAGAGAGAGCGTGGCAGAATCTGTTTGGTTATTAAGAATGAACCACCCACAGTCAGCTGATAGAGTAGGAGCCAGTAGAGATAAGAGAGACAGAAAGGTTGTGAATGAAAGAGTGTAAAGAGGGTCTTCCTGTCTGAACTTTCACATAAGCTTCATTAAATACTTGACACATCTCCCTTTAAGGTACATTTTGAACAGAAAAAAATGTGCGATTAGTTTGCAATTAATCGCGATTAACTATGGACAATCATGGGATTAATCGCAGTTAAATATTTTAATCGATTGACAGCCCGATTGCCTCCATGAAGAGGACCCGCTCCCTATGCAGATATGAAGAGCTCATTCTAAACAAAAACACAGCGATTCTTAGTTTCAGGTGATTATACACTAATGAAAACATAGCTATGAATATTATATTCCATTACTGCTAGTAAATCCCCTGAAATGTTACACACTTTTAAATGTCCCTTGGAACAAACTGTAACTGTGACTTATATTAATGATTTACAGTACTTGTTTGACTAGTTTATCTGCTTGCTCAATATTGAATGTTTTTTTAATGTGAAAACTTTATAATCAGACAAGGTAATCTTCATTAAAAGTGTGCTATAAAAATAACACTTGCAGTATCATGTAACAGAGGCCGACTACTTTGGCTTTTGGAAACCGATATGTGGGTTGAAGTTTCAGTACATGTATGACACGTTGTGTGTCGAATGAGATGAAAATAAAGTGCTGGTTGTGCAACTGCAGCCGATAGAAGTCAGGTCTGTGGTAGAAGAAGAAACAAAAACTGTGAGAAGGCAAAGCCTGTTTCATACAAAGATCAGCCTCCCTCTCTGACTCTGTCTGCCTCTCTTTGCTCAAGGCAAACCTTTTCATCTTCTGTAACCACCCAATAAGCCATCCATGACACTTAGTAGTCCATTTAACTCCAATGGAATAATAAAGACCGCGAGTAGGAGCTGATCTCTCCAGTAGAAGTAAATTACAGTAGTAACGAGCAGCGTAGATTATGTAAGATGTCTGATGGATCAGCATATGCCCTTTGATGGAAGTTCATCAAACTGAACACAGCACAGTGCTAACAGAAAAAAAGAGAGAAAAAGAAAGGAGTTTTATGCCAAGTTGTACTCAGTGTTAAATGTAATGGTACAAGTCAGAAAGGCTGAGTTACATCAAAGACCACTTTAAACAGTGGGTTGTTTGTTATTGTTTTTTCTGCTCAAATAAAAGACAAACTGTCATCATCATTAAACTTGGCCACAGATTGTTTTTTCTCTGCTTTGGATCAAGAAAAAAAAGCTTTATCTATCCTCCTTTCCTCCCACTGCCATGTAGGTCAGTGTCAGTGAATCAGATGTAACATATATTAGGAGAAAAAATGCAGAGCTGCAGCCAGACCCAGACTGGCCATCTGGCAATTTTGGCACGCCTGAGGGGACAGTCCACTTTTGAGCCATTACTCACAGAAATGATTTAATGACAGATATTTGTAAAATACAGTCGTATGAATGTGACGGGGCGTTTCACTGAGCATCTTCATGGCATTTCATTGTGAAATCAAAACACTTGCGTTGTGCTCAGAACAAACTGCAGTCTTGGATCAAATTATTATAGTGAAGCCTAACTACATATTCTCATTGCTTTTGCAGGTTTGCTTTGTAGACAACATATTGCATTGGCAACAAATAATGTTTGAAAGAAAGTCCTGATAAAATTAGAATTTTTAAGCGAGAAGTGATATTGCAGACTAATTTCCTTCATTTCAATCAGACTAATCAGAATTTAATTTGGTAGTATTATCTCTAAAATTGTGCTCCTAAAATTTCAGATTGAGTCAGTCAGACATGTGTTATATAAGTATTAGATTTGTATGTGCCATAAAAATAGCCAAAGGTTCCATCAAAAGTGGTAAGACTTGTTCCCAATGCAGTTTCAAAAATTGTGTAGCAAAAGGTTTCAATATTTTGAAACCAGACAGAATAGCTCTACTCAGCCTGGTCTCTGTACTGACTGCAATGTAAACCCATACACTCAGAGCAAGTGACGTAGAATAACGAGCGACGCTTGTGGGTCAACCATATACAGGACTTTCACCCAGGAGACTAGTGTTTGCGTCCTGTGTGAACCCAAAAGTGTTGTTGACTTATTTGGAGTTATTAGTAACTTATGTGATGTGTTTTCCGTACTTATGTTATGTAGTTTACGTACGAATTCTACGTACTTATTTTAAGCCAAACCATGATGCTTTTCCAAACCCGACTTAAGTAGTTTTGTTGCCTAAATATAACCGCAACCATTTCACCATAACAACGTGGCATTAAATGACACACGAAAAGCCGTTTCACAACGTTTCACATTACACGTAATCATTTCATTTCTTGTTCATCTAAAAATATTGATTGTAGCTACTTTAAAGGTACAATGTGTAGGATTTGGCGGCATCTAGTGGTGTGGTTGCAGATTGCAACCAGCTGAGTACCCCTCTGCTCACTCCTCTATTTCCAAGACTCCGGTAATGTGAGCCGCGAAAAGCAGTTTCACAATGTTAACCCTGTGGCGTTAAATGACATACGAAAAGCTTAAAATGTGTTATCATGACACGTGGAATGTCCTTAAAGGTCACCTATTATGCAAAATGCACTTTTCCATGTCTTATAAACATCAATATCTGTCCCCAGTGTGTCTAGAGACCACTGAAGTATCATAAAAGACCATCCTCTCTCTTTTTCTCCTGCTCCATCTCTCGGAAAATGTGTCAGAAGTGGCGCTGTTCGTAATTCCTGCCACTCCTGACGTCAAAAGGGCTTTTCGAGCCATATATGGCTTTCCGCTTTCTACAGCAACACAACAGCTCCCTCCCTCCTTACCCAGCTAGGTGAGCCAGCCCTCCTCGCTGCTCGCTGTATGCCATGTTTTTCCTCGGTATAATCACAGACCTGCTAACAGGACAAGCAAAGCATGCTACTACTTCTGTTAGTCTGCAAGAACCAGCAGAAAGGTCTTCATGTCCTCCCATCATCTGAGGACGTGAAGACCCAGTGGATACACTTCATCTTTTAGCTGTTTTAGGTGATTTTTGACTGAAATGTCCTCACAGCAACAGTAAAACACACGGGTCAGTAGGCTACAGGATTCACTGCAAACTGAAGCTCAGGATGGATCCATACCGGCTGTTTGGGACCCAACTTCAAACCTGGAAGCTGTAAGTTGCTCACGTTTATGTTGTTTTAGCTTCTGTTTATTTAGCAGACTGTTTGCCTGTTAGCGTTAGCATGTTGCGCGGCTAACGCCGCTAGCTTTCATAGTGGCTCGACCGGGGCTTTGTTTACATGCAAACCTTCTGCTCTGATGTGTCTGTCTGCGTTACAGATATGTTGAGAGTGTGTAGATTTACTCCACAAACTGTCCTGAAGGAGCTCATGTGAAAAACAAACAGTCAAACTGTACGAATTTGTGACTGATTACCGGAGTTATAGTGGGCGAACGAGCAGGGAGAGAGAGAGAGATGCCGTGAGCTCAGAGCAGATAGCTGTTGATCAGAGGAGTCTCTGTAACGTTACTTCCCTCTTAGAGCTATTAAAAGACATTACAACGTGAATACTGGCAGCTTCTTTGTTGTCTTGGGCTAAATAATACATAAAGGTTTACTAAAGTCTAAGCTTCTAGGTCTAGCTTTTGATACAGACAACACAAGTTACACTCCAAGTCAAAAGTTCTGTGTAATCCATTTCTTCCTCCATACTTGATAAAAAATGATTTATCATTTTACACTGTTTGTAGCTGTTGCCATAACTACACGTTAGAAGATGATGTTACTGTTATACACCTTGATGTTATTACATGACAGTATATTCTAACACTGAATCTGTCATGTTTTACAGGTCATCTGAGTGACCTGATCCACATGGAGATGCAGCAGGATGAACTATTACCAGCTGACACAACTTCACTCTACAAGAAACCCCTTTACTCTGAAGGAGGACATGATGTGGACAGTTTACATACAAGTCATGGCTTTGCTGCTTTTGGAATTATGTGTACCCAATTTATAATTCAGTGTTATTATTGTGAATAAAGAGCTGTATTTTTAAGGAGGGTTTTTGTCATTTTTAAATTTACAATTAATGATCTTGTGGTATAAGATACATATAACATGTTCTTTCACAAAGTAATGTAATTACAGTTTAAACAGGTGATATGGAAAATTAATTTTATGTCATGCATGTAGAAGGGTACAGGTAGTAAATAGTGACTGTAAGCAACACAACACATTTCTGTTTCACAGTCAAACTTTATTTCAGTAGACAGATGACAATATTAATTATACACAGTATTTTGAACGTGAACAGATAACCTGCAGCTTTGACAAACATTTCACAGCATAAATATGGCAATAACTGTCTAAGTTACTCTGAAACATGGACTCAGTACTGTGGTTACTGAGCAGTTTTTATATATAAGATCAGTAATTCCACCTTCAGTTATGTTGACACTACAGGATAAAGTCTATTCCAGCATGGCAGGATACTGTAAGTGTAACTTTAACCGGTCTGTAGTCATGATAACACACAGAGACAGCTCCTACAGTAAATAATATACCATTACTCTGATTACTTTCATACGTTTATCAGGTGTCTTATACCAGAAATAATGAACTGACTACTGTTTCACATCTTCTATTTTCCCCCCTGATGTTCGCTGTGTTTACACACAGTTACATGTAGCTACATGCTAACAGGTTACCTCTGTATCTCCCATGTAAACAGAGCTATCTGCTCACAGCAAACGTTTTCTTCTTCACTGGGTCTTCTTCTTCTGTCGGTCGTTTCTCACAAATGGACCTGTAAAGACAAACGTAAAACAGAGTGTATGTTTACGGTTTACAGAGTTTATGCATAACGTAAATACTGAGCTAACGTGAAGGAGCTAAAAATAGCATATTTACCGGAGCAGAACCATCAGAAAACCCAGAATCTTGGCCGCAGATGTTGTTCATTTCTCCTCGACTTCGGATCAGATTCCTCCGGGAACGTGCGCTGTGTGAAGTTTCTGGTTTATAAACTTTTAATTAGTTTATTTTTTAACTTTAGAAACGCGGATAAACTCAGTGAATCTCTCTCCCTGCTCTCTGGCTGCAGTGCAGGGAGGGAAGTGACGCTGTTGAAGCCGTTTGATTGACAGAAAACGCTGACCAATCAGAGCAGACTGGGAGGAGACCGGAGGAGACAGGCTCTGAATCAGAGAATTTTATAATGAGCGAAAAAGGGGGTTCATGAAGAGAGGGATTTTGAGAAAAATAGAGGGTTTTTTGAATATTACAGCATGTAAACATGTTCTAGTAGAACATTAACATACACATATGAACCTGGAAATGAGCATAATATGAGACCTTTAAAAGTGGCTTGCTGTTCATACGCATTCCTATGAGATCACCTTGCTCCACCACAAATCATAAAATGATTCTTCATTCTTGGAGTAATGCTTGTGTACACCTGATGAATGTAAGTCCAATATTCACTCTCTCTTTAGCTCTGTTTGGGTCCCACCAACTACTGAGGGAGATATCTGGCTTTTTAGGTGCTAAATGCTAGCTAACTTTGAGGGCAACAGCAGATTCAGGTGAGAACTCTCTGTGGGTTTGTCATCACGAGTGACCTCTTTCACATTACATTCATTTGATTCATTGTTAATTAGGGCTGTCAATGTTAATGCAATAATAAAGTGTTAACGCAAATTCGTTTTAACGCCACTAATTTCTTTAACGCATTATTAACGCAATGGATCTTTGGAGGTTGTAGCGGGAGGTTGTCATACTAGCTTGTTGCGAAGGAGGCTAAATAGCGCTCCAAACTTATTCTAACTTTTGGCAAGGAAAAGCTGGCATGGCCATTTTCAAAGGGGTCCCTTGACTTCTGACCTCAAGATATATGAATGAAAATGGGTTCTATGGGTACCCATAGAAAAATCCCATGCAGTTTGGAGCATGTCATAGTCATGTCAGCACACTGACAGCTGTAATTGCCTGTTGGGCTTGAGTTTGCCATGTTGTGATTTAAGCATATTTCTTATGCTAAACGCAGTACCTGTGAGGGTTTCTGTACAATATTTGTCATTGTTTTGTGTTTGATTTCCAATAATACATATATACATACATTTGCATAACGCAAGCATATTTGCCCACTCCCATGTTGATAAGAGTGTTAAATACTTGACAAATCTCCCTTCTTCGGTACATTTTGAAGAGATAAAAAATAAGTGATTAATTTGCGATTAATCGCGATTAACTATGGACAATCATGCGTAATTGCGATTAAATATTTTGATCGATTGACAGCTCTATTGTTATTATAAAATGTTGATTAGAGCAGCGTTAAGAAAAGCTTTTGAACACTCAATACAAAGGAAAATGTATCATTAAAAGAGTAAAATCTTAAGTGGAACTCTGCATACTGTATGTATTTGGATGCACCTATTCACACTCGGTTGTCTCACAGTCCTGTCTTGGTGCGTGATTTACACTATTACATTGTGATATTTCCTCTGCTGGAGGTGCACATGTCAACCCGGTTCAGATCATCAAAGGAGGTGCAGCCCGTTCCCATGCTTGTTCCTCGGGTCTTGCTATTAAATATAAGAAGATCAGGTTAAGTGATCAAAGACCCTTGGTTTCTGGGGCTTAAGTGTTGCTCTATTTCATCAAAGGCCAGCCGTCTTTTTAACCTCCACTACCTCAAGGTAACATTAAACTAGCAGGTAATGGAGCTTTCTTGTAAATACTGTACGTGTCTTTTTCAATGGGAACCAATATGAAAGAGGATATAATGACACAAAATGGCAACTTCTTTTTTTTTTTACATTCCTCCAACCTCTGTCAACAAAGGCACCTGTCTCTTTTATCTGCACAAAAAAATACAATACAAACAGACTTCAAAAGAATATTCGGCTGACACTTGGTTTTCCTCCAACCAAAGTGTTTATCAGAGAGGCATATATCAGGCCAGTCTGGGGCATTGTGTTGCCAGTAACCCGCTTCCTCCAGCCCCTGGTTGATTGTCACGACATGTGTCCTTCCAAACCACAACTTGGGAGCTATTAGTATTAGCTTCCTGTTGATGACTAATGTATTCACAGGGTGCTGTTTGGCACTTGGTTCAACAGAACAGCAGTTAAACACATTTGTGTTGTGTTACTTGGTTAATAAATCAGATATAATGAACTATTTGATGCAAATGATCTTATGTGACATAATCTCATGCACATTTTGGAGTTTCACTTGAGGCCAACAAAGTTTTCCATGGACAATATATGGGCATGCTGTCATACAGTAGGCTACGTGGTACAAACCTTGTCACAGTAAAGGAGCTCAGTTCTTGCTGAGGCTACCCACGTTGCATCAGCGGAGTCACACAGCAGTTCGTGAAATAATCAAAAAATGTCTTTTATTGATTTGTGTACATAGACATGAATCACATTTTTCTCATGATGGTCAACATGAAATCAATTTGTATGAAATCCATTTAATTGTGAACCGGGAAATATAAAGAGCAGCAAACGCCACGTAGAGAGGAGGTCTGGGTGGATGGGTGGGTCAAAAAATACAGGACATTCGCCCAGGAGACCGTTGTCTGTGTCCCATGTGAAACCACAAGTCAAAGTTGATTTATTTGTCACGTAACTTCCGTACTTAAGTTACGGCACTTCCAGTGTTATTTGAACCCAAACTGTGATCTTTTCCTAAAGCTAACTAAGTAGCTTTTGTCACGTAACTTCCATACTTATGTTTTGCCATTTCCGGTGTTATTTAAACCCAAACCGCGATCTTTTCCTAAACCTAACTAAGTAGTTTGTTGCCTAAGTCTAACCAAGTCGATCTATTCCTAAACCTAACTGAGTAGTTTTGTTGTCTAAGCCTAACCAAGTCCATCTTTTCCTAAACCTAACTAAGTAGTTTGTTGCCTAAGCCTAATGAAGTCGATCTATTCCTAAACCTAACTGAGTAGTTTTATTTTGAAAAGACTGGAGCGGAAATTGACACGTGCTGGACGTGTAGCTGGACATTCGTAGGAAAACGAAAACGTAAAATATGCTGTTGAAAGTCATGCTGAGCATCACAAAAAAAAAAAAAGCGAAATTTGTGTCTATGTACACGAATCAAATAGATTAAATTTCGTGACTATTTCACAAACTGATGTGAGGCTGTGTTGGTTGCATCTGTGAGGCTGATTGGCACTGTGGATGAAATCATCCTCAAAATGGCAAATGTTTACCAGATATTTCAATATCCTATGGAGAGACTTCCAGTGACAACCAGGTAATCAGCTGCTGTTGTGCTTGTCCAGCTCAGGCTGTGTGTAACATGTCTCTGGTTTACTGTATCAATCCGCATTGTATCATCTGCAGCTATATTTTGACCAGATGGAAAGGAAAATTAAGGTTTCTCTGATTTTGTCTGTCTCTCTCGTTTGTCTGTGTGTGAGAGAGAAATTGGGTCTAACAATGTGCATTGAAGACGGACAGTCTTCTCAACATAAGGCCAACATGTGTTGCACATATAGACTGCTTTGTGTCCAACTCGAGCCTTGCTAGTATGCACAGCAGCCACATTATCAATCCACTCACTTTGTCTGCTTCAGTAATGTACAGCTTCATTTCTTGTAGGCTGGTAGGAGGGTGCAAGATAAACAGCCCCATCCTAACCCCCAACTTTCTCACCAAGTGCACGTATTTTTGCAAGCATTGAAGTCTAGGATGAATTACATTACGTAGAGCATCTCCCATCCTACAAATCAGCAGACGCTACAGATGACATTGGAATCGAAGCAATAATAATGTACATTTTCTGAATTGTTTTGCCTTGCTTGAGGTTTTTATCCAAGTCCTGGTAGTAAATGAGAATAAAGTTACATAACTTGGATTCTACTAAGACCTCTACAGTGAAATTGGTGCCTTCTGTCAGTGCTGGAATGCCATTGAATGTGCTTGTGGGGTTCAGCATATTTGGGGTCAAAGCTCAATTTCGTTTAAAGTAATAATTATAAAGATTTTTATTTAAATAGATGTCTATTAAGTCACTATCACCAAATGTATTCTCAAACAACAGTTTGTATGATATCTTACAAAAAGTTATTCCTCATTTTTCGTGCATTTTCTTACGAATGTCCAGCTTCTTTTCAAAATAAGTTCTGTCTTCACAGGAAACAACTTTGTTATGTTTAGGCAAGAAAACCACTTAGTTATGTTTAGGAAAATATCAACTTGGTTATGTTTAGGCAAGAAAACTACATGGTTAGGTTTAGGAAAGATCATAGTTCAGTTGCGGAAGTGGTTACGCAACACCGTAAGTGGCCTAACTTAAGTATGGAAGTTACATGACAAATACATCAAATTTGACTTCTGGTTTTACACAGGACATGAACACCAGTCTCGTGGGTGTACATTTTTTGACCCACCCATCCATCGTCGCTCTTTATACTTCCTCGTTCACAATTACATGGATTATATACAAATTGATTTTGTGGGGTATGCAGTGCATTTACTTTTCGTAGGTATAGCTACAAATGGTGTATGAGAACACCCTGTGCTGAATTAGGTAACACAATGGTGCCTATACAGCCTATGGCACACTGATGAAAGCCTGCATTTGCAGTATTACAAACTGGGTGTCTGTGGCGACAGTCCCGGGAAAAGGCAACACTGTGTGGATCTCTGGAAAGTGAAATCCAAACACACACTTGCAATTACTGCTTATCACTATAGATCTTCCAAATGGTAACTTTCACTTTGGCTGCAAAATCTGGTAGGTCGCTATGACTCAAGTGAAGCACTCTTTGAGAGCCCCACCCTCCACTGCTTGGGGCAATGTTGCGCATTTGGAGTGAAAGGAGGGTAAAAGGCCTTTCCAACGTCAGAACTGGGGGGGCTGCTTTTTCAATTTTTTTAACTTTCCTAAATGTTCAATCCGACAGCCATGTCCACTTCACGCAGCGATACATCAGACCGGTAATACGTCATCCAGAGAACCTTCATGGTTGATCGCCATCATGTCGCCAATGCTCAGGTTCAGGCAAGGTCTCAAAATAATTATTAGACATGTGTATAAAACAAATGAGATGAATGCATACGGACTTGTCAAAATATCATCCAAACACACGTCAAATGGCATTGAAGTCTATGGGATCTTCAGTTTTCTATCCCCCAAAAGGGGGCACAGCCTTGACGTTTTGCGAAGTACCCGTATGCACCGGTCTGATGTATTGGCCAGATGTGCAGTGGTGAAAAAGTTCGCAGGATTTCAACTTCTCATTCGAGCTCTCTTTTTTCATGCTTTGCACAAATACTTCAGTCACTTTCCATTTGCACAAACAAGTGTAACACTGAATCCTTCCAGGAGAGACTGTCCAAGAGTGTGTTATCCGATTTGTACAATTCATCGCAATGGCAATGGCAGGCTTTTTGGCACACCTTCAATGGTGGCCATTGAGAACACACTTTTGCCTTGGACAACGCTTTGTAAGAAGTTTAACCCTGGAGGAGGGACGGAGTACACACCTGTCTATTTCTCCCTCATTGATCAACACATGGGAGACGAGGGGATTGAACGAAGGTTGTGATGTTGTAACCCTAGTTCTATGACACAATGTTTGCATCTTTTTCAAGGAGGCCAAGCAGTGATGTGTTCAAGGGGGCGCAGCCTTGACTTTTTGCAAAGTACCTGTATGTGCCGGTCTGTTGTATTGGCCAGATGTGCAGTGGTGAAAGAGTTTGCAGGATTTCAACTTCTCATTCGAGCTCTCTTTTTTCATGCTTCGCTTATCCGATTTGTACAATTCATCGCAATGGTAATGGCAGGCCTTTTGGCACACCTTCAATGTTGGTCATTGAGAACACATAAAGATTTTTGCCTTGGACAACGCTTCGTAAGAACTGGTTTGTTTCAAGCACACTCTGGCCTTAAGGGTTCTTGAGAAAGACACTGAACTCCCTCAAGCTTCAGTGGCACTGTCACTGATGGTGCACTGAAATCTCTGGAGGAGGGCAAGCAAAAAGAGATTTCTTTTCTATCAAAACATATTGCATATTAATGATGAAAATGATTAGGTGATAGATTTAGCATTTGACCAAACAGTCATCTATAATAACTGAACTCCATACACTCCACATGCTTCCTCTGCACTAATGAGCACCTTATTTCCCTCTGAGCATTTATGTTCTTTAACATAAAACATACCTCTCCCTTTCTTTTAGCTGTATCGTCGTTGTTGGCCTCCTATACACTTTTTCTGTCTACTTCTCAGTATCTGCTGCCAGCTGGCTGGGAACCCAAGCCGTGCTCTGTGCATCGGTAAATATTCCATACAGCTCTTTGGCCACACTTTTCCCTGACAGTATATCTGGTGACTTCACAGCACTAATCAGATATCCTTTGAAGCTCCACTGATCTCACTTTGTAGCCGACAACAAATAACTTCACTTTTATTACTTGCTGAACATTTTGTATGTTTTCCCCTAATCCTTTCAAGTTTGTCCTCAGCAGCACTGTATGTGCTATGATCTGTCTCTTGCTCCCTCCCTATCCCTCATCCCTCTCTCTTTCTATCTAATCCCAGACGAAAGGGAGTTGGACACTCATTCCAAAAGTTGGATTTGTAAATAGCTTGAACCACATCTAAGGGAGAGACGGAATTAGCAAGAAAACACCAACTCAGAGCAGAGAAAGGAAGAGAGAAAAATACCATATTGTTCAATATTCAGGCCCAGAAATCCTCTAATGCAAGTCCTATACAAGAAGACAGTAAAGTACATTTTCAACAGGGGTTCGTCCAAAGTAAACCTTTGAGCCGTGCACAATTTCCATCCTCACTTAACAACAAATTTTGTTTGTTCTCTGTTACTCTGAAGAAATTATCAAAGGTAATTTGATCACTTTTAGTCCCGTGCAGGGATTAATCACTGACATGAACAATAATGACCAGAGGTATTCATCCAATGTGGAAAGAACTCTGACAACAAAGTGACCCATAGTGACCATCTCAGCACTTTCAGACTCAGAACTGTCTCTTTCATGTGGTTGACGTGTCCTGCCCACTTCTCCAGGAGACGCCAGCAAGGCACCACGGTCCGATTAGGGAGCTGCTGGCAAACAATACCAGGGCCTGTTGCCATCTCCAGCTGCTTCCTCTCCACAAAGGCCCTCACTGAAGTGGATTGTACTTATTTATTCCTCTCTTATAAGGCTGACATGAAAGACGGAGCTGTTTATGTATGTTTATTATGACTTGGGTTCGCAATGGGAACCCTAAGGAAGACTCCCTCAGAGAATCAACGTGCTGGTGTGCGTTTGATGCTGGACCCAAGTCAGTCTCGATTGTGGGATCAGCTGGTTACTCTGGGTTCACTAATTCTGCTGACATTGGGCAAGCATATTTGCCCACTCCCATGTTAATAAGAGTATTAAATAATTGACAAATCTCCCTTTAAGGTATATTTTGAAAAGGTAAAAAATGTGCGATTAATTTGCAATCAATCGCAATAAACTATGGACAATAATGCAATTAATCATGATTATATATTTTAATTGATTGACAGCCCTAGTTTAAACCAATCCCAATCATCTTGGGCAGCGCAAAGCACAGGATACAGCGACGGTGCCCTAGAAAATAGAATAGAAAGCAGATAGAGGAAGGGGAGGAGAATGCTGCGTGAGATACACGACCAATGGCAGGCTTAAACACACAGTCTACATCCTGTGAGTCAGACTATCTCCTCAGTAGCATGTGCTCCTTCTCCTCTTCTCAGCAGATTTGGAAAATAACAAAGGCCAAAGGCAAGCTGGCACACTGAGTTCTCTAAACCTGAAAGTGACAACGCTTCTGCCATCGTTGCATCAAGTACCTCCGCACTCTGTAAACTTGGCCATATCCCACGTGCAGCCCTGTGGGGAATGGCAAAGCCTCACGTCTGCATCCGATTTAGGAGAGAGATTAAGGCCTGCCAGGAGAGACCAGGCCATGGTGGAGGTGTGGGTATTGGTAGAGATGGAATGAATAAAAGACGAGTTCAAACCAAATCAGGCCCACCATCAATTCCTGAGTGGTTGGAGCTTCCTGATAAAGATGCAAGGAATCACGTTGAGAAGGAGGGAAAAAAAATAAAACGTTGAACCATTAAGTTTACATAGGTTTCAACCCCCATCACCAATTGCTCGCATGCTATACAAAATCAGCTTGCCTTTTTTTCTTCTTTTACCTTCATCCCATCTCTCACCCGATGTGATGGCCCCTTTGATTCTAGAGTCATGCTGGTGCTTTAAGCTCTTAACCAGCCAAAGGAGATTTCTCTGTCCTCATTGTAATTTACAGTAAGATATTTCTCTGCATATATTCATTCCCTGATGACAAAAAACTGTCCAATCCATTTATTCCTTAGACACACTACTGACAGTTGCTTTTGGTTACAATAACATCTTCATCTGGAATCCTTTTCATCTTGGTTTATAAGGAAAATTTACTTTAAAATTATTTTTTATTATGTGAAATATACAGTATATTCTACTAATGTTACTGGATAGCACTTACCACCGGTTGGGTAGGGTACCTTTCAAGGTAGTGCCTTTTTTGTAGGACTGTCAAAGTTAATGCGATAATAAAGCGTTACCAACTTGTGATTTTTAGGTTGCAGCGGGCTCAGTTCTAAAGCTAGAGTGAAGAAACTGGCAAAACCTAAGGAATCCATTGGTACCAACCATGTCATACAGTGACTGTGGAATTGAAATTCAACAGTTGATTCTTCCACCAATTATTCTTATGTTTGTGTCAGTAACAAACTCAGTGTAGCCTACCATTGGCTCACAACTAGATGGACATTTCCTCCAGACCCAGATTATGTCTATAAACTAGGGCTGTCAAGGTTAACGCAAATTCGTTTTAACGCCACTAATTTCTTTAACGCATTAACGCAATCGATATTTCTGAGGTAGTAGCGGGCTCACTTTTAACGCTAGAGTGAAGATACTGGCATCATATGAAACTAGAAACTAACTGTAATGTTATCAGTCTACTACTCAGTAATTTACGATTTTTAATTAACCTCTTAAAAATCCAACAGGCTGCCGACGGGCCTGACTGCTATTCTATCTTTCGAAGGTTGTAGTGGGTTCAGTTTTGAAACTATGAAACTAGAAAACCTAAGGAATCCATTGGTACCAACCATGTCATACGAGTTTTTCATGAAGGAGGCTAAATAACGCTCCAAACTTACATTAAATTTTGGCGAGGAAAAACTGGCACAGTCATTTTCAAAGGGGTCCCTTGACCTCTGACCTCAAGATATGTGAATGAAAATGGGTTCTATGGGTACCCACAAGTCTCTGCTTAATAGACATGCCCTCTTTATGATAATCACATGGAGTTTAGGGCAAGTCATAGTCGAGTCAGCACACTGACACACTGACAGCTGTTGTTGACTGTTGGGCTGAGTTTGCCATGAGATGATTTGAGCATATTTTTTATGCTAAATATAGTACCTGTGAGGGTTTCTGGACAATATTTGTCATTGTTTTGTGTTGTTAATTGATTTTCAATAATAAATATATACATACATTTGCATAAAGCAAGCATATTTGTCCACCCCATGTTGATAAGATTATTAAATACTTGACAAATCTCCCTTTAAGGTACATTTTGAACAGAATATAAATATTTTAATCGACTGACAGCTGTACTTTTTTCACAATTCACAGTGGACAAGGTAAACAGGCTTAGACTGTTGAACTAAAGAGAGGACACATGCTGTTTTTTTATTTTATTCTTTCCAAAAACTTATAACTAACTTCACTCTTTTCTGGTTGAAGCTGTGCTAATCAGTGAAACCTCCTGCTTTAAGTTGGGATGAAAACCTGCTCATTCTTGGCCCCTTCATGCCACATGCTTACTGTACCTAACATTATTAGACTCCTCCACCTCATATTAGACTATCCATGAAAACATTATCAAAAGGTTCTGTGGCGGCCAATTGAGATGCACTGTATCAAACAGCCATTCATCAGTGTTTAGCTGTGCCCATCCAAATCATTTCAGGTTTGTAACAGGAACCTACCATAGCAAGCTTGTTAAAGTATTTTTTTACTGCACCGCTGAATTGGACGTGTCTGGCTTTGTCCTCTTTCTTTGTTTCACTCTGAAGATACCTGAGCTTGAGCACTGACAATATGGTGACAGATAAATATGTAATATGTAGGCGTATTAAAAGATTTCAGAGGGTGTGTACAGCTTGGTAATGTTTTTAATATTGGAATGTAACACACCTGTTTTAAGCTGTGATTATGCGGTTTAAAATATCCCAAAATCTCTAATGTCTTCCAGTAATTCCAGTTCTCCTCCAGTCTCATTTTGAATCAGGAGCAGCTCCACCATCTAGTGGTTACATCTGAAACACATCAGCTTTCTTCAAAATGCACCCACCTCATTCGCAATGCAACAGTCTCCGACACAAAACATAAAATAGTACTCATGTTGCTTCTATGGTAACACAAATAACTCCAAGCCAATCATTTGAAGTTCATCCATACTGCGCTAATGATGCTAATAAGGCTAATGACAAAGAGGATCCTCTGTTCTGCTTTCATGTCAGCCACGGAACAAGAACAACATCTCCCTTCCTTAGGACAGTATTGAATGGATTTTGGCTTCAGAGGGTAGCTCAATTCGCTTTGAAAATCTAGGGGGGGGGGGGGGGGGTTTATCATGAGAGAGGAGGCGACTGGAGCAAGTGAGAGAAAGCGAGAAAAGGATTGTTTGGAGTCAGAAACACATTTCAAAGGCTTCCCCAAAAACAGCCTGCGAAATCTGAGATGAAACCAGCTAATAAAGCGCCACACGGCAATAAATAATGCAACAAGAGGAAACAACATGAAAGATCTTTTCATCTCCATATAGAGAGGGAAGGGGAAAGGAAGCGATGAGAATGTGTATACGCTCAGTTCTGTAGTCAATACAATAGTTTGTTGGACTTTCCTTTGAAACTTTGGAACATTCGGTCAAGAGGAGAAATGTATTTCTGGTTTACAGTCTTGATGGCGTGCTCAATTAATGTTGCCAAAAATGGGAAAGGAAAACAGCATGCTTTCATAAAGCTGGGGACATGAAGAACATCATGACCTTTGACACTTGCCTCCTGTCTTTTCTTCTGTATCTACTATAGCACAAACTGGTCCCCACGCAACTTCTCTTTTGGTCTAATTTTCTCTTAAAGTGGCAGTAGGCAGAATATTTTTGGAATCACTGGGCAAAAATTCCATAATAACCTTTAAACATATTGTAAATCAAGTGTTCTGAGATCAAACAAGACTTCTGCACCTCCTCATGGTTCTGTTTTCAGACTTTAATAAATCTTCAAAAGACTTTGGCCAATCACAGGTCATTTCAGAGAGAGAGCGTTCCTATTGGCTGTTCATTCAATGGAGGCAGCTGTCAATCACTCGCGAACTCCGATCAAATGGTCAAACTAGGCAGCACTGATCAAATATTAATTAATATTAATTCAAATTTAATATTGTTACTGTAATGCCTATTTCTCGCCTCAAATGTTTTCAGAAACATCTTGTAGTGTACTGTTTAGCTGTAAAATGAGAAAGTTTGCTCTTGCTGGTGGGCGGTTCTTGGTATTTTCTCAACTGATCTCAACATGGCTGCCGGGTCACAAACATTCCCATTTTACAGCTAAACAGTACACTACAAGATGTTTCTGAAAACATTTGAGGCGAGAAATAGGCATTACAGTAACAGAATATTGATTCATATTTGATCAGCGCTGCCTAGTTTGACCGTTTGATCGGAGTTCGCGAGTGATTGACAGCTGATCAGAGACGGCAAGGCTCCAGCTCGGCTCTGATTGGTTGTTTTCCTCCGGTCTGTGAAATCTTGCAGATTCCATTAGGAGCACCGGAGGACACAGAGGCACATGATTTTTTTTTTTCAGATTACCTGTCTCATGCACTACTGTCAGGATATAGTGATCGTTTTATAAAACTCTTTTTTTAATCATATTTGATCCAATTCTACCCACTGCTGCTTTAATATGTTGTATGATTTTGAATTTTGTTTTTATTTCCCCTTTTTTTCATCAATCCATGTGGATAGAATACTGTAGTTTCCCTCATTTTAGTACTAGAATATGCTTCCACCCCCACTGCAGCCCGTCTCCATCCTTTAGTTGAAAAGTAGAGCCAATTCTTATGACTCAGTACAATCAAGAGGCCAAAAAAATCCCCTTGCGCCCACCCAAAATAGTTCTGTCCACCAGCTGACAGCCAAGGACAGAGATCAAACCGACCACAAGCAGGGGGGTCGAAACAAGAGCAACAAGAGGGTTTCCTCTCCTAATCTCTGTTAAATTAGAGTAGACGTGCGTGGTGGTGGTGTGGGCTTCCTGGAAAGGATAAAGGGGCTTGAGTAGTGACTGGAAGTGGACTGTGTGGTTATGATATTATTAATAAAGGCCGTACTGAGGGTGGACAAGTGCTAAAGCTGCATGTGAGACTAGTGTGTGTGTGTGTGTGTTAGGGGATGAACGAGACAAAGAGAAAAAAGAGGCGGCAGCTGTACAGCTGTGTAACACTGACATCTTGTGGCCAGATGTGTAAACTGAGCTATTAAACTCAAGTTGGGACCAGGGGCAGTTGACTCCTGTTACATTTCCATTTTCCCGAGAAGACGGCTGTAATCAGACAACAAATGAACACCACAAACAATTCACCGCACAACCATAAATAGAGAGAAATTCCTCAACGAACATGTTAATGGATAACCCTCTAACTCAGTGGTTCCCAACCTATTTTCCTATCTAACCACTAAGAAATCTAACTATCTAAGAAAAGCTGAGACCCCCGACGTCATAACCCTAAAAAAGTTACGAAATCCTCGAACAAAATCCTCAGTTTGAATAAATTGATAAGGTGTATTTAGTGAGTAAGTCTTTTTTTATTAAATCAAATTTAATGACTAGAACTCGTCAGTTTCGTCAACATAAATGAAGTGATGATGTCTTAACAGATTCGCCAAGCGAATGCAGATACCTGATATGATCTCTTTTTTTGTAACGACTCAATTAATTTACTTTAATAGCGTTAGAGCCACAATAGATTTTTTGTTATTGTGGTTAAGAGAATGTAATTTATGGTGCTGTTAGGTTGCTGCTAGATCGCCCCGTTAATACAGGTGCGGGCCTCCCTTTGTGTGCGTCAAGAGGAAGAGCATAGAGTTTTTTGACAGCAGTGAAAATATTGTTTTTGAAAGGCTAAACGTCAACAAATAAGGATTGAAGCAGAATATGTCATTAGATTTTGCTACTAAGTATCAAAACATATATATCTTTTTAAATATTTTAATATTAGGGCTGTCAAAGGTAACGCGATAATTAACGCAAATTTAATTTAACGCCACTCATTTCTTTAAGGCATTAATGCAACTTGCGATTTTTAGGTTGTAGCAGGCTCAGTTAGAGTGAATATACTGCTATCATATGAAACTACAAAAACTAAGGAATCCATTGGTACCAAGCATGTCATACTAGCTTGTTATGAAGGAGACTATATAACGCTAAAAGGAGAGGAAAAACTGGCATGGCCATTTTCAAAGGGGTCCCTTGACGTCTGACCTCAATATATGTAAATGAAAATGAGTTCTATGGGTACCCACGAGTCTCCCCTTTACAGACATGCCCACTTTATGATAATCACTTGGAGTTTGGGACAAGTCACAGTCAAGTCAGCACACTGACACACTGACAGCTGTTGTTGCCTGTTGGTCTTGAGTTTGCAATGTTTCGATTTGAGCATATTTTTTATGCTAAATGCAGTACCTGTGAGGGTTTCTGGACAATATTTGACATTGTTTGGTGTTGTTAATTGATTTCCAATAATGGATATATACATGCATTTGCATAAAGCAAGCATATTTGCCCACTCCCATGTTGATGAGAGTATTAAATACTTGACAAATCTCCCTTCAAGGTACATTTTGAACAGATGAAAAATGTGCAATTAATTTGCAATTAATCGCGATTAACTATTGACAATCATGCAATTAATCACGATTAAATATTTGAATCGATTGACAGCCCTAGTCAATACCAATTATGCACAATCTTGACACATTCCTTTACCGCAGATCCTCATCTAATTATCACTTGTCCAGGCAGGGGCAGCCGATATGGGTAAAATCCTCTATTATGCTATGTATACTTTTACACTGTATTATGATATCAATATACTGTATATTATGATATTTAAAAAATCAATTGAGATAAAATAACCAGATAGTTATGTGTTTTTTGCTAATCCAGCAAATTATATACTGTACTTGACAAAGCATGGTGCATCACAATTGCGATGTGATGTGTGTGATGCCAAAATGACAAGTGATGCCAAAATTATAAATATCTAATACTGTCATAAAGCAATTTTTCCCAATGACCCACCCCTAACTTGTACAGTACATTTTTGCTTTATGTCACAATTTTTTTTTAGTGGCCATAAATTTCCTGACAGAGGAGTTTAAGGTCACCAGAGCCAGGGAGGTGCTACTTTACAGAGACTCATCTGACACCAGAGTCTCCTCTGCAGGCATCACAGTGAATACTGGAAGGAAGTGGCGAGCTCAGGAGGCAGTCGAGCAGGCAGAAGCGAGGCTGAGACATGGCGTCTTGGTAGGCTCCGTGGCAGTCGGACGAGCAGGGCTTGGCAGTCATACAAGACCTCGCTACGATAAAGCTCAGGGGAGAGAGAGACGGCGGCTGATCCAGGGAGAGATCCGGGCAGAGTTGGAGGAGGAGCGCCGCAGTAGGACAGTGGCCATGCGTCAACAAGGAGCTTGGACTAACTGAGACCAAGCATCCGCCCGGAAGATCACCTGGGCAGAACTTTGGAAGTCAGAACCAGCGAGACTCAAATTTCTGATTCAGTCGGTGTACAATGTCCTCCCAAGCCCATCCAACCTGCATATTTGGGGTCTTGCAGAAACACCAGTATGCCCGCTGTGCCTGGCAAGAGGTTCCCTGGAGCACATCCTAAGTTGCTGCCCGAAAACCCTGGGAGAGGGGAGGTACACATGGCGCCATGACCAGGTGTTGAAGGCAGTAGCGGTCACCATCTGCACTGGAATGCAACAGAGCAAACATCAGCTCCCAGCAAGGCACAACATCGCCTTCGTCAGGGCAGGGGAGAAACCTCAGACAGAGCGGAAGAGCTCAACTGGGCTGCTAGCCTCGGCTCGTGACTGGCAGCTGAAAGTGGACCTTGGGAGACAGCTGAAGTTTCCGGAGCACATTGCGAGAACGACACTCAGGCCAGATTTGGTCTTAACATCTGACTGTTCAAAGCAAGTTGTGCTCTTGGAACTTACAGTCCCCTGGGAAGACCGCATAGAGGAGGCCCATGAGCGAAAGAAGGCCAAATACCTTGAGCTGCTAGAGGCCTGCAGAGGGAGTGGGTGTAAAGCCCGCTGTGAGCCTATCGAGGTGGGCTGCAGGGGATTTCCAGGGCAGTCTCTACACCGGGCACTCAGGCTCCTTGGCATCAGAGGGTTGCAAGAAAGAAAAGCCACCAGGAACATCACTGAAGCTGCAGAAAAAGCTTCAAGGTGGTTGTTGATCAAGATGGGTGATCCATGGTGTAGCGTGCTGCTTGGACACAAGCCGGGGACTGATCATCCCCGGTTGGGTCGCTCAGGTGAGGGTGTCTGATGATCAAAGACCCGAAACACCCGATGACCCTGGGTTCATCACTGATGATGTGTCCAAGCCGCACCATCTACATGCAGATGGTGTTTCTCCAAACTTGGACGAATAATCCAAACCACTAGAGAACCACACATTTACTGCATTGTCAGCATATGGGTCTTTGCATATTTGAAAGAGATATACCGCAGGTCCTTCCTTCCTGCTGCTGACAGACTCTACAATTAACACTGCTCCCAATAGACTGCACACACCAAAAAATGGACAATTCAATCATTCACTCATTCATGAGCAATATTGATGTATACCACTGTGCAATATCAAGATTAAATATTCTATGCAATATCAACATTTCATATTTTATATGTGCAGTAATGTGCCTACTATAATATTTTGTATATTCTATATCTTGTTTTTTTAACTGTTTACTTATTTATCATATCTTTATTGTTTACTTACTATTATATCTTGTTTTGTTTTTCACTGATGCCTCTTGTTTGCTCTGTCCCCTTTGCTGCTGTAATTCTGCAAATTTTCCCACTGTGGGACTGATAAAGGATTATCTTATTTTATATTTGAGTCCCAGTTGCTGAATGTGAATGCAGTGTGAGGGAATAACAGACAGCATTGGACATGAGCATGTTGGTGTACATGGGTACCTTCACCAGGAGTTTTTTGATCAGGTAAACAGTTAATGAACTCTGCATTCATGTGCTGGAACATGTCTGCCTGTATAGGCTCTCTACAGTGTTTTAACATGTATATTAGTATTACAACTGTATTAGATTTTTTTTTAAGCTCAGTTATTTTATTTATTTTTTCTGTTTACTACTGTCAGTCGACTATAATCATAGCTGGATTAACATGGACCTGTGGCAAAAATGTGCCGTTGGGCCTCCATGTTCCCATTATGTGAGTGGCAATAACACATTGACGCCAGTAAGAGGCGACAGAGGACAATTAAAAGTCTATCTATCTATCTGTCTATCTAAAATAAGATAGACCTAGGCTACTATACAATTTGCTGTGACTTATGCAGTGTTGCCAGATTGGGCTGGTTTCTGCCCAATTGGGCTACTTTTGATTAAGTTGGGGCTGAAGAAAATAGCGTAGGGGTGGAAGATGAAATTTGGGCTTTTTTTGTCAACATAGGCTATTGTGAAAACCATATTACCTAACAAGCTGTCATTTTATGGTCAAAAACACAGATACGAAGTCCGGTAAACATTGTTGTGTCCACTTACTCACATTAAAGACTTGTTTAATTTGAGAAACATTTGATTGAACTTGAATTGTATTCAATCGTCGTCAGGAATAAGGGAGGACCTACTTATCTTGAAGTCATCATCTTTGACATTGACATGGGAATTTGTGTATTTGGCCACACTCTTTGTGGGTTGCAATAGCCTATTTATCTAACCTTTTATCTTTGGTTATTTGATGCAGATATGTAGCTTTGTATGCTTATGATGTGTTTTCTTTCATATGCATATGTTATGCTTTTATGGTTTTACACGGGTTTCGGGGAAGGTTATGATTTGGGCTGTTTTTTATTGAATTGGGCAGGTTTTGAAGCTGGAGTAGGCAGATTGGAGCAAATATGATTAAAAAAAGAAAATTATAAAACACCCACTGTATCCTGACAGTACTGCATGAGACAAGTAATCTGACAAAAAATCATGTGCCTCTGTGTCCTCCTGTGCTCCTAATGGCATCTGCAAGATTTCACAGACCGGAGGAAAACAACCAATCAGAGCTGAGCTGGAGCCTTGCTGTCTCTGAGCAGCTGTCCATCACTCCTGAACGAACGATCAAATGGTCAAACTAGGCAGCGCAGAGCAAATATGAATCAATATTCTGTTACTGTAATGGCTATTTCTCGCCTCAAATGTTTTCAGAAACATCTTGTAGTGTACTGTTTAGCTGTAAAATTTGAAAGTTTGTGATCCGGCAGCTATGTTGAGATCAGTTGAGGAAATACCAAGCACTGCTCACCAGCTGGAGCAAACTTTTTAATTTTACAGCTAAACAGTACACTACAAGATGTTTCTGACATTTTTTTTACAAAAATAGGCAGAAGAGTAACAGAATATTAATTAATATTTGATCAGTGCTGCCTAGTTTGACCGTTTGATCGATTCTCTCTTATACAACTTCTGAAAGGAGGAAATGTTTTCCACTGTATCAGCATTGGGTCTATATTTGTATGGAATCACGCTCTTGCAGTCCTCACATTAATGCAGGCACGCGACCACGTCCCCTACAAATCAGGTAGACACAAGCAGAGCGCGAGAGATGCAGGTGTGTAAACACAAACAGTGAGCTCGCGGTGTGTTTGTTGTCTCTTTATGAAGGGAGGACCTCGTCATCACCGTTTAAACTTTATGTGTAGGTTAGAGAGAGAGAGAGAGAGAGAGAGAGAGTGGGACTGGGACTGAGAGAGAGAGAGAGAGAGAGAGAGTGAGAGAGAGAGAGATGAGAGAGGATTACCGTCGTTTAAACCGCGTGCACCTTACCCGTCCGCATCTCTCGCGCTCAGCTGCACTGGGACTTCATGAAACGCGCCTAAACCTACCAGGGACCTCGAGCCGTGCTCCTCGTGCTGCCTTCAGGCTCCGTGTTATGATATGGATTAACTGACTTCTCATCGTCTGAGTAAGGTGCGGCTTCTTTTAGCGGCGCTTTTCGAAGTTGTTCCACATCCAGGACGGTCAGGACGGCTCGCCCTCCGCTCTGGAGGGGATTAGACAGGAGCCACTCGGTAAGGTCTTTACACTTATTATTACAGCCAACCAACAACCAGACACAAAGTTCCCAAAATAGATTTCCATCAATAGAAATTGTATTTGTTTCCCTTCGGTGCCTCGCTGTAAGCTAGCAAAACAAATGACAGTGCTTTAGCTCGACAAACGCTTCGACAAAAAACGAAAAGAATGCTCCAAAGTCGTTATTTTTCACTAACTCACTGTTACCCTGTTTATTGTTCAAAAAATTGAAAATAAAACAAGCTTGACCGGTTTAGCTTTCCAATGTATGCGCTAAATGAGAGAAGCCATGTTAACATCATCAATATCACGAAAGCCTTGCCTATAGGCTACTTTTAGGCCAATGCACAACATGCGGTCAGTGAACATAACACTCTCTCCCCAAAAGTAGAGAGGGAGTCAGGTGAAAGTTAGCACCCATTCACGACTTCACCTGTTTAAATCCACCATATGAAGTCATATGATGAAGGAGGGGTGCACAGGGGGGGAGGAGGCAGGTTGATGTGAGGGATATTTAAGCTTAGTAACACTGTGAGATTGTGTAGAAAGGACTGGAAGGTATCAGGGAGGTAATGCTCTAGATGTCTCACTTCATTCAGTGTAGATGGAAACAGACTTTCCCTGGCTCCTTTTAAAGCAAATGACTCAGTCATTTTCTATATTCAACTACTGCTAAAGAATTGATGAATAGACTAACAGTGCGTAGTCTGTGTGAAATCAAAAGTTGTTTTACTAATGCATCACTGCAACCAGGAACATGCATCGCCACACACAAACACTCATTACGTGCACACAGACACACTCAAATACACGCATGCATTTTATAGTATGATGATGCTCCAGATATTTCGCTGCATCATGCTTCAGCCTCTTCAAACACACATTGTTGATGCTATTGTAACATGCTGATGAGTGGGACAGTCTGCTGCTGTGCATGTGGCTTGACTCCATGTGCATGTTAAGTGCATGTGTATGTATCTGTGTCTCATGAACATGAATGCAAAGCGAGCCCTGACACTTAGTGCAGAATTTAAACAAGAAGAAGAATATGAGGCTGGCTGCGTTCTGAAGCGTTTACTAATTTATGATGTTATTTTTAGGCTCGGCTACATTTTTGATGCTTCGTATTTGTCAAGTTTAATACTGAGCGAAAACTCAGGGCGTGTCTGTCAACCTCTTTGTACGCACACAAACATACAGTACACTCACACACACACACACACACACACACACACACACACACACACACACACACACACACACACAAACAAACATATGGCTGCACACATTCAGACATACACATGATGTGTGGAGATACTTGTAAGGCCCTTTGGCACTGCATTATTAATAATGATAGTAAAGTTAATTGGTATACTGCTTTTCAAAACCAACGTTTAAAAAGTGCTTGACATGAAACTGCGCACTGTTGAGCTTTACCTGATGTAACCAAATCTCCCTGAGCTCCCGCTTCACCGTTAGAGCCTTAAAGCTTTACATCCAATGGTAAAATAAGAAGCATAGTCACATTTTGTATCTGGAGTGCCTACCAACTCACATACTGTGAAATAAGACAACCCAGTCAGTTTTTTGAGGGCTGCCTAGATCAGAAAAAATGTGATTCAACAAGACATTCAGATTTTGCTCCCCTTCCTATATCACATGATGCTCATTAGAATATACTAGGGGTGGGAAAAAAATCAATTCACTTATGTATTGCGATTTTATTTTATTTTTTTTACAATTTTGAAATTTATTTTTTAATGCCAGAATCAATAAATTTGCTTCATTTGAGTCTATGTGGAGGTAGAAGGAAGTTACCACTTTTAATGTTGTAGTCTGAGTAAGGTGATGTCATATCCGTTCCGTATCTGTCAACCAAAACAAACCCCAGCCGGCCGAAAGGAGAAAGTAGAAAACGGCGGAGGTTCCACTTGGATACGACCTGCACCCTCACATTTTAAATCCAAAGTGGTAAACACTACACATACAGTAAAGTATAGAAACCCTTTGGGTTTCACACATTACCAGGAAAAGCAGAGCTAGACATCATGGCTAAAGCTGCATGCTAACTCTGTCATGGGCAGGAAACGTTACCGTATTGCGGCAACGTGCGGTCAAGCCAGCCGTCACTTACATCTTCGTGGTCAAATCGGCCGACGCTACAACTGTAGAGAGGAAATAAGATTGATTGGATTATATTCACCAGAAGTATAAAACATTACATGTCCCTTATCAATTAAAAAGAAAAATACCACTAATTTGTGAGGGAAATGTCTTTTGCTTTGATGTTTGGGTTGCTGGGAAAAAATGTAATAAATAATGCCTGACAATGACTGATATATTTGACTTCAGAGGCCTGTACTACGAAGCGAGTTCAACATACCCAGGGTATCTTCTCTTTATCTGGCTTACCCAACCCTAACAAACAAGATCCCGCTAAACGGTCCTACGAAGGTGGTTATCAACTCAGTAAGTCAACCCAGGGTTTCTCTATCTGGTTATGAGCGCGTTCACATGAACGGGGCGGTGTTTGCAACATTTGACCAATCACTAACATGGACAAGTTCACTGACTTGCAGACAGACAAACAGGCAGAGCGGCACATTTTACAAAGGAAGAGTAAACTATATTAGACTAATACGAAGAAGTTAAACACATAATCCTGACTAATAGTAACACAGTTAAAGCTGCCAAATGCAGGAAGGACAGCTGGCAAAAGAAAAAACTCCTGATGTGTGAATGCGTAAATTAACAGACTTATTAATTTAACGGAACAGTCAAAAGTTGGATAAAGTCGTCTAGATATAAATAGCTATAAGAAATGATATGGACGGATGAGTTACACCTCATCATACCCATTATTTTATAAAGGGCGTGTATGACTATTTAAACCTTCTTTCAGGTGCGTCCCCGTCTCCGGTGGTGTGAAACAGATTCAAGACCAAGTAAAAAAAAATAAGTATAAAAATATAAATCAAAGCGGTAAACACCCGCAGCATAAATCCAGCTGTCCCTCCTGCATTTGTCAGTGTAAACTGTGTAGTTCTTAGCCTGGATTATGACTTAAACTTCTTCGTATTTGTATAATATTACAATACGATCCCTGCACTGACCTCTGATTGGTCAGTAGGCAGTGCTTTCATACGAGTTGATCTCTTATCTGGAACATAACTTGCTCCGGAGCAGGTTAGCTGTTCAGCTTAAGATACCATGGAGATCTACCCTGGTAAGAAGTGATCCACCTTCGTAGAACGGAAAAACCAGGGTTAACCCTGAAGTTACCTCGATGACGCCAAATCCTTGCTTCGTAGTACAGGCCTCAGGACATCTCTGACTACATACATGCTGAAAATCAAACATTTTACTGTATCAATTTGGGTTTTTCCAAAGTAAAAGTCCCTAAAAGCGTATGATTCAACTTTTCCCCATGGTTCCCAAAGCTTACAAAAATCGCAATAAATCATAATATCAAATCGCAATACTTGTAGAATCGCAATACTTAAAAATCGCAATACATATCGAATCGGCACCCAAGTATCGTGATAGTATAGAATCGTGAGATAGGTGAATCGTCCCAGCCCTAGAATATACCAGTCACAGCTTGAGAACTACCTTTACAAAGTTGCATCATATTTTTCTCGCAAGCCTATCAGAGCACAGTGGGCTTTTTCTGGAGGGGGTCTTAAAGAGACAGGCGCTAAAACGGAGCGCTTCAGAGAGAGAGTGAATACAGGTATATTCAGACAGACAGTTTTTTGAACATTAAAGCATGTAAACATGTTCTAGTAGAAACCCAAAATATGACTATGAACCTGAAAATGAGCATGATATGTCCTCTTTAAGACGTCAGAAAATTGGAGACAAAGGAGTCTTAAAAAACGGTATTGCCACACACAAAAAATTCAGCTTTCCCTGACTTATAACAGCCTAATGGTGAATTAGAAACTAAAGAGGTTAGGAGGAACTGGTCTAATGAGGTCTAAAAGGTTTTAGGTCAACCCTAATCTCCTTTGCCATATAGACATAGACAGCACTTTCAGCCAGTTTGGCTTCAGTCTGAAACTCCTGATTAAAGGGTTTCCGACAACAGCAGGAATAGTTCTTTAAGCGCTTTTAGTGCAGTAGGCCCATCAGAGGCTATCCATCAGTTCTTATTGGACGGAGACAGGTGATAAACTGATACCTGCCTGCTGATTCAGTAACCTTTCTTTTACCTCCATGAATTCTGATATGTGCCGGGGGGTTATTGGGAATTCTGGGCTACTTACAGTGTGAAGAGCTGGAGGAAACACACTGTTTTTCTAGTGAGTGCTGGCTTATGTTTCCCTTTCCCCCTTCTAGTTGTGCCTCTGGATATGTGTAAAGATAGGTGGGACCAATTACACGTAGGTAAAGCATATTTCGTTGCTATCCAGTTGTCTTTCTGTACTCCTCATTTGCTCAGAGTATCCCCACTAAACCCTAGTGTCCACAAGATGCTGCTACGTTGCGTTCCAGCCCCATTGCAGCTACTGGGCCCAATCTGCCAATGTCTTCCGGATGCGTAAATGAAGTGGCTCACTTGTAGCTCACACACACAGCTCTTTACTCTACTCCGCTTCCTTTACATGCTGGGTCCATTTTCGCTGAACCAGATCATTTCTCTGAAGGGTGAAATTCACTTGCAAATATTTCTAAACACTCATATTAGCAGGCAATAGATATAAAATTGTTTGTTTATGTCACTTCTCTGACTGATTGAAGCAAGAGAATGAATGCTACTATTTTCCTTCGGCTAATACATGATATTCAGGAAAGAAATACAGATGCAAGATGGCATGCTGTAGTACAGTTATTAAAACAAATTAAGTACAGCCACCAAGTATCTGTAACCACATCGATCATAAATGAGCTTTAATCATTAATTCAATATGCTTTTAAAAACAAAAAATGTCCGCAAAACAACTAGAGTTGTTCTGATACTGGTATCAGTATCGGAAATGCGTCCGATACTGGCCAAACTTCAGGATCGGGTATCGGCGAGTACACCAGTCTATGCACTGATCTGATACCATAATTTATTAACCCAGAAAAAGATCAACTTGTTTAACCGGAAATCAATTCTTCTTCGCCGCTCCAAAACAGTAGCCTTCACTGTGCTGTCGCCCTGGATGTATCATGGCTGCCACTGGCAACTATGTTTTAGAGCAGCGAAGAAGAACTGATTGCACGTAGTTTGTCACATGATGATAGCACAACAGCAGTGTGGTGCTAGTGGAGAGTGTAACGGCAGTCAGAGAGAAGAAAATGTCAGCCATTTGGCAATATTTCACAGTGGAAAATCCAAGTAAAATAGCGATATGTACAGGATGTAAGGATTCCGTTTCCTACACTATAACAATTTTTTAAAAGAATTGTTATTTATTCCTAGATTTAGTTTTTAAGATACTGTTGCTCTACTGTTCCTATCCTATTTAAAATGTAATTTACTAAATTGCAAGCTGCTAAACTCAAACAAGGTAAAAGGATGAACGTAACAGGGTACAAATGCTAGCATTGTACCCTAGTAAGGTGTGTGAATATTGCACCCTGCAGGACAAATTAGCACACAGGCTGTCCACTGAGGAGACAGCTAAGATAATACAGAATTGTTATTTATTCCTAGCTTCATTTATTTATGTTCTTTGTAACTGACAGACTGAATAAAAAAGAATGTTCTATTGCATTCATTCTCTGTATGTATTTTTTCATGTTTTACAAAGGGTTTAACCTGAGCCAGGCCATACAACAAAGATAGTAATCATATCACATCAATACATGGTCAGTAGTAAACAGCTGTTAAATAATAATAATAATAATAACTCTATATATTTTTCTTATCACGCTGGTATTGGATCGGTACTTGGTATTAGCCGATACTGCAAGTTAAGGGATCGGAATTGTATCGGGAAGGAAAAAATGGTATCAGAACATCTCTAAAAACAACTGCTGCGCTTCCAAAATGCTTTCCATGGACAATTGAACAGTAGAATCTGAATGCCACACCGCTACATTCAGTAGACACAAGGATTGAACCAGTGCTAGAAAACTCATCTCTGTTCTGGACAGGATTGGTTTTTAGTAAGCTAGCTTGGCAAAGGACCCAAATGACTCATGGGAACTATATTTCAAATTGCCAGCTTTAGCTGTGTATTTGGCAGAAGACAAATTAAGTAAGCCAATTTGAAAAAAACATTGCCTTCAATTAAGAGCTTGAGTTAGCAGACCCAGTGCCATTGCCCACATGAGTGGATTAATTAATAACGGTAAAGCCAGTGGCTGTGTATCTGTGACTCACTGAGACAAAATCTTGGTGTCTGTCTCTCTTCCGTCTCTCTCAGTATTAGTAGACAGATGTTTCACTAACAGGATGGAACTAACTGGAGATGAACTGATGAATTGAATAAATAGAAACAGGGTTTGCAACATTGGCTACACATGGATAGGCAGTGTGGTAGCACCGCTTACCTCGTATCCTATTTTCATATTTGCCATAAACAAACACCCATTTAACTTATTGACTGAGTGGAGATCGAAGATAAATGTGTTCTCTGAATCAAAGCCAAACTTCTGCTCCTTGAGACTAAACAGTATACATTGTAAATTTCAATAAAATATGAATCAACTAATGAGAGAAATGCAACATATCATCTAAGCCTTCACTCTGTCTGGCACCACATATAAAACCAAAATTCTTGAGAAATCTCTCTAAACTTTGTGATTACAAGTGGACAGTACAAGTGTAAACGACCACCAAGACGCATTGTGATCCGATCACACAAATCACTTGCCGAGGTTGTCTGGGACGCATTTGACCACATATCTTTTGTAGTGTAAACACTAATGTGTCCAGATGAGCCCCGGAAAAATGCGTCCTCAAAGCCGTGGCTCTCCTTTCTTTCATCCTTTTTCTCATCTCCAGTTGGTTTTCAAATAGTGTAATGTGTTGTAGCCGAGGGTTATGAGTTGCGCCTATACTTATGAAGGTAATAAAGTAATAACACAGAGGCTGACAACTTTGAAAAGCCGACAGAGATATACAGTTTTTTCTCATTTGTTTTGGCACGTGTGCAAAACACGTATAATCATTTTGCATGTGATGGCTCAAACGATGAAAAGACTGTTTAGAAGTTGGGAAGAGGATCACTGAGAATCAACTCATCAGTTTTGATCAGTAAGACATGTGCAAGTGGTTATTGTGCAAATTGTAGACAATTGTACTCACTCTTTTGCACACATGTACCAAAACACATGCAATTTGCTTGAATGAATGGAGAATTCTAAGCGAATGAGAAAAACGGTGAGAAATATTTCCAGGGTTGACTGCCATGATGAGAAAACATCTAATCATTTTGACCAGTACGTCTCACACGATGACAAAATAACTTTTGATTTTGGTGGCATTGGCCAATTTCATTTTTTAATTTCCAGCAGACAAGGCGTGGGAAGTGTATTGCTGCCTCCCGCCAGTTAAAAAAACAACGCATTTTTAGTCTTTGCAAATGGTAATGATGTACATGTATATTTGCCTATAGAGCGGGGAAGTGAGATCACAAGTGGTCACTCGAGACACGTGGAGATGCATTCTAATGCCAGGTATGAACTGATATACTTAGAGCTGTCCACTTGTGTGATCGGATCAACAGGGTGTAAAAAGGCCTGTCCTTAAACCTGCAGTAGGCAGAATATTTTTGGCATCATTGGGCAAAAGTTCCATAATAACCTTTCAGCATATTGTAATTTAAGTGTTCTTAGAGAAGACTAGACTTCTGCACCTCCTCATGGCTCTGTTTTCAGGCTTTAAAAATCTAGCCCGTGACGGGAGACTTTGGCCAATCACAGGTCATTTCAGAGAGAGAGCGTTCCTATTGGCTGTTCATTCAACGGAGGCAGCTGTCAATCACTCGCGAACTCCGATCAAACGTTCAAACTAGGCAGCGCTGATCAAAAAACAATTAATATTCTGTTACTGTAATGCCTATTTCTCGCACAAAATGTTTTCATGTTTCATTTATTATTGATTCATATTTGATCAGCGCTGCCTAGTTTGACCGTTTGATCAGAGTTCGCGAGTGTTTGACAGCAGCTCAGAGACGGGAGTCCCCAGCTTGGCTCTGATTGGTTGTTTTCCTCCGGTCTGTGAAATCTTGCAGATGCCATTAGGAGCACCAGAGGACACAGAGGGACATGATTTTTTTCAGATTACCTGTCTCATGCACTACTGTCAGATTATAATGACCGTTTTATAAAAATAACTTTTTTTAATCATATCTGCTTCAATTCTACCTACTGCTGCTTTAAGTGAAATAACTTTAATTTCGATAACATGTACTGTAATTCCTCTGTTGGCATGTGTGACTTAAGAGACACACATGCATACTTACTTACAGTGTCAGCCAAATACTGTGGGTGTCAATTATATGAAAAGGTCATCAGGTCACAAGGATTGTGTGTGTTTGTGTGTCTGACTGCGATGTGAGCTGCTAAGTGGATTGCGTCTCCTCTCTGCTGTCTTTAGTGAACATATAATTCTTTCGGATCAAGAGGAGAACAGACAGGAGAAAAAATGAATGAAAGATATGTCACGTAACAGATTTGTGTATCAAAGATAAAACACTGACCGAGAGAGAACAACTGCATGCAGTGCAAAAGAGGCCAATATGATTTACCCATTGACGGACTCATGCTGTATATTTCAACATTTTGTAGAGTGAATTCTCATTTATTGTAAAAAAATATTCCGTGACAACTTTTTAGGGATTCATCGATACCGGATTGGATATCGGGCCGATACTGATTCAAATTGCTGGATAAGATATCGGTGACAGTTGGGCCGATCTACTCAATTCAATTTTATGTTTATGCACTATATACATTATATACTGGAATTTGAATTCCTGTTTCAGTTTTGACCAATTTGTTGGTACATTGGAAACGTTAACACTTTGAAGATCTTCTTTAGATTTTTTTACCAAGTTGCAGGTGTACTTTTTATTTTTTTTATAATAAAGAACAATTAGATAAATGTATTTATTGGTCAAATTTTGTTTTACAAAGTTAGGAAAGCAATGCTTAAGTCAAGCCTGATGTTTTCTTACACATAAAGGAATGATCCCAGTCACTTCTTCCACAGTGAGGCATACAGTTTATTAATCAAACACTGGTATCAGAACAGTACTCGTGATCGGCCGATACCCAAAACCCAGGTATCGATATCTATATCAGGACGGAAAAAGTCAGATCGGTGCATCCCTACAACTTTCACATTTACTGTCAAATGTAAACATTTTAAAGTCAACGGTCTTTCTCAGGAAAAATGGTATTTGGCATTTCTGGCAGCAGCAAAGGTTTGTATTAGACTCTGTGTTAAGAAATGTAAAGCAAGTGAAACAGAAATCTGAGAAAAAAAAATTTAAGGGCTCCTACTGCTACTGATGCTAGCTTTTTTTTTTTACTTCTAGCTTTATTTTCAAGTGAGTATCTAGATAAGGAAGATCGACTTCCCTTATACTCAACACACATGTCCATGTCTCTCTTGACTGGTGCATTATTCTGTGTTTAAAACGGATTACTTGAATTCTGACTTTGTGTCTCTACTGGCATCTTCTTCTTAAAGCTGACACAGCTTGTGGATACTGTATAATTCCAAACATACCAAACATAATTTATGAAAAAGCAGCTTAAAACATTAACCATAACCTGACCTTTTCATATTATTCAAATATGTAGGAAACTCCTGAGTTTATGAGTAATATTGAGAGTCCTGTTAAAGGCTGACCTTCAAGTGGGAATTATCACTTGTTAATTATTAACATCCAAAATAGGCAATGTCTTCACTCTCCAGACCAGTCTTGACCAGGAGAAGCATATATCCAAAACTGTCACAAAAAGCTGCACTGGTAAACATAACAGTGGTGTGGTCAGTTTACAGATGATACATTAGCTCTGGGCATTGTAGATACAATACAAGTTTTTATCTGGAGCTTTGTATTAGCTCCACCCAACCTCCAATTGACTAAAGGTCTAATCAGCCAGGGTAATTGAAAAGACCTGTGTGGCTCAAACAGGTATTTTCAATTACCCTGGCTGAGGAAATAAGAGTAAGCCTAATTCAAGTGCTCTGAGAGATAACTAGACTTCTGCACCTCCTCATGGCTCTGTTTTCAGGCTTTAAGAAATCTAGCCCATAACAGAAGACTTTGGCCAATCACAGGTCATTTCAGAGAGAGAGCATTCCTATTGGCTTTTCATTCAATGGAGGCAGCATTCAATCACATAAAATCTGAATAAAAAAAGTTTACTTTTTTTATGCAATCAGAACAGTGGGATCTGCAATTGCATTTATCACAGTCCCTGTAACATCAACATCATAGCTCTACTTTGAGAAGGCACATACACTGAGAGGGCGCATCTCTTTGCAAATGAAATAAAGTATTGACTGAGTTACTACTTGCATGTAAACTAATAATTAAAACTTGATAAAAACGTGCTGACTCAATACATTATTACAAAACATAAAACGATATTTTCGATATTTTCTTACACCCCTAACAATGACAATGTCTGCCAGTATGTTACTGACAATACCTAAGGCTACATCCACACTAATGTGTTTTTGTTTTAAAACGCTGTTTTACGATCTCCATCCAGACTAGGCCTGCATGATATGAGGAAAATCTGCGATGTGCGATAACATCGTTCAATATTGCGATGGCGGTATGACTTGCGATAAATTAACAAATATTGAAGTGTGCATTTTAGCTATACATATACATATATTTTAAATATACCTAGGCTAAATGTTGTTTCTAGAGCAGCAACAGTAATGTTTACATCATTAAAGTCACTATATAAACTCATTTATATCTCACTGGAAACAATCTAAAATGTTAATAAAATAAAATAATATTACTGACATGAAAATACTGAGTGAAGCTTAGAAAGACTGAAGAACACAGACATCAGTCAGTAGCAGTCATTCCTCCTTTCCTCCGTCATCCTGTCCTCTGTCCTCCTCTCTCTGATGTCATTCACTGCTGCAGGTATCGCTTATAGAGGGAGGGGGGGCTGCTTTGTCTCAGCCAGCTGATGAGTTTACAAGTAAGATACATTACAAACTAACCGAAACAGTTATACTACATAACCTACTGCCAGCTTTTGTTTTAGCTTGTGTCACCGAGGGTTATGTTGCTTCTATACTATATGAAGATAATAAATTAATAACATGGAGGCTACGTAGTCTAAACTCTTGTCAATAACAGCGCTTCACGCCTTCCGTTTCACCCTCCACAATAAACTCCCCGGACACCGATACACTGAAACCCTGCTTACTAGAGGGAACTAAAGTAATTCAAAACTCAACTAACTAACTTACACATGTTTACAATTGGCTATTAGCTGCCGAGCTAACGCGCTGTGCTTGTGTAAACATAGCGGCAGTGGATGAGAGGCAGCGGACAGAGCAGATTAAAACGTCGCTTTTCTACATGTTTAACCGTTTCATCATGTTTGTGCTTGTTGAACAGGTGTAATGATAACGTATCTTGGCTTTACACTTGCAAAGTTTTATTGCACTTACTTACAGTAACGAGCGTAGTTGTCGTAGTTATCTTCATGTCTCTGCCTCCGTAGCGGCCTCTCTGATCAGCTGTTCACTGACTTTGCTGTGTGTGTTTATGTGTGTGCAGAGCTCCGACACAGAGCAGGAAGAGGCTGCAGCGTGATAATAAATACTACAGTCTTTAGCCCCGGAGCCCTTTTAACAACGTGTTTCGGTGACAATCCCTACATACAATAATTTTTCTTATTCATCACGTTTCAGACAGCCTTTTGCGATGTGTTCATCGCACATGTTCATATTGCGATGACGATGAAAATACGATTTATCGGTCAGCCCTAGTCCAGACAAGTGTTTTAGGGCCAATTCAGAATTAATCTCCGTCCATACTACCACGCCTGAATGTGCATATTCATGTACACTTGTCATGCATGTACCGTTGTACCTGGAAGCAGTGCTGGACACGGGAATTGATTTAAAGCACTCGAATGATAGCCTCCTGTGCTTGTAGGCAGTAGTAGCATTATAAAATGCAGAATTTAACTGCACAACAGCTGCTAGCGTAGACAACAAGGTCAGCAATGCCTGTAACTCGTTGAAATTAACCACTGGTGGTCGAGGCAGATGTCGTTTGTTTTCTTCAGGAAAAGGTTCACGTGATGGGATGTGACAAATCAGGGAAGGACACGTCATAACTGACAAGACCCAATTGAGAAGCAAACGTGGGTGTCTGCGTCATCGTTTTCAAAGGTCTCCGTTACTGCCCGTCCAGACTAAAACGCAACCTCTGAGTATTAAAAATAAAACAGGGTCAGCAGCGTTTTCAAAAGTCTCAGTTTTAGGGGCTCGAAAACGCCGGAGTAGTGCGGATGCTAGGCATAAACGTAGCAAAAGTTATACGTTTTAAAACGTGTTAGTGTGGATGTAGCCTAAATTAGCTTCTTGTATAAACCCCACCCACCCAAGTGTGACACATATGTTCTTTAGGTTTCCCTACCCGTCATACCCTCACCTTCTTGCCCCATTTTTGTATCACTCATATACTGTATCCCTTTCTAATGTTTCCTCTCTGCTACCTCATGTGTTTTCTCTCTCTCTCTTTCTCTCTATATTTCCTCCTCATTCTCTGTCTTCCTCTGTGCGTCGGTATGCCTGTTAGTTGTTCCTAGTAGAGTGAAGCGGCTGCATTATCTAGATATATTATTGATGCGCGCAGCACTCTGACTAACGCACACACACACACACACGCACTCCAACCACTCACTCACATAATAAAAACATACATACACTCATAAAATCAAACACATCGTTGCACATAGACACACACATACAGTGCACAGTCGCAAAGAGCATGTGCCTCAATTTGTTTCTGAATGTGAGAGAGAAAAAGAGAACGGCAGCACACGTCCATGCTGTTACTTTATGGCTGAGAGAACACAGCGGATTCTGACCCGCCCCGTTTTCAAGAGAAGAAACAGTCATTCTGTTTGAAATGCACAGGACCAAAATTAACACTCCATTGGCGACCACATGCTGAGCTGATGTGTGAGCTTGTTTTAACACCCTGTAGTACTCCGTGTCTTCAGGAGTTGAAGACACGGAGGAGCTGCAGGAAACAATCAATCTTTAGAAATAACAAAAAAGAGATATTTGGAAAATCAGTAAAGACAACAGAACAGAGTGAGAGTAGGGAGAATTATGAAAGAGAAAAGTAATGAAGGGTGAGGTTTTGAGTGGCGGGGAAGGCGGAGGGAGGGAGGAGGGGGAACAGAAGAATTCCCAGCATCTCTTTTCCCAGGGCTTTGTAAGGGCCTCATTAAATATGGATGGTGTTTGGAGCAGAGCAGGGGCAAGTGGGACTCCACAAACAGCACAAGCAGCCCAGGCAGGCCCATCCTGCTGCGATGGAGCCCTGCTGTCTTTTTTTGTCCCGTCTGTTTCTCCGTTTTCCTCCCTCGATTTGCTTCACTGTCGTCCCCCTTTTCCTCCCTCCTTCATTTCCTCTTTTCCGACCTTTCTCTCTGCCGTCATCTGTGTCTGTCCATCAACCACTTTGATGACAAAGTGTTTCACTTGGCCTGTCTGGTCTTGTCTTTTCCCATTACTTATTTTCTCTCTTCCTCCTCTCATCCCTACTCCTTTCCCTCTCATCGCTTCCTCACACTCTCCTTTCTCTCCCTCCCTGTGATGATCACCGAGTAGTTTGATTAGCACATGTGAATGAAGAGGGAATCTCCCCTCCATTGTTCACTCTCCTCTTTATAGCTTTCCTTTCCTTTTAGATGAAAATCATGTGTAGTGTAAAAAGCAGTCATTGATACTGATAGTACTACTGTATAGTACAGTGATTCCTAAATTGTGGTACACTGGTGGTACGCAATCTCCGGTCTGGTGGTGAGCAAGAGCCTTGCTAAAACATCTAACAATTGCACTCCAACTGGCCCAAGTCCTTAACGTAAAACCACACATTTTTTTGTTGATTTTATTTTATTACAGACAGCAGTTAGCAGCAGCTAGAGATGCACCGTCAATCAGCAGCCCATTGAAGCTGGCCGGTTTTCAGCAGTCTCATATATCCGCCTGTATATTTTTGCCTGTCACATGATGGTTTTACATCAGCGCACAGTGTAAGTGAAGAAGACCTAAAGCTCACAATTTGTCACAACTTCATGTCCAAAATAAGCCATGGATGAACAACCTTAAAAACATTTGGAAAAACTAACTTATTATTATTAGACACTTATTATATTGTAATTAATTCCCATGTATGCTGTGCAGAGTAATCACAGTGAACAGCTCGTCTGACGACAGTGCAGAACTAAAGAGCTCCGTTAACGGAGGTTCCATGAGTTACATTATGATTTTAGCTGATTTAAAGCTTCAGTAGGCAGAATGTTTTTGGCATCATTGGGCAAAATTTCATAATAACCTTTCACCATATTGTAATTCAAGTTTTCTGAGAGAAAACTAGACTTCTGCACCTCCCCATGGCTCTGTTTTCAGGCTTTAGAAGATCTAGCCCATGACGGGAGACTTTGGCCAATCACAGGTCATTTCAGAGCATTCCTATTGGCTGTGCTACGGCTGGTGGGCAGTGCTTGGTATTTCCTCAACTGTTCTCAACATGTTTGCCGGGTCACAAACTTTCTCATTTTACAGCTTAACAGTACACTACAAGATATTTCTGAAAACATTTGAGGTGAGAAATAGGAATTAAAGTAACAGAATATTGATTCATATTTGATCAGCGCTGCCTAGTTTGACCATTTCATCAGAGTTCGCGAGTGATTGACAACTGCTCAGAGACGGCAGCTGAGCGGCGGACTCCAGCTCGGCTCTGATTTGTTGTTTTCCTCCGGTCTGTGAAATCCTGCAGATGCCATTAGAAACAATGGAGGACACCGAGGCACATGGTTTTTTTTCAGCTCTGTCTCATGCAAAGTGAAAATGAAAGACATTACCTGGCTAGCTACATCAATCTGGGATTTACCGTCTACGGATGTCACGAAAACTGATACTTAGGTATCAAGTTGATGCCAAAATTCTGAAAATTAGACGGTACTCAACTAATGATGTCCCACCGTCCCGGGGAACGACAGAAGATGTGTTTGGGACGCAGTAAACTCACTATCTATATTTTTCCCTGATAATGCTACATTGCGAACAACAAATCCGTGTTGAAATCAGCAGGATGAGAGCTAGTTAACGTTAGCTGTTAGCTCCGTGAAAGACTGTGCTGCTTACCGGCTGCTAACAGCTAATGTTAACTAGCTCTCGTCTTGCCGATTTCAACCCGGGAGGTACCATTGATTTACATTATGATATGTTCAGGCTCAGTAAAAATGAGTATTGGGTGAAAGTAGATTCTAACGCTATCATGATGTGTTCAAATTAGGGATGTTAATAATTAACCGTTTAACCGCTAACCGACATTAAGCATTTTAACCGATTAACGATATTGGTTAAAACAGTTAAAAGAAATGTTAATAATTAATTAAAAAGCTGAGCGGCTCAGAAGAGCGGCTCGTCACTTTAAGGAGAAAAGCTGGTCCACCTTAACAGCCCACCTTA
Organism: Sebastolobus alascanus; assembly: GCA_916701645.2. Classification (NCBI taxonomy): domain Eukaryota; kingdom Metazoa; phylum Chordata; class Actinopteri; order Perciformes; family Sebastidae; genus Sebastolobus; species Sebastolobus alascanus. Next base: position 9,899,223 of record CAKAOJ020000032.1, read on the forward strand.
GGAGGTGGAGCCGGAGTTGCAGGATACAGGAAGTTGGCTCGGGTCTCTCGAGCTCGCTTGAGCGGAGCAGAGGAGTTGTAGCGTTTATTCACTGACAAATAAACTGTACACACACTGCTACACCTACGTTCATAGCTATAGCGCCACTGACAAACCCACACACACACGTTCTGTCGGAAACTCGTTAAAGTTACGCCGCGCTGACAGACTGTATGTGTGTGGCGGCGAGCACAAAGCCACCGGCAATGCTAGAGCTGCTAACGTAGCACAAACGCACACACTGTTTGTCGGACACTCGCTAAAGTTGTGCCGGGCAGACACACAGCTGACAACCTGCTAAACTAAATTAAATGTGCGGTGGAGACTTTTACTGGGAAAGTGGCTGCATGTCCGCGACACTACATGCAGCCCGTGGCTGCTACAGTAGCTCTGACGGTGAACTGGGGACGGCGCACCGCTGCATGCGAGGCACAAATCTTGTCGGTTAACGGTTAATAATCGGTTAACGAGGGTCGGTTATCGGTTAAGAACATTTTTCAAAATTAGCATCCCTAGCTCAAATATATCTTGTAAAATGCAGTTTTTAGTGAGAAACTTGAATAAATCCAGTTGCTGGAAGGAGATGTTTTCACAGCAGTATAAAATAGATAATGGAGAGGGAATTACGACCAATTTAACTTCCCAACAAAATGCAAACGGTAATAAAGAAGTGGATGTTGGAGTATGTGGGATTTGTTTTTTTGCTTTTGTTTTTTACCATGGTATCAAATTGCTATCAAGAATTGTGGAATTTCACTGGTATTGGTATTGTGATTACCGTCACAGGGCCAGAGGAACAGCAAAGACTGTATAATGTATAGGCGAGGCGGCTCTTTCTTGTTACATTGCTGGTATCTGCAGTAGGAAGTGGTACTTGGGAAATTTGGTTTGGTACATAGTGGTACATGGTCTGAAAACTGTCGGAACCTCTGCTGTAGTGGATAATACTGATACTCCTGCGTCCTTCTGCCTGTCTGTCTGTGTACCATCCATCAATCTGACTATTTTTCAAATTCAGATTATTTTCAAATATGCTCTATGATTCTGACTGTGATTCAGTAAGCAATCTTAAGTATTCCCCCACAGCATACCCTAACTCTTAACTGTGACGCTGTGTTTGCCCTCAGGAGATGAAGACACGCATCACGCTGGTCCTCTTCAGCTGAACGATGGACGGAGAGAAAGCAGAGCGGGACTGTAACCGGCGCCTTCATGGAGCCCTGACACACAGGGCAGAGAGCAGGTGTGTGCGTTAGTCTTTCTGAGTCTGTACTGTAAAAACAAATGTGACACAGATTTTGTTTGCATGTGTACACAGAAAGAAAGATAAGTGTGGGATAAGGAGAGAGTCTGACAGACAGACAGTGGGAGGGCACAGTAGTGAACCACAGACAGTGTCTGTGTATAGTGTGATATAGTTTTAGCCTGTCTGTTAGCCTAACCAGAGCTGTGAGGTTGAGGTGAAGCTCAGTCTAATCTGGCTCAGCGGGAGTGACGCACAAACTCCCTGCAGACACACTCTGTAATCCCATTTGCCAGCTCTGTGTGTCTGTCTGTGTGTGTGTGTGCATTCAGAGCATTATGCAAAAGTTGGGTATCAAGTTGTGAGTAATGCATGTTCCAGCATATGCTTCACTCAACCATGCCTCCTACAAAATATGCTTATGTTCTAGTTCACTTTGGCAAATGCAATTTTGAGGAAACATACAGGAACAGTGAACAGGAGTATGTTCACTGGCATAGTTTTTTCGGAGCATGACTGGGTGGATGGATGATTGTATAAAGACAGGACAGGACACCGGAGACCAGGATTTGTGACATTAAGTTTAAGCTAATAAAATACTTAGTATTTCATCAAATCCATGATCTTATCCTAGTCATAATCAGGTGTCAAAACATAACCATAAAAATGGTAATTATGTGGCAGTTGTTACAAGTAGGTATTGTAGGAAAACAAATTAAATATGTTAGTGAATATTTTGCAGATACAGTACCTTTAACAGAAACGTTTTGTCATTGATAAAATGTCATTTGAGTAGCATTGCATTTACCATTAAATGCATTTGCTGTACTTGGTTAAATACTGTAGTAGGGGTGGGAAAAAAAAATTCGATTCACCAATTGCGATTTATTTATTTTATTTTTTTTTTAAATATCAGGATCAATATATATTTGCTACATTTGAGTTAGTGACGTCATATCCGTTCCGTATCTGTCAACCAAAACAAACCGCAGCCAGCTGAAACTAGAAAGTAGAAAACAGCGAAGGGTCCGCAAGGATACGGCCTGCACCCTCACATTTTAAATCCAAAGTGGTAAACACTACACATACAGTAAAGTATGAAAACACTTTAGGCTTCACACATTGCAGGAAACGCAGAGCTAGACTTCATGGCTAAAGCTGCATGGTAACTCTGTCATGGACAGAAAACGTTATCGTATTGCGGTAACATGCGGTAAAGCCAGCCGCCACTCTCATCTCTGTGGTCAAATCGGCCGATGCTACAACTGTAGAGCAGCCATATACTGACATTTATGTTAAATGCATTCAAACGGCCCCGATGGAGTTGACCATGGATGTAGAAAGAGAACGGAGCTGATGGGAGAGCTAGAGACGACCTTTGCGAAGTTAGTGGAAGTATACATGTGTGACTACTTCCGGTTTTCAAAATAAGGTGAACTGTATATACAAAATGCATATATGGAAATAAGATTGATGGATAGAAAGAAACCTTTATTTGTCATAGTACATACAGGTACATACATGAAATTTGACCTCTGCATTTAACCCATCCTAAGTATTTTAGGAGCAGTGAGCTGCTGTCAGCGCCCGGGGAGCATCTTGGGGTTTAGTGTCTCGCTCAAGAACACTTCGACATGCAGTCTGTAGGAGCCGGGGATCGAACCGCCAACCTTGTGGTTAAAGGACGACCCGCTCTACCCACTGAGCTACAGTCGCCCTGGATTATATTCACCAGAAGTAAAAAAAAAAAATCACATGTCCCTTATATATTAAAAGTATAATACCATTAATTTGTGAGGGAAATGTCCTAATTCTTTGATTTTTGGTTGCTGGAAAAAATTGAATAAATAATGTCTGACAATGACTGATATATTTGACTTCAGGATTTCTCTGACTACATACATGCTGAAAATTAAACATTTTTACTGTATCAATTTAGATATCTTTCAAAGTATAAGACCCTAGAAGTGTTTAAATCAACTTTTTCCCATGGTCTAGTCTTAAAAAAGTGAACAAAAATCGCAATAAAAGTATCGTGATAGAATCGAATCTGGAGATAGGTGAAATGTCCCAGCCCTATTAAATACGCAACGTATTGTAAGAACTGAAATATAAATTTGACAGCATAGGATACATATTACTGTATTTTCAAGATGACAGACTGGATTTTTCTCTCTCAGATTTCTGTCAGGGTACAAATATGGTTTGTTTGGCTGAAACTTTGGAGATCTCAAATAAAGTTTTGTTAATATGTGATGAGAATCATTATCAGTGACATGACTGCAGGGACAACCTACACAGCTCATCCTTTTTTTTACTTTTTTTGCACATATACTTGCACATACTGTGATAATCACCAGTGTGATTATTATAAGAACATTGTCCAAAACTTAATATTTATGTGACAAGGGAGTAGACTAGGCTAGGCTTGAAGGCTAGAATATACTACTCCAAATTAGCATAAATGTACTACATAAATCCAAGCAGGTGATTAAGATATTTCCTGCACTTTCAGTATGTGTGAAATACAAAGACATATACAGTACTGTACAGAGAGGAATATGGAATATGAATATAAGTAAATGAATGCATGTACAACAGAGAGCTTAAGTGTGGGCAGTGGGCGGTTGATCTATACAGTAAGTGCTGCTGCAGCCCCATTACTCAGTTTGTGTATGTATGTGTGTGTGTGTGTGTTTGTGTTGTTCTCTGCAGCAGTGCTGCCCATCCCCAGCCTCAGCATTAAAGGAAAAATCCATCCTAAAAACACCTCATCTGCTGGGAGATGACATTTCTTGCTGTCATAATGTTAAGTGAAAGGAAAAGTTCAGAATGTTTGTATGGATTGGGAAAGGTAGAGGCAAACAGCTCCATTGGTCACAATCAGGTGAGGAAAAACTGACCGTACAAGAAAGAGCCAAGCACGTCTGCCGGTCAAAGTAGTTACTTAGTTAGCTAATCCTGGAAACACGTTTTATCCAATCCGGTAGTCATGGCCGCAGTTTGAACTTTAAGTTTGGGGGTTTACAAAAATAATCTAGATGAAATGTAATGTGTACAACGGAGGCTTTGTTTACATAAAAATTAATAATTAGGCACTTTTCATGCATTTTCATATCCCGACTAATATACCCAATGAGTGATAGCAACCAAACTCACACACACCGCAAAAACCTGAGTAAACCAGAGATGAGCCATACAGACCTACAGTAGGCTACCCCGTGGCGTTTAATATGAGTTTAAGCATATAGACCTCTGTTAAAACACAGAGAGGTTCACTGTATTGGAATGCTGTGTGCTGCCGTCTCTGTGTGTACATATTACACCGTCTCCTAATTAAACTCTCCTAACTCTCCGCGAGCGAAGCAGCACTGTGCAGAGCGACATGGTTAGGAGCTGAACTTTTGTTTCTATTCACTCCTGTTGCTCACGTTGAAAGCACCACAATGGACGAGGAACGGCTGTTTCGTGAAGTTGAAATGAGGAGTCATCTATACGATAACTCATAACTCTATAACTCATTTCACTACAAAAATCTAAATAAGAGGCAGTTGGCTGGAGGGAGATCGCCTGAAAGTTTCCTACTATATATTGTATGTCATTTCCAGTAAATATCACAATATAAAACGTGTGTTTCTGTTTAAAAAGTAGGTAACAATCGTTGGAAGATAGCAAGTATCACCCATCTTTTAAGCGGTTACGTCTCCAGTGTGATCTCGAGCACACAACTGATAGTTACGTGGTTTGTTTACATGATGTAACAGAAGTCCATATTTAACAAATTGTGTGGACAGAGAGCTTCCTAGGTTATTGTTAAGTAAATAAAAAGACCACAAACCACAAGTTGTTATTCATCATTACAATAAATTATTAGTTCTGTTGACATATGTCCAGTGCAGATACAATGGAATTTGATGGGAGAAAAAAAATCATCTACAGTAGATGTCAGGTTTTCAAAATCACAATTTAGCAATTTCAAAGGGTTTCTTCCTTACCTGCACCTGTTTGGTATTTTGGTAACTGATTGTAGGTGTTATTGGCATTCCAGCAGCACACCACTGTTAAACTGGAAACATGTGCTGTTGGTTATTGACATATAACTTTCAATGGAGCTACACTTAATTTAAAGTAACCTTAATCATCACTACTGAAAAAATAATGACAACTTGAACACTGAAACAATTTTATTTTTAATCTTGTTTATAGCTGCAAATGTGGTCAATGCGATTGCAAATTAGGTTTGCTAATAGGGATGCTAATTTTGAAAAAGAAAATTAACCGATAACCGACCCTCGTTAACCGATTATTAACCGTTAACCGACAAGATTAGTGTGTTTCATGTAGCGGTGCACCAGCTGCAGTGTATGAGCACAACAGACAACTGAGTCCCCAGTTCATCCGTCCGGGAGCGTTGGCAGCCACGGTGCTGCGTGTAGTGTCGCGGACATGCATGCAAAAGTCCGCCACCACCACCGCATCGTTTAGTTTAGCAGGTTGTCAGCTGTGTGTCTGCTCGGCGTAACAATACTCTGTTGCCCGGCGTAACTTTAGCGATTGTCCGACAAACCGTGTGTGTGTTTGTGCTATGTTAGCAGCTGTAGCGCTGCTAGAGGCTTCGTGCTCCCTGTAGCCACACACATACGATCTGTCAAAGCAGCATAACTGTAGCGAGTGTCCGACAGACCGTGTGTGTGGCGGCGGTGAGTGTGGGTTTGTCGGTGGCGTTATAGCTGTGAACGTAGCTGTAGCAGACAGTGTGTGTACAGTTTATTTGTCGGTGAATAAATGCTACGAGGCTACAACTCCTCCGCTCTGTGCTCCGCTCAAGACCGGAGCCAACTTCCTTTAACTGTAACTCCAGCTCAGACTCTCTTAAGGTGGGCTTTTAAGGTGGACCAGCTTTGCTCCTTAAACTGACAAGCCGCTCCTCTGAGTTTTGCTCAGCTTTTTAATTAATTATTAATATTTCTTTTAACCGTTTAACCAGTAGCGTTAATCGGTTAAAATTCTTAGTGTCGGGTAAATGGTTAATTATTAACATCCATATTTGCTAAGTATGTCAAAAATGGTGAATTTAACTTCAAAGTGACTTGATCTGGAGCTCTGTTGAGCTGTCCCAACTGTGTGGGCGTGGACACAATAATACACCCATGAACATGGCACCATGACGGATTAACATGCCTGGTGTGTAGAGCTTTAGGTCTAGGTCATTCACATCTAAAATATATTTCATAGTATCTATTCAGATTCCAGCCTTTCATTACAAAATTAATTAAAGATTATGTTAGAAATAAAAGATGATGTACAAAAATGATATGATACATAGTGTGAAATAATATTAGATATGATATGTAATTCCCTGAGGGTGGAGTTTTGCAGTTGTGTTAGAGGCACAGATAAACAGATGTGAGAAATCTGATTCCTCCCACAGTTAAACAATAATCTAATTAACTGAAAGAGAGGGAGGGAGACACATAAGCGAGGGATTGCATGGTGATGGCAGCAAAACATTCATGTGAAAAGAAGAGACAACAGACGTTAATCTAGATGAAATCCAAGGAAGGACCAGTGTGAAAAGGAGCTTTTATTTCACAAGGGAAACTGAATGTGTAACATGCAGTAACAGATGTACAGGAGACATGTTATTGCCATGAATAGGCCAATATTTCGGAAAAATACAGTTGTTTGCTGTCTATACATAAGATGAAGAAATTATATCAATTTCATCAAGTTTAAAAAAATAAAACAGAAATAGAGGGATGTAGATTGAATTTATAGAGCTGATTCAATCGACCTGAAGTTTTTTCTTACACCTGTCCCCACAGTGGGGTTGCCAGATTGATTCTGTGTAACTCTGCCAGCAACAACATCCAGGTCACTAGGTAGTGCAAGTACCTGGCAGCACATGTTGTAGAGGCTTTATACAAGTGTTGTATAGAGTTGGGCCAATGATTAAATGTATGTTTGTCAAGACATACCTCCACTTGTTAAACTACTCCTTAAACCAGTGCTTTCAAAGTTGGGGTCAGGACACTCACACATCCCGACTCCTGGTAATATGATTAACAAGATTGGAAAGCAGAAACATTTTTAGGGCCATCAAAGTTCATGCGATTATAATGCGTTAATGCATATTCGTTTTAACGCCACTAATTTCTTTAACCCATTAACGCAACTTGCGATATTGATCTTTCAGAGGTTGTAGCGGGCTCAGTTTTATATTTATATTTATTTCTTTTCTCAGTTTTAAAGTTATAGTGAAGATACTTGCATCATATGAAACTAGAAAACCTAATGAATCAATTGGTACCAACCATGTCATACTAGCTTGTCGCAAAGGAGGCCAAATAATGCTCCAAACTTAAGATGAATTATGGCGAAGGAAAACTGGAATGGCCATTTTCAAAGGGGTCCCTTGGCCTATGATCTCAAGATATGTGAATGAAAATGGGTTTTATGGGTACCCAAGAGTCTCCCCTTTACAGACATGTCCACTTTTTGATAATCACATGCAGTTTGGGGCAAAAACCATGCAGTTTTTTGCATGCAGTATAAATGTGTTATTTTTGCCTATGCTAAAATTGTGTGTTTTTTGTGTGTTCTGATTTCCTAAAATTTAAAACAAAAAAATCCTAATATATAGTGCAATGTATTGAATCGTTACCCCCGTATCATGATACGTATCATATCGCCAGATTCTTACCAATTCACAGCCCTGCCATAGTGTCCTTGGCACATGGGAGAAGTTTCAGTTGGTTGCAATCTGCAACCTCACTGCTAGATGCCGCCAGATCCTACACACTGGCCCTTTAAGTACAGTACTTGAGTAAATGTACTCCACCACTACCTGTTTGTAACTTGGCTTGTTTGTGGTAAGTCAGTGTGAATACTAAACAAACTAGAACATCATTTTGTTCTTTGGTCTCGTGACTAAACTGGACTTCAGGTGTGAAAATGTCTTCATTGTCAGTCCCATAGTTCAACTTAGAAACCTTCCAGTCACCACTCACCGTCCTTTCCAAATTCCAAATTTCATCTGTTATCCAAAACGGATAACAATTACTACAGGAGTAGATTATGCTTAAAATCCATTATATCCATTATGAGAAACCAATAGCTACTGCAAGAGTCTGCCCCTAGAATATTCATGTAAAGTGTAAGGCTGAGAAATGTGATGTGTCTTGTGATTGATGTGAGAGGGAAGTACAGTATAATATTCCCAGGAGCCTCTAATGTTACACCTTTAAAAAACATTTAAAAAAAATCTGCCGACATTTCCTGACTTGATCTTTTATCTTGAACGCTGTGGTTGCAAAACGGTAGTGATGTTACGTGCTGTGCCGAGGCTTCGGAGCGTGTGTCGAGTAATCCAGGAAGTTTTCCGCGATGCGCGTATCGAGGCTTGTATCGTTTTAGACAAATGACGTCATTGATGACGTCCGAAGCCTCGCTGCCCGGCCATACCGCCTCACTGGTTCAAGAAGTGGTTCAGATCTTGGCACACATAAGATGCATTACTATATATACATATACTATATATTATATAGATATAAATGGATTACATGGTAATCGATTTTTTTTCATTGTTTATAGTCATTCCAACAGCCTTTACTTGCGCAAAATACAGATCACATGGTTAAGATCATATCTGCCTGTTTTACACTCTTTGGCCACCAGGTGGTTGCGTGTGCACATGAAGCCTCGAGTAATGAACCCTTTTTCGAACCAATTTGCTGGAAAGCTTCAATGCTTCATGAAGCTTCATCTCACCATCACTACAAAACGGGAATCGCTGTGCCGTCTCAACACAATTTTACCGGAAGGCATCGGACCACTGGGCTTGTACTTCATCAGTATAGTCAATCAAAGCCACTTGAGAAGGGAAACATGTTTATGGGATTAGAGGGGATTAGATGTGTATGAAGGCTTTGTCCCAGTGTTTGACATTTGAAATGCACAGACATTTGGCTGCAATCCATCCCCGATCATCCACTTTTAGAATGAAGTAACTCCATCTGGAAATCCACGTTTTCAGAGCTTCCAGATCTTTACATTTGTGTATTTATCCATTTCACTCGTGAGATCACCATGCTGGTGAGCTGGTTGGATTATTCTAACCCGAACAAACCTTCTGCATTGTGTGTCTGTAACCTGAGAAGTCAGATACTGTGGGCGAAGCAAACAGGAAGAGTGAGCTATGGAAGAGATATAAGAGGGGTAGATAAGAGGAAAAGAGAGAGAGAGAGAAGCAGGAGAGGGCTATTCATGGACAGATGGATGGATAATGTGCTTATGACTCAAGATCCCCCAGGAGACATTGCTGCCTGGATGTGTCACTCACCACTTTAATCACTAAGCCCTCCTCCTCTCTCACCTTCTATCACACTGCTCTGTTTTCTATCCTCCATTCAGTTTTCTGCTCCTGTCACATTATACTGTACCTGATGATGCATCAGACACCTTGCTTTTTCTATTCTTTCTTCAGATACCTAACTCTCCCTCTCCTCCTCCCCCACTCGTCCCCCCCCCCCCCTCCCTGCCCTCTTGTTTTCTCTAATGGATGGTGCTAATGCCCATCATCAGCAACGTCCGTCTGGGGAGATTCCTTCCTGCATCTGCTCACTGAGGGACACAACAGGCCCGCTGAGATCATTCAATCATTCATTCCATCAATCTATGAATTCATTAAATTATCTGCCTCCATCATCCACCCATCCATTCACTCATTCATTCATTCTTTTTGGACTCATGCATCCACCTTTTCAGTGCTTGAAGTGGAAAAAAAATAAGTGCCTGTACTCTCTTATTCACATGTTGGCGTGTGTATCGGCCGGTATCAGCAATCTGTTACGACTTATTCCTATTTATTCATAATTTCTTTAAGCATGTAATACTGTGTCAGTCGTAATCAGCTATGATTTTATTGCTATATTATTATTAGGGCTGTCAGGCGATTAAAATATTTAATCGTGATTAATCGCACAATTGTCAATGATTAATCACGATTAATCGCAAATAAATCACACGTTTTTTTTATCTGTTCAAAATGTACCTTAAAGGGAGATTCTTATTCAACTGCATTCCTGCAGGGAGTGGGCAAATATGCTTGCTTTATGCAAATGTATGTATATATTTATTATTGGAAATCAATTATAGATACAACACAATGACAAATATTGTCCAGAAACCCTCACAGGTACTGCATTTAGCATAAAAAATATGCTCAAATCATAACATGGCAAACTCGAGCCCAACAGGCAACAACAGCTGTCAGTGTGTCAGTGTGCTGACTTGACTATGACTTGCCCCAAATCTGCAAGTGATTATCATAAAGTGGGCATGTCTGTAAAGGGGAGACTTGTGGGTACCCATATAACCCATTTTCATTCACATATCTTGAGGTCAGAGGTCAAGGGGCCCCTTTGAAAATGGCCATGCCAGTTTTTCCTCGCCAAATTTTTTTTATTATTTTCGTAATTTAGCCTCCTTCACGACAAGTTAGTATGACGTGGCTGGTACCAATGTATTCAAGGTTTTCTAGTTTCATATGATGCCAGCATATTTACTCTAGCTTTAAACTGAGCCCTCTACAACCTCCGAAAGATCGATTGCGTTAATGCGTTTAAGAAATTAGTGCCTCCCCCCCTGAATTCCTGTTTGTGTCTTGACCAATTTGTGCTGCATTAAAATGGTTTACACTTGAATTGTAATTCCTGTTAATTTTGAAGGTCTTTTTTACCAAGTTGCTGGTGTATGATTTATTGTTTTGATGATAACTAATTCAGTAAATTTACATCTATGTATTTATTTGTTACATTTGGTTTACAAAGTTAGGAAAGCAATGTTTACATCAAGCCTGATGTTTCTTTACACATAAAGGAATGATCCTCCACTTCCACACAGCGAGGCATACAGCTTATTAATTAAACACTGGTATCGGATCGGTACTCGGTATCGGCTGATACCCAAAGCCCAGGTATCGCTATCGGTATCGGGACTAAAAAAGTTGGATCGGTGCATCCCTACCCAGAGAACCTGATATGGAGAGGGCAGAGAAGAGAGAAGTGCCGGTGCGCAAAAAAAAGTCACGGTACACCAAGGAGTAAGATGAAGAAGTGCTGGTACTGCGTACCGGTGAGTACTGGCCCGCTTTGAGCACTGCACCTTTGTGACCATTGATTACTTGATTGCTGTAAATGATTCATTTATTCATCTGTTCACTTATTCATTCACTGTTTATACTGTATGCTTTTCCATCTGTCATTCAGAGTAAGGTGATTCTACATGAACGCTCACAAGTACATGAGTATCTGTTTCCCAGTCCCAGTCCAGTAGATTCAGCCTTTGCTGATGTGAAGGGGGTATTAGGTGACGCCTAATGACCAAGTCTTTGTCTGACTTAACTGTTACTGATGCGCCAGTGGGGACGCAGTTTTACAAAAAAAACCTTATTAAACAGTTTAAAGCTGGAGTAGGCAGGTTGGAGCAAATATGATTAAAAGAAGTTATTTTTATACAAAGATCACTATATCCTTACAGTAGTGCATGAGCCAGGTTATCTGAAAAAAATCATGTGTCTCTGTGTCCTCTGGTGCTCCTAATGGCATCTGCAAGATTTCACAGACCGGAGGAAAACAACCAATTAGAGCCAAGCTGGAGCCTTGCCGTCTCTGAGCAGCTGTCAATCATTAGTGAACGAACGATCAAACGGTCAAACTAGGCAACGCTGATCAAATATGAATCAATATTCTGTTACTGTAATGCCTATTTCTATAAAATAGGCATTACACTAACTTGTTTTCAGAAACATCTTGTAGTGTACTGTTCAGCTGTAAAATGAGAAAGTTTGACCTGGCCGCCATGTTGAGATCAGTTGAGGAAATACCAAGCACCTCCCACCAGCCGGAGCAAACTTTCTCCTTTTGCAGCTAAACGGAACAATAAAGGATGTTTCTGAAAACATTTGAGGCGAGTTTGCGAGTGACAGCTGGCTCCCTTGAATGAACAGCCAATAGGAACGATCTCTCTCTGAAATGACCTGTGATTGACCAAAGTCTCCCGTCACTGGCTAGATTTTTTAAAGCCTGAAAACAGAGCCATGAGGAGGTGCAGAGGTCTAGTCTAGTTTTCTCTCACAACACTTGAATTGCAATATACTGAAAGGTTATTATGGAATTTTTGCCCAATAATGCCAAAAATATTCTGCCTATTGTCACTTTAATAAGTGACATCTGGTTGCAAATATAAAGTTAACTAGTATTATTACATTATTTTTTTAAAACATCCATTAAAATGGGTATATCTATTATTCCATTACTTTTCCTGATGTTTTAGGTTTTTTCCATGATATCGTTTTAGTATCGGTATCGAGATATTTAGGCAGGGAGGTTTGTTGGAGTCTGTTGTAGTGGGAGCTGGTTGTTTGTTGGTGTTAGCGGACTCCATTTCTAACTTAACGTTAGCTTTGGTTGCACACATTTAGCCCTGTAGCGGAGCTGAAAAGAAAAGGCACTCACGAGCGTGCATGACGTCACATTCGTTGGATTTTCCCCCAAAAAACGTCCTGCATTCTTCACATTAAAAGCAGTCTACAGGCTGATAGGGGAAACCCAAAAAGTCACAGAAGGTCTCATTTTTTAGGTTAGGTTACACCCTGTTACACATTTAGTGATTAGTAAAAACTTACATACAGTCCCTTTAAGGTCAATATTAATGTCTGTAGGCCTTTCTGTGTGTGTGTGTGTGTGTGTGTGTGTGTGTGTGTGTGTGTGTGTGTGTGTGTGTGTGTGTGTGTGTGTGTGTGTGTGTGTGTGTAAACGCCATTACCTAGAACACTGCAAGGTTCCACAAAGACCCATTAACTCACAACTCCATGTATCAGCCTGACTAAACCCCACAGACACCAGAGGCGACCCATGTCCATTACATCCAGCTCACCAACCACCACGGCCCATCCACAATCATTTATGACGACCAGCTGCCTCACAGCAAACACAACAGGGACCCATTTAAAGGAGACACCATCGTAATTGATAATGAGGAATTATTGATATTGATGTTTACTGAGGCTTGGATGCAACAGGCAATTGGCCCATAACTCGGGCTAAGAGCCCATTAGGCTGCATGAAGTGACATCATCGTTGGCCTCAGCCCATGTCAAAGACACAGAGGTCCCACTGCCAAGCCAAGTGTGTCTGCTGTGTCTCTGAAACACGGCATTTTGCAAGCTATTTTCACTCCTGCGACGAACTTGCATCTTGTATTCTGATTGCAAAGATCTGATAGAGTTGGAATTTCCAGTCTTGTGAAAACACTGATTAACACACATTTATACCATGGTCTAGGTGAATACTCAATTCTGATTGGCTGCAGGGTGTCTATTAATTCCTGATAATGTACACCTACTAAGTAGTTCCGGTGAAACTGTCTGTTCACCGTACTAAATGAATGCGCTGGCTACAAAAACAATCAGAATATCTTATTTACAACACTGTAAGTGTAACGTTAGTTCTTCAGTGCCTCATCCTCTGTACAACACAGGGTGGTGACTGGAACACACAAGCTGTAAGAAGTAGGTTACACTGCCCCTCTGAACTTACTGATACTTTGTATCACATACTGTAAGCGATCATCTCACATCCCATTTACTGTTCAACTTGCTACTTCCGACTGCGGCCGACAGTACACATGGCCTTTCATTTGTTCGTGATATCTTGATATTGATTTGGGGACAATGACATAGCTGGATAGTTACATAGTCTTGTTCTTAAACATACTGTCAAATTCTATTTACTGTTTGTCAACCGTACGCAATGTTATAAAATACGTAGGGCTGTCAATCGATTAAAATATTTAAGTGCGAATAATCGCATGATTGTCCATAGTTAATCGCGATTAATCGCGAATTAATTGCACATTTTTATCTGTTCAAATGTACCTTAAAGGGAGATTTGTCAGGTATTTAATACTCTTATCAACATGGGAGTTGGCAAATATGTTTGCTTTATGCAAATGTATGTGTTTATATTTATTATTGGAAATCAATTAACAACACAAAACAATGACAAATATCGTACAGAAACCCTCACAGGTACTGCATTTAGCATAACAAGATATGCTCAAATCATCAATTGACTATGACTTGCCCCAAACTGCATGTGATTATCATAAAGTGAGTATGCCTGTAAAGGGGAGACTTGTGGGTACCCATAGAACCCATTTACATTCACATATCTTGAGGTCAGAGGTCAAGGGACCCCTTTGAAAATTACTATACCAGTTTTTCCTCGCCAAAATTTTGCGCAAGTTTGAAGCATTATTTAACCTCCTTCGTGACAAGCTAGTATGACATGGTCAGTACTGTTGTGGAATTTCTGATACTCAGGTTAACTCAGTCAACAGGAAGGAAGAGGCCCCGGAGCTGTTGATATCTTACAAATTAAGTTTATTGAAGCTTGATCAATGAGAATTGTCAGGTCTCCACCATTGATGTGTTCTCTCCGTGAAGGCCTCACAACTCTGCCCTTTCTCCCTTGTGCTCAGTGTTTTACCCTTATCATGTTTTGATTTATGCAGTTCCTCTGGCTTCTCTGACCTTGGTTGTCCCAGCGACTGGCTCTATTGTCCCTACTACAGACACAGCTGTACAGATAACGGTGGCGCTCCTAGACAGGAATCCAACCACTAATGTCAACACGAGGGACACTCTGAGAGACACTCTGATGTCCCGACCAAGGAGAGAGGAATTGATAGAAAATTCCATCACAGGTACCAATGGCTTGAGCCTGCTACAACCTAAAAATCGCAAGTTGCCTTAATGCGTTAAAAAAATCAGTGGCATTAAAACGAATTTGCGTTATTATCGCGTTAACTTTGACAGCCCTAAAAATAAGATTTTCTGATTGTTTTTGTAGCCAGTGCATTAATTTAGAGCGGATCTACTTAGTAGGTGTCCATTATCAGGAATGGATACCCTGCAGCCAATCAGAATCGAGTATTCACCCAGACCATGGTGTGAATGGTAAATGGACTTGCATTTATATAGCGCTTTTCTAGTCTTCATACCACTCAAAGCGCTTTACACTACATGTCAGCATTCACCCATTCACACACACATTCAAACACTGATGGCAGAGGCTGCTAAGGTGCCAACTTTGCCCATCAGGATGTAATCTAAATACTCATTCACACACCGATGGCTATGCCTTCGGGAACAATTTGGGGTTAAGTGTGTTGCTCAAGGACACATCGACATGTAACCCGGAGCAGCCAGGGATCGAACCACCGACCTTCCGATTGGTGGACGACCTGCTCTACCCTCTGAGCCACAGCCGCCCGTATAATGCCTGATAATGGACATGGACCTTGTCGGGCATTATACCTTAAATTCACTTCCTCTCATTATTCTCTTTTTAAATGGACAGAAAACATTTCAGCTTGCCTTTCACCATTCAGGAAATCTAGTTGTGATAAGGCCGTTAGCACCTGAGCTCTGAGTTTGATTTGCTTATAATTCCTGGAAATGTTTCATTACGTTGCATCGCACTTTGTCTGTAATGTAGAGCCATTTAACCAATTCTACTCTATGTATGTCTCCTTTGACCTTTGCCCCCTTGTAGGTAAATGGAGGTGAAGGACAGGAGCCGCTCCCCTTCCCGTAGAACCAGCCGGGTGGAGCAGGTGGTGGGACGATGGCTGAGACGTTCCCGAGACCTAGGCAGCAGGTCTCACTCTCTGAGCAGGTAAACCTCTATTTTTGTCTTATTTAAGTTCATTAGTTAAATTCTCCATTTCGTCTGACCTGTATGTCTTTTGACCGAGGGAGAGGCCTGTGTGAAAATATGGACATCATAGAAAGTCCACTCAGTGACCCACTAAGCCATCTGCATAGTTTTGTCCATCGAATAACAAATAATGTATGCTGTATTTTGCTACTGTCTGTTGTGTTTTAATTTATGTCCACCTGCTCCTCTCCAGAGACCGGGTTGCTGTGGATGGGAAGTCAGCAGAGTGCAGTGGCTCTGATCAGAGGAATTACCCCTTCCGCTTCATTGTTCAGATCCAACGAGACCCAGACCTCAGCTCTCATGGCCTCACTCTGTCCTCCCAGACCCCCATCCTGGTGCAGGAGGTCACCCCAGGTATGACAAGAGCCCCTCTCTTCACCCCAGTGCTTGTTCTGAGGGAACACTTATGGAGCTGATCTCAAAACTTTGAATCAAGGTTATCAGATCTCCATGCGGAGCAGACACTTTCACTTTCAGTTCGTAGCGTCCGTCGTCCGACTATTTATTGATAACATGGCGCTGATATGCGAAAATGAACTAAATGGGTTTTATTCTATAAAAAGATAGCAAAACGACGGTGGGGGTGGTGGGCAAGTAATGTAATCGTGTATGTCCAACACCATGTAATGGCGCATTCACACCAAGCGCGAAGCAAACTTTTCGCGCGGCGTGACTACATAATGTACAAAGTCAATGCAAAGAGGCGGCACGAATGACGCGACGCAAACAAACAAAATTTGTGTCATTCACGTATTTGCGGGAGTTGAAATATTTCAACTCGAGTGAAAAATTTGTGTCGCGAAAGCCTATCAGCATTGAGATTCTCCTCCTGTCGTCACTGACGTCCTGACGTTGTTGAATCAGAAATGGAGGAAAAAATATTGTATCTGTGTGTGGCCCCCCCTTGCTATGATAGTACATCTTATTTGTACAGAGACCAGACGAAACTCTGTGAATAAATGTATGTGTATAAACCCCAGACTGTCCATGGTATAAACAACAATGTCACTGCTGTATGTATGCCTAGATAACTTTATATTAAGTGTTGATGGAACAGCTGCATAGCCTGGCACTGATCGATCCAAACTCCATTTAGAAAACAAGCGTTTTAAAAGTTGTTTGCTTGTCGTCTTGTGGACAGACCTGATAAAGCGTGAACCCAGACTTCATTATGTAGTTATCTCAGCATTATTTTGATCCATTTATTGCAATTAAATCACAGCATGATCTGTATATTTGGGTTCATTCCACAGTGGCAACATGTGGCTTGCTAGATACAGTCAGTGCAATGGCACTGTATGTGAATACAGCTCGCCGTCGGGTGACGTTATGAACCCAGACACGATGACGTTTGGTTTTCTCACATATCTGGGACTTCCACAACATGTACAAAGCAACAACAGTGGTTATTTCTTCCATGGTTGATGGTGGAAATGGCAGAAAGAAAAGTTGTGATCTATGGAGACATCGCTGAAACACTCTGGCTATACTATAGCGAGTAACGCAAATGAACACAAATGATCCTGGCGGTCCAACTCGTGCGAGTAAAGCGAGGCCAAAATTCACTTCGCTCTTGGTGTGAATGCGACATAACACCGTAACACTTACTACCGCGGCAAGCCTACTCTGTATGAGGGAGTTAGAATTCATCGCTGACACTGCATGTCTAGGTGAGCCCAGCTATGTCTGGTTGGTACCTCTCATCCTCCCCAACACCAGCTCAGGCTCCTTCCCCCATGGAGATCACATTCTACGTGCCAGATTCCATTGCCAAGGTCTGAAGAATTTTGGTCTGCTTTGTCAGTGTCTCTTGTCCAATTGGCACAACTGCTACTATATCTATATATATCTACAGTATATCTATATATTTATGTTTGTATATGTATGCGATTAGGCTGACAGGTCCACTCTCCACCATAATTGGTAGGAGGGTGTTAAAATCAAATATATATATATATTTTCCCCGTTGTCTCTTATTTTGTAAGTCTCCTCAGCAGTAGTAATAGTGTAGCAGTGCCAGACCACTGCAGGCCTCTGGCCAGGGTACAAGACAAGCTTAAAAGTGGAAACTCAGAGGGAGGCTGAGACTGTATCCTCATACTGCATTGTGTGTGCGTGCGTGCGTGCGTGCGTGCGTGCGTGCGTGCGTGCGTGCGTGCGTGCGTGCGTGCGTGCGTGCGTGTGTATCTTCAGTAGCTATAATGAGGGGGCAAAACAAAGGAAGAGGGTGGTCAGGATTATCCATGATGGATAACAGTTTGTTCAGTGTCCTCCTCTCCACCACAACGTCAAAAGTGTCAGGTTTGCAGCCAATTACGGAGCCGGCCTTCTTAATCAGTTTATTAAGTCTCCAATGCTGCTCCCCCAGCAGACTTTGGCGACGTACAGTACACTGGCCACAACAGACTGATAGAAGATTTCCAACATCTTGCTGCACACGTTGAAAGATCTCAGCTTCTCAGGAAATAGAGTATGCTAATCCCCTTCTTATTTACAGCCTCAGAATTGGTATATAAGAAGGGGATGAGCAGACTCTATGTGTGATCTGAGTCTCAGCAAAGGAGATGGGATATGCATACAGCTGGAGGTGTGCCTGTTGAAGTACATGGGATTTGTTGTTTTACTTTTGTTTTTTACCATGGTATCGAGAATCCTGGAATTTCACTTGTATTGGTATGAACTACTAAATTTCTGATATCTTGACATCACTAATGCTGTGCATAGTGAATCATTCAAAGATTACTGAAATTGTGTTGAACCAAATGGCCCTTTGAAAATGGCCATGCCAGTTTTTCCCCGCCAAGCGTAAGTTTGGCTTCCTTCGCGACAAGCTAGTGTGACATGGTTGGTACAAATGGATTCCTTGGGTTTTCTAGTTTCCTATGATGCCAGTGTCTTCATTCTAGCTTTAAAACTGAGCCCGCTACAACCTCCGAAATCGCAAGTTGCGTTAATGTGTTAAAGAAATTAGTGGCGTTAAAGAAAATTTGCCTTAACGCGTTATTATCGCGTTAACTTTGACAGCCCTACTATTAATTATTATTACTAGCCAATTATGTATAAATTTAAATATAGGGAAACTAAAAGATATACGTTGACATTCTACCAACAATGTTAATGAACCAATTACAGTGCATATAGTATATATTTAGCTTGTTATAAATGCTGTTAAGCTAGATGCTAAATCCATGAATGTGCTACAGCTAAAGCCAATGACATGGTTTCCATCACTGTACTTTATATACTATGAAGCAGATAGGAAATCTAAATTTAAAAATGTCTGTATAACTTACAGAAATCCAGTCCACACAAAAATAAAACACTGTAACTGCTGCAGCTTCCCAATTACCATCTGACTGAAATTAAACAATTACTTAAGTCATTAAATACATATGTATATTATATTCTGCCTATATTTGTACTCTGAAGTACAGTCTGCTGCTGAGCTGCAGAGCCACGAGGATCTGAATCCCCCTGAGGTCCAGGGGCAGATTACCTCGCTTTCGCCTGTCTGGCTCAAGAGTCTGCTCTGTCACCATCTGCTTCTGCCTGTCCCAACCACACACACACACACACGCACGCACGCACGCACGCACGCACACACACACACACACACACACACACACACACACACACACACACACACACACACACACACACACGCACACTGTTGCTCATGTCTCCAGTGGCCCCACTAAACCTTAGCTCGTTTTTTCCTCTCTCTTCTGTCTCTCTGGCACGTGCTGCAGCATCTCAACAGTGAAATATGAATCCTTCATTTAAAGCATTTTCAGAGCTATCGGTGTCACCTGCATCTGTCTATGTTCATTTTGGATGTTAACATCAAGTACTTGTACTGTATTACAATTGAAAAAGTCACTATTGGAGGGATACCTGATGCTGTTGATGATAGTGATAGGAAGGCGATGGCAAGGAGTGGTCCAGTGAGACACGGGTGATGAATGTCATGTTTATGAGAAACTATTATCTTTCTTGATACAGTGTCCATAGATTACTGTTGGGGAACGCAGGTAGGAGCTGGTCTAGTTATTAGACAATATTAAAGAAAATTATCAATATTAATAAAATTAATATTACTTAATTATCAATATATTAATAATAACAGGGCACCAAATTACATTGGTACATAAGCTCAAAAGACATTAAAATGGCTAGCAAAAGTAAATAATAATTATCAAAATAATTATTAATTATAATGAATAATATGATTTAATGTGTATTAAATCATCCTCGGGGCACCACTCTTTGAAACAAAGAGAAAACGATAGCAAATTAATGTAGTCTCATAGCTAAGTCTCATTAAATATACTAAACTATCAATTTAGAACTCTGATTAATAATTAAATTAATAACTATAACCAAAAATCACTATATCAATAGATAGTAAAGGTTGAAGGATTTTGGAGTTCTTGACACAGCAGCGGTTGGCATTATTCACTCTTGTACAACATTAAACAGACCAGCATGTATGATCCACAAATATTTATTTATAAGATAATAAAGGTTAAAACACAATATTAATCTAACTAAATAACTAAACTAAACAAACCAAACACAGTGTGTGAGCATGTGTGTGTGTGTGTGAGAGAGAGAGAGAGAGGGAGACAAAGACAAGATGGCTACTGGTCTTTGATGTCTGCATGGCCTACAAAACAAAATGGCGAGCACTGTAAAACTACAAAGATGGCCGGATCAAAGACGGCCGCCAGGGTGTCACCACATGACCTCTTTGTCCTTTGGAGCACATGGGCTCAGGGAGAACAAAGAGGTGTGATGTGGGGGTTGGGGTTATCTGAATGTGTATGTTTGTGTCTAAAACCAATTCACAGTTTATGTAAGTGATCTTAATGTGTGTCAGATGATGCAGATGGTTAGAAAAGATGGTTAGTTTGCATGCAAGACCCTATGTCTGTGTGGAGCATAAACTAAACACATCAGATGTGGCGAAGCCAGCTAACCAAATATCCTGACTACAACACTATCACAACAGTAAAACTTAATGAATTACATCAAACCAAATCAATACATGTACATTCACCGAAGTTAAAGTTGAACAGTCTTGCTCAGCCGTGTGCAATTACTAATGCTAAGGTAAAGCCCAGTACGTTATCACTACATGGAAGAAAGGGGTTGTAATTCCAAGGAGGGATTGGAGAAAGCCGACTGGAGAAGGTTGTGGTTCCAGGGTCGAAGTTGTTGTTGTCCTTGCTGTGTGAGATCCAGTTGTGCAGCTGGAAGGAAACTGGTCCAGTCCTGTTTCTGCAGCTTGGTGGCTTGGTGCTAACTTCCTTGGTTGAAGTTAGTTGATCAAAAGGCAGGCACTCGCGTCTTCTGCCTTTAGAAGTTCCTTGTGTTTCTATGTCTGTCTGCTAACAAGACATAGATCAGAGCAGAGCTGCTTCTTCATGCAGTCTCTGGCTGGAGAGCTTAGGTGAGAAGGGCCGCAGCTGACTTCCTGCGGGGCAGGGGTGTTGAAAGGCCAGGAACCAAAGAGCAAAGAGACTGACCTTCCTCCAGGTCAGCAGCCTAATTCACATGTACTTGTGAATGAGTCATCATGTTAAAGTAGCCAATGGAAATGGTTACTGAGTCCATGGGTGGAGCTACTCAATGAGTGACCCAAAGGAATCCTGGGAAGTGCAGTTCATGTCTTTCCCACCATCTTGGATGGTCAGGTCCCAACATTACACACAGTTTAAGGTTCAGCAATTGTACTTTTACTTACTTAATCCTTTTTGTTCCCTCTGGAACATAAGGCTGCGACTATTTGCTTCCATCTGCTCCAATCCTGTGCAGCATGTTGTGCCTCGCCCCAGATTAGATTTGTCGTTTTCTGTTCTGAGGTCAGAGTTCTCCGTCAGTTTGTTTTTGGCCTCCCTTGTTTCCAGGTGGAATCCATCTCAGGACTTCCCTAGGAATGCGATCCTGTTCCATTCTGAGGACATGTCCGAGCCTCTGGGTGATGTTGGGATGTTTAATTTCCAGCACAACATTTCTGCAGTTTGTGTTTTTGTCAGCCACTCGCCAGCATTCTGAGCTGTACAGCAGAACTGATTCAACATAGAGGGCTACAGGAATGAGTCCTAAAACTTGGAAAATGAGTTTGCATTTTAGCACTTCTGGTTCCCTCATCTGGAAGTCAATGGGTCCTTTGAATGGGTTTTTAGTTAGATGCCTGAAATAAGGTCTGTGGTTAACACAACCTGAAGAGATTTTGACGTTTTGTTTTACAACATAAAATACATCAATAAATACCCCACTTCTGAATTTTGAAGCCTTTATGTGTCTTAAAAAAGGCAGTTGCTAACAAGTGGCTAAATGAGACTACTAAACTTCATCACGCCGACTCGTCCGCCTTTACAGCCTCGTTGTTTATACTCGCGCTCATGCGACCGTGGTGTAGTTCGTTTATAGCCTGACGTTAGCTTTTTGCTTCTGGCGATTGCATTCGCACATCAAAAATCATAAAAGTGGTGTTTATTAGTGAAGATTATCTTGCTGAATAAAATGTATAATTGTGTATAATAATAATAATAATACTAATATGTATAATTATATTTGAAATGTTTGTTTGTCACAGAGCTTATTTTCTGCAATAATCCAAAACCCAATAGAAAAGTCCCATTGGCTTGTCGAGGAAACCATGGCGATGCTAACTTCCTGGTTGGTCTACAAAAATACGTCATCTCTGCAGCACTCTATTACTCCTCTATACAGTATCTTTACTTAGTAAATAGTTGTTTGATGCATTAATGCTCTGAATATTGTATAGAGAACCTTTACATATGCACAGTATGGGACATCATCATCCACATATTTGGTGCAGTTGTTGAGCATAGGATATGCAATCATCTTCATTTGCAAACATCTACTGTAACTTCTGGTCGCAACCCTGTTGAACTCATATGTTCTAATTAGGGCTGTCAATCGAATAAAATACACTGCTCAAAAGAATTAAGGGAACACTTAAATCACACATCAGATCTTGATGAACGAATTATTCAAGTTGAAAATCTTTACTAATGTACATTGTATAATTTGTTGAGAACAAAATGATGTAACAACGGTCAATCATAATCATAATCATAATCATCGACCCATTGAGGGCTTCATTCAAAATAACACCGAAAATCAAAGTAAGAAATTTAAATCACAAGCTGATCCAACTTGCGTGAATTTCATTACGGCAACTCATAATGTGACTCAGTAGTGTGTATGGCCCCCGCGTCCCTGTATGCACTCCCGACAACGTCTGGGCATGCTCCTGATGAGTTGGCGGATGGTGTCCTTGGGGATCTCCTTCCAGGCCTTGATCAGGGCGTCAGTGAGCTCCTGGACAGTCTGTGGTGGTACTTGGCGGCGTTGGATGCACCGATACATAACGTCCTAGGTGCTCAATTGGATTTAGGTCAGGGGAATGTGAGGGCCAGTCAATGGCATCAATGCCTTCGTCATCCAGGAACTGCCTACTCACTCTGGCCACATGAGTACATGGTACCTACTGTAACAGCAGTCAGGGTACCGTTGGCTATGACATGGAGGTCTGTGCGGCCCTCCAAGGATATGTCTCTCCAGACCAACCAGACCAACACTGACGCCAAACCGGTCGTGCTGGATGATGTTACAGGCAGCATAACGTTCACCACGGCGTCTCCAGACTCTTTCAGGCCTGTCACATGTGCCCAGTGTGAACCTGCTCTCAACTGTGAAGAGAACGTGGTGCCAATGGGGGACCTGCCAATTCTGGTGTTCTCTGGTGAATGCCAGTCGAGCTGCATGGTGCTGGGCATTGAGCACAGGTCCCACTAGAGGACGTCGGGCCCTCATGCCCCCCTCATGGAGTCTGTTTCTGACAGTTTGGTCAGAAACATGCACACCAGTAGCCTGCTGGAGGTCATTTTGTAACGGCCGGTCTCCTGGTATATCCTCCATTCCCTTGAGACTGTGCTGGGAGACACAGCAAACCTTCTTGCAACCGCATATATGGATGTGCCATCCTGGAGGAGCTGGACTACCTGTGCAACCTGATTGCGCTGCAGGTACCGCCTCATACTACAAGTAGTGACAAGGACACTAGCAGAACACAAAACTAGAGAAGAATCAGTCAGGAAGGATAAAGAGAGAGCATTTGTCTGTGGCCACCACATGCAAAACCATTCCCTTTTTGGGGGTTGTCTTGCTGTTGCCACTCCATTGCACCTGTTGTCACTTTCGTTCGCAGCAAAGCAGGTGAAAGTGATTCACAATCATTTGTGCTTCCTAAATGGACAGATTGATATCCCTGAAGTTTAACTGACTTGGTGTTAAACTGTGATGATTAAGTGTTCCCTTAATTTTTTTGAGCAGTGTATTTAATAGCGATTAATCACATGATTGTCCATAGTTAATCATGATTAATCACAAATTAATTGCACATTTTTTATCTGTTCAAAATGTACCTTAAAGGGAGATTTGTCAAGTATTTAATATCTTATCAACATGGGAGTGGGCAAATATGCTGCTTTATGCAAATGTATGTATATATTTATTATTGGAAATCAATTGACAACACAAAACAATGACAAATTTTGTCCAGAAACCCTCACAGCTACTATATTTAGCATAAAAAATATGCTCAAATCATATCATGGCCAACTCAGCCCAACAGTCAGCAACAGCTGTCAGTTTGTCAGTGTGCTGACTTGACTATGACTTGCCCTAAACTGCATGTGATTGTCATAAAGTGGGCATGTCTATTAAACAGAGACTCGTGGGTACCCGTAGAACCCATTTTCATTCACATATCTTGAGGTCAGAGGTCAAGGGACCCCTTTGAAAATGGTCATGCCAGTTTTTCCTCCCCAAAATTTAGTGCAAGTTTTGAGCGTTATTTAACTTCCTTCGTGACAAGCTAGTATTACATTAATTCCTTGGGTTTTCTAGTTTCATATGATACCAGTATCTTCACTCTAGGTTTAAAATTGAGCTCACTGCAACCTCTGAAATTCAGATCTTTAAGAGGTTCATTAAAAATCGCAAGTTGGATTAATGCGTTAAAGAAATTAGTGGCGTTAAAACAAATTTGCGTTAACGCGTTATTATACAGCGTTAACCTTAACAGCACTAGTTCAACAGTGCAGGCTGTACAAGATTTTCTTCCATTCATCTGCTAATAAAATCAGATAAAACACGTTGACATGTCTATTCACTACTGAAGCCAATCCTACAGAGAGATTTTGCCCCTCATGTTATCAGTAGTAATGACAGCAACCATTTAGTGTTGGATGCTGACTTTGGACATTAAATGAAAGGTGACGTTGATGTAAAACCCTAGGATAGAGTTGAGGAACGGTAGAATGCTAAATGAGTCGGAGCGGAGGGATATACAGCTGTTTGATATCCCCTAAACTGGATGTACAGTGATTAGATCGCTGGTCTTCCTGCAGTGGGACGGTTAGATTTGGAGAGCTGTGTGAATAATTATGCATCAGTGTGAGATGAAAGGACATCCGTAAAATACAAGCTACTGCCTGCCATTAACCCCAGCCAACTGAACACCCTCAGGCATGACAACACAAGGACATTTTGTTTGTCCAGGTGGTCCTGCAGATGGTCGGCTCGTCCCTGGCGACCAGCTTGTGAAGATCAATAACATCGCTGTCGATGACCTGACCCCGGAGCAAGCTGCTGAAATAATCAGGTCTACACCGTCAGCTCACAAACACACACATGATTATCTGTACATACGCCACAAAATGCTGTTTAAATTTATGCTATGCCCATGGTCTAACCTTACCAGCGACCCTTTGTTTTTTTTCAGGGAGTGCCAAGATTCGTTGACAATGACTGTCCTCAGAACGATAATGGTGAGTCTGTATCTGACTAACTACTCACACACATGCACACACACCCCACAGAAACACACATTTACAGATTAAGACATTTAATTTTGGATTTTGCTGTAATTGGATGATGGCTCATCCAATTACAGCAGCATTTATATGAACTTAGAGCATTTTCTCTTGTAAAAACAAACCCATACACAGGCACGTATGAGTACACATACATATGGACGACGGAACCTGCCAAAATCAAAAATAAATAAATGACTCGATAAATAAATAAATTTCATTAAATGTAGCACAAATAATATTAAAAATAAATGTAGCCATTAATTAATTGATAAAATGTGACATAAATTGATATTTCTGTTTCATTTATTTTGTATTAATTCCCTAATTTATTTACTCTTCTGTTTAATTATTTATTTATGTATTTATTTGAATTCATTTTTAAATTAATTGATTTATTTTTGCATCTGTTTATTATTTATTTATTTACGCGCCGCTCCTCTCTCTGCTCGAGCACAGACCGGTGGCACACGCCGGACCGCTTGGCGCTCTGCACGGCACCGAGTCCTATGATGGAGAGAACGGGCTCAGCGGCATGTCTGATGTCAGTGCCGTTGTTACTGCGCGGCGCATTTCTGGCGGCATCGGCCTGGAGGTTCCCACTTTGAACGAGCTAGACCTCGGGGACGACACTGACGGTGGGTGCGGTCCGCAGTTCAGCTTCAGACGGTTGATCTGCACACCTGCACCGGTGACGACAGCTAGCTGCAAAGGGAAAATAGTGCATAAATAAATAAATAAATGCTTAAATACATAAATAAATACATACATTTAAGAATAAATATAAAATAAGTAAAAAATAAATGCAAACAAATAAATTAATTTTAAAATTTATAAAAATAAATATATAAAAGGTCAAATTTAACAGAAGAGTAAATAAATAAGGGAATTAATACAAAGACAAATAAATAAAGAAGCAAATTAAAACAGAAATATAAATTTATGTCACATTTTATCAATTAATTAATATTAAAACTGTATTAACTGCCTATTAAAAATATATTCATTTTTAATATTATTTTTGCTACATTTACAGACATATTTATTCATTTATCGAGTCATTTATTTATTGATGAATATATTTTTGATTTTGGCAGGTTTGATCCTCCATACATACATGTAAAGTGTCTCTATACACATTGGATTTTAAAACGCTGATCGTCAACAAACCCATTAATCAGCATGTCAATGAGGCTTTGGGGTCAAGCGCCATTGCTAATAAGCCTCCTGTCACCAGGTTCCCACCACCTCATTAGTGTTAACAGATACTGTACAACACGTTACACCCTGGGAAACTCCGACAGAGATGCACTCTATCACGATCACACAATCTATGTGGGTGATTACTGTGTGTGTAGGTCGTGGATCTCAATCTGTAAAGCCGGAGTATATGTTTGCACTAAGGTGAAGTAGTAAATAAACGGCTGCTCCTCAGTGATTCTAATCAGCAGCTCTGCTGGTGGAAGCATCTTTACCATCTGATTCATAGCTCACAGCTCCTCCAAGAAATCTTTATTAAGCTCAGAGGGATTATTATCATTTCCAAGAAAATATTCATTTATGTCATGCTTGTTGACGGTAACAAAACATCAAAAGAATTCTGAACCAAGGCATGCCGAAGCACTTACTGTAAGATTTTTATTATAATGAGACAGTGGTATAAGAGCAGGAGGATTGTTTGACAGTTTCTTCTGGTGCTTTCAACCCACCATCCACCACTAAATGGGCAAAAATGTGCTTATATTTGTTACTGAGCACCTGTACTTAAGAATAATATGAATGCATAATGGATATTTCCTAAATGTAAATCCCTTGATAGAACTGCAAAGTGAAACAGTATTAAGGTTACTACATTAAAGGGATAGTTGTGGTGTTTTGAAGTGGGGTTGCATGAGGTACTTATCCATAGTCAGTGTATTACCTACAGTAGATGGCGGTCAGCACGCCCCCAGTTTGGAGAAGGAGGCAGGAGGACCAGCACGGAATCAAAGCAATGTACTGCTGTGAACAGGGGCAGCAGCAAAACGTATTTTAGACACCTAAAAAAATCTATATCAGTTTAAATGTACGTTATATTTACAATATTTCACTGCTTTATCTTGCCGTCAGACAGCCCTTTCTGACGGGGACCTGAAGCTGGTATCTATGCTCTCTTCCAAGCCACCAGACTTTAACAAAAACAGTATTTTTACCTTGCAGAACACAGGAGTTGCTGGACTACTACTGCCTCGATCGGTTAGTTTGTTTGCGTTATTGTGTGACTTTGGTTTGTTCGGATTCACCACTGTATTCTCTACTGTAGGTAATACACTGACTATGGATAAGTACTAGGGCTGGGACGATACACGTATCTCCCGATTCGATACTATCACAATACTTGGGTGCCGATTCGATATGTATTGCGATTTGTAAGTATTGTGATTAGACAATACGATTTATTGTGATTTTTGTTAACTTTTTTATCACTAGACCATGTGAAAAAGTTGAATCATACACTTTTACTTTGGAAAATATCTAAATTAATACAGTAAAAATGTTTGATTTTCAGCTTGTATGTAGTCAAATATGTCCTGAAGTCAAATATATCAGTCATTGTCTGGAATTACTTATTACATTTTTTCCTGAAACCCCAAAATCAAAGAATAAAGACATTACCCTCACAAATTAGTGGTATTACAGGGACATGTAATGTTTATACTTCTGGTGAATATAATCCATCAATCTTATTTCCATATATGTATTTTGTATATACTATACTATTCTATATTTGTTAACACCTTATTTTAAAAACGTATCCTTCCACTAACTTCGCCAAGCGCCGTCTCTTTATCCATCCATGGTCAGCTCTATAGGTGCCATTTGAATTTGCATTTAACATAAATGTCAGTATATGGGTGCTCTACAGTTGTAGCGTCGGCCGATTTGACCACAGAGATGAGAGTGATGGCTGACTTGACTGCACGTTGCCGCAATACGATAACGTTGACATGACAGAGTTAGCATGCAGCTTTAGCTATGATGTCTAGCTCTGCTTTTCCTGCAATGTGTGAAACCCAAAATGTTTCCACACTTTACTGTATGTGTAGTGTTTATCACTCTGGATTTAAAATATGAGGGTGCAGGTCGTATCCACGCAGACCCTCCGCCATATTCTTCGGCTTGCTGTGGTTTGATTTGGTTGACAGATACGGAACGGATATGACGGCACGTTACAACAATAAAAGCATTAACTTCCTTCTACCTCCGCATAGACTCAAATGCAAAGCAAATATATTGATTCTGGCAAATATATTGATTCTGGCATTAAAAAATCTATTTCTAAATCGTTAAAAAAATTAAAATTGTTATACATAGGTGAACCGATTTTTTTTTCCCCAGCCCTAATAAGTACCTCATACTGCCCCACTTTAAAAAATCCGAACTATCCCTTTAATACATTTTTTTTTTTTTTTTAAATGGATTCACCCATTTACAGTATATATCATTACCACTTGTCTTATTCTTCTTCCTGTTGTTTACATTTCTGCAATATTAAATGCTATCCAGTGACCAAAGTGCACATCCTTCCGTGCTTGTGATTTTGTAGAACTTGATACAGTTTTAATTAATTAATCACAGCTTTTCCTCAGCATATTGCATAAACGTATTTGATAACATGGATATTTTGGTTTGATATAATAGTTCTTTAATGTCAGTAGTGATATTGAAGCTGGCAAAAATGATTTTCACTGCAAGTGTTAGTTTGCAGCCTGCCATAGAAGCCAAAAAAAAAAGGGTATATAATATCAACCTATTAAATAATAAAATGTGTTTGGTTAAATTTCATGCAAGCAAAAGCAATGGGCTGTGTATCTTTTCATTTCTGTCATATCTTCCACTTCACTGTGCTTCACTGAAATAATATCTGTACCACATTCAGCCCTCATTAAATAAAAAAGTAAAATAATATCATTTAAAAAAAACTATGGCAAACTGATTTATTGATTCGTATACCCCCAGGGCCCAAAGTCATCATTCATCACACCAGAGAAGAGGGCCAAGCTCAGGTCCAACCCTGTGAAAGTTCACTTTGCTGAGGAGGTGGAAGTCAATGGACACTCTCAGGTGAGTGAGAGAACATGGGATGCAGTTATTCTGCACCCTCAATGCTAACAGCCTACAAATCAGCTTTAGATCCCCCCATCCCTCTCTCCAATGGTTGCTTATTATCTGTTTGGCAGTGTTTCCTTGCGGCAGATGATATTCACGACATTCAATAACAACTGGAAACCATGTATCTTATGCTCCTGAAGTATGAACACTTTTAAAGTTTTGTACAAATTGTATTGTCTGATAGCAGATAAATTCGGCTCAATCACAGCAAAGTTAGCAGCAATACTTTTGGGCACTGTGCTCTCTCAGGTCATCCATCAACCAATCATCATCATCAGCCAAAGAAATTACTTCTATTCAAATTTGTATTGGCCTGATGGGGTGAAAATTATAAAATATTTCACAAGAAAAAAGTTTAATTTGTGTAACAATTTTTTTTCTAGATAAATCTTATGATATATCTTGGGACCCCATTCCCCCATTCTCTTTATCTCGTGCACATGCACATGCATGCATGCAGATGACGTGATACACAGTCCTACCAATGGTTTAACACTATGCCACTGGTCAACAGGTGGCAGTAACATGCCATGATATGCTGCAATGTTCCAGTGAAAGCAGGGAAGAAGAAGACTGCAAGCTAGTTAAACATGGATATAAACAATGGTGGAAAAAATCGGCTTTGCAAATGTGTTATGAAGGATACACACAATGCATTTTAACACTGAATGTAAACATAACTTTTGTTTGTTTTACAAGAAAACTCCACAGGCCACCTAGATTTTGATCATTGATCAACATTTTGGTACAACAGCCTTAAAATGGGATTTATTATGGCCAGTATTATCCCATGCTGTATGCACTTATAAGCCTGGCTCTGGTTGGTCAGAGTTCCCATCCTGCCAGCGGATGTGAAATTAGCTGGATGAGGAAAGCCACAGAGGCTGGAGTGCCCATTACTAATCAAAGAGAAAACGCGGATCAATATGTGCCTCGTCCTCTGGTCCTAATGTCTGTGATTACAGGACAATAAGCACCAGATTAGGGAGAGAGAGGTAGTGACAGAGAGAAAAATGGAAGATGGGAGGGTGACAAGGGAGGGGTTGTCTAAAATTTGAAAGCCCTCCATTTGAACTTCAAACATACAGACATTAATGTTGCAATACATCACAGTGTCAATAGAGAAAAACACTTTAGATGACTCACCACGGTGAACAAGCTGGGCAGACAGAAACAGGCCAGACGATGGGAAGAAATGCTCTGTGAGAAGAGCTCAAAATGAGAAGAGGCTAATCTCTCTTTCTTTGTGTAAAACTATGTAATTTTGTTAATTTGGCTAATTTAAAATTACAATCATTGCTTGTGAAATCTCCTCTATTAAATTCCCCCCCAAAAACTGAAATCCACTTATTTTTATATGCATTTTCAATTTGCGCAAAGTGGAAATGCAAAATCGCTTTGAAGCTTGGCTGAGGTGGAAAATCTTGAAAACTGTATTGATAAAAGCAAAATGTGACAACATGCAATGGAAACAGACTTAGCAAATAAATCATGACGTACATGAAGCATGTGACTTAAAAACCCACTGAATCCTCACTGAAGAGACTAAAAATAGCTGCAGATGAAAACTTCAGATCTGTGTGGAACAATGGGGAGACTGTTCCTTTTAATTAATCAACGTATTCTCATACAACGATTCGTATGTTATCTTACGAAGAGTTATTCCTTATTTTTCGTGAATTTTCCTACGAATGTTCAGCATCAATTTCCACTCCAGTTTTTTCAAAATAAACTTCCATCTTCACAGGAAATAACGTCATTAGATTTAGGCAAGAAAGCTACATAGTTAGGTTTAGGAAAGATTGTAGTTAAGATACACAACACCGGAAGTGGTTACGTGACACCGGAAGTGGCGTAACTTAAGTACAGAAGTTACGTGACAAAAACTATTTAGTTAGGTTAAATGGACTATATTTAACTTCTTACTCGCATAAATCACACCGGGTCAGTGTCCCATGCGCGCTCGCGTGTGGGTACGTGAGCGCGCAGACTCCAACACAAACTACACGGAAGCACCAAAACTGCAAAGTTATATCTATTAAAGCCCGTCTTGCAAAACAGTGTTGGCTCTTCCTGCTTCGCCCACCCCGGCCGCGGTCGGAGGACGCGGGGGAGACCGTAACTTTTGTCTCCAGGGCTGGACTCTCTACTCTGCTCCAGCCTGCTCCTGCTGTCTGCTCCTGCCTGCTTGCACACCGCTCGCTCTCTTCCGCTCGGCTCGCTCCAACTCCATGTGCACGCGCGCACACTACACACTGCAGAAGAGTTAGTTTAGCTCTGAGAATATCTAGTGAATGTGCAGTGGACGTTTGTACAGAAATAAATGCTGCCGCTCCTCCAGACCAACAGAGGTTTGCCGTGTCTTGTGAAGTGACGGGGCTCCGCAGCGAGTTACGTTATCGTCTCTGAACGGTTGTCGGTGTTCGCTCCGGGTCGGGAGGCTAAAGCAGGAAAAGCCAACACTAGGATCAACATTGATTCATGGAGATATCTATGTCTGGTCAGCTAACATTACTGCCAAGCAGGTGAAATATAGAGTGATATTGTGTTTTAGCTGACGTGTGTCGCCCCACTGTTTAGACCGGTGCTCGTTCATGTCTATGTAGAGCGAGCACAAGCACGAGCGCGAGCAAAAGGACGCTGACTTTCGTTGACATTGCGGCCATGGGTGTCGCTGTTAACAAGCAATTTCTGATTCTTACATAGAGTCCCTTTAAGGAAAAGATTGTGGTTTGGGTTAAAATAACAGTGGAGGTGGCGTTACTTAAGTACGTAAGCTACATGACATATAACTCGACGTTGACTTCTGGTTTCACATGAACATTGGTCTCCTTGGTGAAAGTCCGACGCTTTTGGACTCACTCATCCACCCCGACCTCCTCCCAACGCAGCGTTCGATGCCTTTTATACTTCCTCGTTCACAATTACATGGATTACATATGAATTGATTTTGTGGGATATATACGAATTATAGTGCATTTGTTTTTCATAGGTTCTACGAGCAGTGTATGAGAACAGCCTGAATTAATCCATTAAACAAACCGAAAAGGTCATATTTATGTTTTCCTTTTCCCTCATCTCATTGCGCCTTCTTCTTCTCAAATGGTATAATGGCACACGACTGGAGAATTAGCGCCACCAGCTCCTTATCTCGATTACCCAACTCCTGCTATTCGCATATTCGTAGCGGATGGAAACGCACAGAAATTCTTTTGCCAATATTCTGGAAATTTGGTTAAAATGAATGCTACATCTGGCCCTGACAATCAGCATACAGAATTGCAGTTCTCACTTGGCCCCTTTTCCAACAACACTAAGCCTTTTTGTCGAACACCAAGGTGTTTTTATTTGATTCCAACCTTAAATTTGATTGTCCTTAAATTGGCTACCAGTTTATTACAGAATCAGATTCAAGATTTTACTTTTCAAAGCACTTCATGGACTGGGCCCATACCTTATCTCTGAATTACTGTTGGCTGCTGTCAAGATTTAAGACTAAAGAGGACCAAGCTTATGAACACATTCACACCAAGAGCTGGGCGACACGAATGGTGCGATGCGACCACGCAAAATTCGCATCATTTGCGGCAGTTGAAATATTTGAACTCAAGCGAGAAATGACATGAGCCTATCAGCGTTGAGATTCTCCTGCTGTCATCACTGACATCCTGACGTTGTTGAATCAGAAATGGAGGAAAAAAATATAGTAGCTGTGTGTGGTAACCCAGATCGACAATAATACATCATATCTGTACAGAGACTGGCCGAAACTCTGTGTATATACAGTATGTATGTGTTTCAGCCACAGACTGTCTATGGTAGGAACAACAACGTCGCTGTCATATTTATGCTTAGATGACTTTATGTTGAGTGTTGAAGGAGCAGCTATAATGTTAGCATAGTCTGGCACTGATCGATCCAAACTCCATTCAGAAAACAAGCAATTTAAATTTTATTTACTTGACGTCTTGCGGACAGACTTGACAAAGCATATATTCATACTTTTTACAAATCTGCTTTTTTATGAAGTTATTTAGGCATCCTTTTGATCTGTTTATTGCAATGAAATCACAGCAAAATCTGTTTATTTGGGGTTCATACTGCAGTAGCGACGTATGGCTTGCTAGAGACAGTCAGTGCAATGGCACTGTATGTACGTTATTAACCCAGACACAACGGCGTATGGTTTTCTGACATATCTGGGACTTCCACAACATGTGCAAAGCAACAACAGTGGTTATTTCTTCCATGGTTGATGGTCGAAATAGTGTAAAGAAAAGCTGTTTCTATGAGGACAAGCCACTTCTCCTCTCCAGCACATCTAACGCAAATGAACACAAATGATCCCTGCGGTCCAACTCGCACGAGTACAGCGAGGCAAAAATTCACTTCGCTCTTGTTGTGAATGCGACATTCCTGTGGAACCCAGACTTGAAAAATCAGTACCTTCTTTTAAATCTTCTTAAAACTTATTCTTATCGAAAGGCTTTTGTAACCTTATTCAATTTAGGCACATTTGTCTGCATGTGTGTATGCAGGTTTGCCTACAGTATGTACAGTATGTATGAAATTCATATGTAACATCTATGTGTATAATTCTCTTTTTCCTTCTTTTTCCCCTGTAATTCACTTTGTAATCTCTGATTTTGATAAGTGCTACATTCATAAACTTTATTTTTATATTTTTATCTAAGACAACCAGACCGGCGGGCAACAAAAGCCATCCAATTAAATCTATGTGTCAAACACAGAGACACAAACCGCTTTCTTTTCTTGGCTCTATCTCATAGCTCCCTGTTTAGGCTGTTACTTAAAATCCTCTTGAACCAGCAGTTTCATCTGACACTTCCCCTGACCCCTGACCCATGTCTGCTTTACAGGGCAACTCCCTGCTCTTCCTGCCTAATGTTCTGAAGGTGTATCTGGAGAACGGGCAGACCAAGGCCTTTAAATTTGACAATAGCACAACAGTCAAGGTACTATGCAATGAGACAATCCACCATATTGATATAAATTCCTATTAATCATTATTTATACTGGATACTTGACAGCTATAGCGACATTTTGGGGGTTCAGAGATGAAGCTGAGGTTATGTAGTTGAAGTTTTCTCTGTGATTCTTAATCAAGTCAAAAACTGAAGCCATTTTTTAAATATCATGCTGTGATGATGTAGTGTCAAGCCTGCAGTAAGTTTCATATTTAAATATAACTGAGACGATATTGGATTGACTTTATAGTCTGATTGAAAAGCTGAGAATCAGAATCAGGTTTATTTCGCCAAAAATATATACATACATGGAATTTGACTCCAGTTTTATGCAGCTCTCTCAATGTACTTACAGTATACAGAATAGAAATAACAGCTCGGAACAACAATGACCAACAATAAAATAAGAATACAAAAAATAGAAATAAAAATAAAGAAATAAATACCTGATGGATATACATGGAGTCGACGATTATGTACAGTATGTACATGTGAAGATGTCTATATACTGTATGTACAGCATGTAGGATTTATATTTACAGTGACAGATGTATAAATATTACTATATGTACATAAAGTGACAGATGATAAGTACATATTACAAAAAATGTGCATTAAAAACTGTAAATTAAAATAAAAAAATGTGCATTAACATTAAAAGTAGTAAATTATAATCTATAACGGCAGCTAAAACTGATGTGACTCCATCAGTTTGTATCAATATTACGTAGATACAGTATACTCTGCTTCAGTTTCCCTTGCCCTAGCTTCATTGAGACCTACAAACCTCAGCTCAGCTCACCTCAGCTATTCTGTTTCCTGATGTCATAAAATATTGCCTCTCAAGATGTAATGTTCTTCCCTGTGCATCAGGACATAGTGATGACACTGAAGGAAAAACTTTCTCTGAGCCATATTGAACACTTCTCCCTGGTGCTGGAGCAGCAGCACAGTATTACCAAACTACTGCTGCTACATGATGAGGAGAGGATACAGCAGGTACACACACACGCTAATAAAAATGTCTCACTACAGCTCCATTTGGAATTGAGTTTAATCTGCATTCAAAGAAATACATTTGAAGCAATGTGTGCATGTGTGTGTGTATGTGTGTTCAGGTGGTCCAGAAGAAAGAGGCCCACGACTACAGATGTCTGTTCCGTGTTTGTTTTATGCCCAAAACCCTCCAGACGCTGCTGCAGGAGGATCCCACTGCCTTTGAGTACCTCTACCTGCAGGTAGGTCTATTCTGACCCACAGATAAACTCCAGGCGGCAGCAGTTAAGAAGTTGTTGCCAGGCACTTACCGTCAATCTCCGCCATTTATCCGTTTTTTTCCATACCA
This sequence comes from Sebastolobus alascanus, assembly GCA_916701645.2. NCBI lineage: Eukaryota > Metazoa > Chordata > Actinopteri > Perciformes > Sebastidae > Sebastolobus > Sebastolobus alascanus. The sequence goes on from CAKAOJ020000032.1 coordinate 9,935,687, forward strand.
ACTGACGACCCAGAGATACCATGTGATACCAACGTTGTTTTAATATTAGCTCACAAGCCTTGTAAGAAGTGGGAACCAAACGTCAGATATCTTCCACAGAGATTAACAAAACATTCATTTTGGACCCGCCAATATTTTAATTCACAATCAGAATTTTTTTTTTCAGGAAAAGACATACATTTATTCAGCATCTTTCTAAAGACTCTGTGGATGTATTGCTTTTAAAAATATATTTGTCTATTTGTCTACAATATCAATAAGACCTTTAATTTACCCTAGAGCAGGTTTTTCATCAAATCCCACCATAGTTTTATTCCTGCCCTGTTCCCACAGTAAATTCTTGTTACTTTTTAAACTAAGTTACCTCTTGTTATTATGGATGTTTTTACAATGGCGTATTAGGGCCATTGTAGGTAAAAAATAATAATTAAGAGCTGGGGGAGGGTGTAATATTCAGAGAAAAAACTCAGAATTTCCCAGATTAAAGTCGTAAATTAATGAGAAAAAGACTCAAATCAGTGTGTTGTTTTCTGCTGAATAGGCCCAATTCACGGAAATATCTCTTCGAAGTCCGGATGCTAATGATATTATGGTAATACTGAGCTAAAAGTATTTCTTTATTGCTAAATCCGATTGCAAAGTATAGTTTGATTAGGTCGTCCATTGCAGGCTTAATACAGCATGCAGCGGCGTCTGTGGTGTGATGAGGTTGATCCAACTTTGCAAAGTGAAGCAAAGTGTTTCCTTGACAAAAGAAAACTACTTTTTTTTCTTGTTAATTTACCACTTTAATCTCAGAGAATATCCACATTTTTTCTTGTAAATTTACAACTGTAATATTAGAAATGCAGAGTATTTCCTCAGAATATTATCCCCCTCCCCCCAGTTCCGTGATTTTATTTAAAATAAAATGTTTTAAATACAATGGCCCTAATATACCTTTGTATATATTTTTGCTCAGCTTAACCTTTTCCACTCCACTCCTCCTTTTCATAGAACCATTTTTGTCTTAGAGATAGAGATAGCAGGTTAATAGTAGATGTCACATAGAAGTATATGTAAACAACTGCATGGTTTTTGCCCCATACTGCAGGTGATTATCATAAAGTGGGCATGTCTGTAAAGGGGAGACTCGTATGTACCCATAAAACCCATTTTCATTCACATATCTTGAGGTCAGAGGTCAGGGGACCCCTTTGAAAATTGCCATGTGAGTTTTCCACGCCATAATTTAGCGTAACTTCGTAGTGTTATTAAACGTACTTCCCGACATGCTAGCATGACATGGTTGGTACCAATGGATTCCTTAGGTTTTATAGTTTAATATGATACCAGTATCTTCAGCCTCTCGCTCTCAAGCAGTGGAAGAGGTTCATAGCAAAAAAGTAAATGCTGCAAATGAGACATACCAGTAGTTTACAAACCACTGATGGTCCTGACATGGGTACAAAACATAAGATCGTTTCTCAGATTAGATTTGTTTAGTGTGTCATTGTTTCACTATTTGTACTGTTGTTGTACTGTCTGTGTGTGTTAGGGGGTGAATGATGTGCTGCAAGAGCGCTTTGCTATAGAGATGAGGTGTAACACTGCCCTGCGACTCGCTGCATTACACATCCAGGAGAGATTGGCGAGCTGTGGACAGTCATCAAAGACCAACCTGAAGATAATCACGTGAGACACACGCACACATTTTGAATTATATCTACATCTACTCAATGAAACTATAATTAACACAGGATTTTACTCCTAGTAAAGACCACAGAGCAAGGTGGAGGTTCTACTTTTTTGGAGGGACAATAATAAATATTTACTAAACATGTTTTTTTGAGCAGCACCCAGCCTAAACCTGGGCATACACTGTACGATTTGAGCCCGTTTCTGGCCTGAATTTTGAGCCAAACGACTCATTTTAGAGTCGGCCCGAATTCAGCTTCGTCGGGCGTCGTTTGCCGTGAAGTGTACAGGGGGACCGAGGATCGATTAACTCCGGCCGTCGGACAGTCGGATGAATTTCTGACATGTCAGAAATTTTGGTCGGCTGTCCACAGGCCCTCGCACCGTTGAAGCAGAGCCACGAGACGATTCCCCAACATCAGTGCCTTTTTTCTCCTCTTTTTACAGTAATCAGAGCAGAGCTGTTAGCTATCAAAATAACAATGTAACTGTTACAATAGATATAGAAAAAAACGTAGTTAGCTTACCTCCAATTCTCTCCACGTCTTCCTCGCCACCTGCGAGTCCATATATGCCAGCGCCCCTTTTTTTTAGACGTTTCAGCAGACAGGATGGCACAGATGATCAAGGCAGCATGTTTCTGCTTTGCAAACAAACTTTACCTGCCTCGGAGCTTTCAAACAAATCTTTATTGACAACTGTCAACAGCCAAAACGGCCCCTCAGGGGCTGACGGGCCGTGTTTTTTTTTCTATTTTACACGTACAGTGTGAGCACTCAGGTCGTGGCTGACGATCGGACCATACAGTGTGAGCACATAAATTGGGAGTTTTGGATTTACATCGCAAACGATCTACTCGTACAGTAGGAGTAGGAAGTACACAACAACATTTCTAAAATCGTACAGTGTATGCCCAGCTTTATAGTCACACAGTTACACAAGTTGTGCTGTATAGTACAACTGCAGTCTTGTAAGCACGCAGCCCTTTAGGTGAGCATCAAGGATGCAATGAAATTCATTTTGTAGTCTCCAAGGAAGAGAAATGGTTTGGGATGCTATTCCATTCATATTTAGTGTAAATTCACACATCGTAAATGCAGTTTCAGCTCTCTAATAGTCTTGAACATGCAAGCAGACCCTCTCAGTCTGTGTGTCTGTGTTTGCTCTAGGAAGACATGGGGCATAGAGAACTTTGTGTCATCCACCTTGTTGAGGAACATGCGAGAGAAAGATCTGAGGAAGGCCATCGGCTACCACATGAAGAAGAGCCAAGCACAGAACAATCCCAAGCAGAAGGGCCTGACGGTCGATCAGACGCGGATAAACTACCTGGAGGAGCTCAGCGATCTCAAGTCATTTGCAGGGAAATCCTTCAGTGCCACCATGATGGTATGGGTTGGAACTGTTCACTGTATATTTATTTTTTGTTGAGATGTGGTTGATTGAAGTCCCTCATTGTCTACAATCCTTTTCTGTTCAACCCCCCACCCATCAGCTTCAAGACAGGGAGTCGATGGTGACTTTGTTGGTGGGGGCGCGCTACGGGGTGAGTCAGGTGGTCAACCACAAACTGAGCATCCTGTCCACCCTCACGGAGTTCACCAGCATCACACGCATCGAGCTGCTGCCTGAATCCGACAAGGTCAGCCTGGTCAAAATATACCTGCAGGACATCAAGGTAAGAGCTGTGTCTATATACAAGCACACAAACCTAACATACAGGGAGAAGACAGTACACCTCGTCAGAAAGCACTTTGAAGTAACTGAATCAGCATTACAAGCACTGCTACAAAGGTGGCAGGTGGGTAACATTAGGTTGCGTACCAATTACCATTATTTGTTCCCCCTTTGTTGGTGCAGTTTGATGCACCTGCATGGTCTTTGGAGGTCTGAAGCTCACATATCAAACTGCCTCTGTAATAGTTTAAAGGGACAGTTCACCCCTAAATCAAAGCTACATATTTTTCCTCTTGCCTGTAGTGCGATTTATCACAGGCAGTGATGCCCTCAAAGTTAGAGAAGCGAGCTCTCTTGCTCGTTGGTTCAATCCCCCAGACCAGCAGGATAAATCTGTGTTGAGAAAGTGAAGAAGCAGCGCTTGCCCATCCCTTAACCCCGACAGCTCCAGTGGAGTTGCTCAGTGGCCAACACATTAGACTGTGGTTGTACTGGGAAGCTTCCAGGTGTGAATGTGTAACTGTAATGTGATCAGAGCATTCCTGGAAAAGAGCATTGCTGTGAGTAAAACTCCCCTGAATAAATGAAGGGGGAAAAAGCTGCCTCTTTAATAATTTAAAGGGACAGTTCACCTCTGAATCCAAACTACATATTTGTCCTCTTACCTGTAGTGCTATTTATCAATCTAGATTGTTTTGGTGTGAGTTGCAGAGTGTTGGTCAGTGTTGGATGTCAGCTGTAGAGACATCTGCCTTCTCTTTGATATAATGGAACTAGATGGCGCTCGGCTTGTGGTGCTCAAAGCGCCAATTTTTTTTTTTTTTTTTCTAAACTTAACAGAAATCATGACCCGGTTACTCCACATAATCCACAGACCTGTGAGCAGGTTCATGTAGGAGCTATTTTCTTTCTACCGAACTGCACCCGCCAACAAGTATCACCGCGCAGAAGGAAGTGTGCAACAATACTTAATGCAATAATGCTAACTCACCTTGCATCACTGAGCTAGCTAACGTTACTAGGGCTGTCACAATAACCGCAATATTGCAATACTGGGCTACTGACAAGCCAACCGCATGGGATGGCAAGCAACCGCCAGTACTATGCTATGATCACGTTTTTTCTTTTTTTAACTTTTTGCATTGGGAGTGCCGCGTATTTTCATGCAACAAACGGCAGCAGCGTGACGAGGTTGTTTCTCGTTGCCGAGAGTTGAAAAATGTTCAACTGCGCACGTCACTGTCACTTTTTAGCCAGTCATCCAATCACAGTGGAGGAGGGGCGGGACAAATACCACAATGACCAACCGTCACATGTACATCCTACATGTACAAGAGCTAAACAACAACAATGGAAGAGAAATTAATACACATAGACCGGCGGATCCGTCCTCTCTTTCTATACGTGTTTCAGCCATCCCTTCATCCAGAGCAACTACTCTACCTTGGTTGCAACCAGTGCATTTCAACTGAAAAAAACACTTTGCCTCATTGCTTTTCTGTGTTCTGCATTTCATAATAAACATGTATTTACTTTTGTTCATTCCTTCAATACTGTCATTTCAAAAGCAACAATAAACCTAATAATTGCCTAACAATAAAGCTTATTTATGTAGTGCTAAAAATCAGGATAAATGAAGTAATTTGCAAAACATAATACCGCAATAATACCACATATCACGCTATTGAGCAAATCATTATCACCACCGGGGAAATTCCTTTACTGCGACCGCCCTGAACGTTACAGCTCAGCCAAGGAGGACGCCATTAATGTTTACATCTTGCGCTGTCACAAGCACGAGCTGGTGATACAGTTGGCAGATGTAGTTTGGTAGAAAGAAACTAATTCCTGCATCAAACTGCTCACAGCAAGGTCTGTGGATTATCTTGAGTAACCGGGTCATGATTTCTGATTTTTTGGTGCTTAGATCACACAAGCTGAGCACCATCTAGTTCCATTATATCAGAAAGAAGGCAGACATCTCTACAGCCGATATCTCCAACACTCATCAACTCCTACCAAAACAATCTAGATTGATGAATAAAATATGTATTTTTGATTTGGGGGTGAACTGTCCCTTTAAGAATACTGTGAGCAATTAGCATTCAACTTAAGATGTAGCTGTTATTTTAATTGTGATTAATTACTTCAAAATTGTTTTTTACTGATCTGTTTACATTATTTTGTGTATCCCCTCCTGTAAACGATGTGCTGACTTCAGCATGAAAAGAAGTAGAACTGCTTTTTCATCAACATTATGACCCTTTTGGCTACGACAGGATGACTAAGTGTTTTTCCACTGCTGAAATTGTCTTTCCATTCCCCCTCTTCCTTTGTCTCTCTTTCTCGTACAAAGCCCATCACATTACTATTGGAGTCGGCGGCCGCCAAAGACATGTCCTGCCTAATAGCGGGGTACTGTAGAGTGTTTGTTGATCCCAACCTCAACATCTTTCCCTGGATACATGACTCCAAGAAGCACAGAGTGTCTGCTGAGGAAGGTATATATCTACAGTAATGTACAGCCATAAAAATGATGCATACATCCATAAAGTCACACACCTATGGCAAGCCGTTAGCTAGACTGGATATTCAACGTCATTTTGCCTAGTCAAAAATTGAATTCACTACTAGGCAAAACTCTAATCTTAGATATCCGTCATTACATTTTGACTGGAAAATTCAAACTACTTTTGCCATTCATGTGTATGGGGTTTCTCATTACAGATATCCACAATTCAGTTGCAGATATCCGCAATGTGAATTACGGATATCTGCAACTGAATTATTACTAGTCGTAATTCCAGTTTCATATATCTACAATTTAATTCTGACTAGTCAGAATTCCAGTTCAAGATATCTTTGATTCCCCTCAACTGAAGATATCTACATTGTCGTTTTTAGATATCTAAGATTACATTTTAAGAATCAGAATAACGTTATAGATATGTTGAACTGGAATTATGACTAGTCAAAATGATGTTGAAAATATCTCAAACTGGAGTAAGGAATAGTCATAATTTAATTGTAGATATCTACTATCAAGTTATAGATATCTTGAAATGAATTTTGATTGAGATATCTCATTTGGAGATATCTTTAACTTTCATTCTGTCTAGTCAAAATGTAATTACAGATATCTAGAATTAGAGTTTTGACTATGTGAAATGATGTCGTAGATATCTGTAATTATGTCAGCTGCAATGGCAAGTGGAAGAAGGAAGCGACTATTCAAACATACTATGGCACTGCACTGCAGCCGTATGGGTTTATAAAGTGTGTCTGGAGACAATAAATCTACAATACGCTGTAAATTTCTACCACAACTCTCTAGCGAACAAAGCTCTCGTTCGCCACAAATTCCTTGATGATGAGCTCTTTCTATTTCATGGCATTTTCTAACTATCTTATCCACAACGGTCCCTGACCACTCGTCTCACAGCCGGCTGCACATAGAGACCAATGTTATGTGTCCAGCTCGGAGGACGGCTCGTTTTGATTAAAATTAGGTTGTAGCTCGTTGTCTACCTTACTACGATTAGAAAGAGCCATCGTGTGTCTTTTAACAATGTTTCGCTTATGAGTTATTGATCCGGGAAGTTTGAATCTGTGAATATCTTTCCAATTTTACCGGACTATCCAAGTTAGCCAAAGCTTCTGCTAACACTGTTCAGATGCATGTTGGGCCAATATCCAATGGGAAGCCTTGCATGAGCCACGTCATGCACAACAATTCTAACATTCATAATGACGCCTGAGATATCTGTAACTGTTATTTAGGATAGTCAAAACTGAATTACAGATATCTCTGTCGTTTTGACTAGTCAGAATGACGTTATAGATATCTTGAATAAGAATTCTGAAAAGTCACAATGTAATTACGACTAGTCAAAATGCAATTGTGGATATCTCTAATGTTAATTCTGGAGAGTCAAGCTTAGCTATTAAATGTTAAAACGGCTTGCCATAGTTTTGTAAAGTGTGTCTGGAGACAATAAATCTACAATACGCTGTAAATTTATACCACAGCTCTCTAGCGAACGAAGCTCTCTTTTTCCTTTTTCAATCAATTCCTTGATGATGAGCTCATTCTATTTCATGGCATTTTCTAACTATCTTACCAACAGCAGCAAAAGCTTCTGCTAACACTGTTCAGATGCTTTGTTTGGCCAATATCCAATGGGAAGCCTTGCATGAGCAACGTCACGCACAATTCTGACTAGTCATAATGACGTTTGAGATATCTGTAACTATTATTTGGGATAGCCAAAACTGAATTACAGATATCTGCAATTGTCATTTGGGATGTGTGACAAGTTTAGTGTCGTTTTCAGTGACATCACTGCAGATACTGTATCTGTAATTCACTTTTGACTAGTCAAAACTGAATTACAGATATCTTTAACTGTCGTTTTGACTAGTCAGAATGACGTTATAGATATCTTGAATGAAAATTATGACTAGTCACAATGTAATAATGCTGTTATTATATTATTATATTATATTATATATATATATATATATATATATATATATATATATATATATATATGTATATATATATTATATAATATCTTTAATGTTAATTCCGGATAGTCAAGCTTAGCTAATAGATGTTAAAATGTCTTGCTATACACACCAGGATGTTCTAAATAATTAATAACTTTTGTCTGTTTTCATGTTGGTGTATGTTCACAGGTTATGTGTCACGGTGTGGCAGCGACTCAGACACATCCTCAGACTTGGACATGGAGGCACTGGTCACCCCGTTGTCTCATGACGAGAGGCCCTGCCCTCGCCTCAGATCCTCGTCAGACCCAGACGGGAGAAAAAGAAAAGACAGAAACAGAAGGAGAAACAAAGATGGCAAAGAAAAGGGAGATAAACCTTGGGAGGATGAAAAGCAAAAAGAAGAAAAGGATGCTGACACCGAAAAGGAAAAGTCTCCCCTAAATATGAATAGAGAGAGTAAGAGTGAAGATACAGAGCACAAGGAGGAGACGGAGAGAGCGCAGGGTGGTCGGCAAACAAAGACCGAGATAACGGACAATGATTCTTGGGAGCGAGGGGAAGAAGTGGAAGGAGATGTGCGAGCAGCCGAGGAGCAGCCATCTGTGTCAGAAGCATCAGATTCTTGTAATACTGACTCTCGTGTCATCACCAGCCCCTCCAGCGACTCCCTCGACGCTTTGGAGGAAGATGACTTGATTTCATGTTCTTCTTCCTCCATCCACCCCAGTGCTCCCTCACAAACTCACGCCCATAGCCACTCCCCCCTTCAGCTTCATCCCTACTCTCATAGGCACGTCCAGCCCCACCTCCTCGCCCCTCCACCGGCCCATGCCCATCCCCTCATCCACCTCACAGCTCACGACAGGCGAGGAGGGGGCTGCAGGAGGTCAGGTGACGGAGCCGACCCCCAACTCCTTGCACCCGTCTCCCCATCTCCGAGCCAAAAATGTTCAGGTAACCCCTGCTCGGATGACAGTTCCCTGTGTTTCGCCGAGCTCTCTCGCCTCGTGGACTTCCTGCCGAGCCCTCCGGAGGCCAGCGAGGACGATGAAGATGAAGAAGAGGAGTTGAGGAGGAGGAGGAGGAGGAGGAGGGAGTCAGCGAGAAGAGCAGGTGAAAGAGGAAGCATTGAGGGAAGTTTTAGGGAACATCCAATGTCCCCTTCCCCATCCTCCTCCTCCTCACACATGGACTTTGTGTTCAACTTCGACCAAAGCGACGCCCGCTGCTACTACAAACTCTGCTCCAACATCACCCCCGACAGCGCTCGCAGCCTTCCCCGCCCCCCGCATCACAATGAGGTAGAAGATTGGGAGGAGGTGGAGGAAGGTCCGGCTACGGCGGTTGACATGGAGCCCATCCCCATCCTTCAGCCACCACCTGGCTTTGGAGACAGCAGCTCTGATGAAGAGTTCTTTGATGCCAGAGATCGCTTCACTTCACCTGAAGACCCAACCTCGGGGGCCATGCCAAGAGGTGAGGCTTTCATAGTGAGACTGATCACAGGAATCTCAAGCCCTGTAGAGTGATGGAAACACGGGCTGTTAATTCTGTTTTTGCTGCCATCTAGTGGTTGAAGTTACAAAGTGAAGTGCAATGTTGTGTCACTTTTGTGACACAACATTGCATTATATGGTAGAGCAATGTAACATAATTGCCAGGAAAGTAGTGGACCACACTTTTGACCACACCTACTAACAGTGACCCGGATGTGGTCGTCTGACTATATAGAGCCAGACTATAGAGCCTATAGAGTTCAGTGCAATCATGCTCTCCTGCCAGAAAAGAGACAGCGTATCATCGAGTACACTCAACTGTCCAAAGATATCTATTTGTCAAATGGTGGAAAAGAACTGCTTAAATACAATTTTTGAGGTAGTTGTACTTGTTTCCAATTTGTGCTATATTGTACTTCTATCTTACTCTACTGAGGGAAATATTAATTTAACAGATATAGTCACCAGTTACTCTTCAGATAAGATACAATGCAAGTTAAAGATTGAACCAGTTGTTCCCAACCTTTTTGGCTGGTCTGTGACTCCTGACAAAAAAAAGCAGTGTCCTATTTGGGTCCATTTGTCACATGTTTCACAGAGAGATTTCACCTCTAAACCTCCCAGGAGGTTTCTTTGAAGTAACTGTTCAAGGCCCAAAGAGGTCAATTTATCCAATATTTTACACAAAGAAATATAATCTACTAATGTCATACATTGTAATCTATAAGACATTTTACTGCAGAATGAGTACTTGGGCTGTGTATTAGCAAGAATCTGGCAATATGATACGTATCACGATACAAGAGTAATGATTCAATATATTGCAATATATTGTGATGCTGTAAGCAAGGCAAGATATTGTGATTTTTTAAATTCTAATTTTAGGAAAACTGTCATAGTATAAAGAACACACCATAAATACACCATTTTAGTATAGGCTTTTGTACTGCATGCAAAAAACTGCATAGTTTTTGCCCCAAACTGCATGTGATTAAGGGGAGACTCGAGGGTACCCATAGAACCCATTTTCATTCCCATATCTTGAGGTCAGAGGTCAAGGGAGCCCTTTGAAAATGGCATTGCCAGTTTTTCCTCACCAAATTTAGCTTAACTTTAGAGCATTATTTAGCCTCCTTCTTGACAAGCTAGCATGACATGATACCTTGATTTTTAAGAGGTTAATTAAAAATCAATAGTATTTTGGAGAATCGATACAGTATCACAAAACATAATATTGCAATACTCATACGTATCGATATTCTCTTACACCCCAAGTACTTTTATTTAAAAGGATAGTTTGGGTGTTTTGAAGTGGGGTTGTATGAGGTACTTATCCATAGTCAGATTATTACCTACAGTAGTTGATGGTCAGTACCAGAGTACCAGCACAGGAGCAAAGCAATGTACTGCTGTGGACGAGGGCAGCAGCAAAACATATTTTAGACACCTAAAAGAAAGACACACCTAAAATAATCTATATCAGTTTAAGTGTACGCTATATTTAGAATATTTTCACTGCTCTATCTTGCCGTCAGACAGCCCTTTCTGACTGGAAACTGAGTGAAGGTTATCTATGCTCTCTTCAAAGCCACCAGACTCAGTTGACAAAAACAGTAGCCTATAGATAAGTTTCACTTTCAGTTCAGTTCCCCGTGGCTAAAATACGTCCACAGCAGTACATTGCTTTGCTCCCGTGCCGGTACTCCTGTTTCTTTCTCCAAACTGGGGGCGTGCCGACATTCATCTACTGTAGGTAATATACTGACTATGGATAAGTACCTCATACAACCTCACTTCAAAACACTTAAACTATCCCTTTAAGTAGGATTTTGAATGAAGAGATTGTAGCGAGCAAATCACACTGAAGCTACTGTGAAGCTAACTGAAGTTAATGTGAGGGAGACAAAAATAAGATTTGGAAGTTGTCTCCACCATCCCCAGTGGAAACTACACCCTTGGTACCCAAAGTGACATAGAACTCATTATTATATAAATAAACTAGTTCCTGAAATCACAAAAACACTGCTATTGATTGCAGTTACCCTGTCACTCACCTCTGAAATAACCCTCACACAAAAATAAAGTGATGCTAAACAGGAAGTTAATGTGTTACTGAGTTGATTTGGATTACCTACAGTGTTGTCTGTTTCCTGCTTCTGTGTACTGTACACAGAACACAGGAGGGATTAGTTTGCTTTGTGAAAAAAGCTTTTGATGTACGCTCTGTTTTTAACACAAGTTTGGTTACTATCTTGCAGATTTTCGTACAGAGATGAAACTGGACTTCCTCAGCACACTCAGCCTCAGTGACATCAGAGTCTCCGTAATGGGCGACAAAGACGGAAACGCGGAAGAAAACAGAAAAGGAGGAGACGAGGAAGGAGGAGGCAGAGAGACGTTGTTCCAGCTCAGAAAAAGATCCCGTAAGCGCCGTTCCTTCATGGAAACTAATTACACCTCTAGGGTGTCATATCCAGAGCCAGATCCAGAAAAGCAGGACCTGGTCTCTAGTAGGCTTCATAGGAACCTTTTGGCAGAAGCCAACGATGCACAGGTGCTGAGTTCAGATCCTGAACCTTCAGCGCAAACCCAGAATCCCAGCCCTACGGTCTCCTCTTTGACTCACTCTGAAGGAGAACCAGCTCAGCTTGAGTCAAAACCCATCCTGTCTAAACCCTGCTCACGTGGACCTGGCTCTCCTTGTGGTTTGGGGTCTCGTGAGCAGTTTAGAGACCCCTCCAGGACCAGGAAACAAGAAATGGAGATGGAACCTGACGCAATGGAATCCAAATCGGTCACAGATCTGGTGAAGGCAGCGTCTCCTACCATCACCGTTGTACGCTGCCGGGTGGATCCAGACGGGAAGGAGAGCGCTGATCGGAGGGGCGACGGAAAGGAGGAAGGGCAAGAAGAGGAGGAGATGGGTGAGGTGAAAGAGCAAGAAGAGGAGGAGGAGGAGGAGACACCAGGTGTGTCAGAGAATGGGCCGTTCACTGATCATATGTTTTTGCCAGAAAGCACTGAGGAGGAAGGTAAGGGGGAAGAAGGGAAGAAAGAGGTGGTGAGAGGGTACTCATCCAGTTCAAAGAGACCACTGATGGGTGCCGAGAGGCAGCCAGAGGCAAACACATTGCCTGCATGTTTGATAGATGTGAATAAAAAGAGTAGTAATGGCCTTTTGGGAGCGTGTCTGATTGCCCTAGAGCAAAACTCACATGTAGAGGAACATGTGCTTGAAGGTGTGCGTGAACAGTCATCGTACTCACCACCACCCCCTCCACCTTCATCCCCTCTACCTCCAGTACCAGTTCTTCACAAATCTCAAAGTGACTGTTTTGTGAGGGGCGAAGGAAGCAGCGAAAACACGGGAGCCTCAACCAAAACGTCTTCATCTAACTCTGAGGAGATGCCACTCAGCAAACAAAGCCACACTAACAAAGCACAATTCCATTTAGACATCACCACCAGTGAGGATGATGCCATCGGTGTTGTTAGCTCTGCTATGACTACTAGCGACGAAGTTACCGACAGCACCAATTCAGACAATGTTTTTTTCGATGATGACGCGAGTAATTCCTTAAATTCTAGTTCAGGTGACAAAAAAGATGACTGGGCTACAAAGCATAGCATCAGTGCAACTTTGGCTACAGCAAGTAAAAGTGAGTCTCAAATAACTATTAAGTCTCTTACCAACACTGAAGCTCACACAAGAATTAGTTCAGTAAATTCTGATTATACTCGAGCTATAAACTCTATCACTGCAAAGCTTGGAGCTGCAACGAGTGCCACATCCCCTACATTTAATTCAGGTACCAGATTGCAATGTGAGGTTACATATGCTTCATGTTCGGATCAAAATGTAGACAAACCCAGAAGTGATTGCACTGGGCCAAGTGCTGAGGCTAAAGATAGCTTAACTAGTCTAAGTTTAGCGAAAGTTAACGCAGCCACGATCCATTATCTCTCCAAAGCGCCTCCTTCTCCGACTCACTTCCTCTTTCAGACCTGTTCCCCGAGCATTATGGGTCGCCTATCTGCCTCCACACTGAGGGGGAAAATTCAACAGTTGCCCCTCTATTTATCGCGCTCCCAGGAAGCCCTCAACCAAGCTGGGATGGGGAATGTAGCTAAGAGTTCTGCTGAGGACAACAACAGGGAGGACGTCGAGATCACCATCAAAGTTACGGATGTCGATGACGTCACGCAAACGATCGACTTCGAAACGGCAGAATCGGTGGAGTCAGACGATTCGGATACAACAGTTACAGGATCCGAGGTGGATGGGGAGTTATTCGTTGAAACAAACTTGGCAAAAAGTTCTCATTCTGTGTCAGAGGTGATGGAGGTGAGCTCTCCATCACCTGTCCAGACTGAGCCCAAACCCCAACACCAAAAGCTTCTGTACTACGGACCTATCAAGAACACACCAGGACCAATAACAGAGCCCCCAGCCTCCCTAGGGATCAGCCTCCAAAGAGACATCTCAGGCCTAAAGATGGACACTCCTGGTCCTACGAAAGATGCTCCTGAATCAAAGATGAAGGTCACAAGTCCAGGTGAAGACATTCCAGGTTATAAAATGAATCATTCACGTTCTATCCCCCCTCCGATAGTGGTGACAACGCAGAACCTAAATGGGCCAGGACTCCCTTTTCATAGTCAGTCACAGAAAGTGAGACGGACCAGTAGCGACAGACCTTTGATGGGTCTTTGTAGGCCGAATTCAGACCCACCAAAACCACTTTCTTCAGGCTGCAAGGTGTTTAGTATCTGTGAGGATATATCCCAGACAAAGAGCCCAGCCGAGGTGGGGACCGCCCCACCCTTGAAGTCTGAGTTTGGCTGCACGTCTGTGCTAGCATCTGGATGCGAGTCGGTTGTGGAAGGGGTGCAGGTGCCGCTGGATGCTTGTGGTTGCCCAACGGTGTATACCAACTGCTTCAGCAGCGGGGACAGCTTCGATGAGGAGCTGACCGTCTACGAGTTCTCCTGCCGCACACAGAGCAGTGTCGTGACTCCTGAAGCAGGTCTTCCTCTCATGACCACTCCAACCGTTCCCTCCTTCCTCTCCACCTCCTCCACCCGCTCTCCCTCCTTCCCACGCTCCATCCTTTTCTCCTCCTCTACCTCTGAGCTCAGCCCTCTCCTCTCACCGCTGTCTGATGCCTCTGACCATTTCCTGCCCCAAACGCACAAGGACACCATCAGTCGGCTAGGCCAGCAGCGCTACCCAGAACCCCCAACAGGTTTCCAAGTACTCCGCGTAGACGTGGACCAGCTCCTTTCCTTTCTGGAAAACAGCGGTGCTGACCGATCTGTGGCGGGCCATGGAGGTCGCCACCCAAGGGACACCTGTCCCGCCCACTTTACAGAGAACAAGAGGGTGCTCCAGATAGAGGCGCGGCGGCTGATGTCAGGCTGCCAGAAGGTGGTGGGGATCGGACAGAGCCCAGAGGAAATGCTTCACTCCCTGGCTGACAGTTTCCGGACCCTGGTGGAGTTGGCAGGGATATGCCTCTGGTTCTCCGGTTGCGAAAGGTGCGACCGGAGGAACGCAGAGGCGGTTGCAGGTCTGGCAGACGTGGCCCGTTCGTTCAGGGACTTCTGTCTGGCAGCAGAGCGAGCCAGCAGCAAGCGCAGCTGCCAGGACCTGAGCTCCAAGCTGCTGGCGAAGCAGTGCACCGCGCTCACCGCCTCAGTCTTCTGCCTCACTCAGCTGTTCCGCACCCTCACTGCACTATGAGTGGACTACAACCTCTGAAGTCTTTTGAAATGACAACCTGTGGCGTGTAACCTCAGATACACGAGGTCACCAGTGAGCCCACAGCTGCTGCAGGTGTGGGTAGAGTGTGACCCGGGACTGTCGTGTTAAGGGTGGGCAGTGTGAGGTGAGTTTACCTCAGAAACACGCCTGTATCACTGAGCTCCATGACAGCTCAAATGATCACAAGAACTCTCAACATCATAGAGCCAGTTTGCGATCGTCGACATGCATGTGGTTACTGACTATAATGCTGTGCACGTACTGTAGCCCACAAACCAAACAGTCAACAACAACCAGACTGTAGAGTGGTGCAAGCTGCAAAAGCAGAACCTGCTTGTTTTCTAGTATTGAGGAACTGATGTACTTGAATGTATTCTATGTCATCTATTTATTTATTTATTCTTTTATTTCTTTTATGAGTTACTACAGTGAGCAAACAAGGAATGTAAAGACATGGAAGGAAGACATTTGGACATGTTTACAGGCATATCTTTTAATAGAGCAGTAGTGGGCCTTTTAAACCAACACTCTCACGGCAGTTCGTGAAATAGTCACGAAATTTAATCTATTTGATTTGTGTACATAGACATGAATTTCCCTTTTTTTTCATGACGCTCAGCACGACTTTCAACAATGTATTTTTCCTGCGTTTTCCTACGAATGTCCAACAACATGTGACGCATATGTCAATTTCCACTCAAGTTTTTTCAAAATAAAACTACTTAGTTAGGTTTAGGAATAGATCGACTTGGTTAGGCTTAGGCAACAAAACTACTTAGTTAGGTTTAGGAAAAGATCGCGGTTTGGGTTAAAATAATACTGAAAGTGTTGTAACTTAAGTACGGAAGTTACGTGACAAAAACTACTTGGTTAGCTTTAGGAAAAGATCGCGGTTTGGGTTTGAATAAAACTGGAAGTGGCGTAACTTAAGTACGGAAGTTACGTGACAAAAACTACTTAGTTAGGTTTAGGAAAAGATTGCGGTTTGGTTTAAGATAACACCAGAAGTGCTACTTAAGTACGGAAGTTACATGACCAATAAATCAACTTTGACTTGAGGTTTCACACGGGACACAAAAACTGGTCTTCTGGCCGAAAGTCTGGTATTTTTTTATTTGATTTTGTGCTGACCATCACAAAAAGAATTTGAATTGAGTGTCTATATACACACAACAATACATAAAATGTTGTGAATATTTGATGAACTGCTGTATGACTGGGCTGTTTACACACATACACAGATACACAAGCACACAAGCTCAAATACACAGAGGGAATCAGTATTTGATTCCATTCATACACAGATACACAGAAGATAGGAAACATTTCAGTTTACTGATGCTTATATATCTTTACATTCTCCAGGCTGTCAGTGAGAACTTCTTTGAATGTTACTGTTTACAAAACCAAAAACTAGAGTGAGAAATTATTTGATCAAATCGAGCCTGGAGCTGTGCTTGCCATTTTATAAATCTAGTAGCAGAATGCTGACGTATGCGCATTATGTGACTTTATGAAACAGCAGTTTGGATGAGATACAGTCCTTTGCCCATTTGATTTGTCTTCATTTTGTACAGACATTCAGCAAGAGTTATGGAAATGTACAGTAATGCATTTGCAAGCTTTTATCTCATTTATTTGTCAACACTCTTTCTCCACCTCCTGTTGAAACACTGAACCCTCCAGTGCATCATGATGTGGCTGTCAACCACCAGTCTTTTCCACACATTTTTTTTCTTTTTTTTATTTAGTACTAACATGTCCATTGACAACAAGAATCTCCATTCTATACATCAGACTGGCACATAGGGGTACTTCGCAAAAAGTCAAGGCCGAGCCCTCTTTTGGAGGATAGAAAACTGAAGATCATAGACTTCAATGCAATTTAACGTATGTTTGGATTGACATTTGGACAAGTTCGTATGCATTCATCTCTTGTTAAACAAACTTTTGTTTTATGCACGTCTAATAATTAATTTGCAACCTTACCTGAACCTGAGCGTTCGCGATATCTTAACAAACTAGAATGGCACTTGGAGAGCGCAGACCTCCGCCAAGGTGCCTGACTTTAAAAACGTGAGGTGGTCGGCTAATTATAAACACGGTGTGTTTCCGTGTAACGTATCGGCGGATGCCTCTCTCATTCAGCAGCCTTGTTATGCCTGTATAACGTTACACTACGTTGTCTGTAATCCCGTAATCAACCGCTTTTTTCTTTCTCACCGCGGACGGCCAGCAGCTCCCGCACACAAATCCACACACGTATCTCTCTGCTCAAAGAAGGAAGAAGGCGGGGTCATGCGTCATCAACGCGTCATCAGTCACACTGCACATGTGTTATACCCTGTGGTCTTAATGCTCAGGCTGATCGGAATTCTTAAAAAAAATCCTGAATCTGGATCATGATCCGGATCGCCACCAAAATCTAATGGATTGTTCATTGTGCCACACCCCACCCAAACTTTTGGAGTAATCCTGCTAACGAACAGACAGACAGACAGACAAACAAACCAACTCCGGTGAAAACATAACCTCCTTGGCCCAAGGCCTTTGGCCTTGGCGGAGGTAATTAAGGTTGATTGCCGCCATGTCCCTTCAGTCTTCCCCCGTCCAACACAGTGGCCGGATATTGCTTATCCAGACTTCTATACATATTTGATTGAATCACATAAGGCTAAGTGTTGTCTGTAAATAACCAACGTGTTAATAACCAACTGTTTGATCTATAGGCTGAGATTTAGTTGGAGACGACAGTCTGATACTGCTATAACGTTAATGTATGACTGTATTACTGCAGCAGCTTCCCACTCAAGCTAAAGTTCGCTAGCCATGCTAGTCACTGTCACCAGCATCATTTCGTGATTTACCACACTGACAGTGAATATTCACATATCATATGTGCCTCAAGTCTCAGTGTGAACGCCTCGGTTAACCCACTACGCCACAGCTTTTCGGCATTTTCTGTTTTCTCTCCTGTGACAGTTGTTCCTCTCTGTTCTGGGTCGGGGGGGTCAGCGTGTCCCTCGTGTTGACATCGCTGGGTTGTATTCCTGTTTGGGGGTGAGATTGTTATCTGTGCAGTTGTGTCTACAGTAGGGAGTGAAGCCCTTTGCTGGGGCAACCAAGGTCACAGAGAAGCGAAGTCTCTTGTAAGTCAAAACAGAGACTGGTAGGGCACCAGGAGGACTGAGCACCGGGGGAAAGGGCAGAGTTATTAGGGCTTCATGCAGAGAACACACCAACGTGGAGACCTGACAACTTTCCTTGATCAAGCTTCAATAAAACCTTCTGCATAAGACATCAAAGCCTCCTGGGCTTCTTCCTTCCTGCTGAGTGAGTTAACCTATGTATAAGAAATTCCACAACAACAGTGAGTTTCTTTCCCCCTAACGGGAGCGCAGCCTCGGCGATGCTGCTCCAGTCAAAGCAGGTGGCCCGCCCATAGCCTGGTCCTACCCAAGGTTTTTACCCGTTAAAGGGGAGTTTTTTCTTGCCTCTGTCACATAAGAATGCATGCTCATGGGGGATCTCTTGTCGGGTCTCTAATTTATAGGGTACGGTCTAGACCTGCTCTATATGAAAAGCGTCCTGAGATAACTTCTGTTATGATTTGAGGCTAAATAAAAATAATTTGAATTGAATTGAATCGTCTATCGCTTGGTCCCATAAAGCCCCTCTATTATATCTTTTTTAGGACATGGCAGGGAAACAAATCAGAGATCAGAATTTTTGGATTTATTGTTGGTGCAACCAACTACACAGCAACTCTTTGGCATAGCGTTATTACTATTACCGGTTTGTTTGAAGTAGAACTTTAGAGACATGTTTCAACTTCTTCTGTTTACTCTGTTACCGTCTATGAGGGACACAGGATTGTTTTTCCGCCAAAAGGGGGTGTGGTCATGAGAGCCTACTCTGGATGATGTATTGCCGGTCTGATGTATAGGAGACCTAATGACACTTCCCAATATATATGGTATATTACATAGTTTTATGAGAATTTTAAGAATCTTAATTTTCAAGCAATCTGCTTTTCAAGATCATAAAAACCTGCACGCCTCTCTCTGAACTTTGGGGACAGTCAGGAAGGACCAAGGTCCCTTACACTAAGTGCATTATTGTTACAGATTTCCCAGTATGACTACAAATAGTGGTAAACCAGTGACTGAATATGGGCACAGATAGCCCAAGCAGTGCAGGATTACATTATGTAGCACTGGCTATCGATATGTGCTTTTTCAGCTTTTGATTAACATTCTGAGTGAGAGGCTCTCAGAGTATGGGGCCATTGTTGTAGCAAAACTATTTGTAAACGCGTGGAGAGTTGTGTAACTGTCTCTCAATCTGTAAATGTGTAAAAGAATCTCTAAATGCATACTGAGATTTGTGAATGTTTACAAGAATCTGCAAATGTGTGTACACATTCACAAATCTCAGTACGCATTTAGAGATTCTTTTACACATTTACGAATCTGATTACGCACACACGGATGAGACACAGTTACACAGCTCTCCACACACTGCAAATAGTTTTGCTACAATAGTGGCCCTAAGAGAGAACATCTGTCAAACTGACCCAATCATTGGTTGTCATCGGAGTTCCTTGAACTCAACACATTGGTCACAAAATCATGTACAACACTGATTTACATAAAGCTTATTATTGTGGATAAACTGTCGTAATACAGCATTTCCATTTGGAATGTTTCTTAGAATAAAAGGGATTGACGCACACTGGACCTGCATGTTCACTGGAGAAATTAAAGTTATCAGAAATAATTTCACCACTGCAGTGCTGGGAACATAAAAGTGTTTCTATATTTACTTATAATGGCAATCAAAACACTTTTCATTAACTTGTCCTGCTTTGTTCCCTGTGGTTGCAACAGAATATCCTTCCGTCTGTTTTATTCCCAATTTACAGCAGAGAAGAACTGAATTACTTTTACTATGATCTCCATGAGAAAATTGCCCCAAACAAATGATGGAACACTTTTTTCTTTAATCATCATCTGTGCTCACAAAGCATGCTGTAATAAGCCATAAAATGCATTGTTGTTTTATCAGGGATTTGATCTGTGAATGACTGAATGATGACATCTGCTCTTGCTTTGTAATGAACAACTCCCACCATTAAAAAACAAAGTCAAGATTTTCTTTGAATGATTCCTTTATTTCACAGCCACAAGGACAGGTTCATTTAAAATCACTTTTTATTTTACAGCACAGCCAGAAAGTCTTTACTCTCCAGACAAAAGGGGACATGTTTATGATGTTGAAAAGTAGTTTTCTCTATATGACGTTAAAGATGTACATGGCATGCAGCACTGAACTTGAGCCAGTAGACAGTAGCTTTTCACACAGAGAAACCCCCACTGAAGGTGGTGCATATGTACTGTAGGTCATGGTAAACCATTAAAACAGCCATCACATCACATTTTGTATATTATGGATATTGCTATAATAAATTGATAAACAGAAAGAGGGCATGCTTGTTTTAATCCTCTGTACTGTGAGATTGTTTCAGAAAAAAAGGCCATGCAATGCCTGGAGAACCCACCAGAGAACCAGTCTCTGCTGCTGTTCCAGCATCTCCGAAACCCCCTGCTGAACCTCCATCTATCACTAAGGTTCAGGCCAGGGAGGATGATAATGAAAAGCCCAGCTTTAAGGAAAACCTAAAGTCCACCAGAGAGCCAGACTCTGCTTGCAGTGCAGGACGGCTTGACCACCAGCCTGGCTGAAACAGAGCAGCCAACCTCCAATGCAGAGACAAACTGCTGAGGTGTCACCTCCACCAGCTCCTCGGACATCCCCTACTGAACCTCCTTGCATTGCTGGAACGATTACATAAACAGCGCAACAAGAGGCTCACTAGTTTTGAGTCACTTTCAGATTGTTCCAATAAGTGGCTTCCCACATGTAGGGACGGTTGCAACAAGTCTTATTCCTCCAATCAGAAACAAGCTAGTGATGAGTGATGACACAGTTAGACCCTCCCCCCACCAGGAAGACAGAAGGCACATTCAACATTCATCTACTGCTACATTTATTGAAAAAATGTGTGACCCAGCAGCCATGTTGAAATCAGTTGAGGAAATACCAAGCACCGCCCACCAGCCGGAGCAAACTTTCTCATTTTATGGCTAAACACTACAAGATGTTTCTGAAAACATGTTTTGCGAGAAATAGGCATTACAGTAACAGAATATTGATTCATATTTGATCAGCGCTGCCTAGTTTGACCGTTTGATTGGAGTTTGCGAGTGATTGACAGCTGCCTCCATTGAATGAACAGCCAATAGGAACGCTCTCTCTCTGAAATGACCTGTGATTGGTCAAAGTCTCCTGTCACAGGCTAGATTTTTTAAAGCCTGAAAACAGAGCCATGAGGAGGTGCAGAAGTCTAGTTTTCTCTCAGACCACTTGAATTACAATATGCTGAAAGATTATTATGGAATTTTTGCCCAATGATGCCGAAAATATTCTGCCCACTGCCACTTTAAGTTAAAGTTTTTAAAGTTATTACTTTTTATCACATGAAAAAATTACAAAAAATTGTAGCTATCCTTTTAAGCATTCACCAGAATTCCCCCACTGTGTGAAGGTAACTTTCTCGGGCAAGCTCTTTATGGTGAGTAGTCTATGCTGATGTCATACGCTGTTGGTTTGTGCTTATATCTATGAGTTGATGCTAAGATTCTGGTGTTCCCTTAAAGCTTATAGGAAACTTGATATAGACCTATGCCGGAGGTTTTTTTCCCAAATAGACGTGTATGTACGTAAAATACTGAGAAAAACATCAACAAACAGTCTGTTCTGACTTTTCTTCTGGTTTAAAGTTTCTATGACGACTTGTTTTTCAATACAGACATGCATAATTTTTTTTAGATATTAACACTGACATTTTTATGAACTAGAAAACAAGGTATTATGTTTGTGTGTTCCAGGTAATTTCCCAGTTGATGGTCTTCGTGATCAGTATCATCGGCATAGTGTTCTGTGGTCACCAGGGGAAAACTGAACCAGCAGGAGTCTCTCTGGCAGCTGCTGGGAGGAGATGTTGAGCCCTATCTATGTTCATACTAGCATCACTTCATACTTCTATAAGCTTGCCTTTGAAACTGTTATTGATTAATAATGTTTTTGCCAGTTGCAGGTGGTTAATTTCACTATGTGGTATTTCCACTGGCACTGGTTTGTCATCCACTAGTGATACCCCTAATATCTCAGTTAGTTGCTCTTTCCTCCTTAAAAGCAGCTCAACAATGAGTATCAAGTTTGTTTTCTTGGCCCGTTCATACCTTTGCTTAGTAGTTTGATCGGTGTTGTTCAGCTCCACTTATTTATCTACCCGTTTCATGCAGGGAGCGGTAACTTGAAGCGCGTGGGTGTGATTCTCCAGAGGGGAGTTCTGATTCTGCTGCTGGCCTGATGTTTCCCCTGCCCGTCCATCCTCCTCAACACTGAACCTCTCCTGCTTGCTGTCAAACAGAGCCCAGAGGTCGCCAGGTCAGTCCCAGCGGTAAAGTATTTTTGTCTCCATATCAGAATGGAGGATGGATTCTGTGATTGCATTGCTAACAGCTTGATCAGGACGGCAATATTACGTATGTTGTCATTGGCTCTTGTTAGCCTACTGTACAGCAACATGGGCTCACGTCGATTCCTCTGCTATTTACTGATAGCTTCATATGTTACATATCCATAATATATAGTTATCTTCTGCTCCGCTGCTCGCTCGTTCTCACACACTCACCACCGCTCTCTCTCTCTCTTGCTTCACCACTCACTTCCCACATGCACACACACTCTTCGCACTGGCTCTGCTATTCTCCCACAACACTAGTTTTCTCCCAACGTCGGTCACATTCCTCTAAGACGGGCTTCACTAGATATAACTTTGGGTGTTTTTGTGCTCCTGTGGAGTTTGTGTTGGAGTCTGAGTTGTGGTGGGGGATGGTCGTTTGTTGGTGTTAGCGGACTCCATTTTTAACCGAACGTTAGCTATGGTTGCGCACTGCTAGCCCTGAAGACACTTGCAAGCGCACATGATGTCGCATCCGTTGGATTTTCCACAAAAAACGGCCCGGGTTTTTCACATTTTAAGCAGTCTACAGAGGAAACCCAGAAAGTCGCGGAGGGTCTCATTTTTTAGGTTATGTTACAACCTGTTCACACATTGACAATAAAAAAACAATTCAAACACGTTTATACGTGTAAAAACTTAGATACATTCCCTTTAAAAAAAAAATGTAATCAGTTAACACAGTACTCTTGTACAACAGGTGCCTCTGTGATGATTTTCAAGTTTTTTTACTACAGCATGTTTTTAATAACTAGATGCAGAATTTGTTTTTATGTCATCATTTTTGCTTTTCACCTGCTTGCTGTCCTTGTGTTTTCCTGTTTTGTGTGTGTGTGTGTGTGTGTGTGTGTGTGTGTGTGTGTGTGTGTGTGTGTGTGTGTGTGTCTGTGTGAGTGTGCGTGCGCCCGCGCCCTCCCTTCATCAGCCCACATCACATCTGTTTCCGGCTACCCACATGTTCTGCCTCATCTCCACATTCTCTACATCAGTCTATCGCCCGCCTGTCTGCCAGGCTCACCCTTAACTAGTTTGATATTTTGTATAGTCTACAATATGTTATCAGTCAATGTTTGCCAATTTGTCCCAGTGGTTTACATGTGATTATCTCTGAGTCTGTATATATATATATATATATATATATATATATATATATATTTAGTAGTGTACTTACATTATCCCAAATAGATTTTACTGTCTTTCAGAGGCTGTAGCAGGTTCAGATAGGTTTTAGAGCTAGAAAGAAGAAGAAAAACCTAGAAAACCTAAAGCATCCGTTGGTACCAACCATGTCATGCTAGCTTATTGGGAAGGAGGCTAAATAACGCTCCAAAGTTAGGCTAACTTTTAGCAGGGAAAAACTGGCATGGCTATTTTCACAAGTGTCCCTTGACCTCTGACCTTAAGATATGTCTATGAAAATGGGTTCTATGGGCACCCACGAGTCTCCCCTTTACAGACTGTTTTGTTCATTGTTTTTAATCCATGAACGAAGTCTTTTGTCTGGTTTACTTCAGATTCTTTTATTGAACCACCTGGCCACTGAACATTCCTCTCGCGTTTTTCTAATCTTGTCCCTCCTTGTTTCATTACTTCAACAGACAGTCTCAGGTCTAACAACAAACCACTACTGACACCTTTTGGTAGGAAAGTGCAATATCACATAATCATTACACAGACATGCCCACTTTATGATAATCACATGCAGTTTTGGGCAAAAAGAATGCAGTTTTTTAAATGCAGTACAAATGTGTTATTTCTGCTTATTCTAAAAATGATGTGTTTGAATATTTCTGCATAGTGGGGTCCCTAAACAGTCTTGAAATTACATAAATTGGGTATGACTAGAAAGCTGAGACTCTTGTGGAATCAGTGAGCCAAATTGTATTCATGTGTGATGATGTTAGTCCCCATAGTAGCTTTACCAGCTGCAAGATTAAAGTGGTGCACATATTAATGCATCAATAATTATAATCCAATAATGTAATATTGATGATTCGCAGGGTTGGGTCAAATTACTTTGAAATGTAATCAGTTACTGAATACAAATTGCATGGCATTTTTTTAACATAATACATTGTATTACAAATAAAATGTAATCTAATCTGAATACTTTTTGATTACTTTTTGATTATTTCAAAATCGAACATTGAAAATATTGCTCTTTATACTAAAAAGAATGGACACAGACACAAAAATTTGAGTTCCACAAATATTCTTTTTCTCTTTAAACATCTTAAAACATTTTCAATGCAAATAAAATGCATTTTGCATATTCAGCATTTACGGTTGGTCAAATCAAATTACCCTCACAACAACAACAGTACTGGATCAAACTACAGGTGTTCCGTGTGTATTCTACAACATGTGGGATGTTGTTTCTTTGTGTAAGTTTTTGTTGTTGCTGTTTTTCAATCAAAGGCCACATAGAGGACTTTGCTCTTGTAACACAAGAGAAGTTCTTACGCTAAATTTTCATCTTCCATTTTCAATCTAAATAAAAATTAATTAAAACTCCATTATCTATAAATCATCATCATAAAAAAAAGTAGTTAAATCAACATTAACAAAACTGGCAACCTGAGAGGAGTAACTTACTTTGATATACAATAGAACATATTTGGCATTTAGAATTGGTCAAATCAAATTGGCCTTACAAAAACATGCTGGCATAACTACACATTTTGCACATTTTTTTCAAATGTAATCTGGTCTGATTATAGTTATCCTACATATTTTTTGTAATCTGATTATGTTATCCTGATCCTGATACATGTAATCCTTTACTACCCACCCCTGATTATTCTGAAATGGATTATTATGCATAATGAGTACTTTTACTTTTGATACTTCAAGTATATTTTGGAGGGATGCACCAATACTGATACTGGATCGGACATCGGGCCGACAAATAGCTGGATCGGATATCGGTGACAATGGGGCCGATATATTCAATTCAATTCTGTTTATATACAATTGACATTATATACTGGAATTTTAATTCCTGTTTAAATTTTGACCAATTTGTTGCTGCATTAAAAGGTTTATACTTGAATTGTAATTCCTGTTAATTTTGGAGATTTTTTACCAAGTTGCTGGTGTATGATTTATTATTTAAATAATAAATAACAATTCAGTAAATTTATATCTATGTATTTATTTGTTACATTTTGTTTAACAAAGTTAGGAAAGCAATATTTAAGTCAAGCCTGATGTTTCCTTACACATAAAAGAATGATCCCAGTCACTTCCACACAGTGAGGCATACAATTTATTAATTCAACACTGGTATCGGATCGGTACTCGTTATCGGCCGATAAGATACGGTATTGGGACTGAAAAAGTTCGATTGGTTCATCCCTAATATTTTGATCCAAATACGTTTGTACTTTTTGTAAAGTTTTTGAAAACCGGACTTTTACTTGTACCAGAGTATTTCTACACTGCGGTAGGCTATTACTACTTTTAGTTTAAACGACGACTCTTAGAAAACTGAACCTCATAATGTGCACTTGAATGCAACACCAGGTCTACCCAATGGCAGCGACGCCCCAAAACTGCTGCACAAGGTGGTTGACTGTGACGTCACTCCCGAACCATGTGCGCAAGCCTTCCTCAGAGACTTGTTACCGAACACTAATTTAACCACGTTTGACATTGTCTGTCACCGTTAAAGGGAGAGCAGCAGTAAAAGAAATTAGCCCGGTCCGTCTGTTTGGAAGAGAACACCGTAGTAATGGACGCGTCTAGTAAAACACCAGTTAAATACTCGGAGGGAGTGAAGGAAGATTTCAAAGCAGGCGAAGCGGCTTCTTCTATAGAGGGCTCCGGTAACGGTAATGGCTGGGGGTCCTGCCTGAACAACAAGCGTGCCGGCATCCCGCCGGAATACCGGCATGAGCTGGTACAACTTTTCAAACTAGCCGGACCAGTGGTAAGAAGACTGACTCCAGTCTGCTCTGTGTTTTTTTGTTTTGCTTTAGTTTTTCCTCATCCGTTATGAAGGTCATAAAGGACAGAGGGTGTTGTATGCATGGGGCTGCATGCTGAACACATTCTAAACTAGAGGTCGACCGATTTATCGGTCGGCCGATTAATCGGGCCGATTATTTGACATTTTTTCATAATCGGCATCGGCCGATGCCTGAGCATATTAAGCCGATTATCAAGCAGGCACATCTGCGGGCAGCCAGTGTTGTTGTTGCTGTGGAACACGTGTGACACCGCCCCTTGTGTGTCAATCAAATTGCCATTCTGCCGGGAGAGACCGGTAGGCTTAAATTCTTCTCTTTCAAAGCCCTATATATTTAATTGGTTAGATATGAAATGCTCCGACGTTATCAATTCTGTTTTTGGTAACGGAGAATTTCTCTCCGTAGGTGACGTTAGCTGTGTGCGGGGCGGAGCAGCTCTCACAGACACACACACAGAGCTTCTGCTCTTAGTAACTATGGCGGAGAAAACTAAACTTATAAAGCGTGATTACACTTTACTAGAGTTGATGCTGACAATGCTTGTCATAAGTGCAAGTTTGCGTGTGAGCGCGGAAACACGAGCAATTTGTCGAAACATTTAGCAAAAAGTTCACTTCCTCATTAAACGTGTCTACGGTCTATGGGTCCTTCATAGCGTCTATGACGTCACTGGCCTGTTTGTAGTCCGCAGCAGATATGAGCAGCAGGCTGTGTAATACGAGTGAACAAAGTTATTATTATGTTTTGATCACTTAGATTATGGCCATATAGCTTCTAACAGTGTCTGTCAACAAACATAAATAAAAAACATGCTTTAGGACAGTTTTGGAAAGGTGCTTAAAA
This sequence comes from Sebastolobus alascanus, assembly GCA_916701645.2. NCBI lineage: Eukaryota > Metazoa > Chordata > Actinopteri > Perciformes > Sebastidae > Sebastolobus > Sebastolobus alascanus. Next base: position 9,963,215 of record CAKAOJ020000032.1, read on the forward strand.
GGTTTTGATCCCTGCACTATTACTACTATTAACCATCATGCACAAAATAAAATATGCACTGCAGTGCAGACACAAAGTGCAAATTGGAGAGACAGACCATAAGTGTTGTTCAATAAATGTTTACTTAAGTTAAGACATTTTGTGTATTATTTGTTATTATTAAGCTGTTATATTTTATCAGATGGAGGAAAAAAAGAAAACCAGCCAAACATATCGGCAAAAAAAAAATCGGCATCATATATCGGCCATCGGCTGTCCTGATTCTGTAAAAAATCGGCATCGGCATCGGCCATAAAAAACCCATATCGGTCGACCTCTATTCTAAACCCCCTGAAGAAAATGTATGATTTGGGATTTTTGGGCTATATGAAATTGAAATTGACTTTACTTCAAATTGACTTGTGCCCTGAACTGAACTTGAAATGAATCATTAACTGATTTTTGAGTGCTGACTTTTAACTTAAACGTTGTTGAATCTCCCACTTTCTGTGAATTGTGTAAACATTAGTAATTATTTTGTTATAACTTTATGAAACGTATATTTATTAAAGGGAATGTAAGTAAAGATGACATAAACCCAGGCCCCCTCTACAATATGCTTATTCATTTATTTAGTTAGTTAGTTAGTTAGTTAGTTAAGCCTATGAATAAATAAATAAACATAGATTTATTAAGGGGAATGTAAGTAAATATGACATAAACCCAGACTCCCTCTACAATATGCTTATTTATTTATTCATTTATTTATTTATTTATTTATTTATTTATTTATTCATTTATTTATTTATTTATTTATCTATCTATCTATTTATTTATAGACCTAACTCACTTGCTTGTTTTGATGCTTCTGTTTCTAAATGTGACTGGATGTATTGGAGTTGCTGTGTCTTATGCTTGTGTGTTATAGATCATTTCATTGTTGAATACAGTTTTTCTCATTCGCTTTGGCCCAATTCTTGAATGAGAATTCTTTTTTTCAAAACAATAAGCTGAAATCTTTAAACAATGAGTTTGTTGCTCACAACAGATTTGAATTTCTCATTCATTCAAGAAAATTGCACGTGTTTTGGCACATGTGTGCAAAAGAGTGGGTACAACTGTTTATAATTTGGACAATAACCACTTGCACATGTCTTGCTGATCAAAACTGATGAGTTGATTCTCAGTGAAATTGTTGTCCTCTTCACAACTTCTAAACATTCTTTCATCGCCATCACATGCAAAGTGATCCATTCAATTATCAAAATTTGTCAGACATACAGTACATGTATATTCCATAAATATCTATTACATGATGTTACGTACTGTGAGGAGGTACAATTAGTTGTTTTTTGCTTTACTTATTTTTGGACTGGATGTAATTTTTCTGGCAAATTTTCTGTTTACTGTATATGACTTTACATGAAAGATCAAAGGTTAATTTTCTGTTTACAGTACATGTAACACATTCTCATTCCTCAAATACATTTACTGTATACATACAAATGTGCATATCGTTTTTCTGTGTACTACAGTAGGTCTATTGACTTTCAGTAAACTTTGACCTACTGTTGAAATGGGAATCGAAAAAGCTCAGGGTGATACACAACAACATTCAGCTAGACAAAACTGATATTCTGGTATAGTACAGTAAATAGTCAGTGTCAACAAAAAGTAGAACAAAACAGAGATGTGTATATAAGGAACATTTCCATGAATTACTGCCATGGTTAAAAAACACTTAATTATTTTGACCAGTACGGCTCACATGATGACAATGCAACCTTTCATTTTGGTGCCATTGGCCAATTTACTGACACAATAACTGGTTTTGAAGAATGAATAAAGTGTTTTGGGTGAATTATTACCTTTTGCAGACATGCAATAGAGTTGTGATGTCCCATGAAACAGTTGTGACAATCGCACTCAGAGTTTAGAGAAAGTTAAGACCGTTTTGAAAAATGAGCCAAAGCGATTGAGAAAAACTGTAAATCTCTGTTTTGTTCTACTTTTTGTTAACACGGACTGCTTACTGTAATATACCAGAATACTAGAATATGTATCACACTGAACCTTTTAGATTCCCATTTCAACAGCAGGTCAAAGTTTACTGGGAAAAGTCAATACTGTACAATAGTACAAAGAAATAGGATATGTACATGTGTTTTTATACAGTAAATATATTTATGTTGCAATGTGTTACATGTATTACAGTTTTTCTCATTCGCTTTTGCTCAATTCTCGGATGAGAACTCTTTTTTCAAAACAATAAGCTCAAATCTCTGAACAATTAGTTTGCTGTTCACAACAGATTTTAATTTCTCATTCATTCAAGCAAATTGCACGTGTTTTGGCACATGTGTGCAAAAGAGTAAGTACAACTGTCTATAATTTGGACAATAACCACTTGCACATCTTGCTGATCAAAACTGATGAGTTGATTCTCAGTGAAATTGTCGTCCTCTTCACAACTTCTAAACATTCTTTCATCGACATCACATGCAAAATGATCCATTCAATTATCAAAATCTGTCAGACATACATGTATATTCCATAAATATCTATGACGAGAAGGTACAATCTGTTGTTTTTTCTCTGAAGTACTTTTTTTCTTTCATTGTTGCAGGGTTTGTTTTTTGGCATGGATGTCATTTTGTGGCAAATTTTCTGTTCACTGTATGAATTTACATGAAAGCTCATAGGAGAATTTTCTATAATACATGTAGAACATTACTACACAAGTACATTTACTATATACAAATGTGCATATCCTGTTTGTGTAGCTACTACAGTATTGACTTTTCCCAGTAAACCTTGACCTATTGTTGAAATGTGAATGTAAAAAGCTCAGTGCGATACACAATAACATTTAGCTGGACAAAACTGACATTCTGGTAAATCATAGTAAGCAGTCAGTGTTAACAAAAAGTAAAACAAAACAGAGATGTGTAGATAAGACACATTTCCAGGGTTGACTGCTGTGGTGAAAAAACACCTAAACATTTTGACCAGTACGGCTCACACAATGACAAAACAACTTTTCATTTTGGTTCCATTGGCCAACTTACTGACACAATAACTAGTTTTGAAGCATGAATAAAGTGTTTTGGGTGAGTTACTACCTTTTGCAGACATGCAATAGAGTTGTGATGTCCCATCAAACAGTTGTGACATAGTTTAGAGAAAGTTAAGGCTATTTTGAAAAATGAGCCAAAGCGATTTAGAAAAATTGTAAAAGGAAAAAAAAAAAGAAAATTCACCTTTGAGCTTTCATGTAAAGTCATACACAGTGAACAGAAAATATGCCACAAAACAACAATCAAACCCCACAACAATAAAAGAACCTGCTGTAGTTCAGTAAAAAACAACAAATTGTACCTCCTCACAGTACGTAACACCATGTCATATATATTGATGGAATATACATGTATGTCTGACAGATTTTGATAATTGAATGGATCATTTTGCATGTGATGGCTCAAACGATGAAATAATGTTTAGAAGTTGTGAAGATTACGACAGTTTCACTGAGAATCAACTCATCAGTTTTGATCAGCATGACATGTGCAAGTGGTTATTGTCCAAATTCTAGACAATTGCACTTACTTTTGCACACGTGCCAAAACTAGTGCAACAAGATGGCGAGAACCACAACAATGCATGCTCCCTTACATATTTGTTTTATTTTAAACAGTAAGGCAATTAGGTCTTTTCTCACTGTAATTGTTTATGGTGCCTCGTGTTTATATTTAGATTTATTATGGCTGTCAATCTATTCAAATATTTAATCACGATTAATCGCACGATTGTCCATAGTTAATTGTGATTAATTGCAAATTAATCACATTTTTTATCTGTTCTAAATGTGCCTTAAAGGGAGATTTGTCAAGTATTTAATACCCTTATCAACATGGGAGTGGGCAAATATGCTGCTGTATGTATATATTTATTATTGGAAATCAATTAACAACAAAACAAAACAATGACAAATATTGTCCAGAAACTCTCACAGGTACTGCATTTAGCATAAAAAAATATGCTCAAATCATAGCATGGCAAACTCAAGCCCAACAGGCAACAACAGCTGTCAGTGTGTCAGTGTGCTGACTTGACCATGACTTGAAAATGAGGAAGGCTATTGTGTGTGTTTTTGTACTCCAGGTCATTTCCCAGTTGATGGTCTTTATGATCAGCTTCGTCAGCACTGTGTTCTGTGGTCATCTGGGGAAAACTGAACTTGCAGGAGTAGCATTATCAATTGCGGTAAGGAGACTTTCTTGAGTCATATCTGTGTTTGGGCTGGTATCCCAGCCTGCCAGTGCTGGCGTCTGAATTATTAATCTTTTAATATATATGTTTTATGTTTTTTTTTGCAGGTGGTTAATGTCACTGGTATTTCCATTGGCACTGGTTTGTCGTTAACTTGTGATACCCTCATATCTCAGGTAGTGTCCTCACCAGAGGTTGCTCTTTCACTTATTGTATCTAACAAAGACAAACACAACTGCTACTGCTGGGTTCCAGGGTTCCCCTGGGGTCCCCTTTAAAACAGCTCAACAATGAGCTTTTGTATCATGTTAGTTTTCTTTGACCAGTCATACCCGTGGTTATTGGTGTGATTTGGTGTTTTTTCCAACTCGGGTTATTTGAGTATCCAACTACCTGTTTCACGCAGACGTATGGGAGCGGTAACTTGAAGCGTGTTGGTGTGATTCTCCAGAGGGGGGTTCTGATTCTGCTGCTGGCCTGTTTCCCCTGCTGGGCCATCCTCGTCAACACTGAACCTCTCCTACTTGCTGTCAAACAGAGCCCAGAGGTCGCCAGGTTAGCCATTATTTAATTACAAGATACATCTTCAGCATCTTTCCCTTTAGTGGCACTACTTTACATGTGGTCTCATCTAGACCGATTATCTGTTCACACTTGTAGAAATTTAGAAATGAATGAATGCGTATTGTCAGTAAACACAGTAAAATGTGTCAAAACTTGGGTAAGCATTCCTATGGTAGCCCATTTCTATGGTAGCCCAGTATTCATGTAAAATGATGTTTTGACCTGTCATTAAGCTCTGCAGTGTGTATCAGGCTGTGGCGTCATATATCTGCTGAGCCCTCGACACCATTCTCTAGACTTGACCTATCGCTAAAGCCCTTTTAACAATTAATTAGTGGGGCTAACCAGTAGCAATTCAATTTTCACTAGGGAAAATTACATTTTGAAATGTCAAAATATTAATTTAAGATATCCGTAAAACAATTTTGCCAATTTACAAATGTATTTATATTGTAGGAATTACATTTCGACTAGTCAAAACTGATTTACAAATATCTTTAGATTTATTATAGATATCATTAATTTATTTTTCACTAGTAAGAATAAAGATAACAGATACAGTATCTACAATTGAATTACCTAGGGCTGTCAATCAATTAAAATATTTAATCGTGATTAATCGCATGATTGTCTATAGTTAATTGCGATTAATTACAAATTGCACATTTTTTATCTGTTCAAAATGCCTTAAAGGGAGATTTGTCAAGTATTTTACTCTTATCAACATGGGAGTGGGCAAATATGCTGCTTTATGCAAATGTATGTATATATTTATTATTGGAAGTCAATTAACAACACAAAACAATGACAAATATTGTCCAGAAGCCCTCACAGGTACTGCATTTAGCATTAAAAATATGCTCAAATCATAACGTGGAAAGCTCAAGCCCAACAAGCAACAACAGCTGTCAATGTGTCTGTGTGCTGACTTACCAAACTTCATGTGATTATCATAAAGTGGACACACGTCTGTAAAGGGGAGACTTGTGGGTACCCATAGAACCCATTTTCATTCACATATCTTGAGGTCAGATGTCAAGGGGCCCCTATGAAAATGGCCATTACAGTTTTTCCTCACCAAAATTTTGCGTAACTTCGTAGCATTGTTTAGCTTCCTTCACGAAAAGCTAGTATGACATGGTTGGTACCAATCAAGGAGGGTGAAATGAGTAGATGTCAAATGTCATCATCGCATCTTGTTATTGGAGTACAACACATGCGCAGTCTGCACTCGCCGAAATTGAAACAATACCAACGCACGACCGCAGCTCTAGTTACACTGCGCATGTGTCATACTCCATAGCTCAAGACCCGTGTCCCAGCCTCTTTCAATAGGCCTTGGTACCAATGGATTCTTCACTCTAGCTTTAATACTGAGCCCGCTACAACCTAAAAATTGCATTTTGCGTTAATGCTTTAAAGAAATTAGTGGCATTAAAACAAATATGCGTAAACGCATTATTATCGCCTTAACTTTGACAGCCCTAATATTTATGTTGTAGGAATTCAATTTGGCTAGTCAAAACTGATTTACACATATCTTTAATTTAATTATAGATATCATTAATTCCTTTTTCACTAGTAAGAATAACAATAACAAATATTTACAATTGAATTACCACATGTTGAAAAAGGATTGTGACTAGTGGAAATGCAATTTCCCATTTCAGATATCAACAATTGCATTTTGGATATGTAACCCCAAATTACCATATTCATTCCGGATCAGTACGTTTTGAGATCTAAAATTCAATTCTGACTAGTTATAAAAGAAATTGTAGATATCTCAAGTACAAATATAATTTCCACTAGTTCAAATTATATTTCAGATATCTGAAATGCAATTCTAGATATCTGTAATTACACTCCTAGTTACGATTTCTAGCCGACATGTCAATATTTGAATTTTGACTGATCAGAATTGAATTTATAATAATATCAAGAACAATATTCACTTTCCTTTTTAGCTATCGTTTGATCTCCACCAACTCCTGAGGGAAATATCTGACTCTTTCGCTGCTAAATGCATCACTATGTTCACCAGTTAGTCTCTAATTAATAATAAATAATAAAACTGTTTTTACTGAGACAGTTATCGGTTTGGTCTTCCAAGACATTTTTAGTTGGATTCATGCACTGATTTAGATCCAGACCTGACATTGTCACCAGAGGATTAATTCTAATGACTGCATTTTATCATATGTTCTATGTTTGAACCCCACAATTCCATATGCATACTTGAAGTCTCTCCCAGCTGTATGTGAAGATCTTCATGCCTGCTCTGCCGGTGAGTGTATGAAGATGATGATACAATACTTACATAGGTTTTAAATATTTTGCTTGATCATCACTGTCAAGCTTTAGTTTGCCAACAGTATGCCTAACTGACACTGATTAAATTTTCTGTTTTCTGTTTTCTTCTTCAGGCTGCTTTTATGTACCAGCTGCAAGGGAGGTATCTTCAAAATCAGGTGCAGCAATGCAAACCCACTGATGTTAAAGTTTATGGCTAGACCTTAGTTATTAAAATTGATATTGATACCAAGTGTTGTGGTTTACAGGGAATTATATGGCCTCAGGTCGTGACTGGAGCGATTGCAAATATCCTCAACGCAGTTATCAACTACATCTTCCTCTACCGTCTGGATTTGGGCGTTGCGTGAGTTTTCCAACATCATTATTTTAAGTAGAGCTTACTAATTATTAGCATATTATAACACTCAATTATGTCATAAGAAACAATCTGATGTGTATTAATTTCTGCTTATAATGATTATCATGTTATGTCACAGAGGTAAGTTGTATTACATATGCTACAGTATAATATACAGTAGGGCTGGGTGATTAATCAAATTTTAGTTTTAATTAGGATTTTGGCTTCCAACGCTTATGAAAGCAAGATAATCAAGATAAAGCAATTATTGTGCCACATTCCGTTTTGCAATGATGCTATCATTTGTGTTATAAATCCAGAGCACCCCAACCTATCCCGCCCCTTTTTCGCTGAGTTACTGACTGGATTGTGTTGAATATAGTTTATCAAAATATTGAATATTATGTTTAGGAGTTTTCAGTAGCTTGTGGTAGTGAACTATGGCATAGTTGTTATTATAGTCATTTATTTTGGTCTACTTTATTTTTATATACTATTTTATATTGTAAATATTTATATTTATTAGTTTTCAGGAGGTTGTGGAAGTGCACTAATATTACAACATAGTTGAATAATTTATTTGTATTTATTATTTTATATTATTTATTTAAATATATATCATTTCTTTTATTTATCTAATTTTTTACAATTTTTTTTAATTTGTTTTTCAGTTGAATTAAAATAAAAGTTCAAGGAAATCCCCTCTGAAAAAGACAACAAAAAAAATCGCGATCTCAATATTGACCAAAATAATCATGATTATGATTTTTGCCGCAATCGAGCAGCCCTAATATACAGTATACACTGAGTGACCAAAAACGTTTTTTTGGTAATGTTTGTCAATCAATCCGTCTGTCTTATCTTGATAATAAGACAATGCCAGTCCAATATAACAGTTATATATGCCTTATTCAATTGAACAAGTGTCCAATTCAACAGTTATTATTATTTGTCAGATGTAGTGTTTATTACCGGATTGTTGTATTGGATGACATTGTACATTGGCATTTGTTTATCTTGTCATGCAGTGTGTTATTATTCAGCAACATATTTCATCTTTCATATCAATCTGAACAAACACAATAACCATGAACCGCTGTCAACAAAATGTGAATATAATAATGCTTTCTACTGTTTCCTCATTTCTTCTTTGCTCTAAATCTGCTGTTTTTTCTTCTTCAAGTGGATCTGCTGCAGCCAATGCTATCTCCCAGTATGTGCTGGCTGTGGTCTTATTCGTTTACATCTGCTGGAGGGGTCTGCATAAGGCCACATGGGGAGGTCAGCTGTTTTCTCATTGTTACTGAGATATTTGATAGGGATGCACCGATACTGACGTCAGATCAGATATCGGGCCAATACTGATTCAAATAGCTGGATCGGATATCAGTGACAATGGGGCCGATCTATTCTATTCAATTCAATACTATATTTATATACTATATACATTATATACTAGAATTTTAATTCCTGTTTAAGTTTTGAACAATTTGTTGCTACATTAAAAAGGTTCACACTGGAATTTTAATTCCTGTTAATTCTTAAGATTTTTACCAAGTTGCTGGTGTACAATTTATATTTTAATAAATGTATATTTATGTATTTATTGGTCACATTTTGTTTTACAAAATTAGGACCAATGTTTAAGTCAAGCCTGATGTTGCCTTACAGATAAAAGAATGATCCCAGTCACTTCCACACAGTGAGGCATACAGCTTATTAATTAAACGCTGGTATCGGCTGATACCCAAAGCCCAGGTATTGCTATTGGGACAGAAAAAGTCGGATTGGTGCATCCCTACTATTTGACCGCAACATCACATTGATTAAAATGTGTTCTTTTCTTCTTATACTGCATTAATTCTCTCATTCTATCCAGTAATATCATCCTCTTTCATCATCCAAGCTTCTGGTCTTTCACACTGTCTTGATTGGTTGTCCATTGTGAACATTCCAGTTATTAATGTTTGACAAGATTAGTTACATTCTATGACTGTGTAATGTAGTGTGGAGGAGAGGTTACAGTGATGACTCAGTTGGCCCGTGTTAGGATTTACTTTTAAATTCTATAATTTGTCAGAAGGCCTATTGTATAAGACTAGCAATAATTTGCCAGTAGTACAGTCATTCTGACTTTAGGACGGCACGGTGACGCAGTGGTTAGTGCTTTCGCCTCACAGCAAAAATGTCCTGGGTTTGATCCCTGGGCAGGGCCTTTCTGTTTGGAGTTTGCATGTTCTCCCCCTGTTCGGTGGGTTTCCTCCGGTTTCCGGTGTAAAACCTACGCCAAATCATTGTGCGGATCAATGATCCCTAATTGGAGCAGCCGAAAGATCAGCAACAGCCATTCTGATTTTAACCCAACTTGATGACTTCTTCTGCAGTATTTGATTCATTTCAAATAATAAACTCATGTGGATAGATTTTGTCAAGCATAAATCTCACATCAGCCTATGTCCATCCTTTTCTGTGTTGTGATTTTAGCATAACCAGCTGCTCACAGGAGTTAGCATTCCAACATGAAATGAGAAATGAAAATATAATCTACAGCTTAACGTAAAGCCCTCTGACCCACAGGTTGGACACTGGACTGTCTGCAGGAGTGGGGACCCTTCGTCCAGCTGGCCATCCCCAGTATGCTCATGCTCTGTCTAGAGTGGTGGATGTTTGAAATAGGAGGATTCCTGGCCGGATTGATTAGTGAGGCTGAGCTGGGAGCTCAATCCATAAGTTATGAGCTGGCGGTTGTAGCTTACATGGTAACACCTCTATATGTTTTGCCCTGCCATTAATTATGTATTAATTGTAAGCGCTAACCCTCTGCTTGTGTGTTGATCATTGTTCTAATGAAATTATAGTTAAAGAGATTGTTTGGATTTTTTTAAATGGGGTTGTATGAGGTACTTATCCATAGTCAGTATATTACCAACCGTTGATGACGGTCGGTATGCCCCCAGTTTGGAGAATCAGGCAGGAGTACCAGCACGGGAGCAAAGCAATATATTGCTATGAACACTTTAAAATAAGGCCCACCCAAAAAAAAATCAACATCCGTTCAAGTGTACGCTATATTTAGCATATTTTTCACCGCTCTACCTAACTTTGGTGTTTTAAAAGGTTAGTTCGGATTCCTCAAAGTCACACAATAACACAAACAAACTAACTGATCCAGACACCGGTAGAACTCTCGTGTTCTGCGAGGTAAAATTACTGCTTTTGTCAAAGTAGTCTGGTGGGTTTGAAAAGAGCATAGATAACAGCTTCAGTTCCCCGTCAGAAAGGGCTGTCTGACAGCAAGGCAAACCAGTGAAAATAATCTAAATATAGCGTATACTTACTCTGATATTGATTTTTTTAGGTGTCTAAAATACGTTTTGCTGCTGCCCCCGTCCACAGCAGTATATTGCTTAGCTTCTGTGCCGCTAACTCCTGTCTGTTTCTCCAATCTGGGGGCGTGTTGACCGTCATCTACTGCAGGTAATAGACTGACTATGGATAAGTACCTCATATAACCTCACTCAAAAAAATCTGAACTATCCCTTTAAGGAAATGTCGCTTTAAATACACTGTTGGTAATTACTTATCTATTTTTTCCCATAGTTCCCATTAGGATTCTCTGCTGCTGCCAGTGTACGGGTTGGGAATGCTCTTGGTGCAGGAAACATAGAGCAGGCCAAGCTGTCTTGCAAAATCCCCATCATTTGCGCATGTAAGACCCAATGCATACTGTACATGTTGCCCGAAACGCCTTTTCACTTGAGCGGTAGTAGTAGTTTAGTGGCCATTTGTATTCCGAATACATTTGGCACATCGGTCACAAATATCTCAACACAAAAAGCCTTCTTAATACTAACAGCAACGCAGACAACATGACGTTCATAAAAACAGGTATTGAAAATGGACAATACATTGGGCTGAAAAAAATTAACGCTATAATAACACGTTAACGCAAATTTGTTTTAACTCCAATAATTAACGCAACTTGAGATTTTAAGGTTGTAACGGGCTCAGTTTTAAAGCTAGAGTGAAGATGCTGCTATCATATGGAACTAGAAAACCTAAGGAATCCATTATCCAACCATGTCATACTAGCTTGTCGCGAAGGAGGCTAAATAAAGCTAAAAGATTACGCTAAATTTTCACGAGGAAAAACTGGCATGGCCATTTTCAAAGGGGTCCCGTGACCTCTGACCTCAAGATATGTGAATGAAAATGGGATCTATGGGTACCCACAAGTCTCCCCTTTACAGACATTCCCACTTTATGATAATCACATGCAGTTTGGGACAAGTCATAGTCAAGTCAGCACACTGACACACTGACAGCTGTTGTTGCCTGAAGGTCTTGAGTTTGCCATGTTATGATATGAGCATATTTTTCATGCTAAATGCAGTACCTGTGAGGGTTTCTGGACAATATTTGTCATTGTTTTGTGTTGTTGTTATCCCATGTTAAGAGTATTAAATACTTGACAAATCTCCCTTTAAGGTACATTTGAACAGATAAGAAAATGTGTGATTAATTTGCGATTTATTGCGATTAAATATTTTAATCGATTGACAGCCCTAATATTAATACATAGAAGTGCATGCCAATCATCTGAAAATGCAGCGGTAGACGCTTAACAATATAAATGGGAAGCGTTGTGAGACAAACAGCAGACAAATGACACACAGGTGCGCACACTGATCTCAAAACCTTAATTAATGTTTGGTATGAATGTTCATTTCAGAGACTGTAATTCAAAGCATGGACTGAGGGAGGAATTGAATTTAACTTTTTGACCCATTACAAGAGATATGAGAGATTTCTCACATTATATTTAAAATCAATTAATGCTGCCAAAACATCCTCAGTTTGGATGTATAAACTACAGCTTTGAGCTGAGAACTACTTCTTACACTTGAAACATCAATTCTTATATTTTCTTGTGCTTGCTTGTTGCCCTGGTCATTTTAATATGTAAATTGTTCAAAACAAAGTTTTCGTTCAGTCCATTTATTAACAACTATTTTTTTTGTTTCTTTTACCCCATGGCAGTGATAATTGCATGTTTTGTTGGAGCCAGCCTCGGTGTTGCCAAAGATGTCATTGGATACATCTTCACATCCGAGCAGTGAGTAAAGTCTTTGACACGGTATTCTTCACTTTCTTGCGCTGACAGAATGATTAATTTAGTGCATCCTTATTTGCAGTCCATGTGACATACCAGGCTCAGTTTCATATTGCTGTCCAGACTGTTATGCATTAACTAAGGCCATCATCTTCGTGCTGGCTCAAAAACTCTAAACTCCTTATTGGTGATGCCACATTAAAAAACTGCTAAATCAGCCATTTTCGCAGAGTCTGCCATACACTGTCTGTTGCCCAGTTTGTTCCAGTTCAGTTAAAGGATAACTTCAGTATTTTTCAACCTGGACCTTATTTTCCCAAATTTCTGTGTCTAAGTGACTAATGGGGACAACAATTTTTGAAACTGGTCCAGTATTGAGGGAGAACGCTGCAGCTGCCAGCCGCTAAACAAGCTGTAATGTAATCATTTGGGGCAACCTGGCACCGTCAGTTTACCACTAAAAGTGCTTGTTTTTGCCACTGACAGGCTCAGATTGTTATTATAAGTGTCTGACACCATTATGGAAAGGACCCTACACAGAAATGAAACTTTTTCCTACCTTTCTCTTGATCCGGTCTGTTTGTTATTGTGTGTCTCATTCGGAGAAGTCTCGTTCTGAAATATTGCGTTGCATCCATATTGTTGAAATCAGTTAAATATTCAGCCATGACATGGAAAATCTTATAGATAACACTAAACTACGCTAAAGAGTATAGAAGCAAAGAGACAAAACTCTAGTGCTTTTTTTTACAAAAGCTACGAGATGGCGCTGCGGTAGCGCTGCTGCCATTTTGGACTGAAAACGGCAATGAGTCTGTGGGCATGGATGTATAAAGAAACGTCTATAAATCGAAGGATAATTTTTTTCCCGAGATAAATCAACTTCCCAGTACGAACACTAAAATAGCCCTCATTTAATCCATTTTGTGCTAAAAGTTGTAAAATTAACTAATAGCCGAATCCAGAGTTATTTTCCTCGTCATAATGAACGTGCATCAGACCCACATGACTGCACCACCCTGCACGCTCATATGACATATCTGGTTCTGCCGGCTTCCTGCTAGCTGTATGCGGCTGTAATAATGGATATATTGGCTGTAATTCATCACTTTTATTATCTTATAATACACCCATGGGCTGTATGCTGTAAGCCTGTACCGTGGTGGATGTATTAACATCTCTGTTCCCAAACAACCGGCTATCGGCCAGTAGCTAGTAGTGCTAGTAGCATGTAAATAGTTATAATAGTATGCATATTTATAATATTTTCATTGTTCAACACAGGAAATTTCAGTAGAGACATTAAAATTTTGTTTTACTTTTGAACGGCACTTTGTAGGCGGACGTTTTACTTGCGTCCGGTAGTCGTTTTCAGTCCAACATGGCGGAAGCGTAGCTCTGCTGCTTGGCGCTGACATTGCAATGGAACACACAATTGACTTTCACTTCTTAGCAATATACTGTATGCTCTTTGGCTACGCTTTCTGTACTCTAACACAACAAACTCTGACAACACCAGTGTCCCGTGGCACTCCTCTCTCCACTCTCACTCACGTTTCCACCGTCACAGGTCACATGACACAATGACAAACAGAAAACAAAAGGTAAGAAAAAGGTTCCATCACTCTGTAGGGTCCTCTCCATAATGTTGTCAGACACTTATAATAACAATCTGGGCCTGTCAGTGGCAAAAACAAGCACTTTTAGTGGACGTAAACTGACGGTGCCAGCTTGCCCTTAATGATTATATTATAGCTCGTATAGCGGCTGGTTGCTGCAGTGTTCTTCATCAATACTGGACCAATTTAAAAAAAATGTTGTTCTAATTAGTCACTTAAACACAAAAACATGGAAAAATAGGGTCCAGGTTGAAAAATACCGAAGTTATCCTTTAAGCTAAACAAACTTAATCTGCTGTTTGTTTTAATTTGTCAGCCGGAGATGTTCATACAGCTACCTCACTGAATAACTCTGCTGATCATCCGTACCAAAACATGTTTCATGTTTTTTAGAGACATTTTACAGAGGGTGTCTGACGTCATGTTCATATTTGTCTTCATGCATCTTGCTGATGCTGTTGCGGTAAGAAACATCATGCAAGTAATCAGGATTTTAGACCCAATATTGACATATAAATAATGTGATTTGACCAAATCTCTGTTTGATGTGGACAGGGTGTGGCTGGAGGCGTTCTCAGAGGAGCAGGGAAACAGTTGATTGGTGCTCTGTGTAACCTGGTGGGATATTACTTCATTGGTTTCCCTATTGGTGTGTCCCTAATGTTTGCAGCAAATATGGGCATTGTAGGTAAGACCAGACCATTAATATAGAAATCTGAAATTAGTGTATGTAGTCTTTTATCTCCTGCATGTCAGGTAACATTCAGGAAAGCATTAAAACTCTTCTCTCATCTCTGTAAAAGGACTATGGACAGGGCTTACCATTTGTGTGTTAATGCAGTCGATTTTCTTTGTCACATTTCTGTGCAAACTGGATTGGAAAAAGGCTGCTGAAGAGGTGCGTACCTACATCCCTTGACCAATCACAATGTGACATTTTCCTTCTATTCATCTTGAGATGTGTTTGAAGCTAAAACATGCTATTAACAACTGTCTTGACAACACAGTCTCACGGCAGACCATGAAATTGTCACGAAATTTAATTTGATTCATGTACATAGACACTAATTTCCCCTAGTTTTTGTGATGCTCAGCACGACTTCAGTGTATTTTTCAGGCATTTTCATACGAATGTTCAGCAACGCGTGATGCACGTGTCAAAATAAAACTACTTAGTTAGGTTTAGGGAAAGGTCGACTTGGTTAGGCTAAAGCTGGGCATACACTGTACGATTTTAGCCTGTTTCTGGCCCGAATTTTAAGCCTCGCGACTCATTTTAGAGTTCGACCAAATTTCAGCTTCGTCGCGCGTTGCTTGCCGTGCAGTGTACAGGAGGGACCGAGGACCGATTTAATCCTCCCGACCGGCCAACGGCCGGTTAATCTGTCATCTGACATGTCCGAAATTTTGGTCGGCCGACCACAGGCTCTCGCACAGTTGAAGCAGAGCCACGAGCCGATTAACAAACGTCTGTGCCTTTTTTCTGCTTTTTTTTTTACAGTAATCAGAGCGTAGCTATCAAGATAACAATGTAGGCTACAATAGATATAGCTAGTAAAACGTAGCTAGCTTACCTCCAATTCTCTTTGCAAAATGGACAAGCCATACTGTCCACGTCTTCCTTGCCACCTGCGAGTCCATAAACATGGCCGACCGGCCATGTTTATGGTCGTGGCTGACGATCGGACCATACAGTGTGAGCACATAAATAGTGAGCTTTGGCTTTACATCGCAAACGATCTACTCGTACAGTAGGAGTAGGAGGTACACAACAACATTCCTAAAATCGTACAGTGTATGCCCAGCTTTAGGCAACAAACTTACTTACTTAGTTAGGTTTAGGAAAAGGTCGACTTGGTTAGGCTTAGGCAACAAAACTACTTACAGTTAGGTTTGCAAAAGATTGCTGTTTTGCTCTAAATAATACCAGAAGCGGCGTAACTTAAAGTGTCAGTAGGCAGTATATTTTTGGCATCATTGGGCAAAAATTCCATAATAACTTTTCAGCATATTGTAATTCAAGTGTTCTGAGAGATAACTAGACTTCTGCTCCTCCTCATGGCTCTGTTTTCAGGCTTTAGAAAATCTAGCCCGTGATGGGAGACTTTGACCAATCACAGGTCATTTCATTGAGAGAGCATTCCTGTTGGCTGTGCTCTGGTCATGTGACCAGAACTTGGCGTTCCTTCACCAGATTTCACAATGGTGGCGGCGTCACAAACTTTCTCATTTTACAGCTAAACCGTGCACTACAGGATGATTCTGAAAACATTTGACTTTGCGAGTGATTGACAGCCGGCTCTCGTAGACGTGCTGACCATCACGAAAAAAATTTGAAATTCGTATCTATGTACACGAATCAACACATCAAATTTCGTGACTATTTCACAAACTGCTGTGCGACTGAGCTTGTCTTGAATGTCTCTGATCAGGCTCGTGTGAGAGCAGGAGTCCAGATCAAAGAAGAAAAGGAGATGGTCGGGATGGAAAATACAGGTAAGCGCCAACTCACTGCCTGAAACATCCTCGTGTGAAAGTATTTTGTTAATACTCAAGGTTCTCCCTCAAACCTCCAGACTCGCATCAGAACCAGTCTACTGCATCCAGTGCTGAGGAGGAGAACACATATCAGGAGGTGCATATTCCAGGCCAGAATAAATCCACTACCACTACAGTGGGGTATGTTCTGTCAGTAACACAGCTGGTTTTACGGCGTGGCCTCACATTGCTGCTCATGGTCGTCATCCTCATCGCCGGAATCTTCGCAAGCAACTTCCTCACCAGGCTGCTGAAATGAGTCATCCAATGATTTATAGCTGGCCGTCAGACTGATCAAGGTCCATTAAACAATACTTTCATTTTAACACCGGATCACCTTGTAGTGAAAGGGTTACTGGTGCTGTTGATCCCACTGAGGATCAACCCCTGAGTCTGCAGCTTTGTGCAGCTTTTAGCCAACAACCCTCTCATATGAAACTGGACAGCCACTCTAAGGCAGAGAATTGAATTAAACAAGGTGATAAGCGTGGAATATCTAGCAAGCCAAAGAGACTCAGATATTTTTTAAGGAGTTAGCGGACCAAACCACTTCAAAACCAGTCAATTGGACAGCAATATGAAAGCCTTGCAAATTGTAAATGGACTTTCATTTTTATAGCGCCTTTCTAGTCTTCCAACCACCCAAAGTGCTTTACACTACATGTCAGCATTCACCCATTCACACACACATTCATACACTGATGGCAGACACTGCCATGCAAGGAGCCAACCTGCCCATCAGGATCTAATCTAAATACTCATAAACACATTGATGGTACAGCCATCGGGAGCTATTTGGGGTTAAGTATCTTGCTCAAGGTCACTTCGACATGTGGACTGGTGGGTGGCCCGCTCTACCTCTGAGCCACAGCCGCAAAGACAACCGAATCGCTTTCCATTTTCCTCAGTGCCTATTACTAGCGACAAATTTAACGACCTATTCAGAACCAACAGGGAATTATGTTATATTATTATATAATAAGTCATTCCCAATGCTGCTCAGTGTAATCACAGTCCACCGATCTTCTCCCAACAGTGCGGGGTCTCCCTCTCCTCTCGCAGTCACTCTCTCCCTCGCTGCAACCGACACAATCACTAAGATTTATGCAAATGAGGACGATGACATCACCAACATGCAAATGAGCGTTTGACATAAGGCCCAGACACACCAACTCGACATCAAAGAGCTAGCAGTGATGAAGGCCACCAGTTGCATCGCCTTTGTCTTGGCCAAAAAGTTGGAAAACACAGAGACTACAGCCGACGGCCAGTTACCACATACGTTCTGCACTTGTGTGAGAGGAAATAACTCCAAACTAGCAGGTCGCGGTAGTCTGTATTCATCTTTAAAAAAGGGAAACCGGAAGACGGAGGACTGCAGATATACAAGCCGTTGCTATAATATGCACATGAAACAACCATTTTCACACCACTCTCACTCACCACTTAGCTTCATTCCAGATGGCCATGTTGTTGTGATAATATCCGTGTATTGGAATGATCAGATGAGATGAAGATGAAAAATGAGAAGAGCCCTCTGTGTTTTTCCTCTTGACTTTACTCGTTTGCTTGCTTTCCTCACTTCCGTTTCTCTTCTCGTGCACTGATTTGTTTAAGTTGAACAACCGATCAGAGTGATTTCTCTCACCGAGAGGCGCCACTGCCGATTCAACATGCTGAATCTGCCGCAAAAAACTCCAACACAGGCAGACTAGAGTCGACGGTGCGGGACACACCGCATAAACTAGGCCGACGGACGCTCACCGACGGCCCCAAACTGTCCGACCGTCAGCTTGGTGTGTCAGGGCCTTTAATTGTAGTGACTTTTGGAGCTAGTGCTAGCTACTATTCATTGGAAAAGAGTTAGCAACACTAAACAGGACACACCTCATTTTGTTTTCCACAGTTACCTCGGTTATTCCACCATCTGCCATTTCCGCTTCTGAGGATAGTAATTGCAAAGACTTTACATTTATACTCTTTTGTTTTGGTTGCACAATGGTTGACGCACTTTCTTTGTGCCGTAAATGGAGCCTTCTTTTTTCCAGGAGATCATACCTGGTGGCAGACAGAATTGCATAGTGAAAGCGAGGTTTTTAGGGAACAAATCTAAACACTGATGGTGTCATTATTCTATAGCTATTATATATAGCTATTGCACTACATTGTGTAATCAACATTTATTTCATTGTGATAAGTTAAAGCAAAAAAACTTGTCTATATGCCACTTTAATGCAACTTTGCAACTTGATTTCTTCATCTGGAGCTTCAATGTCAAATGAAACTGATGGTGAACTTGAAACAGGCTGTAGATTAGCCATAATGCAATGTGTGGGGGGTTATCTGTAATGAATTGTATGAAATGTGTAAAAATGTTCACGTTAAATCATTCATATAACAATCAAACCAACTTAGCCACAATAGCAGTCAAAAACAATATGCCAAACCTTCCAACCTTGCAGAGCATATGCAAAACCCACCAAGAGAATACACATGAAGAAACAAGAAAATTGTACCTTTAACTATTCATCTTAATCTTTAACTTAATGTTAGGGTTTGGGCGTGGAAGAATGTTCTTCAATATCCCACGGAAACTCGAGTACCGTTGCTTGACCTCAATATTGCTTGAGGAGAAGTAACATGATTTGTGTTGAAAACTGCTCCAGTAAAGTACAGAAGTTGCTATTTTGAAAACTACTGTATTAGTTAAAATACATAGTTACTGTTTCAAGTGATGTCCAAGGCTGTGACCATGATTTTGTGAAGATAATGTAGCTTGTTGAGGGGAAAACGTGTTCAGTGGCTTTGGAGGGAGACCTTCAAAGTAAAAAAAAAAAATAAAATGTGCAAGAATTTCTCGAAGCATGCCAATTTTGAATCACCATAACAAGCACTAAGAGTAAGGTGCTTATTACATATTATGTATCATAGCTCAGTTAGAGTTAATAAAAGAATGTTTTAAGATGTTTTAATTTTAGGGGAACATTTTGAGAAGTTTACACACTGTGCCATCCACCACTCTTTCACTTTATGCCTTTGTAAACATTGGTGACAAGATAAATGTGTGTGTTTTACTTCCAAATGCAGTTATCCAAGTGAAAATCAGCAATACCAAAGAAGTTATGTACTGTAAGCAATACATTGAGTGTTTTCTATTATGAGTGGTGTTCTCGTCATTGTAATCTCTCAATATAAATAAATAGTTAAAGGCTTGATATAACTGTGTTGTATGTATGTGTGTATTAAATAGTACCTCACACTATAACTCATACTCAAAGCTTTCTTTCGCAGTACGCAAGTGACTGTTTCAGGGTTAGAAAGACGTATTTTAACAACTGCAATCCAGGAGTGGAAGAATGTTCTTGAATATCCATGGGAAACTCGAGTACCGTTGCTTGACCTCAATATTGCTTGAGGAGAAGTAACATGATTTGTGTTGAAAACTGCTCCGGTAAAGTACAGAGGTTGCTATTTTGAAAACTACTGTATTAGTTAAAATACATAGTTACTGTTTCAAGTGATGTCCAAGGCTGTGACCATGATTTTGTGAAGATAATGTAGCTTGTTGAGGGGAAAACGTGTTCAATGGCTTTGGAGGGAGACCTTCAAAGTATAAAAAAAAAAAAAAAAAAAAACCTGATGATGGTATCAGCTTGGAGACAATGATTTTTGAATAATAGTTGTAGTTTTTTAATGAAGGAAGGATGATGTAATTAAAGAAGCCATGCAATCTCAGGGTAACACCACAAATCAGACTTCAGACCGGAGGACTTTACTGTTGAAAGTACAATTGTTTGTGTATATCGTTGGTTAGAAATGAACTTTACACCTTGGTAAACCTATCAATGTGCAGCCACTAACTCATGTATGACAAAGGTGAGTTTAGAAAGTGACAATAAATTATGTCTACAAGATCCATGTGCTTTTGCAACATTGCCACAGGTCAATCAGGGGAACAGAGTCCACAAAGCAGGTATAACATGGATAGGTTCTCTTAATACATCCATGTGTAGCGTAGGTATAACCCCAAGATATCTAAAATAATAGTTGGGCGCCAGACAGGAGAATAACCAGAATTTCTACCATGTCACTTTAAAGTAAAATATTGGAAATCATTGAGATTTATCCCGGATAGCCCATTACCTTTGCTACAAAAGACACAAGATAAACAAAATACAACCCATCAATTCATTTTTATCAACTTAAATCTGGCTGTATTTAACCAAAAAATGTTTAATCAAATCAAAAAATATGGGTCGCACTCAAAACACATTTTATACACACATTTCCTATTAAAGCAAGAACTCAAATAATGAGTGAGACAAGAAAACAATTATCCTTCAAATCATTAATTCATCTCATAAATCATAAACTATCCTTCATTTAAAGAGGACTTCATATAAAAGTCACTCTTTTAACCAAAAAGATATGGGGTGAGGGTGAATATGTGTGTGTGGTGTACTTCAGGAGAGGAGAAGCCAATCTGCATGAATCCAGTTCAGTTAATCCATTTCAGTATGTGTGTGAGAATGAAGGCAGTTCAGTTCAGTTCAGTGTGAGTGGGTGTGTGGGAGTGTGTGTGTGCATGTGGGTGTGTGAGAATGAAGGCAGTTCAGTGTGAGTGTGTGTGCATGTGGGTGTGTGGGAGTGTGGGAGTATGTGTGTGTATGTGGGTCTGCTTGAAGGTAGCTCAGTTCCATTTAGTCCAGTTCAGTTCAAGTTGTGAGGGTTTAGGTCCTTTGCTGCTCAGTTTAACTTCATATATTTCACTGTTTTGCTTTAGTTACAAAGATATCCAGAAACTGAATTCAACTGAGATTAGTTCCTCCTTTAGCCACTCTCACTCCTCTCTCTGTTCTCCTCCATGCTGCTTTAGTTGATTGACTGATTTCTCCCTTCCCCCAGATCACAGGTGTGTCTCATTTATCTCCTCAGTTTCTCCTCCTTCTTTTCCTGTCTGGGTGGAAAAGGGTTATTCTGTGTTTTTCCTCTTTTCTTCCTTTCTGCTACACTCTTCCCCCTTGACAAGACCACGCTCCGTGGTGGCTCAGTGATTTGGGTATTTCCTGCAGACTATCAGTCTTAGAAGCCGAGGAAATCTTCTTCCTCTGAACTTTCCTGTAGGATGTTTAGTATTTTTTTTCGTTCTAGGTGTTCCAAATCCTCAGCACTAGGATAGAGGGTTTAAGGTTGCAGACATGTACAGTTCTTATGTCCTGACCTGTATCCTCCAAATCAACTTGGTAGTTTAGAGGCCCAAGTTGTTGAACTACCCGATAGGGAGCTTTCCATTTTTTGGCCAACTTGGCTGTGAATTTGTCCTTTGCACTTGACTGAGGTAAATTCCTAACCCACACTCTTTGTTTGGGCTTGAAACCAACAGTACGACGTTTTCTGTTGTAGTTCCTCAGTTGCCTTTGTTTTGATCTTTTTATATTTTCCTCCACATCTGCTTTGAGTTGTTTTAGGTGGTGAACAACATCATAAGCAGGGGTATCAGGGGGAAAAATGTTCCCTTTCAGAATTTTGTCCATTGGACTATTCAACTTTCTGCCAATTTGCAGTTCTGCAAGTGTTACCCTGTAGTCTCTTTGACAGCAGAATTTATGGCAAATCTGAATTCCGGAAGGTATTGATCCCATTTACCATGATTGTCATCCACATAAGAGGCTATCATACATTTTAACGTACGATTTACTCTCTCAGTCATATTTGTCTGTGGATGATAGGCAGTGGTGAGCTTGGGAGTCACAGTCCATTGTTCGCAGACTTCACGAAACACAGAAGACACAAACTGGGGTCCTCTATCAGACAAGATGTAATCAGGTATACCCCATCTGGTGAAGATTTCTTTCTTAAGGAATCGAGCT
This sequence comes from Sebastolobus alascanus, assembly GCA_916701645.2. NCBI lineage: Eukaryota > Metazoa > Chordata > Actinopteri > Perciformes > Sebastidae > Sebastolobus > Sebastolobus alascanus. The sequence goes on from CAKAOJ020000032.1 coordinate 9,985,820, forward strand.
ACTGTTTGTGCTGTAGCAGATCGCAAGGGGGAAAACTCAACCCAGCGGGTGAAGTAATCCACCACCACCAACAGATATTCGTGTCTTTCTGGACTTCTTGGTAGGGGACCCATAATGGACCCTAGCATCTCATTAGGACCTTTGACGGTGGTTTGTTGAATTTTTACAGCAGGTATCTGATTATCTGCTCTCAGACTTTGACAAACAACACAGTGATGGATGAAGTTTTTTTACATCGGTCTACATTCCAGGCCAATAGGCTACTTCATAAAGCCTTTTATAGGTTTTGAAAATACCAGCGTGTCCACTTAGAGGGTTTTCATGATACCCCTGGAGTATCTCTTGAACCAGACTGTGGGGAATGTTTGGCCTATAGTGGAACTGGTTTTCTGCCATTTGTTTTTTGTGATAGACTTTATCTTCCAATGAAATAAAATCCTGTTCCACTTTTTTGTCTCCTTCAGCTGGCTGAGTCATGATTTTCTCGACATTAGGATCTTTGAGTTGTTCTTCCCAGATTCTTTAAAGGGATATAGGAATATTCCCATCCGTTTCTTTGGAGTAAAGGCAGCACCTGACGTTAGGGGAAATCCTTGAAAGAAGAATTAGGAGCACCATTTAGTTTTCCTTTTCGGTATACCACAATAAAGTTGAACCGTTGCAATCTTAGTGCCCATCCGATCAGGCGACTCGTGTTCTTTGTTGATGAAAGAACCCACTTCAAGGCAGTATGATCTGTAATGACAGCAAGGCATTCCTTTTCTGTTACAGAGTAATTCCTTTCTGCTCTGTTTAGTGTTCGACTTGCATAGGCGAGAACTACTTCGGTTCCATTTTCTGTTTTCTGGGTCAACACAGCTCCAAGACCCGTATCACTTGCGTCAGTATAGACTAGGAATGGAAGGTCTGGATTTGGGTGACCCAAGATAGGTGGAGAGATCAAGCAGGACTTCAATTGGTCAAAGGCATGCTGGCATGCTTGACTCCAGATGAAAGGTCTTCCCTTTTTTTTTAGGTCATTCAGGGGATGAGCAGTTTTTGAGAAGTCTGGTACAAACTTATGATACCATCCCGCAAGTCCCAAGAACCTCTGAACTTCCTTGAGATTTGTCGGTACGGGATAGGATCGAATTGCCTCGACTTTGTCAGCATCAGCACTGACTCCTTTACCAGAGACAATATGTCCAAGAAATCTGATCTCTTGCATGCAGAATCTAGACTTCTTGAGGTTGATTGTCAGATTGGCTTTGTGGAGTCTATCCATTACAATCCTCAGACGCTCAAAATGCTGAGTCACAGATGACGAATAAACAATTATGTCATCTAGATAGACTAGGCAGATTTCTCTTTGCAGGCCGTCCAAGACTTTCTCCATTAGCCTTTGGAAGGTGGCCGGTGCATTCTTGAGACCAAAAGGCATGACATTGAAATGATACAGTCCAGAGTGAGTGACGAAGGCAGTTTTTGCTTTGCTGTCTGGATCCATGGGTACTTGCCAGTATCCACTATTTAAGTCAATTGTGGAGAACAGTGCAGCTCCAGAAAGGGATTCCAGGATTTCGTTGATGTTTGGTAGAGGATATGCGTCCGTTTCTGTGACAGCATTAACTTTCCGAAAATCTACACAAAATCTGTGGCCTCCATCCTTCTTTGGTGGTAGAACTACAGGAGCGGCCCATCCAGAATGGGAGTGTTCAATAACTCTTGCATTAATCATCTCTCTTAATTGTTTTCCACAATGGCTTGCTTAGCAGGGGACATCCGGTAAGGTCTTTGTTTGATTGTCACACCGTTTGTAGTGTAGATGGTGTGCTGCAGAACATCAGTTTTTCCAGGCTGATTAGTACAGACCTGTGGGTTAGACTCCAGGAGCTGTCGTAATTATTTCTTTTCTCCATCTGGTAAGTGAGCATCAGACACCGCAATGTCAATGTAATCTTTGACTTCCATCTGCACCGGCTCCAAAGAGAGAAGAGGAGGAGGAACGGAGCTTATTAGTGAAAGATTCCGAACTAGATGGTTCTTTGTCATTTGGGGGTTTGTTTTCCTCTCATGATCTCTATTCTGTGGGAGGTGGGCACTACCTGGCTAGAATGGACAGGTAACAGAAGGGTTTGACTTAAAACTATACGCTTCATCAGCCACATTTATTACCATTCCGACCCCAGAAATGAAATTTAGGCAAAGAACTATACCGTAGGCTAGAGCTTTTGGCCCAAGGACAGCTATAGGGAGAGTGGACACTTTTCCTTGAAGATCCACAGAAAGGTTTCCCCATCCAATGGGAGTGGCAGCCTCACCATTAGCCAGATACAAAGGACCTTCTTCCCATGGCTGGAGGTCAGCCTTGGACCCCTTTAACTCCACCCAGAGATACTCATGAATGAGAGTGTAACTGGCTCCTGTGTCAACTATGGCTTTTCCACGCCAAGTACCGATGGAAATGGGTACAAGTAATTGTTGAGGACTAGAGGAAGCATCAAGTGGATAGCATGCAGTCTCCGAATTTGACTCACTTAATCTTTTCTGCACTTGATGTGATGGCAGTCGGGCAGAGTTTTTAGCTTTTACAACTGACACGAATCCATTACCAGGCAGCCCTTTTGGTTTAGGGACCCGTGGTGGGTACCTGGGAGCCTGCTGCCGGTAAGGAATAGGGGTAGGTCCAGGTGTATTGTACTTTGGGCAGGAACCAGGAGGGTGGTTACCTTTACATCTCCAGCACAAAACAGAGGGTAGGGGTCTATCAACAAGTTGACTTGAGGTGGTATTTTTGGTAAAGGGGTTAGCATTTTTAACACCCACTCTACGATTGTATTCAAGCTGCTGTTCCTGGTCTTTTTCTAGTTGGTGACCAGGGCAGACCAAATCTTCAACAGTGTCAACTCGACCCCTGAGCTGACTGGCAAGACGAGGTTTAATATTTTTCAGAATCATTTTAACAATACTAGCCTCTGTGAGAGAGGGGTTCCATCTTTTACAGAGAGCTCTATAAGAGAAAGCAAAATCTCTGACGGTTTCATTCTCTTTTTGTTTTCTGATTTGCACACGTTCAGCTAGCTCATCCTCATAATCTTCTGAGAGGAAAGCTGCCAGGAAAACAGTTTCAAACTCACTCCAAGTGGTTACATTTGATCGGGCGATTTCCCACCAGTCGCGAGCAGCACCCTGGAGTACAGTCCTGAAGGTGGCAAGAATATCAGAGTCAGATAAGGGATGTAAGGCAAGAAAGTCATGGCATTTGGAGTCATGCCCCCTCAGAGGCTGCTCTTTCCCTCGCCACTCTGCTGCTCTGTGGTTGGCTCTCCAGCGAGCAACCCCCGTGGGCGATGTGGAGCTTTTCAACTCAGATAAACAGATGTTAATTTAACAAACAGATGTTAATTTATAATAGACATTTGTGTTGTGATATTTAAACAAACTATCCGTCAACGAGGAAATAAAAGCCCCTCGTCTGAGGAGACCGGTCTCCTGAGAGAGCCCCAGTCAGCTCATAGCGGGGTCTGTGTGAGTGACTGCCCGGCTGGAGAGGTGGCTATCCCGGCAGGAGCTAGCTAGCTGTGTCGGCAGTTTGTGGAGCTTCTAAACTCTGACAACGGTGAAGCAAATGTTTGATTCACCATCTAACATCGTAAAACTGTCAATATTTTAAATCTCCACAGTTGATTTCTCGCCTCAAAATTTTTCAGAAGTGAATTTAGTGTTGAAATAGCTACTAAAAATGTGAAGTAGTTACGATGCGGCGGTGCTCGTGCATGTGTGTAGGGGGCGTTGCCTTGGAAGGAGTTTCAAGGGGAGGAGGTTGGTTTAGACGGAGCTCCTGAGGCATGCTACTTTCAAATTACGATAGCTCTCCAAGATCGCCGACCCTATCTTTAATGTCAGGGTTTTGGCGTGGAAGAATGTTCTTGAATATCCCACAGAAACTCGAGTACCGTCTCTTGACCTCAATATTGCTTGAGGAGAAGTAACATGATTTGTGTTGAAAACTGCTCCAGTAAAGTACAGAAGTTGCTATTTTGAAAACTACTGTATTAGTTAAAATACATAGTTACTGTTTCAAGTGATGACCAAGGCTGTGAACATGATTTTGTGAAGATAATGTAACTTGTTGAGGGGAAAACATGTTCAGTGGCTTTGGAGGGAGACCTTCAAAGTATAAAAAAAAAAAAAAAAAAAACCTGATGATGGTATCAGCTTGGAGACAATAATTTTTGAATAATAGTAGTAGATTTTTAATGAAGGGAGGAGGATGTAATTAAAGAAGCCATGGAATCTCAGGGTAACACCACAAATCAGACTTCAGACCAGAGGACTTTAGTGTTGAAAGTACAATTGTTAGTGTATATTGTTGGTTAGAAATTAACTTTACACCTTGGTAAACCTATCAATGTGCAGCCACTAACTCATGTATGACAAAGGTGAGTTTAGAAAGTCTTGTGTAGAAGTGTCTACAAGATCCATGTGCTTTCGCAAAATTGCCACAGGTCACACAGGGGAACAGAATTCACAAAGCAGGTGTAACATGGATAGGTTATCTTAATACATCCATGTGTAGCGTAGGTATAACCCCAAGATATCTAAAATAATAGTTGGGCGCCAGACAGGAGAATAATCAGAATTTCTACCATGTCACTTTAAAGTAAAATATTGGAAATCATTGAGATTTATCCCGGATAGCCCATTACCTTTGCTACAAAAGACACAAGATAAACAAAATACAACCCATCAATTCATTTTTATCAACTTAAATCTGGCTGTATTTAACCAAAAAATATGTAATCAAATCAAAAAATATGGGTCGCACTCAAAACACATTTTATACACACATTTCCTATTAAAGCAAGAACTCAAATAATGAGTCCGACAAGAAAACAATTATCTTTCAAATCATTAATTCATCTCATAAATCATAAACTATCCTTCATTTAAAGAGGACTTCAGATAAAAGTCAGTCTTTTAACCAAAAAGATATGGGGTGTGGGTGTGTGTGGGTGCCTTGTTGTCCAAACCAGTTCATTTGATTTTCAGCCGGTTCTTGGCTCCTTTGCTGCTCAGTTTAACTTCATATATGTCACTGTTTTGCTTTAGTTACAAAGATACTGAATTCAACTGAGATTAGTTACTCCTTTAGCCACTCTCACTCCTCGCTCTGTTCTCCTCCATGCTGCTTTAGTTGATTGACTGATTTCTCCCTTCCCCCAGCTCACAGGTGTGTCTCATTTATCTCCTCAGTTTCCCCTCTTTCTTTTCCTGTCTGGGTGGAAAAGGGCTATTCTGTGTTTTTCCTCTTTTCTCCCTTTCTGCTACACATCTACACATGTAGATGCATAAACTGACTATGGCATCTCCAGAATCTTGAGTTTGGTAAGGGAGCTGATTCCATGTTCTGCAGGATGGGATGACCAGTGTACAGACAACAATCAAACAACTTTTTTTTTTTTTTTTTTGCAAAAGACTAAAAATCTGTGATGTTGTATGGTAAAACACCAGTGTTAAATATCAATTTGTAAACCACAGTTGCAATGACCAAACAAGTTATCATTTTAATGTAGGCTAATTACATGCAGTCTCTCTCTAACAAGACCTGACACTGGGCACGTGAGAACATTATGTTGTTCATTCTGAAGAAGTTGGCATTAGCACAGAACATTTTGCCCTCATATAGTACTGTAATAGGGTGATTAAATGCAAAGCCATATTAGTCAAATATATAACAGCTAACCTACACTGCAGGAAGAGATTTAACTTTAAAATAGCGTTTGAAAAGGTACATGCAGTTTCTTGTATTTGACAATGTCACAACTTTTGATTCAAGTCAATTTAGCTGTTGGTAATTTGGGCCAAATACGATAAAAAATAATTATTTTTATAAAATTGAAACTGTCCTGACAGTAGTGCATGAGAGATAATCTGTGAAAAAAATCATATTCATCTGTGTCCTCCGGTGCTCCTAATAGGGAATGGAAATCTCAGAGCATTCCGGGGCACGCCACCATCATAAACTGTCAGCGGTCTATTCATCTGTCATCTGTCAATCGTTCATCACCAGAAATGTATAAAGTACAGTACTTGCGAAAGACAAATAACCATATAAAGAGAAGCTGACAGAGGCAAAGGGGCCATATATTATATTATCATTATTATACAAAATTGAAGTTAGTTTATGATATCAATCCTTACGAATTCAGAGGACCTTGACAGCTGGGCACGCATTACAGTCACTGATGTGTTTTGGCGTTAGTGAACACCTGTCAGCAGTTAGAAATATGTAAATCTTTGGAGGCCAATGTCCAACTTAAAAATAGGTAGGTGTGCTGGAAAATACAAGCATGCAGCACATTCCTAAGGTCCTGACAGGTGTCTCTCATTGCCCTTGAGGTCTAATTCAGTTTCTGTGTTGCATTCTTGGTCAACAAACATACAGTGCCTATTTGAGGTTGGGCCCTTAAAGGACAGAAGTGTCAGACAGAGAAGCCTATGTGAGATGTACGACTGTGAGCATGTATGCAAAGGTATAAAAATACAGCTAAAAAGAGAGACTGAGTGCTCTCAGCCTTGAAAATTCTATGTTGATGGTTGTGTGCCCACTTGCAAGTGCATAATAAAACTCAGAAGGACACTCGCTTGTTCTTGAGTCCTTATTTAACAGAAATTGCCTCCACAGTAGGTATATGACATTATGCTATATATACTACAAAGACAGAGACAAATATTTTTTTGATCCCGTTTGAATTGTGTCATGAATCACACATATGATGCTTGTCAATTTAAATCATAATTTTGCAAGTCAAGAAAGTCACAGTTTGTCATAGGTTTGTCGTAGAATCATTTAGTTTTGTGTGAAACCGCTCAGTGAACGACATCTCTCATCTGTGTGCATGTGTGGGGCAACGCCCACATGCACGAGCACCGCCGCATCGTAACTACTTCATAGACAGAGCGGAGAGAGGACCTCAACTCAACAACGCTACCTTATGAGTGTATACTGGATAAAATCGTCAACCCTGCCTTTAACTTAGCTATGACCACGCACAAATGTAATGTTATATTACCTGATGTGTTTTATCCAGCAACTCCTGGTCAAGTCAAGTCAAGTCAAGTCAATTTTATTTGTATAGCCCAAAATCACAATTTTGCCTCAGGGGACTTTACAATCTGTACAGGATACGACACCCTCTGTCCTTTACAGTACGACCCTCTCATCGGGTAAGGAAAAACACAACCAAAAAAAACCCCTTTTAACAGGGAAAAAAATGGAAGAAACCTCAGGAAGAGCAACAGAGGAGGCTCCATCCGCGTTGAAGACGCGCTGCTGACTTTGACTAATAACATCTTTGAGCATCTGGAACAAGCCCAGAGCCTGGTCAAAATTATGTTCATAGATTTCAGCAGCGCGTTCAATACGATCCAACCCCATCTAATGGTGAGCAAACTGGTACATCTGGGAGTGAATCCCAAACGTATCATATGGATTAATTAACACATTACGGACCAGCTTCTGTGATGGACCAGTTTCTGTGACGCACTTCCCAAAACTTCCGTGAGATCGTACACTGCTGCTCATTTTTCTCTGAGCTAACGTTCGTTCAATCCTTTATCTCTACTTTGTTACTCTAGCTGCATTGATTTCATAGAATTCTAGATTGTTATTTGTTTTGAAACGTCTAGCAGTAGCGGTAACATCAGCTGCTGCTGTTCATATTGTTATCTGTCTAGCGTAGCATACCTGCTTAGCCTACCCACAGCTAACGATATTCTGCTTTCCTGTTAATTACTTAATTTCATACTAACGTGATAACCATGGTTTGCGCGGGGTGTTCAGATAGGATGTCTCTGCTAGATACCTCTAGCTTAGCCTCGTAGGCAGATGCTGCGGAGTTTGTCACTGTCAGACGGCGTAGGAGGACTCGCCGGAGCTCGCAGCCGGCTGTGCTGTCCGGTCTGCAGTCGCCTCTCCTGACTGCAAACCGGTTTTCTGCCCTTGTTCGTAATCCTTCGGGTCCGCGCGCCTCCTCCACTCCCGCTTACAGGGACAGGGAACGTACGCTAGTGATAGGGGACTCCATCACCCGCAATATTAGATTAGCCACACCAGCCGATGTGTACTGTTTACCTGGGGCCAGAGCTTCCGACGTTGAAGCTAGCCTGAGGGTGCTGGCATCACAAAAGGAGAAGTAGGGGACGAAGGCACAACACATCACTAAGTACAGGAACATTGCTATTCATGTCGGCACCAATAATGCTAGGTTGAGGCAGTCAGAGATTACAAAAGCTAGCATAGTTAGTTTGCTGGACTGCGCTAGAAAGATGGGTCGGCATCGAGTAATGTCTCTGGTCCCTTGCCTGTGCGGGGGAATGATGAGATGTACAGTAGGCTTTCAGCTATGAACCTCTGGCTGGCGTGCTACTGTAGGGAGCAGGGATTAGGTTTTGTAGATAACTGGCCTTCCTTCTGGGGCCGCCCCGAGCTGCTGAGAGCGGACGGCCTGCATCCTACTGGAGCAGGCGCTGCTCTTTTGTCTAGGAATATACACAGGTGCTTACGGCGAGTTTGACACTAGTGATTCGGCGCTCGGCAGGTCGCAGGTGATTAGAGAGCCTGCTAGGTCTATAGCTAGTGCGGTTTTGGAGTCCATTAGCTTAATTTGTCCAGACAGGGAAACCTAGATAGTATAGATTATCAGACTGATAGCTTAGTTTACAACATTGAGACTGTCTCCTTCCCCCGGCCGCATACTCACAAACTTCCTCTAACAAAGAAATATGTGAACCACAAAAACCTGTTAATCATCCCAACCACTGGTGGTTGTGAGCTGTCTCATGAAGCACCTGATCCAGTTTTACAAAACACAAGACCTAATAAAATCCTAGTTGTATCACCGCGCCATCGCGTACGCAGGCCACTAATCTCTCAAACTAATGTCACAAGAAATCTTGTTAAAATCACTAGCTCATCTGATGCCAACGCTACTAATGAAAGCTGCAGTTCTAAATCAACCCTAAAATTTGGTTTTCTAAATATCAGATCGCTCTCTACCAAAGCCCTACTGATAAATGATCTGATTCTTCAACATGGCATGGATATGATTGGGCTATGTGAAACGTGGCTGAAACCAAATGTTTTCTTACCATTAAATGAAGCTTCCCCATCAAACTTCTCTTATGCCCATGTTGCTAGGGCTACTAAACAAGGTAGAGGTGTTGCCTTAGTCTACAAATCCCTTTTTAATTTAACCTCCAAACTTGATACTAAATTTAACTCATTTGAGTCTCTTGTATTAAAATCATCCCCATTAACCACGAATTGCCGTGTCCAGGGCAGTAGGCCCAATCTTGTGGTACTTTACAGACCGCCTGGCCCTTATTCACAGTTTTTAGAAGAATTCTGAGAATTTCTCTCAGACATTATCACTCATTTTGATGAGATTTAATTATTGGTGATTTCAATATTCACCTGAATAAGGCTGATGATCCTCTATGTAAAGCCTTTTTGGCCCTCCTCGATACTTTTGGTTTCATTCAGTCTGTACATGAACCCACTCATTCCAGTGGTAACACCCTTGATCTGATACTGTCTCGTGGAATAGATGTAACTGCCGTGACAGTCTCTCCCGTCACATCGGTGATGTCGGATCATTTTCTTATTAAATTCGAAGCATCATCAGCCTGTCCACGTAATACGGGTGCTGATGTAGTTACCACTCGCCATATCGGTCCGTCGACTATAACTGAACTTGGTGAGCGATTACCTGTGGTTCTGGCTCCTTTCACTACAGCGACAGGTCCTGTTGAAAACTGTACTAGTGACTTAAACACAGCCCTTTCTAATCTTCTAGATTCAGTCGCACCTCTTACTACTAAAACCAGACGGTCACAGAGGTCTACACCATGGTTTAATGATGAAACACGTGCTCTTAAAGGGGCTATATGTAAGAATCAGAAATTGCTTGTTCACAGCGACACCTGTGGCGGCAATGTCAACGAAAGTCAGCGTCCTGTTGCTCGTGCTCGCGCTTGTGCTCGCGCTACATTCACATGAACGAGCACCGGTCTAAACAGCGGGGCGACACACGTCAGCTAACACACAATATCACTCTATATTTCATCTGCTTGGCAGTAATGTTAGCTGACCAGAGGAGGGTCTCTCCATGAATCAATGCTGATCCTAGTGCTGGCTTTTCCTGCTTCCTGCTGACCGCGGAGGGAACGGGGGGGTGGGGGGGGGGAGACAGCGACACCCGGTCGGGACGATAACGTACGCTGCGGAGCCCCGTCACTTCACAAGACACGGGAAACCTCTGTTGGTCTGGAGGAGCTGCAGCATTTATTTCTGCAAAAACGTCCACTGCAAATTCACTAGATATTCTCAGAGCTAAACTAACTCTTCTGCAGTGTGCGCGCGTGCACGTGGAGTGGGAGCGAGCCGAGCGGGTGAGAACGAGCGCTTCTGCAAGCAGGCAGCAGGCAGCAGGAGCAGCGCGTACCCACACGCGAGCGCGCATGGGATTCCGACCCGTTAGGATTTATGCGGGTGATAAGTTACAAATAGTCCCTTTAAACAAGCCTGCAGGAGATCGGAACGCAAATGGCGTAAATCAAAACTGGAAGTTAACTACCTACCATGGCATGAGTGTGTCTTAATTTACAAGCGTGCTCTGTCCCCTGCCAAAACAGCTTATTTCTCTCGATTAATCAGTAACAATAAACACAATCCTAGATTTCTCTTTGACACTGTGGCCAAACTCACCCAAAAACAGCCAACTACTAATAGCTCATCCTTTACAGCACATGATTTCCTAGATTTCTTTTGCAGAAAAATAGATGAGATCAGATATAAAATTAGTTCCTCACTCCCAGCTACATCTGTAAATTCTGCAATGCAATCTCCGTGCGTCGAGTCCCAATTAGCCTCAGTCCTTACACATTTTGAGACCGTCTCTCTTGAAACTCTGTCTAAACTGGTCTCCGCTTCTAAACCTACCACCTGCCTCCTCGACCCCTTACCAGCTAAACTTTTTAAAGATCTATGGCCATGGCTGGGACCTACAATGTTGAATATTGTCAACTTGTCTCTTACGACAGGTACTGTTCCCACTAGTTTCAAGACAGCCATTGTTAAACCTCTACTTAAAAAATCGCATCTGGACCCAGGGTCTCTAAATAACTATCGACCAGTCTTAAACCTTCCATTCTTTTCTAAAGTTCTAGAACGGGTGGTGTCTCAACAACTTTCTGTCCATATATTATTTAGTGATCTTTTCGAACCCTTTCAGTCTGCCTTTAGGGCCTGCCACTCCACCGAAACTGCGCTTACTAAAGTCGTAAATGATCTGCTCCTAAACATGGATTCAGATTCCACCTCGGTACTTTTATTACTGGATCTAAGTGCAGCTTTTGACACTTTTGATCATCGTATACTCCTTGACCGACTTGAGAACAAATTTGGCATCTCTGGGCTTGCTCTAGCATGGCTACAATCTTATCTATCTGAAAGAACACAGTGTGTCTCTTTTAATAATACGACATCAATATTCTCTGAGGTGAAATATGGCATACCTCAGGGCTCTGTTCTTGGCCCTCTGCTCTTCTCCCTAAACATCGCACCTCTTGGCCAAATTATACGTGGTTATGGAATTGATTTCCACTGTTACGCTGATGATACACAGCTGTATTTGCCGATAAAAGCGGAGGATCGATCACAAATTATTAAATTAGAGGCCTGCCTGTCTGCGGTGAAAAACTGGATGTCAAGTAATTTCTTGCTCCTAAATTCGGATAAAACTGAGATGCTGGTCACTGGACCTGTTCGACACAGACATCAGTTTGATCAGGTAACAGTAACTCTAGATAACTGTGTGATATCCCAGAGTTCAACAGTTAAGAACCTTGGCGTCATGTTTGATTCAACTCTCTCTTTTGATCAGCACATTAAAGACATCGCAAAGATCGCTTTCTTTCACCTACGCAACATCGCTAAAATCAGGTCTTCTTTATCCATGGCCGATGCAGAGATTCTAATCCACGCCTTTGTATCTTCCAGACTGGATTACTGTAATGTTTTGCTCTCAGGTCTGCCTCGTTCTAGTACCAGAAGCCTTCAAATGGTTCAGAACACTGTAGCAAGAATCATAACTAAATCTAGAAAATTTGACCATATTACACCAGTTTTAGCTTCATTACACTGGCTCCCGATCCATGTTAGATCAGATTTTAAAGTGCTTTTGATGACCTATAAAATTGTAAATGGGTACTCCCCTTCCTACTTGTCTGATATACTTACATCTTATACTCCAACCAGGACTCTCCGCTCTCAGAATACAGGGCTCCTGTCTGTCCCCAGAGTGAAAAAGAAGTCAGCAGGCGAAAGGGCCTTTTCTTATCGAGCCCCTTTCCTCTGGAATAACCTCCCTATAGACATCAGACAGTCTGACTCTGTGGAGGTCTTTAAATCCAAACTCAAAACCCATCTTTTTGCCCTAACTTTCAATTAGTTAGCTGGTGGGTCGGTCTCAGTCTCAATTTATAATTTCAGCCTAGCAGTCCTGCCGACGAGAACATTATTAATTTTAAGCCGCTGCCTCTCTATAACCCTCTGTTGTTTATGTCCCACAAGCACTGCTGTGTGCCTCGCTCTCTCTCTCCCCTCTCTCTCCTTTGAATCAGGCTTCTCCGTGATGGACCATCAGTCGCTCTGTGACGTTGCTCTGACTCTCTGGTGGTTCATGGTAGAGAGGAGGTCGTGTTGCTCGGGCTCTATCTATCGTGATGTGGAGAGGAGGTCGTGTTGCTCTGGCTCTATCGATCTGGCGTGGAGAGGAGGTTGTGTTGCTCAGGTTCTACCTATATGGCGTTGAGAGGAGGTTACGTAGCTAAGGCTCTATCTGATTGGCGTGGAGAGGAGGTTGTGCTGCTCTGGCTCTACCGGTTTTGACGTCGAGAGGAGGTCGTGTTGCTCTGTCTCTATCTGTTTGGCGTTGCCTGGAAGCTGCTTGACATCCTCCTGGATCCACCTTCTCACATATATTCACATTATATGTATTCATTTTTGTCATGAATTGTCTATGTTGTGTTTTCATTATGTTGTTACTCTGTACACACGACATCTATTGCACGTCTGTCCATCCTGGAAGGGGGATCCCTCCTCTGCCGCTCTTCCTGAGGTTTCTTCCATTTTTTCTCCCTGTTAAAAGGTTTTTTTTGCGGTTAAGTTTTTCCTTAGCCGATATGAGGGTTGCGCTGTCAAGGACAGAGGGTGTTGTATCCTGTACAGATTGTAAAGCCCCCCGAGGCAAATTTGTGATTTGTGTTTTGGGCTATACAAATAAAATTGATTTGATTTGATTTGATTAATGATTTTTTGACCAATCGTAGTCAACATGTGAAATTTAACTCTGTTATGTCTTCCTCTAAAACTAGTAACACAGGCGCCCCCAGGGGTGCGTTCTGTCCCCTATCTTATATACTTTGTATACCAACGACTGTCAGGCATTTGCCTCAGCTTATTCTTATTGAAAATATGCCGACGACACAGCATTGGTCGGATATTTGAAATCTGAAAATTTAGCAGTGGAAGGTTTTGAGAGGGAAACACAGAGCTTTATCCAATGGTGCTCAGATAATTATCTTGAGGTCAACGTTAAAAACACGAAAGAGATGGTCATAAATTTTAGTAAGAATAAGATAACAGTTCCTCCTGCCAAGATTAAGGGAGAATTAGTTGAGCGGGTCTCAAGCTATAAGTACCTTGGAGTTGAAATCGATGAGCACTTAAAATTCAGTGTATGTGCACAAAGTAAGTCTAAAAAACTACAACAGAGGCTGTTCTGTCTTAGGAAATTGAATCATTTTAGAGTTGAATGTTGTATTCTTCAATTGTTTTGCAATACTGTTTTGCAGAGCGTTCTGTCGTTCGGTCTGATTTGCACCTTTGGTAATATCCGTGCTCAAGATCATGTCAAACTGCAGCACATGATCAAGACAACAAGTAGGATCATTGGGATCGATCAGGTGTCTGCAGCACAGCTGTATAGGGACCTTATTCTAAAAAAAGCTGATCAGATTCTCAACGATCCTACCCATCCTCTCCATAAGAAATTCAAAAGAAGTAGCAGATCAAGCAGATTCCTGCAGCAAAAAATTAGAACAACGAGGTATAGCAAATCTTTTGTGGCGACGGCATTAGACTTCAAGAAATAAGGTCCCATGGTGGTCCACTGGAAGGGCGTGTACTTCGCCTCTCTATCGCATTTGCAAGAATTCAATGTGTCTGAAGGAAAACAACCAATCACAGCCGAACAGTCACTAAAGCATCTGTCAATCACTGCTCGTGAAGCTCTGAACTGTGACCCATCTGTCAAACTAGGCAGGGCTTATCAAATATGAATCAAGATTATGTTACTGTGATGCCTATTTCTCGTCTCAAATGTTTTAAGAAACATATTTTACTAAACTCTCTGATTTTACAGCTCAATGGGAGCTGTGAAAAGGTGATAGGAGCACAGGAGGACACAGAAGAACATAATGTTTTTCCCAGATTATCTGTCTCATGCACTACTGTCAGGATATAGTTACAGTTTTATAAAAATATTTCTCATCATATTTGCTCAAAGTTACCAACTGCAGCTTTTAGTGGTGCTTCTGGTGACACATGATGGTGGTTTGACTTGTGGTGCTTTAGCTTTACCCAGCATGTAAACTAGTGCTGCAATTAACAGTTATTTTCATTTGTGATTAATCTGCCGTTTATTTTATTTATTATTTATTATTATTAAGAAAATAGTGAAAATGTCCAAAACCCAAAGATATGCAATTTACTATTACATAAAAAAAGCACAAAATCCTCACATTGGAGAAGCTGGAACCAGAGAAAATGCATAATAGGGTCTGACCGGTGGACAAAGAGGAATAAAACAAAGTTTGAGCAGAGTAGATGGTCACATTAACCTGTCATTATAAACATATTCATAAGTATTAGTGAAGACATTAGTAGTATGAGCAAGCTACTGTTTGTGGTCTAGTAATATCAGTGAAAAGACAAGTTCAAAAGTTGGGGGTGGTGTAAAGCTCAGTGGTAAAAGTAATTGTAGTAGAATCGATAGAAGGCAAAGTGGTAGATTTTACTGGCAGAAAATAAACTAGAAACTAATTTTAAATCAAATCTACATGAAGTTTAAAAACAAGTGACAATGTATGAAAAATGCGAAAAGAAGAATGGTAATTTCTAACAACTAACAGTGAACATGAGCCACCACTTGTGAGGGGATGTTTCCAAAGGCTGGAACTTCTAGGAATTGTGTGTTTAAATCATGCTTGGTGGTATTCCAAAATATTAATATTTGATATTGTTAATGCTAACTCGTAAGAAGTAAATCTTAGTTTTGGACTTGTGAACTTTGTCTCTTCCTTGCCAAACTTTGCAGTTTAAGTTGGATTTTGAGTACATCAGCAATTTTACCACCTGACCTTTGTTCTTGCTCACTGTGTTTGTTATCCATTAAGTCTATATGCCTGTCAGTGTGCTTCATAGTGGTTGACCACCATGGCTCTGAACATCCCCGGCGTGATTGCAGTGGTGCTGTTCTACATCCTGATTCTGGGGACAGGGTTGTGGGCTTCCCGAAAGTCCAGGAAGGCTGAGAGGAAGAGCCATGGAGGCAGGACAGAAGTGGTGCTCCTCGGAGACAGAAATATCAGCTTGCCCATTGGAATTTTCACCATGACTGGTAAGTTGTTCTGTGGGGCTTAGAAGATAGAAACAAAAGTTAACTACCTCAATTGACATACAAATGGTCATTTTGGGGGTGAAGTATTCCTTTAAAAACACAGTTATGGCCAGGGAAGTGGATCATCACTGGGTCTGTCAGTAACTGCAACCATGTCTATCTTAAACAAATAGCCCATTATGTAATTTTCAGTTGTGGTGATAGTGACTTTTATTGCATGTAAAAACAATCAAAGGCAATCTGCAAAACAATGGACCACATTTAAATTATACCCCCCCCAACATAGTCCCTGTCCGTTCGCGTGTCACACTTTCGTTTCCGGAGCAGAACGCAAAAACGATTTAACTTAGGAACTTCAAATTTGGTATGATGGTTGTGGTCTAGTTATGCCTTTTGGGGGTTAGAAGTCCAGGGTGCCCAAATTTTTTTAAATTTTCCAAAAGGGCAAAAGCTTTGGCCCCACTTTAGTAGGGGTCAAGCAGTGAGCGGTGGTATGTGAGCCATGCTGTTGCATTGTTTACAACAGTATTAATTAATAACTGCAGTTGTAGTTACTGAACAGATAATTGTTTTTTCCACATCTCCCACTCCCACACCTAGTATGCACAAAAACGTGCTGTTCGCTGGGCAGGAGACATAATCTGCCCTCTGCAATATTTGGGCTGCTATTTACTCACTAGGGCTGTCCTGAATACCACTTTTTGGGCTTAGAAGCTTCTTTGAGAAATATTTGAAGGTATTCGAAGCTTCGGTGAGAAATATTCTAAAGTATTCAAAGGTATTCGAAGCTTCGCGGTGCGGTGCAGCAGGCTGTTCTTCGGTCTGTCGGTCTCCATCTCCCCCGTTTCTGTGCCGAGGGCAGTGCCACTGCCATACTACTGTCCTATACCTATATAAAAAAAAAATTGGAAAAAATTATTTGATTGATTACCATTGCTATGGTCAAAGCTTCGAAG